>CM038343.1:25615035-26215035 GCA_021464625.1 Proterorhinus semilunaris
CCCCCGTCCAGGTGACATTTTTTCTCCATCCTTTATTACGTAGATGTCACACTGCACGGTGGGAAGAAGCGTAGAATCCCACAGAGCACCAGGTCAAAGCTTAAACCAAGGTCTTGAACCAGTCATCACCCTGATCACATAAGGTCTAGTTCACTACATTGGCAGACTCCATGGCAACACAGCCAAAACACCAATCACAAAGACATTGGAGAAGAGTATTCTTATTATCTGTTTGTATATAGACCCGTCAGCATCACATGTATTATGTTAGTGAAGCCGCTCTGTGTAGAAGCTTTTTAGCATTGTTGTAATTGAATGTGATTTTAATAGCAAAAAAGCGTATATGCTCTGTAATCCAACACCAGAGAGAATAAAGCCAATGACTCTCGTACTATGGGCTAGTTTAATGCAGTAATTACTTTCACAACATAGGACGACACATTTTGCGTTTTCTCTTGACAGTTGACAAGTTACATCAAAGACTAATATTAGACGCCCTGTGTTGTGGGTCAACAAAAATCTTAAGATTTAAGAGTATTTGTAATGATGCACATTTTCTGTCTTTGTCTCTGTTATTGTAGTCTGTGGTCTGGATTAGTGGCGTTAGCTTTAACCTGGCACATCTCCCACTGATGATGTCACACAGCTCTTAGCTGATGGTTATCGTCTAGTTTGGCTGAGGCCCGCTGCGTTTTGGCTTAGCCGTGGTGTCTTGTGGTGATGTTAGCTGGCTTGCGGTGAACAGACTGGTGATTGCACTGCCATGAGACACATTATCAGGAGCAGAGTGATTGAATGAAAAAGAGAAGGTTTGGACATGAGTGTCCCAAACTGAGCAAAATAATCACTGTTAAAACAGAAGTGCCAACGAGAGTCCAGTGAGTCTCAAATGGGACTCTCTAGACCACATATGTCAGAGTCAAGGCCCGCGGGCCACATCCGGCCCGCGAGAAGGTTTTTTACGGCCCCTGGGATGATCTTGATTTATTATTAGAACCGGCCCGCAGACCGCAGCAAGCCGGCAGCCCGCAGATCTTTTACACGCACCAATACTACATTTCCCACAATGCAACGGTGACGCACCGAGCAGTAGGCTGCTTCATTTCAATATTTATTGGCACAGCAGTCGTCAGCATCACAGTAAAATTAACTTTCAGATACCCATCAAAAATGGCAAAACGGAAGGTGGACACTGAGAACCGGGGGTTTCAAACAAGGTGGGAGTCGGAGTATATGTTCACGGAGGTAGCTGGAAAACCTGTGTGTCTTCTGTGTGGAGAAAGTGTGGCGGTACTGAAAGAGTATAATCTGAGACGACATTATGAAACGAAACATGCGGACAAAAACAAGAATATGGACATGGAACAAAGGCTACAAAAGGCAGAGGAATTAAAACGAGGCCTCTTTATCTGATCATATTGGAATATATTTGTTAGGTTTTCAGTAGGTTCAATTAGGTTCACTAGACTATATGCGTCATTTAAAAAAATTTCAATGAACATTCGAACAGTCCGGCCCTCGGCTTGTAGCTAAATTTTTTATTTGGCCCTCCGTCCATTTGACTTTGACACCCCTGCTCTAGACTGTTTGAGACTCAAACAGCTGAACATTATTGTTACAACACCTGGTCTAACGTTTAACTTTTATGTTGATTTTGTAATAATTGAGAAATACAGCACTTAATTCACGACAGCGATAACTTCAGCTATTAATGTACAGATGTAATAATTCATCAGCTGTTTATGCCTTTAATTCCGTGAATAGGAGATGGCTTGTGTAAACTAAAAGTGACTTGAGAAGTGTAGAACCGCTTTATGGATTCAAACGGTTCCTAAAGTCTTTGATTGTAATAATGCTTTTTTTTATTTATTTTTTATTTTTTATTGGGTTATGGACACAAATTATTTTTCTCAACTTTCCTTTTTATCTTTGCGTTGTTGATGCTGTTGTGATGTGACATGACAGCACATGACAGTGCAAGTTGCTCCTGTTTTTGCAGAGAGAGTTCTGCCTGATCAACAGACTCACCAACAAGTGTCCTCTTTAGGATCACCTACATTAATCCACTCTCACCTGGTCAAATTAAACAGTAACCTTTTAAAATTAAAATGTACTCCAGTTTCACCTACCACTAAAACATGTACAATAGGTGAATCCTCTAGCCAGGTGATACTGATCATCAGCCCCGACGCTGCACTGTGGTCGCCAACTGCTCCATACGGGTTTCTCCCTGCAGCATCGAAGAATGGGTCAAATGCAAAGGACAAATTATACACAGAACTCTCCAAAGTGCCAAATGTTATTATGGCAAAAATCAAAGAGTATACAATCATAGCTTAGAGTCATCTCCTGTCATTAAAAATACTATACATATCTTTAGAAACCAAGTGTTGATGCCTGTTTGGTCCAGGGACAGCATTAAAGAAAGTTACTTGGCTGTTTCAGCACAAATTATTTATTCCAATTGAAAAGGAAACAGTCAACAAGGGAAAACTTTCATCATTGTTCTATTTTCTGGTTCTAGATGACAAATATTTGAATATAAAAAACAAGTAATAATAAATGATAATGCATCGGTTTTATATAGCGCTTTTCTAAGTATCATGCGCTGGTATCAAGAAAAAAAAAAGCCGCCTTTATTCAGGAAAGAGCCCTTTACACCTTTTCATTTACGTTTGACATGGACTCTGGCACATTGTTGGAAAGCTACAATGCATCTCTACTCAAATGTATTACTGTCAATAGTAAAATAAATGGATATATAAAACATGTTTGTTCCTAAAAGCTAATGTGGCTAACATGTGCGTCATGCTTCCACTGAGCTCTCCCAGCTCAAATGTTAATAGATTTCTTTGGGAAAGAGCTTCCTTTGAAGTGAATAGTTATTAGAAAAAACAAAACAGAGCTGGAATTATGAAAGGTTTGTTTACAAGGAAGTAATGAAAATGGACATTATGGGACATATTTTCCCAAAAGGCTCCTTTTATTGAAAATGTACAAATGCATTTTTCTTACGCTTGATTTTGCATTATTTCTTTGATATTTGTCTGTCCTTATTTAAGGTTTTTACTTTTGTTTTTGGGAGAAGGGCCTGTTAAAAATCTGTGCTTATATTGGTTGAAAAATAATTGTCCTAAATACTGTTTACCGGGGAAAATGGATCTGGTTTTCTTTTTATTTGTCAACAATAAAATTATAATTTTCTAAATGCCAATATTTAGGACCGCATACTGTAAACATCTGAAAAAGTGTTCTGCTATTTCTGGGCCATTGGAATTATTTTAACTTTATGCTCCTGCCACCAGACATGAACTGTATTTTATGTAAAAGCTCTGAGGTATGTACCTATGTAACTCTTTGAGTGGCACAGTGGCGCACTGTTTAGCATGTGTGCTTCATATGAAGATGTTTCCTCTGAGTGCTCCAGGTACTCCGGTTTCCCTATACCTCTAAAACATGCACAATAATCCTCCAGCCAGGTGATTCTGACCATTAGCCTGGAGATGGGTCCTCGGGCACCATGTGGTTGCCCACTGCTCCGGTTGCTCCAGTGGCATTGAATATCTTAACCTTAGATTCAATAGTATTTCTTCCTGTTCTCTCTATTGATAACAGATCAGTACGGATTTTCCCGGGATGTTCAAATAGATCAGAAGCCTCTCATGAGAGACCAACAGGCCCGGTTAGAACCATGAGGCCGTCCTTCTGTGGACCCACCACCTGCAGGTGGAGCCATAGGGGCTGGTGCAATGTGATTCGGGCAGCTCCAACAGCTGCCCCTATGACCCGGCAACGGACAAGTGGAAGAAAATGGATGGATGGATGGATGGTTCAAATAGATCACGAAAACTCCAACTTTTATTCTTAGTATGACTATGACCTACTCTAAAGTCAACACTGAAGTGCTTCAGCACGATTTTAAATCCATTCCATACTGGCACAAAACACTTTTGTGTGTTTAGATTTTAAAAATGTAGCTGAAAAATTGTGACCTTTATTTAACTGTGGATGTGGCTGTGTCGGTTTCCTACGGGTACTCCGGTTTCCCTACGGTACCACTATAAACATGCACAATCGGCCAGGGCGAGTGTGTTTTGTCAGTGGGGGATGACGGATGGAAATTAGCGTGTTTACTTGCATGAATATGTATTGTCCAGACCAAATAAACCAATAAATAAATACAATTAATTTTACAATTAATGTATCTATTCATCTGCACAACATCTCTGACAAGCTGAGATGCCTTAGTTTTAACAATTGAGTGTCTGAAGTTTGTTCACGTATTTTACATGTAAAATGAAGACATTAAACTTGTAGAATAAAATTAATCGATTAGAAGTGTTTCCAATGCAACACATGCTTATTATCTGCACTCTAACAGAAAAAAAGTAATACTTGTGGTTGTCCCTGGACTGAATGTATTGAGAAAATGCTGTTCTGCTAAACCTGTGATTGTTATTATCCTACTATACTTTCTTTATTGGGGTTGGCACAGAGATGTTTGGGCACAATAGTTCACCTCTTACTTTCTTCAGAAAGAGGGAAGATCTGTTGGGCTGATCCTCCCATGCAAATATCAGCCAAACACACATACATTACTTATGGGTGTGTTATTGCAGTATATTTCCCCTCTCGCCACTGTATGATATGTTTACCAAATACCTGTTTAGAATGCCGCGGTGGCTGTGTGGTGCTCCCCTCCACTCCCTGAGGATGCTCGGCGGTAAATGGCGGTATTATTTGTCAGCTCTGGCAGTGTCTTGAGGCTGCTTCAGAGAGATACAAGGAGGCAACTGATAAGGAGAGCATCAGAAGGGCAGTTAATTGCCTCCAGTCTCCGGGAGCTGGGGAATATTTAAAATCTATGGGATTAAAGACAGATTAAAAACTGCAGAAGCAGTGGGCCCAATGGCGCTTAAAGATTGCAATCAGCAAGGGTAATGGTGAAGAAGGGGGAGAGAGAGAGGGGAAGGAAAACAGTGAACAAATGCAGGCAGCTGTGGGGGGAGGACGAGAAGGAGGCAAAATGACAGATAGCAAATTCAGATCCGCTCCTAATGCCCAGGGTTCCATCTTGTAAGCACGATTCATCTACGTGTAAATCGTTTTTCCCTGTCTGTTCGTTTTCTTTTATTTTTTTCTCCTGCTCATCCGAGGCCTGCTTTGCTAGCATCACTGCCACTTCTAGGGTGCTGTGGTTGGCGCTCCTTATCAGTCCATCTGTGAATTAAAAAGAGCTTTTTCCTGTGAGGATTAAGGAGGTTGATTGAAGCCTGCATAAAAAGACGGTAATAAGTTGAAAAATGTCAGAAGGGCACTATATCTAAACTGTGTACTTTTCAAAATAAAACTGATTGGGTTGGAGGGGAAAGAGTGAAGAATAAATTATTGTTCAGATGAAGATAAAGAATTTCTCTGCTTTTTCTCACTTCAAGTGTGGTCTACGATGCTCTGACAGGATACATGCAAACACCAGATTAAACTTCAGGCATTTTTTAATACAGTTGATTTAATGTTTTTAATATATTTAAATAGATATTTTCACTTTGTCTTGGTACAGTTTAATAATTGTACAAAATCTGTTTACATAATTAAAAAAATAACAGCTCATGAAATACATAAAGATAAGCTGATCTAGCATTTGTAAGAGTGGGCAGGTAGATTGAATCCAAAGTGATAACCTTTCTTCATAATCTCGGCCCCCGTTACTCGAGGGGGCTATAATGTTATCATTAGACGTATTAATGACACCCACACTTATCAAAAGCATCTAAAAGCATCACAAATTAAGAAAGAAAGAAAAACAAGTGCATGCAGTGATACATCTCGATTTGGGTTAAAGAAACAAGATGTGCCGAATGGCCAATTGTCTTAGTATTTTATCTGCCCTCTCGTTTAATCCTGTTAATGATTACACAAGATACCTAAACTATCATCTTTAAATCTGCTTCTCATATCAGCAAAAATCAGGCCGTTTTTTGTCATTATAATCCATTTTGTGCTCTCCACGCATGTGTCGGCAGGCCCTGCACTGAAAGATTAGCCCAATTATGCATTGGTGGGTAGTGGGGGTAATCCAAGGCACCGATATGATCATCAGTGTGCTAAAAGGGGCATCACAGATACAGCACCACAATCATAAATATGAAACAGATGTTGGATGACATTTGAAAACGTGAGTCCAATCCCCTACTCTGCTGTGTACGGCAGTTTCTAAGGAGAGAAGAACCTTTCCTTCTCACTCTGTCACTTCATTGCTTTTTCCACACAATAATCCTCTGGAACCAGTGATGCATAGATTATACCCTGTTTTTTTCATCGTGTATCTCTGCAAGATAGAGCCTGGAACAACCTCAAGGTGTTAGCACCATCAATGATGCCTGCAATAACATCTAATTCACCCTGAAAAAGGTCTTTTATCAGCCACCTTTTTTTTTTTTTTTAAGAAATGAAATGACTTAAGACTGCAGAAAAACACATGCAGGCGTATGAAGGCAATTCCTAAAAAAAGCAGAGATCCTCTCGATATCGGCAAGTGTTGTGATTTTATCTTAAACAACCAATCAGAGCAAGACGATTATGGAGAGCTTCAACAATGCTCTCCTAATGTGTTTGGATGGGAGGTGGGCTTGTGTTGTATACGGGTTTGATTGTTTTGTAGCTGGCAGCGGCCCGGAGGACTTCTTGCCGGTGTCTTTTATGGCAGAATGAAAAAAGACGCCACAATACAAACCGTTCTTCTCAACGCGCTTTGTCTCATCTTCTTTGCCACTTCTCACAAGCCTCAACTCCATTATGCTCGCTCCATAAAGGCTACTTTTGTAGCTGCACATTGTCATACATTGTTTGGTGCAAAAAATGAAGATAATGCATGTTGAGTCAATGCTTACGCTTTTGTTGGGGCTATTCTTGTAAATCTTGGCGTGGTTTTCTTGCGGTGGTTACAAAAAATAAGTACCTTGAGGGCAGGAAAGATGAGGATCACATGCAAGTTGAGTTCCTTGGTGTAATGATCTTCACAAATGTCATACAGAAAGTTGATGAAGAATAATCATAATATGCAAACTATTTACCTTTGGTCTAGATATAAATGAAACAAACTGTGTTTGCACACTGCATGTTTATGTCATATTTGTTTCACCAAATCAACAAAGAAAAAAATGTATACCAGATGCTCACACTATGGGTTGATAGGGGTAGAATTTGTGTGACGAAGAGGAAGAGGACGATGCACAGGATGATAGAGGTGGAGAAATAGACAGGCAGGTTGATGGAGCAGAGAGGGTGTGATAACAGAGCAGGGCAGGGTGATGGAGGGAGCAGTGCCTTTCTCGGGGGCTTTACGGAGCCCTCCCCACAGCCCGTCACTCAAAACCCAATGAGCAGCTCTTATCTGCTCTGCACATGTGACCCTTCACCCGACCTCCTGCTCCTCTTCCTCCTCTACCTCACCCAATTCTCTTCAGTTTTATGCACAAATCTGCTGCCTCATTCATCCCTGCTACATGATATATTTTATCTTTTTTTTTTAAGGCAAACATCACTTTGTTGCAGTGATAATTCAACTCATTACCCGGCAAGAGTCATGTGAGTGATTAACAAATAGTTCAGTTTACCACCATAGTTTCAACAATTATATAAAACAGAGAGAATAAAAATCCACTTACATTATAGCAATACTATGTATCCACACAGACACCTTACAGGCCCTTACAGGCACATGCGGAGGCTAGCAGGTAACTGTTATCAGCCGTTAGATAAGGAGTAATTGGACAGGGGGAGGACAACCATTAGCTCAGTTGTGCAGCAAACCCCAAGCCCCAGGGCCAAAGCTCAAACTACTGTATGAGCCACTGTCGGCGAGGACTGAACGGATACACATTGTTTCTCAATGTTTTTCTGTACAATGCCTTCATAAAACAGGATAGAAATGCTCTCTACATTATTGTTTCTAGTCCACTACACCCAATAGAAACACATACCTTGCATGAACGTTCTTACTTGCTGTCGAGCGATTTTAATAGTTTTTTGTAACAAGATTCTTCCTGTCAAAGAAACAAAACAATTTGTTTTTCTCCCCACGTGTGAATTATGGGCACACAACTCAGTGGGAGTTTTCCACTCTCCCTATTCTTCCTGTCACTGTATAACAAATATTTGAAGGCCTTTGTGTTGCCTGTCTGTATTTTACCATTTCAAACGTTGTCTTCTTACGGGTGATCTAAACTATAATCACCTTGACATCCGTCAAGCTTGGGCATGAAACAATGCTGCCTGACTGCTCAGAACTGAACATCAATGAGCTTAGAGGCACGCTGCCTTTCCCTGACGCCGATTTACACTTTAATGCAAATAGAGCGCTTTGTACTCAACATATGAAAGGTATTATTGAATCATATTGTGCATTATTCTGGGTTTTGGGGGATAAATCTATCAAGGGGTTCAGAATTCAATAAGTTACATTTTGTTGTTTTTGTGTATTGACATTTTTAATTAAGTTTTGATTCAAATGTGTTGGGGGTAAATTGGTGGGTAGGTGATGAGAAGGAAACATAAATCTTGTGAATTTGTCCCAAGGCTCTCCTCTTCCTTCAGTCTGCTGTTCCTGCGGTTACTCACCATCAAGAGCAGTGATTTAAAAACACCGGAAATGCCTTTTTCCAATGATCATTGGTATGAAAGAGTATGGAGTATGGAGAACTTGTGTGCCAGTTTGCCCTGAGTGAGTGAGTTTTGGCTACAGTTAAGACAGGCTTGTGGTTTGAGCCCGACAGGTCATGCAAGGTCAATCTCTAGACCTGGCTCATCATGTTGTAAATTTATGGCTGCCCTGGAGGCCCCGCTCTATGCAGACTTGTGTAGGGATTGATCATGTGCCCTTTAGCCTTTAGCTCTGCTGCATCAGCGGCTCTGCTGTTATCAGCCGACCACACAGGTAAGCCAGCCCATTGTTGCCTAATTAAAAGTACCCAGCAATAAAACTACTTTAGATCCTGGTTTGTTGAATAAGGACTTTTGAGCTAATGAAACTTTCAGACATGTAAATGATGTACATGTAGACATGCAGAATTTACAGTTTTTGAAATAGTTAAACTAAAACTCAATCCAAACATGCATAACGGGTTGAATCTAATCACAAGGCAAGGGGAAAGAAATTAAAGTAAACATTATTTATAACATGAATTAAATGTCAAAATACTGTGGTTTCAATGACCTCCTATGGTTTGGTTGGTGGAAGTTTAAGGAAAGGGTTGTCTGGGTTGAGGTGTCAGATGTTGGCTGTGGTCTCTGAAAACAGCTCTAAAAGCCTTGTGTTTTCAATTAAAACATCCATCATGGATTACTCACACAAAAACATACCTTCAGCCTGTTAAGAGTGGTGCCTGTTACTTACAAAGGGCTTACAAATCCCACCTCACTGCCTCAGGCTGTGGCATCTCTCTAATGCACACGCACACACATGCACAATCCCTTCTGCCTTCTCTCCTCCGTTGCCACTGTCCTCTTGTCTTTGGGTTATATAAAATGCACAGGAGACCAAAAGAATAATACAATACATATTTATTTTATAGTCCCTGAAAGATTATTTCCGTGACCCTCTTACGCAGGAAATTATCACACGAATCACACATTTTAATTCCAAGTTCACCACAAAAGTTATATTTATTTTGTACCGCATCATTTTTTTAATGAAAGATTGCCCATCCTGACACCACCCTCTTGACTTTTGTGAACTTGTGTGTCTGGTATGAATAAAAACGATGAGCTCCTCATAATATTTGCCTGCTTGCGTAATCCAAAGGACAATACTGGAAAGTTTTACTTGCAAAGACAAAACATTTTCTGTGGAACTATTGCTTTAGGTTGTTTGGGTGTGTATGAATTACTTAACATTTTGATTTGTATGGGATGTTGCAGTTGTGTTTGCACTTGCACAGCGTCTCCCTTAGATAAACCTGCATACTCTCATCTCCCCGTTTAGTGTATCATATTCATGTCCCGATAAACATGCTCGGAGGCTCCTGTTGGGCTCTAAGATATACTCTGCTCCAGCTTTGAGCGTAAACGACTCTCCCTCCAAACCTCCTTCCTCTCAGATCAACTCGTGTTTACATAGCATTATCATATATTAAGGCACTTTTTTTTTTCATGCATAGTGTCCCTGTCGCAATTGTGACAGGAGAAGCAACCGCAAGCCCAAAGGGAGCCACGCAACCCCATTCCCCGACATTGATATTCATTACAGTAGATCTACAGAGGATGAATCTGCTTCCCACCCCCTTGGGGACAGAAACACTTTATGTCCTTATCAGGCGCGGGAACAAGAATTTTCTCCTTAGCTAACAACAACACCGGCTGCTTCTACAACAGCTTGGCCTGCGTTTCTTTAGGCCCCGACAGTTTGCATCGCTCCAAAATGTGTTTAATCTCGTCCAATACAGCCCACCTCTACCGCAGATAAGGTGAGCTCTGCAGATGACCCACAACAACATATACCGTACACACACTAGCACCACCGCTATCCACAATCAGTGTGTGCGCTACACAACAGTGCACATCTCAATGGGACAGTGCAATTGCACATGAATTTTCTCCAGGTCCCAACTGTGACATATTGTGGTTGGGAACTTATTCACTGTTTACACATACAGTTCATACAGTATATTCAATGTTTTAAAACCATATATTTTCCTGTGTATTGATTTTTTTTTTATTATTATTATTTTTAAATAAGAATACAGTCATACAATTCACAGGCATGTCTCAAAATCACTAGTGACTGGGGAATGAACTTGAAACAGAGCCACAATGAACAGCATAAAGCCATGGTGTCTTTTATAGTTTACAGTGTAAAGTGCTCAAGGATGCAGCAGGTGGCTGTTCACCTGTTCTTGACACCCACCAGGGAGTGTGCTGGTTATCTGTCTGTGTATGTGCGTGTGGTTTATCAGTTAAGCCCCAAACAGGGAAAGTTCATCCTCTGTATAGATCATATCAGGAGGTGTTGACAGAAACAGCTCTTGAGTAAGCTGAAGTGTGAGTGTGATGAGCGCGCCGGCTTCACTGTGTGTTTTAGACGCATTTCACAATTAATCACAAGTCTGCTGCAGATTCCACACATGCTATGGCTGAAGAGGACTGGCCTGTGCAGTCAATGAAATTCAGTGCTAATAAATACATGTCAATGCTTTAAGTGCCATATTGCTTTAAAACAACATACTTTCAGAAAAATAATTTATGTTCAACAAAACTATATTAATCATCAAATGTCAAATAGATATAGGTGAAATAATTTTCTGTGTCCAGAATTTTGCTAATTAAAAAAGGAAAGCTTTGATTTGCTGTCTTTATATAGGAGCATATGAGCATTTTTTTATTTTTCAAGCCTGACAGCTTGGTAGTCAAAATATTTAAAAAGATGAGTGAATAGATTGATTTTAACATTACAAAATTCCCATGGATATAGTTATATCTAAGTATGACACCTTTTCGGTCACATGGAAAAATAACTAAAATAAATTTACAGGTAGACTGTTGTTAAAAAAGAAAAACACAAGTTATCTAACAATGAGCACAGGAAGAGGATCATTTACACTAATAGCAGTTATTTGCTCAGACTAACTGCAGTGATTATTCCCCACTCATTCTTATGTATCCATCCGTCTGTCCATAAATGCCTGCAGTCAGGGGCCCAAGGGGAAACAAAAGACACAGAGGCCAGTTGTGTTAAGGGGAAGATCCCACCTTCTCATTTTAGGAGAAGACAGCAGACATATAATCTGTGTGATAGCAAAAAATGGTTGCCGGCTCTCAGCTCAGTATCCAGAGCAAAGACATGAATAGATAGAGGTCTTTTTTCTATTTTTTATTTTTATTATTAAATAATTATTTCACTATTCATTCATCCTCATCATTCTTATTTGCCTGATTGTTGTGGTTGTTGCCATTGACACAGTTATAAGATGGTGCTGCAGCTAAGCAGTAATGGTTTCACTATTTTTTCCACCCACAGAAAACTGTATTGTCTGCATACATTTGAAAACCGGTGCCAGGACAGGTGTTTAAATCACTAATATGAAGTGAAAAAAGAAGAGGCCCAAGTATTGATGCCTGTAGTATTCCTGTTTTCATTGTTGTTGATTATACAATGTTGTACAATGTAACCACTGTAATGTTGTGAAAATTCAACCTGGGTTATTTCTGTAGGAGTACATTGTGATTCAACAAATCACAGGCATTTTTTTAATCTAAAAAGAGTGCTTTGTCAATTTCTAGTTTAAGTTGTTCAATTACATAGCAATTGGCGATTTCAGATGGGGCAAAATCCGAATTACAGAGGATGCAGTATGTTATTTTGATTTTTAAGAAGGACATTAGTTCCAGCACCTTGGGAAAAATCTGCAAAATGCTAATTGATCTATAATTGCTTGCTAGATCAGCCTTTCCAGATTTAAATATATGTATAAGCCTTGATTGTTCTGGGATATAGCTCTAATTGTGCCTAATGCTGTATCAGTCTGCATTGCTTTTATGACTATTATTAGGCAAATGGAGAGCGCTGATGTCAGACAGAGCCAGACCAGAGTTCGGTACTTAACAGGCTGCTGGGTTGTAGATGGAGAAGTATTGCAACTGAAAGAACAAGGATGTCTTTGGACAGAGGCTGCAGGATCAGTGTTCACCTCTAATGGCTGTAATAACAGTTGTGTTGGTTAGCGGCCATTTAAAAATAACTCACTTAGAGGTTTGTTGCAGCCCAGGGACATAATACAGTTATGGAATATTTATTGTTCACCCTCAAGAACATTTCAAAATTATTTTAGCTCCTTTAATCTACTATTTCATTATCAAATGCATGATAAGCACACAAAGGCATAAAATGTAGCTTAATTTGTTTCAAAGAAAGCATTTTATTAAAAGCCACCCTACAAATACAGTAATATTACATGTCCCATTTATAAAGGCAGACACACCAAATTTTCCATGCTGCAAGTCTCAGGAATGTGAAGCACTAACCTCAGCCTTTGATCACTCATTGAACTATACCCGACTGACTTTCTGTGACTAACACTGAAGTAAATATTAGACAGAATCATATCCAGTGACTAATGTTCCGACGCTATCCATGTGTTGATAGGGCAGTCTTTGTTGGAATAAAGATGAATTGAAAAAATAATATTGATTTTTCTTTTATGAGAGAAAGAGAAATTAAAACGTATTAATTATTGATTCAGCCACAAAATGTTCTCTCTCATTTCTCTTCATCTTCACAATCCATGCAGAGAAAACAGTTATGCTTTGTTGACCATACGAATCAGTTTAGGGTTGTCTTCAGATGAATGTGGGTATTTTGACTTTTGCTTTGAACTTTCATGCTTTGGTGTGTGTGTGTGTGTGTGTGTGTGGGGGGGGGGGGGGGGGGGGGGTGAGTGCCTTCCGTTGACTGCTCGCTCACCTCGTCCATTAGTAGGGTCAGTGGGAGGTAATGTTGTGGTTGAAACATACCTATGGGGCTGACCTGGCTAAGAACATAAATATAAGCTTTGCTCCGACACACACCTGAAATTTCTTAGTCACTTCCTCACTCCCTCCTTTTTCATCATTTCATTTGGTCAGTTATGACAACATTTCATAATTGTCTTTTTACATTTAAACACATAGAATAACATGAATTTAACTGATTTCCATTCATGGCAATCAGATTGGAAAGCTTTCACACATGCAAAGTGGATCATGTGTCTTACCCAACGGCATAAGGACAGGATGCATTGCCAATAGTCAAATAAAACTCCCACACACAAATTTGTTCACCACTTTGTAGTTTTAGACTTTATGGCACAATGTTAACACTTGAAGTTCAAGTAAAGCGCCGATGTGGAAGAATCCCTTGGCAGAGGTCTACAAATCGAATCAAACACAGCCGATACAGTAGTTCTTTCTTTGGACTTATTGATATTTTTTGTGTACACGTCTAGCTTCAAGCAGAACCGAGGGCTCATAATGATGTCTGCAGTGTAACACTAGAAGCAATTTCACCATTGGAATTAGTTCAAACACCATGTTGTTTAAAGCATTGTAATTTAAAACTGTTTCAGTGTGTGTTCACCTCACATTCCATCTCAGCTCCTGTTGGACCAGAGAAAGAATATTAAAATGACCCTTGCCTCTCATGTTTGTCCTTATTTAAATCCATATTACCAGCTCAATGTATTCGTATTATGCCTGGCTTTTGTGGCTAAACACAGTGACCCAAATCGGATAGTTGTCTTCAGTGTACTGAAACTGTCCAGGAGCAGATTTCAGGTTTTGTGTAGACAACAAACTTCCTACTAAAAGTGTTATTGGGTAAATAGATTTCAGCTTAAAAAGGTTGTGCCCTCATGCCGTAGAGTTGTTTGTCTGTTTCTTTTTTCAGTCTTGTTACTGGACCTACAAGTTATTGTTGAAGTTGTGGATGCAGCCACAATTTAGTAGCGACATTTCCTTCATCATTTATTAGGCTCAGAATTGTTCAATCTACTCAGTGCTCAGTGTTGGGCAAATTACTTTAAAACTGTAATATATTCTGTATTAGTAGTTACAGCTATAAACAGTTATTATGTTTGTATTACACATTACTCTTTTCTTTTATTATATTCATTATATCTTCTTGTTTACAAGTTAGTTTTAAAGGTTCTTTTAGAAAGACACTCTGTAAAACAAAAATTTTTTTGTTCAAATACGTTTCGACGGACTGGGATATATACCATACAATAACATCCCAATAAGAGAGAAAACGCTTTTTGTTTTACCTAGTGACTTTCTAAAAGAACCTTTAACAATAATTACACATTACTGTTTCAAAAATGTAGCTGAGTCACACTAATTTGAGTTACGTTTGGTAAAATATAAACCAAAAATAGTAATAATGCCACTGAGCAAAACTGCTGTCAAAGATTTCCTTTTCCTTCTCTTTGCCCCATTCTCTGCTTTGTTTTGATGACGTTAGCTACACACAACTGCACATCTTATACACCAGTGTCCGTTATTTGGGGGGAGTTTGGCTTTTCTTTGTTCATACACTTTGAATCCTGCACACTGTCGTGCCACAGCGGTTAGTGCTTGTGCTTCACAGCTAAAAGGTCTCGGGTTCAATCCACGGGCGGGGCATTTCTGTGTGGAGTTTGCATGTTCTCCCCATGTCTGCGCGGTTTTCCCCCACCACTAAAAACATGTACAATAGGTTAATTCTCTAGCCAGGTGGCTCACGCTGGCTGCTCACTGCTCCTACAGGTCCCTCCAGCGGGATTGAGGATGGGTCAAGCAGAAGAACACATTTTTAAGTGTAGTTTTAAAAAAGTATACCTTAACTTTAGACATTTCACCCATGTTGCCTCCAGTATCTGCGCACGTTGGTGTATGAATGAGTGTGTGACTGGGTGAGTGGATCTTTGCTGTAAAGCGCTTTGAGAGTCTAATGTAGGCAGAAAAGCGCTATAAAAGTTGAGACCATTTACTAGACGCTCGGTTTATCAAAAACCTTTGCTCCTCTCTGGAAAGCACATCAGCCACAGTAAGTTACGAGACGGCGCGCTCCCAAGCTTTGATAAAGTGAGGCCCGGTTTACATAGAAAAAGGCTCTATGAAAAAGCAACAATGATGCTGTCTCTGATTAGCAATTTACATGGAAATGATGAGGTGTCAGGTGAAGACATTTTTGGACGAACCAACTGTAGTACACACATAACTCAGTGGTCACAATGTGTATTGTAGTGTAGATTATGCTTTCGATAGCAACGTACTGCAGCCTTTAAAGCCAAGAAAGAACAAGCAAATAACTTTCCTGAAACACATGAGGTTCCTAATGTGACTTTTGAAAAGAAACATGGGCTACGTCTTACTTTTTGAAAATGATCAGACAAGTTGAAAAGGCACAGCGATTCAGTAAATGATGCATGTAGTTCATCTTGACTGAGAAACCGAGGGTCACTGAGATTCTCTATTTGGAATGCATAACAGAGCTCGAGCGTGAGGCAAAGCTGTCATCACCTTTATTACCCAGCATGCATATATCCCTTTTGATTTCAAACTTCTTTATTTAACACTTTTGCTGCTGGTCCATTTCTGCTGCTTCCTTAAAGCGCAGCCACATGCATGTAATCTGTATTGAGAGAAAGCCATGCACTGATCTCAATGTCCCCATTCCAGGGTTTGGGGGTTGACCTGAGGCGCAGTGGCCTTACCCTTCACACACTCGCTCTCATTTCGATTTGAAAGTGGCCCGGATTTTCCTGCACACTCAATTCTAAGTTATCCTTGCATTTTGGTCAGTCAATCTTCGAGACGAAATTTTCATTTTTTTTTTAATCTGAAAGTCTCTCCCTCTGTGCTAGATTTGAAAGACATAAGGATGAAAGAGTTAGCTGCATATCTCCCACCAGCCTATACATACGGAAACAGTCTGAATCCCCAGCCCTGCCGTCTGCTGTTAAAATATTTCCTCTCATATCCAAGTAGATATAAAGCATAGAGAGTCTGGCGACCAATTTCCACAATCAAACACAGAGAATGGATTTTGAAGTTGTCAAATACAGAGCCCATGTCTCAAGTGAGCATATACTGTCTTTATCGAGCCACTAAACCTTTATCTTCTCAAAATGATCAAGAATCTACTTTTTATAATATAGGGTTTATTTTATTTATACTGTTTTGCTCAACAGTGTACATACCCTGGCAGAATTTTACATTGTTTGGACTATTTTTCAAAGAATATGAAAGATAATACAAGCTCTTTTTTTCACTCATAGTTAGTGGTTGTGTGAAGTTTGCTCTTTTTAAATCATAATGAGAAAAGAAAGTACCAAAATTACCCTCAGCCAAAGTTTACACCCCCAGTTCTGTGTATTTGCCCCTTTAGCGTCAATGACATTTGCATTCTGATTTAAAAAGAACAAACTCAGTTGCTTAACCACAAATGGTTTCACACAACCACTAACTATGAGTGAACAAAAAAAAAACAACTTGTTGTGTTATCTGTCATATTCCTTAGAAAAAATAATCAAAGGTTCTGCCAAGGTATGTAAAATTTTGAGCACATCTGCATATATATTTTACCCTACATAATTAAAAGGTATTTCGATCCACTGCAAACTCGCACTAATTGTCGAGCCATTTTTGCAACATTAAAAGCTCAGGTCTGCCACAAATTACACTCATCAGTCGTGCAGGTTTATGAGTGAGAGAAAAACGTGGACATTTTCAACATTATAATACAGATTGAATCGAGGGGTATCATTGCGAGATATGAAGAATGCCAAAGATCCACACATTGCTTTACATTTGAAACAAAATAACTGCACAGGGAGAGATCAGAAATATCTCCTATTGGTAACTAAAACTGAAATTGCAAAAGTCGCATTGCTCTGATGTATGCAAAGCCACACGATTCGGTATACAGTGAGGTCTGACACAAACAACAATAACCACCAGTTCTCCTTCAGAAACGTAGCCAGGGCTGCCTGCTTTCAGATGGTAAATCCGTGTGTGTGCCGCACAAAAGGAGGGGTGTGGGCCCCGAGCAATGAGAGCAGGGGTCCGACCTGTGATTACCTCTTAAATACATATAGATGCGACACTTTTCGGTACAGGCCTATTGAGCGAAAAGATTGGGTTAAATTAGATATTAATCATTTCTGTTTTCTTGTTGGCAAACTGATAAGAGCTTCAGCATTCTTATTTTTATTTTTTTTATACCTACTTTCAAATTCACACCCCTTTTTTATGGTAATGTTCAGCGTTATGTCCCTTAGAAAAACGCCGATCATTCACCCACTGCATTTAATAACAAAGCGCAATGGGGAGATAAGTTTTGCGGCTCAGACTGAAAGCGGCCCAGAAACGCATTTGCTTTATTCTGCTGGCTTGAAATAGCCCAAGTTAAAGCTGTATAGAAGGAAGAGAAGAGAGAGAGAGAGGGAGAGAGAGAGAGGGGGGATAGAAAAAGCTCAAAAAATAAGGCGGCAGTGAAATGTGTTGTATATAAAAAAAAAAAATCTTCAACTCTTGGACAGAAATCATTGTGAGCAGGGAGCCCCATTCAGCGTGCAATCAAGAGCTTCTGCCCCCCATGTAAATATGTATGGGCCCGAATAAGCATAATCTAACTATATTGTGTACAGTTGGTTGTGAATATGAAGTCATTATAGGAGTCTCCGAATGTGGGTGTGGCCGGCTCGAGTCAGCGCAGATATAGGGATTATAAAATATCATTACACCACTAAGATGAACTACAAGTATGTTCACTCTCCATCACAATGGCTCTTATGCTGTTAATATCCCAGTGCGTTTAGAGGGATCATGTCGTATTTTTTGACTGCCTTTAAAGTTCAACATTTGTGTATCCTGGGGAAATATGTATATTTCACTGAGTAAAAAGTAGCAGAATATTATTTGTTAACAAACAAATGAAAATGCAATAAATGAATCAATAGAAATGTTCTGTAAAATGGTACACTGCTCTGATAATTAAGCATTTCATAATCTTAAATGAAGTGGCGTGGTGGTAAATCTCCTAAACATACATATCTTGTCTCTTAACCTCTTAACCCCCTGCCCGAACCGAGCACATTTTCCTCCAGTTTGGCTTTACCCAACTCTAAAAGCTTCTTGAAAAAAAATAGCGTCACAATAGGGACAAAAATGAGACAAAAACGGTGTCGAAAACGCAATAAAAATGTGACGAAAATGTGAAAAAAATTGTGACAAAAACGTGACGAAAAAGTACAAAAAATGTGACAAGAATGTGATGAAAAAGAAAAAAATGACAAAAGTGACAAAAACGCCACAGAAGAGCGACAGAGAAGTGGCACCGAAGCGATGAGAAGAAATGTCAAAAAAAGATTTCAAATGAGGCGTTTCTCTGGCCTATGGGCTGTAACAATTTAGGGTGAAGCTGAGCTGGATAAAATGCTCTTGCGGTGGGAGTTAAGAGGTTAAAACGCAATATAAAACAGCCTGTGTTGCTTTAGAAGTATAATTATTGATTGGTATCCAGTACTGTGCTTTCTGCATGTATGCATGAGTCATGACGTATAATGCAAAATGTATTTCATTCGAGAAGAACACATTCTTATTTACAGTGTTGGTTTTCTCCCCCCCTCAACACACAGCTCTGTAACTGTGATGTGGAAGAGGTTCTCATCTAAAAGGTTGTCTGTTCTTTGAAGGTGACTGTTACAACACACTGTAAAGACTGTAGAGCTGTGCGTTCTAACCACAGATGAAACAGTGAATAAAACACAGGTGCAGCAGCTCACCCACTTCACCTCCGAATGCTGCTGCTGCTGCTGCCGCTCAAATTGTGCCATCAACAAATCATCCCAAGACAGTGGGTTATTGCCGCGGACACATATCGGCCACACGGTAATGTGTTGTTGAACCGAGAAAGTGTGGAGTCAGAAAACTGAAATAAAATCACTCATTATGTGGTCACAAATGGATTATATTATGTGCAATAAAAAGGATATTAATTTCTTTCACAAGCGCTGTTTCGGTGCCATGCCATTTTCCTCCTGCTACCACACTATCATGGTAGGTAAGTTGTCGGACTTATTCTCATTACTGGAGTGATCATTTTAACTTCTGGATGTATGTTTGTTTCTGCCTGGTGCGTCATCAGCCCTTTTCTCCGAGAGCTCACGCGCTGCTGTTTGACTGTTTCAGGTCAAAGGAAAGAAGATAAGGATAAGCGATATTTCTTTGCACACTCTCCACCCAAACAGCAGCCGAGGCAGAGTGACAGGCCTCCAGTCTAAGCCTTTATTTACAGGAGCCATAATACTACAGGTGATCAAAACAACATGGCCATCTCCCACGATTACGACGCTAAATGCAAGATGTGTTATGACAAGCTGACTCCCACTTCCAACCAACACACATGCAACACTATGTACCCAACCAGGTATTATGGTAAGTGTATAGGTTCCATGTTGCAATCTTATGAAATTATTCCTACACTTTCCATGCCAGTATTTTGCAAATAAATATGTGCAAAATTTATATATATATGTTTAAAAAAAACAAGTAAGTTTGCTTTCGTTTTTTAAGGTAAACTGATATGGAAAATATCTGTTTAAATACAGGGGAGACTTTTAGTAGCAGCTTTTACCTTAGAAAATAAAGTGGAACAAAATGGATGGATAGTCATAATACAAATAATACTAATAATAATGTACATTTAAAAGAAAAAAAAAGCAAACTTCAAAACAAACAACAATGTGAAAAACATTTACCCTTGAGTTTCAAACTCAGCCGGCGTTCTTGCTGTGAGGCAAGAGCGTTGACAGCTATGACTTTGCACACGACTGTCTAGGGGAGTCCATATAAACATATAAGAGACTTATATAAACACAAAACAATGCTTTATTACAAGTTTAGATCTTGTCACTTGTTGAACTGTTATCCTTTAAACCTACATTTTACACACGGTCACATCAGTGAAGTCTTTTGCAGAAAGTAAAAGGAAAACCACACTGTGCTATCTTTTCCACAAAAACAGTATATGCGCCGCACACATCAATTTAATGAACATTAACCAAAGCATTAAAAGATAAGTGAGTTTTCATGTTCCATTAATAAAGAAATACAAAATAAAGCAATGAATGGGCTAAATTAAAAAGGGAAAAGAGCAGTTAATAAAGAAAGACACTTCTGAGGCTCATATGACAAGATACCAAATTTCAATTTGAGTTTGCAGAGGCGTGGAGGAGAAAGGCAGTGTTGTGAGCCTTTGATACTCAACCCAAGCAAGTCCTTCCCCAGCTGTGCAGGCTAATTTGTTCCTTGGGTCCTATCTTACCCCCTCCTAGTCCCCGTTTAGCATTATTAATCAAATTACACCCACTAAACTTTCTTTTTCTTGTGTTATTGAAATTGTCTTGAGTATTTCTTGTGCAAGACTTTCTCTGTGTCCTTTATTACATTTTTCTGGTTGTTATTGCTGAGGGTAAAAACACAGCACTTGTCATTCAGAAATAGTGGCATCAGGTTAATTATTATTTTTATTTTTTTTCCAATTAAGATAAAGAAGCACTCTCCCTCCTGACCTGCAGGGCACCACTAAACATCAAACACCATGGATACTAATTGTTTTGAACTCAAGAAGAAATTCCCTGTCGGTTTAGAGTAATCTTCAGCTAGGCCTGATCATACCAAAACCCTCCCCTGCATTACAATTGATATGTCATTTAACCACATTCAGCACACCCAGAGCTACAATAGGAAATGCACGCTACTATTTAGAGTTCAAAGTTGGAACCCATATGTCCAATTAAAATGCATTTACACTCCCCCATACTGTGCGCAGCCATCTCAGCACATACAGCACATCTGTCGCCCTGAGCTTGTCTTTAGTTTATGGTCATTATCCCCATGTAGGAACTTACTTATTGACGAAAACTATTGGAATATATAACAGTGGTCGAGTGGTTAGGACTTTTGCTGTCTATGACTAAACTACAGTCAACATATTTAAGTTTTCTTTCAATGAAACATTCTATATGAAACACGACATGTGAGAAAATGATGACAGTGTTCCAAAACTGGATTGAGCCTGGGTTAACGTGTATTTTGTTGATAGTATATTAGATACAATTTTGTTTTGGTTATCTTATTTTGTCTTTGAGTAAACTAAGTTAAGTTTAAAGTAAAAACAAGCAAACAAACGTATACGGGCAAGAATATCAAGCCCTTTTTTGTTTTTTTCTCGGTTAAAGTGTATATGTCAAGAGACACATTTAAATAAAATTGACTTTGGCCTGCAGTGTCCCATAATCATATCTCATTCACAACGCATATGGATGTTTTTATTTATAGGCAACATTGAGTAATTCTGATTAGTCCTACAATGTTTGCGTGGTAATTTCCTAAGATTTACCTGTGTGTGTGTTAATGGTGCCACGGTCAGTGTAAAAGCAGCACTGATTCAGCGCAGAGAAATGACCTGATGCGCTCTGCAGCTGGAGGCGGACTCACTCACTGTGCAGCCTTGCATTGCCCCCTACTGAAACCTGACTCCTCCAGACGCTCTTCAATGCTCTCAGCACAATGTGTGATTGTTCAGTTTGATCTGGATGAGATCATGACGTTTGACAATATACAGATAACTTATGTCAAATATACACAACGCCATTATTATAATATATATATAATATAAAATTGTTAAGGAGTTTCCTGACCAAAAAAAAAAAGAAAATAAATTCAAATATGTGTAGGCCCAACTTAAATTTGTAAGTAGTTTAAATTGGTGTAAAGCTAAACAAATAGTCCAGAAAACCCAATGATCATTATAGCTGTAGTGTCTTAAAATAATGCATCTGTAATCTGTAAAATTAAAGAGAAGAAAGAGTATTCTACACTGTTTTAAAGCAACGTACAACTGTACATTACTGACTGGATTTTATATTATATTTTGCAGAAAAAAATATTGATTTCAAAGACAGATTATTGCACATTGGCCGTTGTAGCTCAGACGTTCTGCACTGTTATGTGAGGACGCTTCCATGAAAATATTATCCAACATCGTTAATGCCTGATGTTAGTATGAATATCTTGATGGGATTGTGTGCATTTGTGTTTCCGGTCTGGCTCTCTTCCCCCCGGGGGCTGCTGGGATGCCTCTGCTTTTGCCTCTGTTATTGCTGTTGCCGCTGCTAGTTAAATCCTCAAAGTGTCCGGGCCGCTGTGTGCCAAAGCTGCCCGCCTCAGTCCACAAGTAATCCACAGCAAATTCCTTCAGCCTCAGTATCACAGGCCGCGCTGCCAGGGGACTGTGCTGGTGTGTGTCTGAGCCCCGTGTCAGACTGAATATGAATGCATGTTTGCTTTTATGTATAGTGAGGCGCAAACTTCCATGCTGTTAACCGTGTATGTGTGTGTTGGGAAGATGGCGTGGCTGCGGCAGGAGCCAGTTGACATTCACACTGGCTTGCCTCGCCTCTCCCGTGCCTCTCTCCGGCTGGATGAAGTCCCGGCCAGCGGTTTGGTGGCTGGCCCAGCAGAAGAAGGAGGAGGTACTCCATTTGCCTGGTTAAACATCCCCGTGTGACTGTCCTTCGGCAGAGAAGAACTCGCTTCTTTGCTGCAGGGCTAATGGACGCAGAAATCATGCCAGCGGTGGGAAACAAAGACACTGATCACTAGTCATTTTAAGAAGGTTTGGACAAAGCCGTATTCGCGCAAGATTAGTATATGGACTTCAGGTAAAAAGTACAAATTAAAGACCTGTCTGTGTATCTAATCCTGTGCAAATTGGCCATGCCTGTGATTATAAAGTAAACATTTCCTTTGAGTTTTGCCTACTGTATTTCAACATACTCAGGGCTCCTTTGACAACTTTAGTCTAGAATCCGCATGTCAGTGCTTACGACTGTTTTCACTTTGAATGCAACATTATTTATGTCCGTATTTATACTCCATAGATAAAATGTTCTCTTAGCCCTACTAACCTTTCTATTTTGTCCTCTTCAAAAATATAAATGTAAAATAGTGAAAACAAACAATTAAAGAAGACGTGACTCTGTTGTCATGAGACAAAGCAATGGAGGTTCTTTGTGCAAGTTTGGATGCTTTTGATGCAAAGCTCAAATCGAGGGATTGTATCAAAATGAACATATTCAAATATGCTGCTTCTCTTTCATGGGGCGAAAAACTAATTTGGTAAATCACATGGATGCTACTCATGAGAGCATGTGATAAGAAACAATACCGGACGCAGCGTAAAAAATAAACATAAAAAATGGCACTATAGCAAGATAATTGAATGAAATGATTCTCGTCATAATTCAGTATGATGACAAGTCAGTAAAACTCCAATGTTGTGGTGTAATATAAAGGTTTGGTTACGCTAATGTAATGCAGATTTAATGCATTACATTTAAAATCCTGCATTTCTAAAATATGCAGAAATACATTTCTATGTAGACCTCTAAAAACAATGATTGTATGTGTCAAAAAAAAACTGTATTCCTTGAGGTAATTTCAAATTCACCTGCTGCAACCGCCTGTTCTACTAATCTGTAACGGGACAAGCATTTCTTCAAGCCACTGTCACCTTAAGATGTGGTCATTAGTCCTGCACGTGTGATTTTAAAATATAAAAAAAATAATAATAAACATGTTCACTGACCAAAGCTGTGAGCAAAATGGCATGGGTAGCACGTTTTAATTTGAAGGTTGACGTATAATGAGTTGTCAGTGTTTTGTCTTCGTCTATTCTCCCTGTTAGACTTAAGCTGTTTGGTGGCGAATCTTTGAAGTTAAAAACAAGAAACCTGGACATTATTGAATCCTATTTAGAAGGGCCGGGATTGTGGAAGCCTTAAAGACACGCAGGAAAGCAACGCTGGGGCTTCAGTGCCTTTTAATGTTCACAGCATCCCCTCTCCTTTTATGTGTGCGCTATCTGAAATTAATTGGTTTTTCAAAGTCAGTGTATTTGTTTGAGTGTATGCAGGATGACATGTGTATGTTTGATTGTAAATGTGAATTTCTCTGCACTTGTTTACCGTTACTGGTGAGTTTGGCTAATGTCAAGAAAAAGCTTTTACATCGGCCGGGCCGCGGCCACTGCACACGGGACCTCCATTAGTCATGTAACCAGATCACATTTAGGGCTTGGACTAATTTCCTTTTTCTGTATTTGATGTGAGTGTTTAAATCATTTAGACTTCCTATTTAAATTGTCAGGTCATATAAGACAGGCTGACCTCAGCACCACGTAACTGTCCTTTAGGAGGCAGATTTAGAAATGACAAGTCCAGGGGCGCAAGCGAGAACAAGTTCAACCCAAACAGTCTGGTGAGAAGCCGAAACGCCGCCGCCGCTCCCCCCCAGACACTCCATTTCCACAATTTTTGTATAAAATGTCAACTAATGCAGCGTGGGTTGGCGCCAGCAGTGTGTATGGCTGTATGTTGGTACTGTCGGTAATGTGTTTATATAACATCCCTCACATTCCATACTAAGAGCCTTCCTCTCTCCCCCAGTTCATTCAAGCAGGACACACATACACACTAAGTCTAAGCACATGTGCCCCAAAATGAACAAATGTTTTAAGTCATGTTCTTAAACACACGCACATCCACTTTGCAATTGTAGCATTACGGAGGAGTTCCAACACGCACCGCTGGAGCAGTTGATCAATGGCTCGTCAAAACTCTCAAAGCGTCGCTTTATGACATTCGTGTGTTTCAGGTTTGGGTAATGTGGGCTCCTTTTTGCATCTGTAATTTTGATTCAGAAACGCATCATAGTTTTATATTGGCTTCAAATTACCCTCCACCTGAACCGAGCACATTTTCTCTAGTTTGGCTTTACCCAAATCTAAACGTTTCTCAAGTGTAATTTACGGATTAGGCCATTTGGAAGCTTAGACCTACAAAACTGACCGTAACTTTTTTGTCGCCACGTTTTTGTCATTTTTTTTTTAAGTGGTTTTGTCGTGTTTTTGTCACATTTTCAGCGTTTTCTTTTTCTTCTTTTTTTTTCTCTGTGTTTCTCACTTTTTCATCATACTTTTGTCGCTCTATTGTGGCTTTTTGTTGCTTTTTCATCACCCTTTAGTCGTGCTTTAGTCACTCTTTTGACGCTTTATTCAAGAAACTTTTAGTTTTGGGTAAAGCTGAACTGGAGAAAATGTGCTCGGTTCTGGTGGAGGGTAAGAGGTTAATGATTAAGGGGTCACTTACTCACCGTTTGAGAGTAAAATTCAAGGTATTTCCTCTCCCTGCTTTCCCTAAATCTGACCGACTTTCCCAAACGGTTATTCCACACCAGTCAGGAAAGAACAACTCATTGTTTTCAGATGCATCAGAGGCTTTGCTGTCCAGCGTCTGCCGCTGCACCAGTGACGGCATGTGGCTGTGAAGGTGCACAACAATGCTGGATCGAGGGCCACATTTCTTTCTCCAGACGCCAGGCTGTGACACTCTTTGCAGTCCTGCCAACCTCTTATGCCCAGGACGTCCTTTAGCCTCACCAGCTCTATTCTACCAAACCGTCGCTTCTCTTTTAGCACCACGGTGTCGTCCGTAAGTTTAAAAAAGAAAACGTAATGGACTACATATGTGTTGCTTTTCTATATAAACCCCTAATTATTAACTGAAAAATGTTTATAACTTTTCAATAATCGTTCTCCTTTTAATCATCTTATTTCCCTACTGAGTAATAAATAAATAGGTGAGTTCGGCGATGGGCATGTCAGAGAGCGCATGCAGTGGGGGGCGTACCAGTCAAAAGGCATTGAGTTCCCAGTGCCATTGTGCTTGTTGACACCCTAATCCGCCTCAGCAGCCATGCAGGTGTTGTGCCGCATTCAGGTCGATGAGCGCGGGCTTTCAGCGCACGTCGCCGCACCTCTGTATTCAAGCCTGATGTCTCTACAAGAAAACAGTGGATCAGTGTTTCACCGATTTGACGTCAACAGTCACACAGAGCTACTTGAACACCTGATAGATCCCCTGAGACTGTCTTTGTGCCATGAATTGTGCCCGAGCCCCTTTTATTTAACTTCTTCCATAACGACACCTGATTAAATCCTGTTTCGAAGGCTAGGTGTCAGTAGCATCGGGGCATGGGTAAGCCCCTTTCTGAAGGTGAGGGAACAATGGGTGGAGCAAGAAAGTGAGGCATTCTTGATGGGGTTTTTAATCACGCTCTGTCTGCTTCTGAAAGCTATAGGGGAAAATATGTGTCTATTTATTCTATTATTCACAGTGTATCTTATTGAGGCAATGACATGTTGAGAATGCGCGTCAGCCGCTAGTTTGAGCTTAGGTTTTTCGGGGGATTCTTGAGAGCTTACAAAATGGATGTGTTTACCTTTTCTGCAGTAAAGGTGTCAAACTGAATACCTGCGTGTCTGAGATGAGGCTTATTAAATTTGATGAGTAAAAAATGTCTTAACACTTTATCTCGCCTTTGTGTTGTCCCGTTGGTATCTACCTGGAGCCAGGCGCTTTCCCCAGAGCCGCAGAAGATAAACAAGCCCGTATTTTCCTCCTTATACCCCAATTTCTCTGCCACTTTTATGATACACGCGGTATAGGTGGTGATTGTGGAGTCAGTCGAAAATCCTAAGCAGAAACGGATGAGTTTTTGTGTTTCGTGACAACAGTGAAACGTGTTATGATATGAGTTTAGAGTTGTGACATTCATAGCTTTCGTCTAAAGGTTCAGATGATGGATGTCAAAGGGTTTGACAGTGTAAAGGAGGAATCAAAGCAACACAAGGATGCAGCAAATAATGCAACCAGTTCCATTGCAATGAAGGAAGTTAAATTACATTTCTCTAAATACTGCTGTATATGTTCATATAAACTGCTGACAAGATCATTGCATTTGTTTATCTCTCTAGTTAAGCTCTATCGCATAAAAACAGCATCACTTATTAGACACATATTTAGTGGATTGTTAAAGTTTTAATAATATATCTTAATGATAATAATATGTTTGACCAGCTTCTTAAAGTGCTACTTTGCAGTCATGATTCAGTCACGCCATACTTAGTGGTAGTGAGCTCATGTAGCCGTAGATGCTCTGGAGTCAATTAAAACAAGCAAGGCTCCTAATCTGCACAATTGCTCCTCAACTACTCGCTCAGAATATGTTATTGAAGTGCAAAAAAATATATAGACTAAAATAATTGATGATAAAAGAGCATGCAAATAGAGATAAACTATGAAGATACAGTGCGATATAAATAACTAAATATACAAAATACACTTGGATTTACAACTTTACAATACAATATAACTAACCATGTAGTGCAAATATAACAGTTCAAACATTGGCAAATAACAGTATGTAGATTCATGCATTGTAATCCAACCTGCATGCCCCCAAGTCCTGGAGACGTACAGGTCCTGGAGAGATGGGAGCCTACAGCCGATCCCCTTTTCAGAAGCACACACAATGTGCTGCAGTTTGTGCCTGTCCCTGGCAGTGGCCCCCGTGTCACATGGTGATGGAGGAGACGAGGATGGACTCAATGATAACGGTAGAACTCCAAAACCTGCAAAAAACAATATCCTCTGTTAGGCCTTTTTGATGATTAAAATAAATATAATCAAAATCATAATGGCTTACACTTGTATCGCACTTTACAAGCCTGTGTTTACAAGTTTCTCAAAGCGCTACAGTGTAGTCATTATTCATTAACTCTACACGCTGTGGGGATAAGCTATGTTTTGTTGCCACAGCTGCCCTGGGGTAGAGTGATGGAATTGAGCTTGTCAATCTGTGGCAGTCGGTGAAGTGTCTTGCCCAAGGACTCAACGATAATCTACACATGTGGGGGCCGGGATTTAAACGGCCAACCTCTCTGTTTTTGGATAACCCTCTATAGCATCTGAGCCATCCATCCATCCATCCATTTTCTCCCACTTGTCCGTTGCCGGGTCGTGGGGGCAGCTTTTGGAGCTGCCCAAATCACATAGCACCAGGCTCCTATGGCTCCTCCTGCAGGTGGTGGGTCCACAGAAGGACTGCCTCATGGTTCCAAACAGGCCTGTTGGTCTCTCATAGGGGCTTCACCCATTCACACTCTCATTCATACACAAGGCAAGGAGGGTGAAGTGTATTGCCCAAGGACACAACGACAATGTGCACCTTCAGGAGGCGGGATTCGAACCCGCGACCTTCCGATCATGAGCCTACCCGCTCTACCATCTGCGTCACTCTCGCCCCCATCTGAGCCATTGTCCAGTAATTATAGTACCCAGAAAGCGAAAGAAGTCCACAAAGGATATGGGACGAGAGGGATGATGGGGTTGCGACTCAACTACAGTTCAATAACCTGCATCAATCTGCTCCAGAAGGCAGGCTCATCACTTTCTGAGATGTTTGAAATTACAGAGACTCATCACTGTCTGTGATGAGCCTGATGTGGGTGTCGACCGCAACTGACGATGGACGGCTGGAGATGCAGCAGTCAGTGTACAAGAAGAGGAGCAAAGGGGAAAGTATGTTGCCCTGAGGGATCCCAATGCTAATGGTCTGAGTGTCCGAGACAGCTTACCTCAGCAGCACATGCTTCACACAGTTCACACAATGCAGTAATAAAGTCTGCACCAGCTGGAGCCAGGATATGAACCACCATAAACGACCTAATCTACCATGTGAGCCCCTGTTGCGCCCTTGTCTGAAATAAAGGAGAAAGGGGCATGCAAAATGACTGGCCTCATCCAACACAGAGAAGAGTGAAGATAATTTAAAAAGGCTAAAACAATAGCTGCTAGCGATAAGCAAGACAATTAGGGGTTGAGGGCATTAAACCTACACCACAGGTAAATATTAAATTAATGTAAGTAAGTAATTGATGCTGCATACTTTTTCTTTATGAAATTTAAGTCTGCAGTTTAATGGTCAGTAAAGAGGAAAACTGGGCCTCCAGTGAATTTAAACTTTCCGTTCAAATTATATCCAAAGTAAATCCAAGGGCACTCAGACACAGAGACAAAGTTAGCCGCGGAGAGAGGGGGAGATCTGTGCTGCGTCAGCAGAGAGTGCTTAAACCAGCTCCAAAGATTAATCACAGGAAAACACATACAGCACCCACATACACACACACCACTCTCCACACACATACATATCCTCGCAGTTGTATATCTCGCATTCGCAGCAGTTCAAAGTGTGGTTGGTTTGAAACAGATTAAAAACTGTCTATGAAGTGATGCATTGCAATTGTCATAGCAAGGGTGGGAGAGATCTTTTTTGCATAAAAATCCGTTCTTTCTTCCCACCGCTATCAGCAAAGAGATGGAGAACTCACTAATCCTGCTGTGGTCGCATTTGCATCTGTGGCAAATAAACAAAAGCAGACCATTTTTCATCGGTGGCTCCTATATTAAAAGGAGATGGCGTGTTCGAAGGAGGGGTGTGGCGTATGAGAAGAAGGGCACATAGGCAAACCCTGTGGTGTCAGACATTTAGAAATACTCTTGGTGAGGTTTAGCCTACTGTTAATGGCTGTTGTGATTCCATTGTGTTCTCTCATCCAGGTAGAGATGTTAAAGGGGGAGGGGTTTCAGGAGAGTACAAGGACAAGTACAAACGCATTAAGTTACTGTCACTCAACCCCAAGTCTATGTGTAACAGGGTGTGAGACAAAAGGCCAGTCCACACTCAATCTTACCGTCACTGAGGACGACAAAGATGTCTCACAAATCACAACAAGCGCAATGGGAAGCACCATATAGCGTATATAGATAGGGGGGGGGCACACAGGTTTTGTATTTTTTTTATTTTCAAGTAGCTTAAGGTAAATAAGAATGAACAAAACAAAAGAGAATAAAGGAATACAATGATATTTTGAAAGAACTTAATTGAGTGTACTGTGTAATGTCAGAAATGTAATTCTACCATCTGCTCTGATTTATCACACACTGTTTAACAGCTGAAGATAGCATAGTGGTTTTAGAGTACATTTAGCATGACTCAACTGTGAGTCCTGGCTCTGACTGTTTGCAAATTCACTAAATTTAATGTTTTACTGTTCTGTCAAAAAAAGCGAATGGATAAACATATAGTTAAAAATAAGAAAGAAAAAGGAAATAAAGTGTTTAATTGATCTTTGTGGCTGAGTAGATACTGCAGCTATTGCTTCACGTGTTTTTCACAGTAAGATGTGTCTGTTGGCCATAGTTAAATCTGCAGCCCTTGACCTGTGGTTTAGCAGATTACCTTCGGTGCAGGCTGGGGTGACAATCGGCACATCTGATCAATGCAACTTATCTTGGGTCTTTCAGCACATTACGCTCCCTGTACTCTCATACCTGGAGGAACTAGTAAGTGTGTGTTGATTAGATTCGAATTTGACTGTACACAAGGATGCACAGTGATAAGGGATGCTACTGCACCCGTGTGAAGTGGGTATGGTACAACATATTTCTTGATTTTAGATTACATATACGGACCAATGTGACTCCCTGAAACTGTGTCTATTTGATCAAAGTCCTTGAATGGAAATCAAAAATAACAAACGTACCATTCTTCTAATTCTACAGTGACAAGTCTCAATAATGTGATCTGTATTTCAGAAATGCCCACCATATCAGTATTTTGGACTTGCACAGAGCCGAGATGAACCATTGGCTCTTGTTGTCTGGCCTGTAGATAATTAGAATTCCCCGGCTGGCTGTGGTGCTCGGACACTTCTATAATTACATTGTCAGTGCAGCAGTTGATTAAGGCTGGCCTGTGAGGTATGGTATTAGCTGCACTGCGTCTGCATACTGAATAGAAGAGGTGAACCTTCAATACCGTAGCTCTGTTGGGGTATATAGTCATTTGGATTCTTGAAATTTTACAACATATGGTATTTTGATAATCATCTTGATAATCATAATTTACAAGACATATATTATGGAATATGTAGAGAGCAACATTATAAATATATTGTCTTCAAGGCATGTAATTAGAATAAGTAAATATGGGTAAGCCCAGTGACAGATTCCTGTTATTCGGGTTTTCTGTTGTTATTACTCCCCATCTCTGACTTAACCTTGCCTTTACACAGTGGTATAGTTCACGCAAGAAACACCAATTACCGAGCAATCTGTTGGTGTTCATTCCACTCTTTTTATTGTCATGAGAGTCTGACATAATATCCTCATCTACCAATTGACCCTGCCTAAATTGAAAAATCTCCAAAGGGCCTTCAAAACATTAAGACATGGTTTCAGGGATATGCTGGGGGCAGAGGAAGGCAAAAAACGGTGTCAGGCCCAAGCTTAAGGAGCAGTTGGAGAAAATAAACAGATGAGAGCTTTGAGGATATTCAATCTGAGGCTTAGCCCTGTTGAGAATAAATATGGTGTAGAGTAAGCCATGTAAATAGGACTGTGTTTACCTGTCTGCATGGCCCAAATTAATCACCCATGCCGCCACGAGCTGCCAGGGGGAGGGAGCACACAGCTACGGGATGTAGGGAGTTGGGAGTGTAAACACTGCTAAAAGCTACTGGTTGCCACCATTTTGTTTTGGTTAAGATACAGAGTGAATGATTAGGCTGCTCTTCTGCGATTAAGGGTGGCAGAATGATGGAGCACCAAAGAATATGGACAAATACAACAATTTTCTATTTTTACATTCCATTGTATGCTTTACCATTTTAAAAATAATGTAATTTGAAACAATAGGAATCATTTCAAGAACAATATTACATCGTACAACATCTCAAATTAAGCTGCCAGCTGGTTGCTTGTACTGATAATAATAATACAAAAAAAGACGTTAGTTTGTGAAATATTTTCATATAAAGTTTGTGCAAAATTTCCATATGCTGCGATATGACTTGATGATAGCCTTTCCTTTCAGTTGTTAAATTTCAGTCGGGATCAAGGGGCTGCCAGGTGCAGCAGCTGGATTAGCAGCAGCAGGATAAAATCCGAAAACAGTCATATTATCATATTCCTATTGCTGAAACCTTGAATGCAATTTTATTAACCTCGTCTTTTAAGTGTCTTTTATTTAATATATGCTTGGTATTTAATCGTAAGCTCTGCGTTTTATGGAATGACATAATCTCCTCTGTTGCTGTTTGGCGCCATGATTTGGTTTACTTTACATCCAAAATCAGGCACCACGTGCAAAGGCAAAGCTCCACTTTATTTATTTTTGTATTTTAATCCATAGGGGTCCTCGCCCAGCAAAACTTGATTGATTATGCCAAGGTCTGCATTTTGTAAACCACAGCAAACCAAGAGTCTAGAAATAAAGTAAAATAAAGATAAATAACTTATTTTATAGTATGAACTTGAACTTTTACACCGTTTCAACTGAAAGGGGGTCACTGTATGTAGACAGAATAAATTATTCTGCAATTATATGCCATTCTATAAATGGAATTAGACAAGTAATTTCCACTTGACTCTGAACTTTTTGGATTCTGCAGACTTTTAAAATACATGAACAGAGAATAATAGGCTATTAGGACATGTTCAGCAAAGTAATGGCTTTTTTAGTTTTTTCTGACATGTTTGTCTTGGGCTAATTCCTCTCCAAGCCGCGACAGCCACGACCTATAAAGTCAAACGGCTCTGTCACAGCCGATTTTCTCCTGTCTCCACTATCTGCTCACACTTCACTGGTAAAAAAGGCCAAAGGGTTTTCCTCGCTTCTCCTAGTGTGAAATGCAAACTGTCATTAAACGGGAGAGGGCCAAGCGGATGGAGCTTACAGGGGAGCCATCAATACAAGAAGAGCACAGCATTGGGAAGAGGACTCTGCCTTCATTGTGTCTCAATAACTTTAAAAAGGAAACTAATCCATTCTTACTCTTAATTGCATGCCACATCCCCCTCCGATTTGTCCATCGACGCAGCACAATGTCGAGGAAGCAATATTTAAACACGCACTTCCCACGAGTCCCATTTCAATGCAGTAATGGGTTTTTAAAAGGACATAATAGTCTATATTATAATGTACATTTTAAACAGTGGGAGGTGAAGAAGCCTGCCATCTCAGGGTTTTGAGGTTGATATGTAAAAGTGTGTGTGTGTGTGTGTGTGTTCACAAGTGTAAATTCCAATAGTTCGAAGAAGCAATGTGATGGGGGACAGAGCACTGAGGATTAAGGTCTAATTTCTCCTGTTATTTCTTTGAGAACGCAATCCACTACCGGATTGATTAGGACTTTTTAATCACACTCCAATAATTATGGGGGTAGATGCGGTGTTTGAAAAGAAAGAAGTTCATTTTGTGAATTATCACGCACGCACATGAAGTAAAGATCCCCAAAACCCAAATGCACTGCGAGACCCGGGACCACTTCCAAAATAATAAAGGAGTTTATTTGAAATGGACATAATTTTGATGGGGAAATTTGATGTCCTTCTTTTTATCATTACACAATTACAAGACCTTTTACTTTATCACGACAGATTCCCGAACAGAAAATTGCAATGGTAATTGGGTTGATTTTCTCCACTTTTCTCAATAAATGGCGACTGATTTCCCCCTTCCGTCCGTCGGCTTTGCCCGGCCAAATCGGCACTTGCTGACACGCAGCATAGTGACTAGTGTGCTTCTAATTTTTACATTACATTGCATTAGCCGTACCAGGTTTTAAGGGGGAAACCAATACAGGGATTTTTTTTTTTGGCGTATAGCAGTCTAGTGTACGATTTGGACTCAAGAGTCAATCTGGTGCCCGGTGATGATGGCGGTGGAGTTAGCGGGGTTGGCAGACTTTGATTAGACCGTCTTAGGCTGGGGAGTCATATATGTGCTATTTCGCTGATAGCCTGCGAATCTGGATTTCCTGCTCCAGTGCGCGCGCGGAGCTAAACCCATCCAACCGAGGAGGCTAGGCAAAGTGGGGAAGGTGATTTTTCCTCCATCGCCCCCTTGCCCATGCCACACACACGCACACACACACACACGCTTCTGCACACAGCGACAAAGAGCAAATGTATTCATTGAAAAAGTCTATGTGGAAAAGAAGATCAATTTTTACCATGACTGAAAGTGACTGGGCAATAGCCTTGTTCACCTCCAAATTTATAATATGTATTTTTGGAAGTTGTCCTAACACGTACTGACTTCTCCGTAACATTTCGACTACTCTTTCAGGGACTCCTCTTTCTATCCTCTGTCATACGAGCTTGCCCACCTGCATCCAAGACACTGCCGCAACCCTTTGGAGCATTTAGGGAGGACACAATTACTGAATTGTGCAAGCAGACAAACGCGGTGTAGGACAGTTGGGGATGGTAGAGGAGGGGTAATGCTATCCTCTGCCTCCTCCTTCTTCAGTCGGCCCCACTGTGGCCCTAGCCCTCCAACCTTCTCTCCCCCTTCCTTGCCTCCCCGCTATAGCGCTGCTTGTCCTCCTCTGCCTGACAAACACAGGGGAAGTTGTGTGTGTCAGCTCTTCTCAACAATTACCTTCAATTACGGTTCACTGCAGTGTGGCCCAGTGAAAGGCTTAGCTATTAGATGCTCTCTCGGCCTTTTCTTGCTCAGTTCTGGAGAGTAGCCAGCTTCTATGTGAAAACGACCCGCACAGAGCCCCTGCTCGATTTACCCAGGCCACAGCTCACTTTTCCAGCCCTGCCATATTACCCAAGAAGCACTTTGTTCATTCACATCTTTTGCTCTCCTCCGAACCTGCCCCATTCCCTGTACAGCCCCTCTTCACAATCCTCTTTTTTGGTTGTAGTCCTCTGCGGGCTGAACCTGTTTGTATTACCTAGAGAGTTTAGGGGCATTAGGGAGAATGGATACCATTAGATGGGGTGCTCCCTTGAGGTTTGCATTATTTTGGAGTGGATAGGTGATTTACAAGTTCAGATTAAAGAAAATTATAGTTATTGTGAAAGCGATAATATGCTTTGGATTCATGTAACCCATGTCAGTATCAAGAGGTTTCCCTTGATTTCTTGTTTGTGTAAGTGTATTCTCAAACCATATGGTTCCTGTACCCACCCCAGTGTTCTTATCTGATCACTTGAGCGGACCAGGTGCGAATACGCAGCATCTTATCTCTGAGTGTTATATTTCTATTCCACAGCTCATTAGCATAGCATTTGTCCAAAAGCAGCCATGCTGCACAGAGCTTGGAGGTAAAAGGTATGTCTTATTTTGGCCTTTTTTGCACACATTGTGGAACAATAGTGTGTGTGAGTCCAGTTGAACCCCTCGCAAAATGTTTGGGCTCTGAGACAACAGGGTCTAGCTCAGTACAGGACACCCGGCAGGATCACACTTCTCTGTTACAGAGAAGACTGACCATGGTAAAAAGCATCCCAAAAACATTCCCCCTCTCTCCTGCAGCCTGCATACCCAGAAAACCCCTTCAGGGCTTCCCTGGCTGTGTCCAAACCAAGCATCACTGCTGCTGTTTGTGCCTCTCGCTTTCAAGGCCAGCCAAGAGCCTCTCCTCTCCTCCTCACTCTCAGCACAGAGCCCCTACCACCTGGCACACCGGCCTGGCTCCTAGTCCCACTGTGTGTACTGCTGGCTCTGTGTTATGGTATACGCCTGCGCCTTTGTTTCACTATTGTTCTGTTGCCTATTTGTGTTCTAGAGTTGTACATGCCCACCACTGTTTGTGTGGTTAATGTAAAACATGTATTGTCATTATTATTATTCTGCATGAACACCGGATAACACCTCACTCAGCACATTCTCCCCAAAGATAGAACTGCTTTAAAAAGCTTCAAAAACAGTAAAAGAGGGAATTTCAATGTGTGTGTGTGTGTGTGTGTGTGTGTGTGTATTCTCTTCACTGAATCTTTGCCAAAGTTAAAAAGTTGAATCATTTTAATCAAACTATTTGACAGCTGCAAACACTAAGTCAATCAATTGTTTCTAGTGATTAAAAAGCAATATGTATTATGCCCTGCTTGTCATCTCTTTTCTACTCACTGACACAGACGGTGCTGCGTCTGCCAGGCCTGTCACTTGGCTGATTTACGGCTGTTTCAGAGAAATGTTTAAAAAGAACTAAAGGGTTTTCATGTAATAAATCTCATTTTGGAAGCAAAGACATATAGCTTGATATATGATCTATGCCATGTACATAAATATCAACAAAATAACTGTTTTAATACAACTCATCAAATGCTTTGGCCACTTACAGTATTTACTTGCTTTGACTTGACATCTTAAGAAACCTTTTATTTATCTTTTTTACTTTTGCAAAATCATATTTTATTTCACTTTTATCTTCAGCATTTTGTCAGTCTCTGCTTCTACTGTATTATGGTACATTTTTCCTGCACGTTTTTACTTCACGCTGCATATTACACCCATGGAATAACATATCAGCAGATCGGCAAGTAGCATTTATTTCAACGTTTAGGAAAGGTTTGGTGTGTTCTTGCATATCACTTGTAATTAATACACAAAGTCCCTCAGCAGCTGCCAATAAAAACAGAAACTGAAAGTGAGAAATTTGTTGCAGCTTGTTTGTGTGGGTGTGTGTGCGTGTGTGTGTGTGTGTGTGTGTGTGTTTGTGCGTGTGTTGTTGCATCTTGGTCCAATTCCAAGCTCTCTGTCTGTCTAACTCTGTGATTTTTGTAGTTGGTGATAAGTGGCAAGGGAAAAGTGAAGATGTGTATCTGTGTCTACCCCTATTCGTGCTGTTGTTTCAACGTCAGATAGTAGCAACACATACGATATTATGGAGGGGGTACCCGATCTGTAATTGTCTGTGTCTTTGAGAAAGCCTGTTCCTGATGCTTAAAAAAGACAAACATAATCCGCTGTTGACTCAATAGACATAAACTAGCTCCACTTTCTAACAGTGGGCTCCGCTTTCCTCCTTTATATGTGTGTTGAGCATGCATCATGCTGTCCTGATAAGATTTGAGCTGTTTTGCTAATTAGAAGTCAGTGGAATTGAGATCATTATTTTCTATTCAATTAAATGATACAGCCTCCTGCAGAACGTCTATTTAATCAGTTTGTAATTAATGCGGGGGATTCGCTGCACCTCATTTAGGTTTCCGCACAGAAAACACTGTTTTACAAGGTCTACAAACTTACTTTACTGTGAAAGTTTACTTAACTCAGCTATAATACTTGTGAGAGGAAACAATCTATCATTGTGTCTGTCAATACGGCTCATTAAAACTCATTCAGTAAAAACACAGACAACATCATTAAAGAATAAAACAAGAACAACATAAAGTACAGTGCTACCGAGCGCTATTTCAGACAGTGACTGATGGAATGAATGATTAGATATTTGTATGGGTCAGTGGGGTTCTGTATGTCTGCCTGATCGCACTGATTGCCTTTACAGTTCGCAGAGTGGGGTCTGAGGGGTTTGGGTGATCTATCTGGCCTGGTTTACTATTCTATTGAACCACCCCCCAAAACGTATACAATTATCATTACATTACAAGACTACTGTTAAACAATCAGTGCATTTAGAAATCGTTTTGTCTCTAGGATTCTGTACCACCCATCAAGTGCTACAGCAGTCCATTACTAGCCATAAAAATAAAAATAAAAAAAGCAGTATTATAAAACTAAGAGTAAATCTGTGGCTGTGCAGGCCTTCACATGTTCAGCCTCTGCCTATAGCAGTCAATCAGACATTAGACAGTGCTGGATAAGATCTGGATGAGCTCAGGTGATTACACTCTTTAGGCCAATGCTAATTGCCAGGTCTGTGCTCTAAGTACTGTAAGAGTATTAATTAAAGCAGGCCATTAATCAAGGCCTTTGGCAGCTAAAGTGTGAGCAGACAGCCCAGAGGAGGCTCACAGGAGAGGAATCAGACTCAATAGCATTCATGTTCTGATAAAAGTTCCCATCATGCCTGGATTATTTGGATTGTATGCCCATCTACAGGCCTAGACAAGTTTATTATTTGTACTATTTTATGAATATCTTAAACGTAATGAACATGAGAACACAGGTTATTTACTTTTAAAGAATTATAATGCTCTTTACTTTGTCAAATTCTTACTTGTCCCCTGCTTTGCTCAAAAAGCAAAGAACAATTTACAGGCATGAATAATCCATGTTTGGTTCCCAGTATTATGTGAGCACACTGATGATGACTTTACATAAACTGGTCAAACTGGACTTGGACTTGCAACACATTCCTATATTACATGCATAGCTCCAAAGTAATCCTGTAGTTTAAACTTTGAACTGCTTATCAAAAGGCCAGCTTACTCTTCATACGGTTAAGGTATACTTTATTAATCCCCCTAGGGAATTTCATTCTCTGCATTTGACCCATCCTCAATGCCGCTGGGGCGACCGATAGGAGCAGTGGACTGCCAGCATGGGCCGGCATTCGGTGACCCATCTCCATGATGTGGAGCCAGGCTGGTGGTCAGAAACACCTGGCTGGAGGATTAACCTAGTACATGTTTTTAGTGGTAGGGGAAACCTACGAAGACATGGGGAGAACATGCAAACTCCACACAGAAAGCCCAACTTACATTACATTACTTACATATTCATGTGTTTAATCTTAAATTATGGAACATGTTTATGCCATGTGTGATACTTTCAACGTATACTGTACTGTATAACAAAACAAAACATAAATCTATGGAAATAAATGCAACTACAGGGTTTTATTCCTCTGCCAGATGACAGTCAATACACATATCAGTTCCCACTCTTCTCACTCGCTCATATTATTTACAGAATAGCTACTCAGGGTTGGAGTATGATGCACAATTTGTAGATGCCATAAAGAGACTGTGAGAGACAGGTTTAGAGCACGGTGCTTAGGTTTCTCTAATAGCTGCAGTGGGATAGGAGCCCTGTATGGGTTGGACCTGTTAAAGGATTTTCTGACTCAGAGCCAAGTCAAGACCCAGTCAAGTCTTTGTGCTGTAACAGAAGGACAAACAGAAGGAGAGAGAGGTACTGACAGACGAAATGGGCGTGATGAAATCTGTGATGAAAGATGATGTGCAGAAAGCATTATGGTGCTTGTGAGTGTGCAAATAACGCTTTTTTTAATAGGGATCATGATATGCAATATTAACAACTATTAAGTAAGTCACCCTTTAATTCTAACTGTCCCAAAAACTGCATTTTATAATATTTTCAGTGAATATTGCTCAGTGCCGTTTTTCTCTAGCCTGGCTAACGCCAGATTGCTGTGTGCGCTGGAATCCTTTCGAACTTCACAACAGTCTGGGGACCATGGCCGAAATCTTTGCATGGATTTGGGGACCAATCACAGAACGAGGAGGGACGGTAAGACGACGACGCGCTATTCGACATACGGAAGCTTGTAGTTTGTTTACGGATAAAAAAAAATATATATATATATTTACGGATCCAACATGACAGCAGCAGACGCGACACCATTTTCGATCAAGCTCATATGTCATCTGATAAGATGATACGATTGGCTATGGCTACGTGCAGAAGCATGATAGACATTCATAGCACCCAATAAACGGCTATGGACAATCATAAACCACACTTCTCCCACGAGAAAATGAATTCGTGGTCCTCAGTCTAAATATCATTTGTGATTTTAGTCTGGCGTTAGCCAGGCTAGATTTTCTCCCCACTTATAAAGGATACTGGGTCAAAAGGGCTTCCATATTTACGATTTACGAACTAACAGTGTTAATCGTGAAAACAAATCTATTATGGGAGGAGTTGATTTCACATAAATATCATGTTTGCCCAAATATACACCATCCTGTCAATAAACTCTTTTAACAAAGAAGCATTTCCAAACCACCACCACTTATTTTTTGCCTGGGAGAAGAGATGGTTTGAAAGAGGTGTGAAGGAGGAGATTTTTGCGAAGAAAAAACAACAGCAACCAATCCTTCACTCAATCGGCGGTGGGGTCTTACAACTTACTCTCTGTTTTCAGTAACTTTCACCGACCACTAACCTTGCCTGCAATCTGAACACTTGAGAAACTATCTTGTGCCGCTCTCGCTAATCTGTTTGACAACCAAACTACCGGAGGTTTGAGCCGTTTCAGCCAATTATGGCAGTATTGCCATGAGTGGGCAGGTGTACACATGCAACACTTATCGATACTAATTTACAACATTTGATTCTAATTAACAACATGGCAACAACAGAAAAAACATGAGGTATGCTGCTACAAATACAGAACAAACATTTTTAAAACTAATTATTTACTGAATTTGTTTTGGTTTTGGGATTTGGCTGTAATTGGCTAAAATTATGCGTGCTTGATCCAATCAACAGCAAATGCTGTGCCAAAAGTTCTTCTTCTCCCCAAATGTTTTAAGCCAGAGTGATCCCAGATTGATATCAGTTCTAATGTTACTGGCATTGTATCAATCTGGCTCATGCCAGGCTACGGTGGGATAAAATTTTGCTTTAGACAAAGCGAAAGAAGGCCACAGCAGACTTGTGCCAGCCCCAGGGCTGTGACTGCCTAGCTAACGTCGTGCTACACCTTAGTGCAGGTAAGGACATGCAGTGCCGCGAGATAACAGTACGGGACATCGGGATGGAACATTGCTTTAATCCTGAGTTAATTCAAAAGTTTTAGCTCTGTATGTTCCAACATGCTCAGTGTTTTATGGCCGTTCAGACTGTTAGCAGCATGCTAATGTAAAGCTAATTTAGTTGTAGCCTCAAGTTTATAATACTGCACAATAAGCCACCATCACAAGTGTTTATTTTATCACGAGGGTTGCCACATCCGTGGTTAGACTGCGGAACTGGCCAGCTTTGTTTTACTCTTTTACAGGTAGAAAAACATGTCCATGGGTTTAGTCAATGCAAAAATAGGCTATATTTAGCTTATTTCTACAAAAAACATCACAACTAAATCTCAAATACATGGCTCTCAAAGCTGCTTTTTACATGAGAAAGGAAAAAAAGGCCGGCCCGCATCGACAGAGGAATGCAGTAGCTGTAAATTATATTAGTAATTCCCAGGGGCGTAGCTTGCCATTAGGTGAGGCAGGCAGCTGCCTGGGGCCCCCAAGCCAGCAGGGGCTCCCAGAGGGCTAACAGATTTGACAGAAACAACCAAGAGAATATACCCACTGCAGCAGCAGTGACAAGGTGCAACGACAATTGGCCTTCGCATACTCCCTGAAAAGGCCCCATGAGCCCCGCCCCTCCCACATGTGCTTCCCAGGAGAAGGAGAGAGCGAGAGAGAGAGAGAGAGAGAGAGAGAGAGAGAGAGAGAGAGAGCGAGAGAGAGAGCGCAGTGGAAGAAAACAGACACAGCTCCGTCAAAAGTTAGAGAAGTTATGCTTCTGGCAGCAAAAACGAAAGAAAAGGAGGATAAAGAGGAGGAAGGAGAGCAAGACAGCAGCAAGTGCAATAAGTTACTGTGGTTGTATGTCTCTGAAGTGCTTAGTTTTAGCAGCCTTCATTGTTTGGCATGCAAATATCATCAACAAGCTAGCGCTCGTCACCGTGCACAGTATAACAATTTGACAACCACTTTTATACTTGCGTTGTTGCTTATAAAGACATATAAAGAGTGGGGAAAAAGTCAAACTATGGAGTTAATTAACGCCATGTCAAAAAAGTAGACATAATAGTACTGCTGTAAAAGACTTGACATTGAGATGGACGGATAGGTAATTAATTGGTTTTCTTATTGGTACAATGGCAGTGGAAAAAAAGCAAGGTCAGAGCGACTTTGACAAAGAGCACAAGTATATTAACCGATGCAGCTGGCCTGAGTATGAAAGGGGACGTGATGCAAAGTCGATGGCAGATAAAGAAAGCAGTGAAAACAATGTAATTATGCCTAAGACTTGGAGATACAGGTCGGGCTGGCTATAGCCTACCAGTAACACACTATATATCGGCCAATTCCCCAGCTATACCCCTTCCTCCCAGACCCTATTCCCCTCAACCTTTGGGGAAGCGATTTCAACCTAAAACTGCATATAATTCCTCTGTTCAGATGAATGACAGTGATAGGACGAGAAGGGGGAATATATAGAGATAATTACGGGTGATACTTGTGATTGTGAACATGGCGGTGTGAAAAGGTGGGCCGCAAGATAAAACACTCATCAGAGAGGCAGCGAGAGGACCTCGAATAAACAAACGCAGGATTGGAACAATGGGGAGAGGAAAGGAAAGGAAGAGATAGAGTGGGAGAATGGCAAGGTTAAGCAAAGCAAGATTAAGGTTATGTGCTTAGTGTTAAAGTAGTTTGCATACTAAGACTGCAAGATGAAGGTAAATATAAATGTGAGAATGCAGCAAAGTTATTGTTTCTTTTATAATTTTATGACAACATATTGAACACTCAAGGACCTTCTGAAAATGTTTTGTTTTCTGACATGAAACCAGAATGAATTTTTACTTTTTTAAATTATTTCTTTTTGATCATTTAGAATTGTTGTGTTACTTTCTACAAAGTCAGAAGTTTACATACAGTACAATTACTATACCATTACACAATTTGGGAATGCCTTGGGTGAAATTTCATGATGCTTGAAGGTGCCATGTTCATCGGTTCAAGCAATTATGCAAGTATAAAAAAGATGGAAATGTACAGCCATCATACAGATCCAAAAGAAGGCGGGTTCTGTGTCCCAGAGATGAATGTGCGGTGTCTGGAATGTATCAACCCAAGAACAAATGCAAAAGACCTAGTGAAGATGCTGGCTGCAACTGGTAAGCGTTTGTCATCATCCAGAGTAAAACAAGAACTGTACTAGTGTGGGCTGAGAGGGTACTCTGTCAGGAAGAAGCCCTTACTCCAAAAGAAACAAGACAAGACAGATTGGAGTTTGCAAATGCCCACAAGGATAATGACTTTAATTTCTGGAGAATTATCCTGTGGTCTGACGTAAATTATTTTTTTATTTTTTGACCGTAATGACCATTGTCATGTTTGGAGGAAAAAGGGGGAATCTTGCAAACCTGAGAACACCATCCCGACTGTGAAATATGGGGGGGGGGGGGGGCAGCTCCATACTGTGGGTTTTTTTTGCTGTGGGAGGGACTGGTGCACTTCACAGAATAGATGACACCGTGAAGAACACTATGTGGAAAAATTGGAGCAACATCTCAAGACATCAGCCAGGAAGTTAAAGCTTGGGCGCAGATGGGTCTTCCAAATGGACAATTCCCAAAGCATACTGCCCAACTGGTTGCAACATGACTTAAGGATAACAAAGTCAATGTTTTGAAGTGGAAAAAACTTAGTCCTGATCTAAATCCAGTTGAAAATGTATGGGCAGAGCTGAAAAGGCATGTACACGCAAGGTGGCCTACAACATTGGCTCAGTTTTCTGTTTGGAGGAATAGACCAAAACCCCTGCCAACTATTGTGAGAAGCTTGTGAAAGGAAATCCAAAACGTTTGACCCAAGTTATACAGTTTAAAGGCAATGATACCAAATATTAATGAAATGTATGTAAACTTTTGGCTGTAAAAAGTAAAAAGACTGGCTCCTCAGTTCATCGCAGACCTCATTCAAGTCTACACTCGCGCCCTGAGGTCTGAGGGCCAGCTCCAGCTTGTGGTTCCTAAGACGAACCGTGAAACCAGAGGGGACAAAGCGTTCTCCGCCATCGGCCTTAAGCTGTGGAACGTTCTGTCCCTCCACATCCCAACATCCCCAACAGTGGGGTGTTTTAAATCTCATCTTAAAACCCACTTTTATTCTCTGGCTTTTAGCACCACGTAAGTTGTGTGGTTTCCTGTGTCTTTTTTTTAAACTTATTTTATGGTATTTAATTATTTATTGTTTAATATTTGTTTATTGATCTTATATAGATTATCTTATTGGTTCTAATTATTTACTGTTTTATGACTTTTATTGATTTTAAAGTGATTATTTATTTCTTATTTTGAAGCGGAGCGGATTGAAAGTCATATAAAACCGTTTAGAACATTCTATCGCTCATTTGTCTGGCATTTAACAAATATAAATATTTCTTTTTAATTCTAATTGACCTAAAAAAGGAAACGTTTAGTTTATTTATTTGTTTGAGCAGTTAAGTTAATTCCGGTTTATGTCAGTAGGTGAGGAAAAAAAATGCATATGTGTCTTTTTATAAAGTGTATGTAAACATCTGGTTCCCACTGTACTGACTGTAGACGGGACATATGGGCCCACAGTCATCCATCGCCCAAAGGGCTCATCAAATGTTTAGAAACAGCTAATGCTTCAGGGATAGGATGTTAATAATCAGATAATATATAGCCAATGTGTCTGTGTGCATATAAAATACAATAATGTACAGTTGAGACTCCAAAAGGGATATTTTTGTCAGAATCCCCAGTTACCCCGTTAGTTCATCACTCTCGAAGCCCATAAGATGCAAATTCAAATTAAAACATTCCAGTAAGCTCTGAACCCACCTCCGGTCATTTGGTGGGTGCCGGAAGTAAAAATCCCATTCATTTGATTCCAAATCTAAATATTATTTGAATATTAAGCTTACCTATCATATCATTCTGTAAACTTTCTTTGGCTAAAACAATTAAAAGCTAACAATTTTTTTTTTTATTAAATGCTGCCATGATAATCAACACGATCTAACATGTGACATTTTTCTATTTTCACCTAATAGTTTCCAGGTGTACATAGCCGATCGGCTGCTATTGTTCTTTTTACCTCTGGCACCCACCAAATGATCGGAAGTGGATGGGACAGTTAAGCTCTATTATATTCACAATCTTCAAGCAATGACACTCAGCAGTGTGCACAATGCATTTAAAATTGAGATGCTTTCATTTCACTTAGAAAGAGATGAGGCACTAAAAAGAAGAAAACCAAACCAACTTTATTCCCTCGCTCACTTCATTTTCATAGTTAAACTTACTGGTTGCTGAAAAAATGCTAGAGTGGAGATAAGAGCCTGGCCCATCAATGGGTAAATTGAGCAGAGAAAACTTGAGTTTGATTTCCGCTGTAGTTGTAACGGCTGTGCTGTTGTGCACATTTGTTCAGCTGGAGATAAGCTCAAGTCAGGGCTTTGGCCTTCTTTGATACACGTGTGTCGATGTGTGAGGATGCATTGCTGTCCACTGACACAGAGTATATACCAGGGGCTGCAGCAGCAGCGATTTTTATCATTCTTCAACTTCTGTGTCACACTCCTTTCCTACTTCGTGCAGAGACAGAAGATAAGAGACAGTGATAGGGTTTTATAGAAGAGATGATAAGGCAGTTCAGCTCATCTGTCCCATCAGGGGAATCACAGAAAACCTCAAATGAAGCATTTTTTTTTATCACAACACTTTGAACATTATTATATAATAAACATTATACATGGTCCATGTACTAATTGAGACGTTGGTTATACTGAAAGATTTGTGCAGAATTTACTTTTTTTAGAAAAAGAATCCACTGTGCAACCTTGAATATCTATCATAAAATGATAGTGATGCAAGCAAAGTTATAAGACCAAGAACTGCTAACCAAATTGTGTCTAATTCAATAATGTAGAACAAAAGCATATTTGCAAAGTCTTCATTTCACTAGCTTGCTTATCATATTTCATTCTGTACATTTTCTTTGGCTAAAACAATTAAAAGTGAAACTTTGTATTGTCATTAAATTCTGCCATAATAATCAACACGCTTATATATTTTCACCTAAAAGTTTCCTGCTTAAGCTATTCTTGAAACTCTTCCGTGTATTTGCACGGCCACAGGCTGATAATCTGATCTATCTCTCAATTTTCTGTTATCAAGATTTTCTCACGCTCTTCTATTTCATTTACATGCAACAGACAAGTTGGTATATAGTTATATAGCACTTAATATATACTTGGTTGGAGTTTTATAAAGCTTGCTTCTAAGCAAATAAGAAATATCTAATAAATAAACAATATTCTTATTTTCTACTCAAGGTATTTGATAAATTAATTTGACCATTTTGATCTAGAGTGAAATCCAAGAAATCAAAGTGTTAAAAAGATGCAGTTGTCAGACGCTTGTGCGCACTGTGGCAATTTATTAACAGTCAGCCTCTCTTTCATCGTACCTCTGCAAATGCATTCATCTTTGTGACCAGGGAATATGAGTGAGATCCCAATCAGTGCTCAAGGTGCTTTATAGAGCTGTTTGAGGTGTTTTTAGGTGGATGCAGCTCCTACAATCACGAGGGCTTTCAAAAATAACTAATGGCACTGAGCCCAGATACCTCACAGCCTTTCATATCAGACTTACAGAGGTAATAAATCATTTTTGCTGCACTTAAACATTTTATATATCTATATTTTTTTCAGGCATTGACCTCTGAGAGGTTATGGAATTATTAAATAAATATTAGAAAACAGGGCACAACATAAAATTGCTATTCACTTTAATTCTGTCAAATGCTAGTCGTGTGTGAATGAACAATAAACGTCTAATAATAAATTAGATTTAACTGGCTCTGTTCATTCTTTTCGGCTTCACGACGGCAAATTGTCTGCCTTATATTGAGCAGTAATTGGTGTCTTGATTTGGCTCCTGTTTAACGCTACATTCTTTTTCTGATACAATCCACTCTTTACTAAGGCTTGATACTGGCTAACTGGAGTGTGGTCTGTTGTAATTTCATTGAAATTGACATTTTGCTGTTGCTTATTGATGTTTTAAAGCACACAACTTGTTTGGTGCTGCTGAAATGTTGGCTTGTGCGTGTATTTATTTGCTGCATGTGTTTGTGTTCAAACCACAAGGTTCAATTTCCAGCCCACGGTCGGTTTGCACAACTGGAAAACTCTGATACAGATGTTTGCGGCTGTAGAGACGGCAGACTCAACCCTATGCAGACATTATCTTTCTCCGATCCAGGTCTTGAATGGTTGAATAAACAAGGCCCTTTTCCGAATTGTGTTTGGAGAATGAGCCGTGCCCGCTGTGCAGCCGCCGGGCTCTGGCTGGAGCTAAGAGAGTCCACTTTGTGCAACACACCATGCGGATATTAAGGGCAGATGTGCTGTCTGCTGCCATCCTGCTCCACACTTGAAGCTTACATCACATCACTGTGGCTGGCAACACAACCTTTTGGAAGTGGTATAAAAAGGTTTTTAAACATAGCTGTGTCCCTTATTCATAGCAGAGCAAAAAGTGGCAGTTGGTGTAAGCAAACCTCGAGTGGTGATTGTGCTGTATTTGTAAAAGCATATATAAATACAAATTGACAGAAATAAAGTAATTTTTGTATTTTCATGAGAACGCAATGAAAAGTTACTCAACAAAACTTTTTAAACAGCTAAGTGAAAGGATATTACTCTGAACCAAGTTAAGAATCTCTCGCACTTTTCTAATTACTGCAGACACCATCTTTTCTGTTTTGCTTAATTAGGCTGATTTTCTGTCCATTTGCCGCCTTTGTTTCACAGCACTGTCACCAATCCCTCTGGAGACTCCAAAGCTGCTACCCCTTCCTTCTCTCCATCCTCAAACTCATCTCCATTACTTTTTTTTTTTTCGAGAATAATGCTGATATTATCGTGGTAATAATAATGATTATAATTGCTCTATAATTATGAGAGGTAATTCTCCCCGGTGCACGGCCAGGTCCGCGGCCACAGCGTGAGTAGAATCTGCTCCGAGGTTACACTCCAAGAGGAAGAACCAGCGATAGCAACAGCATTTGGACCAATCATCTACAGGAACTTAGATCTCTGACAATTTGAACATTATTTAAGTTTTAGACCGATTTATGCGTAGCTCTTAACCAAACAATAGCAATACTAATGATACTAATGATAATAATGATGATGATAATAATATTAACCGCTTAATCATAATAACACACCAAATTGTGGACACAAGCGGCTTTTCCTGTATCAAACAATACTGCGACAAAATAATTGAGACAAAACACAAGTTTTGAACACAGCAGTTATTGGTCCAACACAAAAGCGCTTTAAACTAACCCATTCAAGTAAATGCTGGATAGGATTGCGGGAGATTCCAAAAACGCAATGTGTTATGGGCTGCACTGGATTGCACAAGGACTGGGCGCAGGAGACGATTGTATTTCCAGATTATTGGTATGGTAATAGGTATTTTACTGCAATGACTGAGCCTAGTTTTGTTCAGAGACATTGGGCCGATTTTCTTCTTTATTTTTTGTTTCTCACCTTTTTGATGACGTTTCAGAGCATAATATTGCTTGAGACACGTGAGTAAAACTTTCTCATCTCTTTTTGGCCCTGGCATCCCTAAGCTTGGCATTAGAAACCGTCACATGAACGTGGTTAAGATGTTAGTGGTGCACTAGTGTCTCCAATAGTTGCTCTCATGGTCACCGGGCTTGTATACATTATGTATTCATCTATCCAGTTTCGGGACTCAGCACTAAAACCACATCCATGCACAAGACAGAGAAGCAAGGCAGTACAAACGGTGTGGGTTTAAGATTGCTAACTAAAGTAAGAACATGCCATAACATACATTTCCAAATATATTCTAATTCTTCTATTGCCAACAAAAGGTCTACATCTACTTCTTTCAGACTGGGTTTTGTGCAGGCTACTTAAACAACATTTTCACAATTGTGTGTTTTTGGAACAATTAACACATAAAGACGTAAGATAATTAGTGGGTATCTAAATGCTGGGGTATGAGCAAAAGCATGGCAATTTATGATTCGGGTTGATTCACTTACCCAGCAGATGTGAGAGTCACTTTAACCCCACTTTAACCGAGCATATTTTCCCCAGTTCAGTTTTACCCCAATCTTAAAGCTAAGACCTGCAAAAAACTGATTGTGTCTTTTTGTCCTGTTGTCGCTGCTTTTTTTTAAATGACATTTTTGAAGTGTTGTGTCATGTTTTTCATCACATTTTTGTCGGTCTTTTGTGGCTTTTTGTCACTTTTTTGTTGCGTTTCTCATCCTTGTTTTTGTCGCTATTTTGATGCTTTTTTTTCCAAAAAGCTTTTAGATTTGGGTAAACCCAAACTGAAGAAAATGTGCTCGGTTCAGGTGGGGGTTAAGAGGTTACGTTATGACCTATAATTCAAACAATATTCAGGTAGATCCCAAAGAAAGTCAACAGAAAAAAATATTTAATTCACTGACTCACCATTCATGTTTCCAGCCTTCTCTCACGGCATCGTAATTCCAATGAAACAAGCTTCTTCTCAATGTTCTTACTGCGAAAAATTATAAATAAAATTGCTCAGACGATTCGGAAAAACAGCAACAGCATCTTCTTTCACATCAACAGGCAAACAACTCTTTTAACTGGAGGAAAGAGATGCTATGAAATTGTATCTGAATGATTTGCGAGTCTCCCGCATTTAAGTGACATGTTACAAATGTGCGTCTGTGTTTGGACCAATAAATAACTTTGTAAGAAATGACTGGCTCAGACGCTCCTGCTTTCAAATTAGAAATAGGAGTCGCAGGCCAGGCCGCAATCTCTCAGTGTAGCCTCCACTCGGCTCACGTACTGCAACACAAACACACATTTGTTGCTGATATGCAGTAACATCATGACCCTTTACAATCATACAACAAAATGATGTAGATCAGACTGATGGTTGGTCCTGAGTGGCTGAGACTGTGCATGCTGGCACTATAGGCCCGCCTGAGTTAAGGTAAGAGAAACCGGGACACCCATAGGAAACCTGCGCAGACACAGGAGAACATGCAAACGCCACACAGAGGGGTCCCGACTGCCCGCCCATCTCGAATGATAAGACACCAAGTGAACATTTTGCTCCCAACGTTGGTTGTGTTAAAAGTAATATGTGACTGAAAAAAGTTTTGTACCATATTTCCGGACTATAAATCGCTCCGGAGTATAAATCGCACCAGCCTTAGCAACTATCTGGGCATGGAGACGTAACTGCACCGTTTATAAGCCTCTCCCGGCATCACATTTGCGAACTCGTTCCCCTAGCTGTGGCCGTCGAGCTTTTAGCCCGCGATTAGCTCTTTTTGTTTTCTTCATTGCAGTCCCTCACAAGTTTGGTGCTCACTTCACACCTTTTTTCTGCTGCTCGGTTACTGGTTTTGCATATTCAGTGGTAACAGATACTGGTACACAGTCAGTGTGAAAATATATCATATGTGATAGTATATATTTGATATATAAGTTGCACTTGAATATAAGTCAAAAAGTTTGACTTATAGTCCATAAAATACGGTAAGTAAAAAGAACTCAGGGAACCCCACGGGCAGGATCTGCAATGATATTTGATGTAAAGCAATAGCAAGTTCAAAGAAACTATGCTTATTTAATTTTATTCTATATTATTGCATTTATTGATAGATATGGATGATTATTTTGTAGAGGTTTTGTTTGTTCTTTATCTTTTTACTTTTTTGATACATAGATTATTGTGGAGAAACTCTTTCACATTTTCCTTGTATTGGTGACTGTACAATTCTTTGAGAGGCTTTTGAAAATTCTTTGCTTCTCAGTATTGACATAAAAAGGAAAGTTATTCATATAGAGAGATCGGTGTGAAAAACAAAGAAACTGCACCTTTTAATCCTTACAGAGCCCTTTCACTATGACTATGGCAGCCTGTGTGTAGCAGGTGTGTGTTTTGAGAATGAGCCAATGGTGGAAAAAAAAGTACTGGGGCAAAGGAGAGTATTCCCCTTTAGTTGTTATTGCACTTTGTTCTCTGTGATCCCACATCAGCCTGCGTTGTGATTATTAATTTTGTCCTGTCGCTGTAAAGAGAAAAAAAAAGTACCCCCTCCTCCCCCTCAACCGCACTGAGTGTTGCTTTGATCACACATGCTCCGTGGGCTGGTTGGCGCCTTTGCAACAAGTCTCGAGGGAAAATAAAAAGAATAGAGGCCGTCGAAGTATTGTGTTCCATGTAGTGTTTTTACATCGCTGCCTCATCTCTCCTGTCCCCATCATGTTGAGTTGGGACAGATTTTCTTGGGGCTTTTGACACACAATAATGTGGTGAAGGAAAGCTAGTTCTCTCCACGTAACTGTTTTGAATGTGCATTGAAATCTGTGTCAGTCGACTGTTTTGTCTACTTCTGAGTAACCTACTTTATGATATAAAGCAGCTCCTAGAGATTTTGAGAATCAGTTCTTCAGTGAAGGTCTACTGTGGCTAGATACTGGTATAGTGTGGGGCATCATCGCTCTACCTTGAGTAATTAGAAATGCAAAAGGTAAGACTTAATAAGACTTCATGTTAATCATTTAATCTGGCCTTTTTGTGGTACAGGCTTTTAATGAGGAATAGTGAGTGAATAAACAGGCGGATGCTGATTTTGTTGGTGCCGTCATTCTCAAAGCTTTGTGTGGAACCACGCACACCTAAGTGTACTGTGAATCTACAGTAGACGCATACAGTCAGGAAGATGTTGGTTGGAGAGTCTTTGGGCAGGAAATCCCACCTGACCTACTTTTGGCAGAGAAAGTCTCACAGATGAAAAGGAAGTTATACCTACCATCACCATAGAACTGTTACACAAGTACTGTACTGTACCTTTAGTGCTAAACACTTTTTAATTGTGAACTGGTTTTAATCAACCGCTCCTTGGCATATTCTATGAACCATATAGATTATAAGTGTTCGTTTTATGATTGTGTGTTAAACGTCACAGTATGTCAAAAAGTATCCTCTACCAAGTGCGTGGGACAGTCAAAAAGACTTAAATTGTCTCCGTACAGTGAGCTCTCATGTTGTCATTGTAGGTCACATTGCAGCTCTTGAAGCTTTTTATAGACATTGTGCTGGTAATGCTGTCTGTTTGGCACAATGTTGAGCACATGGCGTGACCTGAAAAGGTTTGATGTCTTTGTACTCTGCACAGCGTCGAAACCAACCTAAGACTGGTTGAGTTATTTCTGTCTAAAATCTCTGATTTTTTTTTTTTTCACGTGAATAAGATTGGTCTCTGATAATTGCTACATTTGTACATAGAATCAATTCTGAAAGAAAGTTCTACAATTGATTCAAGCACTTACACTGTGCATCCAAAAATATACAAAATAGTAACAAAAAAAATAAAAATTATAATTTAAAGACTTATTTAACTTATAACATATTTTATTATATTGTCTGCTATGTTATGCTATGCAAACCCCTGAAATCTAGCTTTCGATAACAATAAGGAGATAGCTGTACTATAGTACTAAAGCAGTAGTGTAGCTGCCTGAGAGTACTCTATTGCATGCACACCCGGTGTTACAGAGCAGCTTGTCTATCAGCTGACAGAGAACTACAAAAACTCAGATGAGTATCACACATTTGTCCAGTCGAGCATTAAGTCTGACCTGGTCAGTGAATGGGCCGCCTCAATCACCACACTAGGGCTCATATATGTCCTCTGTATGGCCCTGTTATCTGCTGTATTTGGGGATGCTAGGTTTCCCCAGTTGTTTTTGTCTGAAGGTGGAACTTGAGAAAGTTCATGTTTGTGTATCTGAGAGGCTTCAGTCTCTTTGAATTGTTTGTCTTGTCTTAACATTTGCATTCACTACAAAACATGAACCACAAAACCTAACGTAGGAGTTGTGCCGTACGGGGTAGAAAATAAATGTGAACATGACATTTTTGGGCTGCTTTCGGACCAATGCTGCTCCAAATTTATTTTTCTTCTTCTAGATGCTAAAAGACAAAACAAACCACCAAAAAACAAAACACACTTTCAATTTTATACAAAGTTGCATTTTATATTGTTTATATATTTATAAATATTTGACAATATTTACATTATATATACATTTTATTTATATATATATATAAAATGTAAATATTGTCAAGGGATTATTGACTATATATTGTGTCTTTTGTATGTCTTATATATATAAATATATAAAGTAGCATTCTCGCTGTTTGTATTGCTTGTATAAAATTTAGAGTAAGCCAAGGAAATACAAGCGCACTGGACCCTGTTGAAGAGAGTGTGAGCGCGAGTTCAGACACAGAGTGGAAAGTGATGAGGAGATAAGAGATAGACCTGGCGATGTGGACTCAGATCAGATTATTCTCAGCTTTCACTTCATCTGATGCAATTTATGTGCAGTAAACCAAAGAAACAGCAAATTTGCTTTTTGCACATTTTCAGCGCAAACGGCTCCTCTCCTCTCTGTGCAGCATATATGCAGCGCAGTCTTCCACGGCCCACGGTAATTGAGGGTGAAAAATCCTTGTCATTGCGGAGGGAAGCTCTTTAGGTACCAATTCACCCTGATGAATAAAACTCTAATTAATCCACTTAATCTGCTGCATGAGATTATTTCCATTTTCACAAGCGTGCACTGTACACTGCCTGTCCAGAATAATAAAAGGACTGGGTTAAGAAAATTCCATCTAAACTTTTATGATCTGTATTATTTTGTCTTCATTTAACTCTGCTGTTCAAAGTGTGCTGGGAAAGAAAAAGTCACAAAAGGGCAAAAGAGCATCAGTATTCAAGCGAGGCTTAATGTGGCAGCATTGTACTGCCCTCCATCGTCTAAAGCTATTTTATCAAAAGCCGCAAGATTTAGCCGTATTTTACATTTTTCATAGCAATTATAATATAGAGAATGAGGTGCCAATTTGGATTGGCCATGTTCTAAAGTGCCACAGCATGAATAAAATAAATATTAGGAGCTAAAATATTTTTTCCTAATAATGTGAGAAAAGTCATACTCTCCGAATTCTGGGGCACGGCAAAAATCTTAATTTTTTTTTTTTTATCTTTGTCTTATGTATTCCAATCTTATTGTCTGATTTCTTTATAGACCTGTCTTTTATTGCAGGCTATGTGTGTGCGATTCAGTCACCCTGAAACAACACTAACAGGAACAGACAGAAAACATTCTAGGTATGAAACAGGGATTCCGACCGGGGCATTTTCTAGGAATTTGTTTTTCTTTTTTTACCACAATATTCATAGAAAGATTTCCACCTCCCAGTTCTATAGGAAAGGATTCATACCCCGGTTTAATAGTCAAATTGTACCCATGTTTTGTGTCTTTTATTGTACATGTGTTCAGCTTAAGGCATCCTGGTTCCAGCCTCTCTCTTGTCACTTATTGCACCATAAAAGAGACCTGGTCCTACACTGTCACCTCGCAGAGGCTGCAAGCTTGTTTTTTATTTTTTTTTGAGTGAGTGGAATTAAGTGTGTTTACCATTACAGTTTTGCCTGTGAATTATTAAAGCATTGGTCCAGTGATATGGCTGTGACTGAGCTAAATTAGTCATTATCATCCACGCTGGATAAAATATTCAACAGCATTAACAGAGGGGATAGGCGCGATAAGACCTTATCACCTCGTACGCAATATTCACCACATCTGATAAACAAATGTGCAGGAAAAATGGAATCAAACATGCACAGGAAAAAAATACAATCACTTTGTTATAACAAATTTAGTGAGAGCTGGGTGGGGTAAGCTGACCATAAATAGGGTTTTCTATCTGGTGATATGGACTTTATGTGCATTCAGCAACTCTTGTGTTCTGTTATCAAGATCACTTAAATTGTATTCACTTATATACTTTGAATTTTAAATATAGCGAGTGTTGTGTGATGTGGTGGGAGATGAGATAAGGCCGTGAGCTATTCATATTCATGAATTTAATTGGTACATTTATGTTGTAACAATTCCTATAGAACACAATATAACATTTCCAGAAACCTTGAATTTTGCATACATCAAATTAAGGTTTCAAGTGCAGAACAGGTTTTCTGCAACAAGTCTCTTTCCTGCAGAGTGTTCAAAACTGTATCTGCGAGCGCGTGTCCGTTTCCTGGTCTCACTGCTCCTCGTCGCACATCCAAACCACACGAAGAGGCAGAAAGACGGCGACCTTATATGGCAGCCTTCACAAAAAAGGAGAGAAAAAAAAAACTCAAGGATGTGCAAACTTGGAGATAAAAACCCTTTCTGTCGCTTCATCTCATCTTTGAAATCAGGTGGTTTGCGCTACATTTTCGGGTTTGTCAGCTTTTAATGAGACCTAAGTGTGAAAGATGCTATCAGTTTGAGGGGACGTTTGTCGTGCTCTGGCAGTGATGAGGTACACTTCATTTCATTGCAATTACTTTAGCAGCATTCATGGTTCTTAAATTACATTAGACAAGGGTTACTTAAACAATTTAGCCAATTGTTTGTCCATAGCAATGTAGTGTACACTTTGTGCAAGGAATAGCATATAGAATAGAATAAGAAATTAATCACAGCACACACAAATATGTTATATGGTATAACAACATTACAGGTGAAACTCGGAACATTTGAATATCGTTCAAAATTGCATTTATATTATGTAAACATAAAATATTGTTCTGCTTGTAATTATTATGAAACTGATAAATAAAGTTTACAAAAAAAAAGTAAAAAAAAAAAAATTGCATTTATTTCTGTAGTTCAACTTAAAATGTGAACCTAATATATGATATATAGACTCTTTTCATGCAAAGTGACATATGTCAAGCCTTTGTTTGTTATAATTCTGATGATTATGTCTTACAGTCTATTTTCAAAATATTCTAATTTTTTATTTGGGTGTTTTTACAAGCTGAGCTATAATAATAAAAATGATAGCAAATAAACATATACACATCTCACTTTGCATGTAATAAGTCATATGTTAACATTTTAAGTTTAACAGAAATGAATAGACTTTTTAACGATATTCTAATTTTCCAAGTTTCACCTGTATCACTTGTTCAACTGCAATGAATATTTAAATGAGCAGATACTGAGAGGTAATAAAACGTACTAAAATTCTTGGCCTCTTGTAATACATATATAATTATCAATGTCCAACCGGTATCTGTGTGAATGCAGTGCCTTTATTCTTATCAATGGTTTATAACACACGGAGGTGCAGGTGAAGAGCCTGGACCTCCGTGTGTTTGATGACTTACCATGAGCCACCGAGATCTGCTATTTTCACTTTTCATATATCAACTAATGTGAGAAAGAGCAGTTAAGTCATGTCTGACCAAGAAAGGATACATAAATGACTATAGGTTTTGCAGTGACGAAGCAAGTAGCCGTACACATCCAATGAAATTTGTATTATAATTTGTTTGTTTTTCATATGGAAAATGGAAAATTATGATTTACTATACTACTTAAATAGATTTTGTGTTTTTAATTCACTTTTAGACATTTCCTCAAAATTAAATACATTCTTCCTCTAAGCATCATCTTTTAGAATGGCACTAACCTGCCCGTTTTGTTTTTGTTTCAGTTAAGTCAAATCGTCAAAATGCTAATGTAATAAGATAAGATCATCCTTTATTACATCAGCTCTCAAGAAATAGACAGGAAATGTGCAAATTAAATAGTAAATATACAGTATAAACAATAAAAAACAAAAACAGATTAGGACAATATATCATATTATCTTATAATTGTAAAATGTTTCTTTCATTTGAGTGATGGTAGACTTAACTGAGCCAAGCTATAGAACAGTATTACCATTCATTAGTGCCATCTAGTGCCCACTGTGCCAAGAAAAGACTCATTCAAGTGAAAGTGCCACACAATTTGTACATGCCAGGCCCTACACAGACAGAGACTTTGCTTTCACGTATATCTTCTGGTTTTAGTTACACAACACATTTTTATACCCTCAGATAGTGACAGCAGAAGCAGTCGTGATAGAGGGACCATATCTTAATTGGGTGTTGACTTATCTGAGTTGTTTGATAAGCTCTTTTGTCTTGTCCTTGGTAAGATAGCCTACGCTGATACAACAGGTAGAAGAGCCAGAGCGTGTTCACATTTACACACTCATTTGACGTGAGTGATGGAGATAAGAGCACTCTGTATATTTCACAGTCGGAAGTGCTCTCGTTCACTGACAAGGCGAGGTCTCATGGCTTCTCCTTGATAACCATCATGTATGGGACTGGACTTGAGGATCAATAACAATGCAGAGAGCGTGAATAATAATAAAAAAGGGGACGAAAACGACACTCTTCTCATTTGTGTATCTGCTAGTGTACAGTACCTGCTGTAATGATACGGCTACATATTCTCTGTCCACACCTTCTTTCATTCATTTTACAGCAGGGCTACTGTACATTACCGTATTTCATGAGCCACTAATTTGCTAAACGATCTACGGAAGGGGGGGGAAATAATCATATTTATGCATTCATCACGCACTATACAAATTGGTGACACAATGTCTGCTCAGACATTTTGTACAGTATTCTTTCCTCGGTTATTTAGTCCCAGGCCCTATAGTGTGCACAAGAGGTGGGATTAGGGTGGGGGGAGAGCATAGGGGCCCCTTGGCTCCCTGCGGCTCTCCTTCCCTGCAGTCTGCTGGTCCCAGAGGAGCAGCCATAGCGATGGTGATTATGTCACCACTTAGTGAACTAACTGACACTGATGGGTTTGAAATGCACTCTGTATCCCAGTGGGCCCCCACCCCTCCAGCCCCCCGCTCGGCCCTGGGTCTGTCAGGCCCTCTGTGCACAGTCTTGGGTTACAATGAAGTGACGACAAGGCCAAGTTTAACAGCGCAGCCAGCTAGCTGCTCTTGGATGTACAGTGAGGGGAGGGGGACTTTTGCACCGCACTTCTGGACCCCGTCTGGTGCAAGTCTACCCCACTGAACTCTGACCTCTGCTGTTCCCACACAAACACACACACTAGCCTCCTCCTCTTTCATCTACTGTAGCGGCTCAGCTAAGGGCAGGAAAAAACACTTTGTAGGTGCAGCAGCCTGCGGTTTTGAGAGATCTAATATTTGTAGTGCTTTTACACATGAGGACCATGGCGTGTGGCTTTGTAAAAGCGTTCCTTATTAATGAACTCTAGTTTTACAGGTTTATACTTGGCATTATATTCAGTGCATTAGTTAAAGAGGTCCAACACGTTTAAAGTGGAAATTATATTACTTCTCTAATTATTTTCCTTTATTATATTATATTGCATTGGCCAAATGTATAAACAGTGTACATGTTATACACAGTTAAACATACAGAGCAAATAAAACAATTATACCTGGTAATACACATATGTTGTTTATCCTAAGAAGGGTATAAATTAAGCTGAATTGGGAACTTAAAACTATTAGAACAACAAGGAAAAGTGTCTGTGTTTGGAACTGTCTGGAGGATAAGCACAAGCGATGCAAAAGTATTTACGTGTTTAAGCCAATGTATAAATAATTTATCATTTCAAATTCTAGAACTGAGGCAGAACTATAAGAGCTCATGGATTATTGTCATTGAAGAGTCTGTAAAAGTGCTTGTGTCTATTCTGCCTCGAATCTGTGTATAATTGATATACTGAGTCCGACGAAGTATTCAGGAACCTAAACAGGAATTTGTCTGTGAAATTAGGGGTGGGAAATAAATAAGTGCTACTTCATTCCACTCCCTTTCGAGCCTTGAGATAAGTTTGATTATGTAGCCATTGATCGTTATATTCATAATGTGTGAAACAACATGTACATATGGGAAAATGTACTCATATTGGTTTGTTTAAATTGCTCAAAACAAATCATAAGCGAGTATGTAAGAGTGTGTTTGAGAGTGTCGAGTGGGGGACAATCCAGTGTGGCGTGTTTATGTACACGCATGAGTCCCATGTGTGGCAAACGCAATGTAAAAAGTAGGCAAGGTAAGTTTTCTTGTCGAGCACAGTTCGTACTCAAGACAATTCAAAGTTCATCAATTACAAGTAGGCAAATAAAACAATCCATTAAACACAAATAAAATCATTAATTACATTAAAATCAAAGAGTGCAGCTAAAATACTTTCAGTTGTCATATACACAGCTACATAGAACTGTCTTCAGTCTGGATTTGTGCATTGTCAGAGTTGAAGTCTGTCTCACAAAGGCATATATTTTGCCACCTTGATCAACGCTGTCTCAGTGCTGTGGTGTGGCCTAATGGTTGACTGGAAAGCCTTGTTGCAGAAGAAAGTCAGTAAACTGATGGTATACAACTTTCTCCAGGACTTTACCTAAGAACGGCAGGCTTGATATGCTCCGGTTGTTCAATACAGTGGCATCAAGACAGCTTGCTCTTTTTTAAAAGAGACTTAGCAGTTTCCAATGCTTTTGGATATTTTCCAGTCTGGAGTGACATATTAACTAAACAAGTGAGTTGTTTTAACAAACTGTTTAGCACAGACTTTAGAAATCTAGTGGGCAACCCATGAAGGCAGCATGTATATGAACTCATGAGTCATGACCCGGAGATAACATCTAGATGGCAGATTTCCTGTTAATTCGAAGCTCAACGTAATATATAACCAAATGGAACATTTTTAATATTGGTCAATTTCCATTAACCATTAAAACAGTGTGACAGAGTAATTATGAAGTCAGTCAACACCACTCCACAGCTCCCCACCTCTTCACATGTTATGGGCAGACATATGTGTTTAGTCTATTAAAAGAGACAGCCGGCATGCTTTGGGGAGCTGACCCTGGAGCTGGATGACAGCTTCAGTTACACTAACACATGAGCAGCTCAGCCCGCACCATAGCACACTCCATCTTCTCCCTCCACCCTACTGCACTGCCAACTCTGCGCTCACCTAGGCTATTCTGCTGCATCCAAACCACCCATTTTCAAAGTCAGGCTCAGGGGTAAAACATTTGTAATGTGACGCTTGGAGATGGACAGATTTTTGCACCAATTCCTGTTTGAATGGTGGATGATGCACAATGCCTGAAAAACAGTATAAATAGCAGATATTTCTTGTCATTTGGGTCCCTTCTGAAGTTCTCATGAGAAGTGCTGCAATAATTTCCCGCGTTTTTGGTCTTTACTTTTTAACTTGTGACTGCAACTCACTGGTGTATTTGACTCCTAAATAACATGTGATAAGGGGGAAAGAGGGGAGCAGGACAAAGAATGACACCAATGATAATGAAGAAGAGAGTGGTGATGGCTTCACTTTCGGAAACATCATGCTTTCTGGAGTATTTAGTACAAGGAGCTTTAAGGGCTTAGCATTTCCGTACGGCTGAGGCCTGCGTTTTGACTGGGACAGAAGAGACCAATTAGGCCATTAATGTGAGTGCTGACACGTGGATTACTCCCTTGGCTGGCCCGGGCCTTTAAAACAGGCAGTAATAACAATAAGCCACTAATATTCAAACTCTTAAAGAAAGGGACAGCTGGGGCGAGCAAAGAGAATTCTCATCTCAAACATATACTCAGAGCAACAGCGGCGTCACCAGCTAATGTCCTTCACAGCTGTCTGTTTAGAACTGAAGCTGCCAAACAGGCTTTTGCACTTCCTGATATCTGTGTGTGAACTCTGGACATGGTATTCATTGTTCAGTCCTTGAGGAAGTTGTGCATTTTCGCTCATGCACTCCAAAAACTTCTAAAAACATCATAGAGTTTCATGCAAAGTTTGATAAAAACTAAGATACACACAGAAGCATGAAGCATCTCTTTGTTGCTTAACCATGCCCTCGTTTAATGTTACATGTTTCAGATCAGAGGTGATTTGTCAGGGCAGGGCACATTTTCAGGTGCACTATTCAGGTCCTCTCTGCTAAAGATCATCGATGTCAATTAGCAACATACGATAACAAAACACACACACAAATATATGTTCTCACATGCACTTGTGGTCATGACCACTGCTGAACCCCTTGTAGTTAGGGTATTCTTTTACGTAGGTGGGAAAGGCTATGAGGAACATGAGTAGTGTGAGCTTCCATGGACAAAAGCTAAGGTTGCCACAGGGCTCGGGCTAAAGAAGCCTCTAGACCTGCGGGTCCTGGAGAAGACCCTTGACCATGCAGGTGTTCCAACAGCAACCACTTTGTCCAACCAGCACAGCACTGCCCATAGAGTTGATACCCTGTACTTATACTTCATACTTAATAGGTATTTTATAAAACGCTGTGTTCTCAAGTTCCATTGAGAAAGGGCACAAGTGTTCCATTAGTTATAATTTAAACAAACAACAAAATGTTTGAAACAACATTTAGTTTTTAACCTTTTTCATTTAGAGTTTGTAAAAAAAAAAAAAGGAACACCATTTGCAGAGTTTCATGAATGTTCAGTCTATAGATCATAGCCTGAACATCCGGGCAGAGAGTCTGCCAACAAGTCAACACCGACTGTCAGAGAGGCCCAAATCACAGGTCTAGAGGCATCAGCTCTGGTGCTACTGCCAAGTTACCTGGGCCATAAAAGCTCAGAGTTAATCAAGAGTTATAGACTACGCATTATAGAGCCATCCTTCGTGTGCCGTTTCAGGGGAAGACGCTAGTAGATCCACAGGACCATAGGGGAGCCACAAACCCAATCTACTGCGATGCTATAGACCCACAGCAACACTAAGGAAAATAATAATCAGGGCGAGGATGACAGATGAATGTTAGTCAAATAATTGCAATGATATCTACCTGTCTCTGACAGAGAACCCAAGACCAGCGGGGTCAACAGGATGCGGAAGCTAACACAAGAACGTGTAATCCTAAGGCCTTTTACAGTGCACCCACACGCTGACAAATTCACAATATTCTGATGATAGGTTTGTGCTTACATTTTAAATGTTAGTCATATTTTGTTTGACATTTTATTTAACTTAATTGACCTCAAAAGACGTCTTCAGTCCCTCTGAGATTTACCACACAGAGGGGCTTTACTAGTGGAAAGAGTTAAGCCACTTTTGAGGTACAGGCGTGTTATAAGAATTAGTTTTTTTAACGGTAAGTGTTTTTATTAATTATTAATACTGCGGGGCCTACAATTTCTCCAGATTTCAGAGCACCTGGCTCCACTTGTGTGTCACATCACAGTTGATCATATTAACCTAATCGGCCCAGATCAACACATCCAAGCTGACCCCTGCACAATCCCCTGACCCAACTGGTGAACCCTCACAAGGGATCAAGCCATCAACTTATCTCTCCTCAACTCAGGGAGGCCCGGCACTGAAACATTCCAAATGAACTAGCAATATGCTAGTGTTTTTCTTTTATGCACATGTAAGTTTCTGAATTCTACGCTTTTTTTATTTTTTACTGTTGACAGTCTTTAATGCCGTAGCTTCAGCGTTTTTCAGGCCTCAGCACCCCAAACTCACAGCGAGGTGGATTGGGGAACCAGGTGTAAATCACAGACAGTCTGGTCTCCTATCCAAAACCCAATTCTAACGCAACCTTAAGCCTAACCCTAACTCAGAAGATAAAACTGTGATGATACACCAAGGTTAAGCAGCTGGGTAAAATAGGTACATCTGCTATTGTTCCCCCGATGCTCCTTGAGGCTCCCAGGAACTGCAACACTCAGGAGCATAAGCCATATTTTGATAGCATCAGAGCAGTGTACATCTTTTGAAAACAGGCCCTGCCCACCCTGGACATTTGCATTTCAAGTGCCTTTAGAAGAAAATGCTCTCGACCACTATTTCATTGACCTTTCACAGAAACCCGCCTCATACCTCATAGCAACCGTTGCTACCAGACATTCCCCAGATATCCTCCCAATAAAAACTAAAGGAGCGGGGCCTGTTTCTCCCCTTTAAAAAAAAAAAAAAAGAAGGATCAGCTAACTTTTAAGCGAAGGTGAGACTTGTTTACCATCTGTCTCTTTGTTACAAGAGCTGTTGTTGCTGGACATTGTCACAAAAAAGCTGTTTCTGCCGTTGGAATATCTGGCATGTTTAAGTGAGCGTTAAGAGGCTGCCTCCACGGGCGTTTGTCGGCCACCACTGCCCACACGTACAGGTCATGTTAAATCTGCGACTTAAATCTGACTGTAAAAGTTATACACTTGGGTGTAGGACACAGAGGGTTTAAGCCTGGATGGTCACAGGTCGTAAGAATGAGGAAGTCATAACTTTCGTTTTTAAGACAGAAGTACACTCACCCGGTAGTCTGTAAATACACTCCCGCTGTTGTTCAATGTCAAATTGTTGTTGTCTTGTCTTGTCTTACCACACGTCACTTTATTTTATCTTATTTATTTTATTTTTTTATGCATGCCCTTATAGCCTTATAGTTTAAAGTTCTTAGCTTATTTTTTATCTTAATTCTGTGTTATATGTTTTATGTCGCACGTTTGCACCGAGAAAAATTCCTAGTTTGTGAACCCTGTTCTGAAACAATGGCAATAAAACCTATTCTGATTCTGATTCTGATTTTGATGACTATTACACATGAGTGTGTTGGTTGGATTTAAGCTCTATATTTTCCAAGTTTCTATCATACTATACCATACAACATTCACTTATAAAGTACTTTATAACCTTAAGTGGCCAAAGTGCCGTACACAAATCATTAAACAATATATTCCTACACTGCACTTTGCACTAGTATTGGTGAATGTTTTCCAAATGTTGGAGGGGTTATTCTTTTAGCAATGCGTTTTTTAATAGTTTTTTTGCTCTGTTGATTTTTTTTAAGTTTGAGCATAGGCTTTGATTGACAAGTACAAGATAACTGTGGAGGCGTGTTGCTACTCTGCTTGCCCCACAAGGGCGAAGTTTATAGTGAAAATGCCATTATGCATTCTCTTTTGACTTGTGGTAAATGTAAATGATTGCAGCTGTTGCCACATAATAACATTAAATGAATGAGCTGCTGCTGTTGGGGAACAGGTTTCAGGTAAAGTAGACAAACTGAAGTAACTAGTGATCTGCACTTAAATGATCCCCCTTAAAAAATTAAGTACAAACAAACTGTTTAGATTTGTGAGACCATAAGCGGATTAAACAACTCGAGTGAGTATTCATGAATAACACGCTGTGTGTCATGGTGTGTAATGCACGGCCCCTCGTTGTGTTTCCCCTGCAGGAAATTTTGTTTAGATTGTTTTGCTACTGAAATTTGTAATTGAATTTGTCTTGTTTTTGATTCCTGGGTCAAGGGGCCTCACTGAGTGTACATGTCCTCCTGTGTCTACATAGATTTCGTCTCTGTGCTTTGGTTTCCCTACCCTTACCACTAAAAATGTGTACCAAAGTGTCCTTTGTGAGGCCACAACTCCCCTAAAAATAAGATATTCTGAAATCTCTGACTTTCCTGATTAAATATTGGTCAAACAAACAAATTGTCTGTACTCTTTCACTTATGTGGAATCCCCTATTCATTTATCTAAGCTTGCCATTGAGAAAAAGACCATGTTAGCTTGAGACCCTTGTTTAAACAATATCTATTGGTGTTATTTGGGGAGTATTCCCAAATCTTTATAAAAAAAAAAAAAAAAGCATCAGTGCAAGGCTCTGTGCCACGAGGAAAACAGCATACTGAGTTCATTTCGAGCCTCCTGTCATCCTTGACTCTCTCACTCTCACTGGCTTTCACGTCAGCTCCATGTCTCCGTGCATGAGGTGGGGTCAGTCAGAGGTTATTCAAATACAGTGGGCTTAGCCTTTCCACACTGCCCATTAACTATCAAAACATATTTGAACTCTAGCCAGAATGAGAGCAGCCTGCTCTGACTGAAACAGCTTTCCTTCTTGTGATAACTTTTTATTTGTAAAGAGTAATAGGAAAGAGAACTGAAACAACTCACAGCTAATGCCTTTAAAGGTGTTACATTACTTTTAAGAAAGTGGAACTGCACAAGAGCTCATGTACATTCAGCATAATGCGGTTTAATGGGATATTTTTGATTAAATGACTCATGTAAGTTACAAAATGTATGCATATTTATATATTCCATAATAGGCATTGATCCCTTCAGATTGTATGTGTATAATAAGGTTAACTGTAATAATGTTAAAACCCTTACATTTTTAGTTTAGACTCATGGTGTTTTAACTTCCATAACACCTCATGTGTGCAGACAGACATGCAGCTTTGTCCCCACTTCCAGTCTCTCTAATGTTTTTCATTATATTGTCATATATCTGGCTCTGACTTTCTAAAACAAACAATGCTGTGGGGACTGAGTCCTCCAATAACACTTTGTCAGTTCAAATCAGGCCTGAAATATGACTCAACTGTCTGCGCCTCCATCAGCAAAAGCCCACTGCACCAATGTCGTTTCTCTTGTTCTTTCTGTGGTTGTGTTTTACAACACTTAGCAATTAGACAAGACAACAATAAAAGACTTACGGCAAAGAACATTTTGGAAAGTTTTCAAAGAGGCTAAGAAAAAGAGTTTTTATAGTACAAAAAAAGTAAAATACACATAGGGGGTCATTTACCAAGAGAGGTGTTAAATAGTGGGTGAGTATGGATCCAAAATGAGATTACAGAGATTTAAAGTTAAGGGTCCGCACAGCAGTGAAAGCTTTTTTTATTTCTCTTTCATCTTGTCTGAGAAAGGGCATGTGGCCCGAAACGTCACATTATGCTCATGGTCTAAGAAGAAATTAAAAAAAATTGGGAACTTTCACTGCTGTGCGGACCCTTACTTTAAAACTCTATCACTGTAATAAGGCCACAAATCGAATATGAAAATAAGAAAATGCTGCGTGAGTAAAAACAAAGACTTAGTTGCTACTCAAATTTTGCAGGTGCCACTTGTTTTCCACGTGAGCAAACACTTTGTAATGACTCCCATATACTTCTGCCATTGTGGTAGTCCACTGTCAAAATACAAATATAATGCCTGGACCTTTAGCACAAAAGAATGGAAAAGCTTTACAGTAAATATACAGCATTGCTTTTGTCCCATCATTATTGGGGAGAACGATTATTTCAAGGAGTCAGTCAAATACATTGTATTGTATTTTGCCATGTTTTGTTTTGTTGTGTTAAAAGTTATATTAAAACATTCTGTTACAAGAAACATGGATACTTGATCTCTCCTTCAGTATTCTTTCATCTCCTCCACTTTCAGAACTTGGTTGAATGACTTGCCTCTGACATATTTATTTGTTCCTCTTTTCTTTTAGTGAATGGCCGCCGGTCAGGGCTAATCAGACTGTTGCCATTTCCCCTCTGGCTGACAGCCTCCCGTCCCACATGGAGACTGGGGGGAGACCATCAGGAGCAAGCATGTTCTCTTCATGCATGATTAGCGCTGTTGAGAACGGGGATAGACCACCTCAAAGAGACACAAAGAGAGGTTATGACTTCAAAGTCCTGCCACTGCCTCCCCGCACACATAAGTAATACTTGGCTGCACATGCACACTGACTGCAAACCTAATATAAACGCAGGCCAACTAGGGTATAAACACACAGGAGGAAATGTATGAGAGTGCTGGAGGGCAGGTTTGAACTGGTATCACTGGAGAATGATTGACTGGGTCGTAGTGTGTGCCAATTCACTGAACATGTAGTCTTGTCATAAACTTTAATTCCCACTTTCTGATCAGATTAATTCTTCTATATAATATGAGGTGAAGATATGAAGCGATATCAATGTGATAGCTTGTTGGGAATAATTCATGATTTTACTATTATTCCTATGAAGAACAGTGTTATTTTTTTAGAGCACACCTACTAAAATATTATAAATGTTTTACAAATGGGTGATGTAGTGAGGATATGCTCAAGCTTGCTGCATGGAGTGTTTTGAGTTTTTGCGTGCTGTATGAGGGCCCAGTCGACCTGTTCCCATGTATTCTTAAGACACCACCAACAGATAGTGTTTTTTTCTGTTGGTACTGTACGTACACGCCTAACCAGACAAATCGCGCTACCGCTCCTATTTGGTCGCTTAAAAGGCTTGCAATCAGACACCCGCATGTGTTTATGTCAGGAGGAGCCACTGCTGTGTGATTCTGTAAAAAAAAAACTGTGCTGTTGCTGAGCACTAAAATGTGAATGAAAATTGTTTCCTGATTCTTTGCTTGTGCTTTGGTGACCGTGGAATAGTTTTACTTAGGGATGAACTTATCCGATACTGGTATCGGATATCGGAGCCGATACTGGAAAAAATACAACATCAGGTATCAGATAAGACAAATATGCTACTGAACCAATAACAGTTTTGGCTCTCAATGCCATAAAAACACAACTTTTACCACCTAAATCTAAATGAATATGGTGTATATCTTTCTGAAGCTCAGAACCTGAAGTATTCATTCGCTGAATTAGTTTTAACCTCCGCAAATGTATTTTTGATCGCCGCGCAAAACGCCACGGTTAGCAATAGTATGCTAAAGTTAGCGGGAGCATGCTACTGCTAACGGCAACTAATCAAGGCTGGGTCAGAAACTAACATAGAAATACCTAAAGTTGCCTAATAAAATAAAATCGACCACTGCTGAAGCCAAGTGTTTGTATAACTGATCTAACATATTTGTAATGATCAGATTACTTCATGTGAGTTGTTTATATCAATGTAACCTAAAGCCTGTCATATACCCAAGGAAATTTAGTGTAGAAAGTGCAGTGATCCTTGTTAAATGTTTATCCAAGAGTGTATCAATAGATATAATTGATTTGTAACGTAATAAACGACAATAAAATATGACTTTATTGATCTTACAATTTTTCACTCAGCAAAAGCCATTTTTAAGAAAGTCTCTTGATATCGGTAAATATCCGATATCGGCATATACTCAAATCCCAGTATCTGTATCGGTGGCAAAAAAGCTGGATCAGTGCATCTCTAGTTTTACTACCTTGACACTTAAAGCAGTACTAAGTAACATGTTTACCTTAATAAATCCTTTTCGTAGTCCCTCTGGGGGTAATATAAGTGTTAATGGGTCTTTCATCTCCCCCTGGTTTCTCTGGCCAGAAAACCATGCTTGTAACATGACTGCCACCGGGTCGGAGTAACCAATACACACTAATAGAATCACGAAGAAGAAGCTAACAGGCTAACGAGCAAAGCTAACTGCGGGCTAGCGCCACTTTAAACAGTATTTACAGCCAAGTTTGAGTTCTACAATTTCCATTGTATAACTGGATGTACAACATCCCTCTCTCCCTTTGCCTTTTCTGTCAGTGTAGTATTTACTCTCTAAGACATTTAATAAGTTAAAAAATCATAACTTGCTACGACACCTGCAGTTGCGCTTATGGCCTCTAGCGTCAAGAGTTACTTTGTGCTTCTTTAACTCAAACCTCGCCACTTTGCTCCCTCCTGCCTCTCCCAGATGTTATTTCTATATGTGTGGTTTGGAATGTGCAGTACCTGTCTTTCCAGTGACCACGTCATGCTAAAATCCCGTTTGAAACATGTTTGTAATTCAGTGCGTTCTTTATTGCGTCGGCGTTTGTGTTTTCATTTGTTTATAATAAGCATATATTCAACTGATCCGAATGCCTGGGCTCGGGAAAGGCATTTCAAACCACGTTGATCCGCGTTAGGTGTATATGCATCTTACTGAAGTGTATCAAGCAGGCCTGTTGTCAGAAGGTGAAAGCCCAGAGTTCTAATAATTCTAAGAGTTCTAGTGAGGCTTGTGTGAGAATTCTATGTTTTTATGGAACGATAGCAAAGGTAATGATGTCTCTAATGTTTCCATGTTTGTAAAAACGTACTATAAAAAAAAATGCCACTCAGAAAATTCTGGCTGCAGACATAGCACTTTTTAGGTCTGTGCTGACATATAATCCAAACAGTCCTCTTTGACCGCCCCCACTTCCTGGATTATGAGGCTCCACCTCCATGTGACAGAGACAGCGCTTGTGTAACCTCTGACCTCACTAATGCATTAATTGAGAGGAAAGTATGCGCAGGCCCATTTATTGTGATGGAGAGTGTGGGTAATTGCCCAGTGACCCGCACATTCAGCCCCAGTATTGCACTCTTTTTTGCCACTCCAGACAGACTCAGTAAGAACGAGGTCTCGCTGATCTTTCTAGTTCATCGTTTCATGTAGATTTCATGCAAACATTAAGTGTGCTGTAAAGAAAACCTAACATGTTTTGTAAAATATGTCGTCTGATGTTATGTAAAGAGTTATGCAATATATATTGTTCCAAAGTGGTTTCTTAAAGCACCGCCAAACACAGTTTTGCATCTGATTACATTATACATCACACTACATCTATGAGAGTACTACTCCATGCCTTAAAACGGGTTAGTAGGTGTTATCATATCACACCTACTTTCAGGCACTGTATGTTTGGCTTGCATATCAGTATGATGCACAACAGAGGTTATTTATTCATCTTCATGTGGAAACATAGCCAGATGAATGGTCCCACATTGATGGTAAATAAACTCCTAAGTAAGACATCCAGACCACGTTTCATCTATCCTCTCAGACACCATTGTTTTTTCTCTAACAGTAGGAAACTAAATTGGCCATGAATGGGCCAAAAAACAACAAACATACACAAGACGGTAAGTAGCCATTAATCGGGCAGAACTTTGGAGTACCACCAGTGGAACCTGTGAGGTTTCGTTCTACAACAAAATAATGCTTGTACTTCATTCTATGTATTGTGTGAAATGTTACACAGTTTGACTTTAAATAATATGCACAGAAAGCAAAATAAATATTACTCATATACATTTGAGTACAAGTTATCTCATTGGTCATCAAAATACTACCACCCCATAGAATAATAATCATGATAATAATATCTTTTAACGTCCCAGATTTCAATTGTTTGCATTTTTATTTTGGAAAAAGACCTGCCTATATAACATTCAGTTTGTGCTGCAAATATAAATCAGAGACTTCATATTGTTATTGTAATATATTTCTGGAAGAAATAGTGTTGACTTATTTCCTTTCCAATATCTGATCAACGCATGTAAAGGATGTAATGACCACCAGGAGGAAACCTCTTTAAGCACAGACCCTCCGTTCTACTATGACAGCAAAGTGGTCCTATGGGGCTTACACTTGAGGACACAGCCCATGGGATCCAAAATGCATTAAGAAATTAAATGTTCACCCTGGGATCTTTTGATGCCCTCGTTTTAACCCGGAAGTCTATACGAGTCCGGTGGTACACTGCTGAGGTCAGTAATTGATAGGCCCAGTCTTCGATCACCTCGCCTGGCGCCTTCTGTTCAAAACAGCCGTCTAAAGTAAATGGTTCTTGTTTGATGATAGCCTCTCATAAGTCACACGGTTGTTGTCAAATGTTCAGATGTCAACTCATAGCTTTTACTCAGTTCTTGACTAAAGAGATTGCAGAGCGGAAACAATGACAGCACTGAGCAGAAAGCCAAGTTCGACAACAGGAAGTTTGCTTTTTGATTGGATCAGTGCTTTCTGCCTTGTAGCACACTAAATGACAGCACTAATAATAATGGCTGGCAGTAATGTACACTAAATGATTGCATGTTATTTTTGTTGGATGCTGAACCAGGTTCACTGATTGAGAGGGTCTGCACGACATTTGAATCATTTGAAATATCGCATATGGTGTGAACGTTACAAATGTATGGGAGCTCTAATTGCAGCGCGGATTATTCTCATGCATCTTAACACTCATTCACTTTTTGATCCAAATAAAACAACGCAACTTACCAATTATGCATATAAAAAGGTTGGACAATGCTTGATCTAGTCACACCCTTGGTTGTTTAAGCAGTATACCTGGCAATGTGTTTCTATCCACACTTTTACATTTTTGACACAAAGCATACACACATCTTTGCTGTACCAAAATACTGCATCTCTTACAGTTCATCAGTTTCATTACTGAATCAACATGTATGCTGACATTTTATTACATGTTCACTGTTCAAGACTCAAAATTTTTTTTATTTTTACTCAAACTTGTATTCAAACCTGCTTGCACTATAGACTTCAAGAGTCAACTTTTCGTCCTGATATCAATTCATAATGTCAACGTATCACACTTAAAGATCACTTCCTGTCTTTTATTACGCACAACTTTACATGTATTTCACCACAGTAGTAACTATACATTTGCATAATAATTTCCTGGAGCTCAACTTTATGGCCCCACCATTCCTTTTCAAGTGCAGTCACCTATTCCGGATCTGGCTAATACACTTTCTCCCCCCATCGGTAAAGTTTATTTTCGTAACTTTATTGGTTTCCCGTGGTGAGCCAGGTAGAAGTGAATGGAAGTCATTACAGCTTAGCGCCTGAGCCGGTCCTGCTTCCATCTACACAGCCAGGAGAAAAGTGGAGAATGTCGGCACATATCTCTCAATTTCCATCAGAACGCTGTCTTTTTCCCCGAGACGCCATTTGTGTAGTAAACATCTTAAAAGGTTCCCTTGGCTCCTCGCTCCCCTTTCTTCTAACACTATTTATTTCCATTCTCTCCTTTTTAAAGATTTGGTGTGTCTCATTTTTTAAACTGCTTGACTCCTAAAATACAGATATCACAGTTGGGGCCCCATGAGGTTTTTTTATTTTTATTTTTTTTGAAAAATGAGCACATTACTTCCAACATCTCCCTTTTCCTTAGTTTCTTTCTTTCTTTTTTTTATTACAATAAATATTTCCATTTATATGCAAATTATTATCTACTGACCAAGAAAGGATAACAAAAAAAAGTGTCTGTGTTTTCATTGTGGTGGAGGCAAGTAGTATGCAGAGCAGCCAAAGCAGCTCCTCATTTAAAGAGTAAATAATCTCCCATTGCATTCTATTATTTATACCCCTGGCTTGAAAGAACTGTATTAACTTATAAGTTATAAGTAGTTAGAAGTTACTTACTTTAAACTGCGGGGGGAGTGGTGAGCCGGGCGACGCACTGCTTAGCTGACTTCCCCCCAAATTGCTGACATAATTACATGAATGTAATTTTTTATGACTCACAGAAAATCTTGGCATTTTCACTGAAGCAGATAATTAGACTTGGAATAAAGCAGGGGCGGAATAATTAATACATCAAAACTAGATGAACTTTTTCTAATTATTTTTATTTAATCTCCATTCTAATTATTGTTCTAGTCGGCTGAGCGAGATTGCCTCTCTCATTCAGGGTGTGAAATGCACCCGTAGCGCGCAATCCTCACCCAGTGAAATATCAACTAAGCGTGGAGACAGGAAATCACAGGGCGCCCACCGCTCTCCCCCACCACCCCCCACCCGCCCTGCCCCACACTCCCCTCTCCTCTGATTGAACTGTAATTTAAATTTCCCGTACTGCCAACAAACAATTTACATGCACCTGCCAGACGTTTTTCTTTATAATTATTTATTTATGACTTCTTCCCATCTGCAAGAAGTATGAGCGGCGGTGGATATTTCTTGTAGTTTTTTAAATGAGTTTGTTAATTAGTTTAATGTGGTTTGGGATAGCGCTTGTGATTCCCCCTCCCCTTATCGCAGCGCGTTAAAGAGCAACATTGGGCTCAAAATAACTCGAGAAAATCAAGTGGGTGTGTTTGTGGAAGGAGCTGCTGACCACAGAGTAAATTTTCCCACTTATCTGGGGGTGTCACTCTGCCGAGAAGCTGTCTCTGAGAAGGAATAGTACATCTGATAAAGCCGCGGTTAATGCTGATGTAAACATAATTAATGCTCCAGCACTTGCAGCCAGTGGAGGCTCGCGTGAGCAAAATGCGTGTATTTGCAGAGACAAAACTGTTAACTTTACTCCCATTTACATTATTTATCAAGGAGCATTATGCTTCACTGAACTTGAATTTTTTAGAAGTTTACTTTTTTTACACTCTTTTTTAACACATTCTGAAAGTTTAAATTGTAATATGATATAAATAATACATTTCACTTGGGGAAACTCAGAGTTATTTAACTTATAAGCCTTATATTATAACACAAAGTCATCTAAATTGGGGGAACATGTAGTGTTTCAATGTATAAAAAGACAGATAACTGCCACATTTTGGTTTAATAAGTAAAACAAATCGACAAACTCAGCGCTCCATTACTGAGGATGTACGAACAATATGGCCAAAGGTGCAATCATGCTTCTTGTGCATATTGTGATGCACTTAAAGTTAGTGGAAAAAATAGATATAGTCAAGTGGAAACCAAAACTTTATTTTTTTATTTTTTTACAATAAATAAATGATCATATACTCAAAACAGTAAAACATAGAGATTAATAACTCACCAGCTCTTCCTGACAGTTCATTAAAAGCGGACTATTGGTGCACGCTGCCTCTTTCTCTTTGTGCAGACGTTCAGCACAGGATGAAACTGATGCTTAGATTGCATTGAGAAAAAAAATAAGAAGGAAGAAGCCAGGAGATTAGGAACTAATGCAAGTCAGCTAAATAAACTACACTGGATAATAATAATTAAAAGGGAATCTGTCTTCATCAGGAGCATGAAATGAAAATAATTCTTGCTTTCTGTCTATCCGCGTCTCTCCTTAGACTGTGCGAATTCACTAGATTAAAATTGCCGCTTGATTAATACACAAAACAAGATCTGATTTAATTACCATCTGATTTAATTGAACCCAACAATTATTATTATTTTTTTTTCTCCACACACGCTTCAGATGAAATGTAAAGCGCTGTCTTTCACCGAAATAAAACTGCTGTGTATTACACGCAGCCAAATCTCCCCATTTAGGACAAATGTATTCAAGTTATTATTATTCCTTTATATAGATTACAAATTTAACAGAGAAATAAATGGGGAATAATTTAATTAAAGAGATAATAATGTTTGAATAAAGACCCAAATGCTTGTGTATTTTGACCTCGTTTGAATAGATTTCACGTCTGGGGTGTTTGTGTGTGTGTGTGTGTGTAATTTGCTTGATTCTTGCAACATCTATTTGTGAATATCCAGACGAGAACCTTAATCTAGATTAGCAGCCATCGGAAAAGAGCGCTCATATCCGGTTTAATGAAATCATATTTGCTCACACACAGCCTCAAAGCCTCTTAAAACTGCTCTATTTACATGGCTTCACACAGAGAGGCTCAAACCGGCGCGCTGCAGAAATTCAAAGTCGTTTCCATCGAGTTGCGTGTTCTGCTGTGAGTGGCGAGCTTCTATTCTGTGTGACGTGAGACTATAAGTTTCTCATTTCTTGTTTGTGCAACTTGATATTCTGTTCACATTTAGTTGTGGGATCATGATGAAAACCCGATAGCATCCTCTTATCGCTGTGTTGTATTATTTCTATGGGCCAATATTTTTTGGTATTATCAATGTAATCTGGAGTATCAGCGAGGTGTGTGATGTGTGTGAGTTTGTTGGCTCCTGTTTTGCTCCGGAGAACCACATGTTCAAAGCGAGAATAAACAGGAACCGAGCCAGCATTCTCTACTAAGTAAATACTGCCACCATGTGTTTAAATGTGGAAGTGAAATGTTTTGGCCTGGCGGTAAAATAACAATGATTATAATAAAACATGTAAGGCAATCAGATTTGAAGGTCCACAATACGCAAATTGCAATTATTGCAGATATGTATGCACTGCTATATCCTTTGCAATAAAATAATATCTGTTTACATGGGGCATTGTGTATCAAACACCAACACATGCTCTGAAATGCTCTTGATTCTTGTATTAGATTAGCAGTTCACATTCCAGTCTGGTCTTTTTTGTTTCTTCTTTTTTTTTTTATATCCAGAGAAAACCAACTCAAACAATCATAATGCACAATTACTGAAAACATTATTAAAAAAAATGGTTCAGGCCTACATTAAACCACGAGTCCAGAACCTTAAATGGTGACTAATGGGGGTCTATGTCAAAGGGGTCAATTTCCAAAAAGGGGTATATTATTGTGAGAGGAAAATGGCGTTGAAATTATGGACACACCGGCTTGTTAAAATCTGCTGGGAATGTTTAAGTGCAAATAATTTATCAGTAGCCCGAGGATACGCTTGCCAATACCACAGTGTGAGAAAAAAAAAAGTGGTTGACATCGCAGCACTTAATGGAGAGCGATTATCCTTTCATTCTCATTTTTAAGACGGGAAGGAAAGACCCTTCAGTTCCAGTGCTTCCACATCCTTGATTGGTAGCACACTGCAACTGAGATCTAGTGACACAACTACAGACTTATTCAATCAAAGTTTTAAATTAGAGTCTGTTCTTAGAAAAAAATAAATATGATTAAATCAAAAAATTAAGTCAAAATATACTACATTGTCAAAACTGCTGTTGTGCTTTTTTTTATTTTTGCTTTTGCTTTGCTTTCTGGCATTGAGCTTCCTTCTGGCGCCATCAGGATGAAGGCTGCACGCTTGGTCTGACATTACCTGTGCGGGCATCCTGTGTGGCTGCTTTATGAATTAGCTGTTTTGTTCTGATTTTCTGCTCCACTCAAGTCTTTGAGTACAGGTCCTGGCCTAAAGTGAGATGGTAAGGCGGTAGGCCGGCGGAGGGGGTAGCCACACCTCGGCGTACACCCCTCACCTGGGCATGACCTACAGGCTGTTTTGAGAGCGCCCCTTTATCTCCATGGCGATACAGCGCAAAGCCATGACTGAGGAATGAAAACAGATTTGCAGAGCAGACAGACGGGAGTCAAGGATGTAACGTAACACACTAAGCCTAGCCAAACCAGTGACCTGCAACATCTCAAGAAATGCATAATTAAAAAGAAAGTCAAATCCTTCAACAGTGCTTTCACACTGTTAGGATCACTTGCCGTGCTTTTTTCTTTAGCAAATACTTTTGAACATTTACAAGCACATAAAAAGAAAATTAAAAAAAATGCAGATTCATTTAATACGATAGATCAGTAAAATATTTTCATGTACTTTACTACAAATAACTTGCAACCACGCCTTGATTCCGGACAAACTCGTGGACAGTGAGTCACCACTCTGTGTTTACCCAAGAGAACCACTCAACCAAAACGTTCAGCTATTCCAAGCATGTGTCACATACGAGTGTTGGGCCGTGTGGAGTGACTGTTGTTCCAGTGACCAAGACCAAGACATGATCCAAGTGGGCTTTACCTTGAGCTATGAAGAACAATTGGGCGCAGTGGTGGAACGGCATCATTTGGGCGATACACTGGTGAATGGGAAAACCAAAAGGCTCTTCTGCACCAGCTCTGGACCATCTCCTAACCCTCTATTTTATCATCCATACAGGCTGGCCCCAAACTGGCGGTTCAATTACCCACCATGCCCTTGACCTTGGAGGTCAGCTCGCTTTGGAGGATAAAGCCTTAGATGTCCGGAGAGAGAGGAATAGAAAGTGTGAGGGCGGATGGGAAAAAGGGATTGGGAGTTGGAAGGGTTGAGGTGCAGAGATGGATTGTGGGTAGGAGAGAGTGATGTGTGTGTGAGGCAGAGAGAGGCCTCAGCCCTGCTCTCTTATCTCTGCAGCTTGGTGGAGTTTTAAATTATTCATTCCCTGCTGCTCCCGCCGACTTACACATCTCCATCACACGGCTGCCCGCATCCGCCCAGGGAACAGGCGGTCGCCACGGCAACCTTATCGCAGATCGCAGATTTCGGCTCCAGAAATGAAATAAAAGAGGAAATTGGCTGTATTAGCATAAGAGGAGTCAGCCCGGAGTTGAATACACACATCACCCCCCCCCCATGCTCCCTCTTCCCCCCCCCCCCAAGAGCTCACAGCATGCCCCCCCGCCTCTCCTTATCAGCAATGTATGATCGCTGCTCTCTCTTTCTACATTTTTTTCTAATTCCACTCCGTTCACAATCCCTCCCACCACCGCTACACCACCCGTCACTGCCTGCTGCCTCTCCCACCTCTCCTTCGCTCTTTGTTCCTTCTTGTGCTCAGAAAAGAATGGAGCGTTAAAGAGGGGAGGGAAAGAGGGGGGAAAATAGATGGTGTTGGCATGGACCTTTGACCTTTATAGAGAGGCGTAAACAATAAGCAATAACCTGGGAGATGTGACTCTGGCCACTGACTGACAGCACACTTTATTTCCTGTCCAATAGGACCTTCATTCACTCCTCATCATGTTATTATTATTGCATTTGTATCCACCATTCATTGGCCATCTGACGAGTCCACCGGGATCTCGATCAGTTTTGACCTTAAAAAAAAAAAAACTCCATGAGAAATGTGTTTGGCTTTCTGTCAGCCAACGGACCAGGAGACACAGCAAGGTTCACATTAGCATCCTCTGTCAATACACAATCTCCTATAGCCATCAGCAATCTCCTATCACGGCGCAAAGAGCCGTGAACAATGCAGACTCTTTAGGGGACTCCCATAAATGTTTTTCACTAAAGTTGTTGTAATGCAGTCAACAAGTTCCCCATCTCCCCCCCCCCCCCCCCCCCCCCTTTCCCTGAACTAATTGAAGTTAAATAGCTGTGAAATAATAACCCTGTCAGCCTACATATGGTTATAAATGTCCACACAGACTGACACTTCCCCAGGGAATAAAGAGTCTGTTTGTTATGATAATCATCTCCCTCCTCCTCAAAGATCTTCTGCAAATCAAACCATTAGGGGAGCATAACGGGACAATGCCGCCCTCCCTAATCACTGCTGGCACTAGCTATTAGTTTTTCTCGATTGATAAGACACTAAATTGCATTGACTGCACACATTTGTCAAAAACAAGACTGTGCTTTTAAAATCCTGGGTACAATATTTGGACACAGTTCCTAAAACTCTTTTCAGAAGACAGGACACCCTTTTCACTCATAGATCCAAAAATTAGGACACTGTCACAACTGACACACAATCATGCAACACTCTAAACTCACTTAACAAATACTTTATTTTTTTTTATTGAGAAATGCTAATCTTGAAATGTATCAAATTATCAGAAAATAATCTAATTAATTACTTTTGATACCATGATATCAAGTGTTTCTCATTTTCTGCAAACACAGGCAAGGCATGTTTATTTATACCTTGCAATTTGTACACTTGCAACTCAATGTGCCTACATACAAACATACATTCACTCTCTCTCTCTCTTTTTTTTTTTTTTTTTATTGAAACAGAACAAATTTGTAAAACAATTCTGAAGCAACGTGGACAAGGTACAAATGCAGGAGCCTAACTTGATTTCTTTGCTTTGATGTAATCATAATTTACTGTATTGTACAGTTGAATAACTTTTTCTTTCCAAAGGGAAAAGTCTTTCATATCATTCGTAACTAATGTTATGGGGCAACGGTGGCGCAGTTGGTTGAGCGCGTCGGCTCATAATCGGAAGGTTGGGGGTTCGAATCCCAACTCCTAAAGATGCATACTGTCGTTGTGTCCTTGGGCAAGACACTTCACCCAGCTTGCCTCCAGTGTCTGCGTACATTGGTGTGTGAATGGGTGTCTAAAAACTATAAATTTTTGAAAACTTTATTAAATAGGCAATCAGAAAAAACAATGTTTCTATTTGCTGATATGTAAAAAAAAAAAAAAAAGGTGCGATAATAAATAATAACATTAATATGGGGAGTAAAAATAATAATAATAATAATAAAATTTGGCATAAAATTCCGTGTGGACGTTCTAATCAAAAAAGTAAACCCTTGTCATATGTTTCATGGAGTTACCGAAGCGATGACCAGAACTCCCCATTTACTCTAAATGGAAAAATGTTATAATTGCACAATTTTACCAAATGACAAGGGCAAATGGAAACATTGCTACAAGGTTTCCAAAAATATATCGTTTTCTGCTGTGTCAGGAAATGTGTCTTATCAGATTGAGAAAAATCTCCAGATGTGAAGCCAAGCTAATGGTCAGAAACACCTGACTGGAGGACTCACCTACAGTATTGTACATGCAGGTGCCCGAAATGCCCCATCTGGCAGGGGATCGAACCCGGAACCGTGCCTTTTCAGACCTAGTTTAGTCGGAATCATAGATATCTTTATGGTAAATGGTAAACAAATATTTTTATGAGATGATAGTTGGTGTAAAGAAAATATGAGAACCACTGCTGTCGTAGATAGTAGTTGGCTTTATGGCTGTATTTGTTTTCTTTCATCTGTTCATCACAACATGAACATTCTGATTTCTTCTTGGGGCGTTATCTCTGAAAGGTTTTTCCCCCTTCTCCTGTGTCCCCCCACATTGTACCGTCAAGCCATTTGTTCCCCAAGCTCTTAATCTGTTTTAAGTGTTGAATACTTTGGAACAGTGAAGAAAAGGCCTTAACATGAAGACAGCCAGGGCATTCTGTGCTACATTCATATCTTAGGTGGTCCTCTAAACCTCTGCTTTTCCAAGCGATTGTGCTGGTATGGTTGGAGGCTCATCACAGCCTACATGTAATTTCACATGAGCTATAGAAACACTTAGCGCCTGTGGCGGAGTCCCTCCCACACACAGTCTGCTACTTAGAGCTGCACCCCTCAATCCACTGTGTAGGTTTGCTCCATGGAGCTGATACATAATGTTTGTGAGCGCAGCACCATGCAGTGTCTGCACATCAAATACACAGGATGTCACCAAGTTACTTGGTAATACTAAGTGGCAGAGTGAGACCGAAGACAATCATAATCCATCTCCATTCTAAAACGAGTAAGTGTTGCTCCCTCCACCTAGCCTTACCCCATTTCTCCAGAGCACATCGCTGCTTTCTGGCCCAGAGCAGATAACCAAAGCGTTAGCCAGAGCGGGACAGAACCAATCCTAAAGGGTGTCCCAGAACCGCTGCTTCACTGCAGCCTATGAGGAGTGGGTGCACAGGCCTTATTCCCCACTGCTTTTTGCCACACTCTGCTCAAACCCTTAGGGCACAGGCAGGAGAGGACACAATCTTTTCTTGTCCGCTTGGACACTATTGGTCACACTTAATTTAAGGAGCTGGCCAAGAAAAAGCAACCAAATCTACAGCCTTTTAAAAAAAAAACATGTCAAAGTCATGTTTGGAAAAGCCTGGGTTTGCTAAGGTGGAGATACAGATATACAAAGAGGATTGCAAAAAGTGTCAACAAAGACTTTGATTTGGAGTCAAGTTTCATTCTGGCAAAAGCTTTTATTAATTTATGCTCTGGTAAGATGTTCTTTCACAACCTTTACAGTTAAAATCGGTTGCGATGTTTGTTAATGGTGCTGGCTTGTGTATGTGGTCTTGTAAAAAAAGCTGTCAAGTAGAGCAGCGTTTGCCTCAGCATAATCGCCCCGCTGCTGAGTGAATGAAGCTGCATAAAGTATATTTTATGGTCATCCAGCAACATCCAGCTAAACAGGGAGCTCGTGGAACTGCAGGTAACGAGACAGAATGCATACGTCCGTGTCCTTCCAAAGGTGACTTGGAGAAAGCGATTGATTGGTTGATCCATACTCAACTCGAGGAAACTGACAGCTTCTTCAGTCTCCTGCTTCCTAGTTATTTTCGAATAAATATATTGTTTTAATGCTTAAAAAAATAAATTATATATATATATATATATATATAATTATAATATATATATAATTATATATATATATATATATATATATATATATATATATATATATAATTATATATATAATTTATTATATATATATATATATATCACAACATGAACGCAGAGGAGCAACAGTTCAAATGATTCTATTGTATTGTATCCCTGGTCATGTAACTCTCCAAGCCTTGGCAACACCAGTAAGTGTCACCTGCGCAGTGGCACACAGTATGAAGATAAAATGTGAAAGACACTGTGCAGGAAAGAAGAACATAATGGTCGAGGTGAACTGAGGAGCCACGGTGGTCGCGGAGAGAAGACACATAGGCCAAGACAGACGCTGGAAGTGCCCGAGACACGAGAAAAGGCATATCTCGCAACACAGTCCATGAGCTGTTGAAACATCTGCACTGTCCCCTTTATGCCAAATGGAATCCCCCAAAACTCAAACTGTCCAAAAGGAATGATGACAGCAGTTTTTGGGACGTCCTCACCAAATCGACCTTGGAGCAAATAACTCCCGCAAGACGCACAGAAAATGTGAATGTGAGGGACACTACCTGTTGTTAGTAGCATTGTTGAGGGGCCTGAAATTCCCCCGTCAGACTTAGGAACCATGTGCAGGGGTGAAGCCCAGCACAGACAACGTCCACCTGCACAGGCAAAAACAAAGGCGGGCCTACAGTAGTAATGTAAATGCTTAGTAAAATGTGGGAACAGTAAAGTTAGGGCAGCTGTGTGGGGGTTTGTGGATGGGGAGCTACTGCCCTCTTCAACTGGCCCGCTCTACACCCTGGCTTTTTAATGCATTACACTATGTAGGGCTTTCATAATACATTATACATGAAAAAAAGAGGAACATTTTACACAAAATAATATTATATTAAAGATGGTAATGACAACTGGGAAGTAGCAAGATCACGAAGTATAATATGTACTGCATAGTAACGTGCCTTTATAACATGAAAATAGTGACTTTCATGTTACCAATGCCAGGTTTGGCATTGGTAACATGCTGAAATATATTATATTATGGGTTGCCTTTTGTTACTTGTTTTGTACTAAACATCATACATGAAACGAGACCGTGGTTGTCGTTGTGCTTCGTTTCTGTTATCGATATGAACATTTCAAACAATGCTTTGTAATTTGGTCTGTGTTAAAAAAGCTGCTTTGAAGTGTAACTGGTTCTCCTTTGACATTGAGGCAAATCAAAATATGATGCTGCTAATTGTATGATTGATAACGTAATTGCAATAGGATAAAGTTATTTTATAAACGGGCGTGCATGCTGCAGCAGTCGTGCATGCGACTGACACGGTTCCTTATGTAGCATTATCATTGTCATTTCGTAATCAGTATTACGAAAATGTATACAGTACATGAGTTTCTGTCATGTGATGTCTTTATGTAATGCTATCTTGTAAATGTTGTATTGATTTTGGGGGTGGGCGCTTATAAGCTCTTGCTTCAGCCCACTCCTTTTGAGCAGAATGTTTACTGCTCAATTAAACTAATAAACCTAACTAAACTAAAGGGCAGGAAACTCAGACAGAAGACGTTGGTATGTGCCCTATTGCCTGCAGCAATAAGTGTCTCTGCCCACACTAGGGTAAATGGGTAGGAATGATAAGTTCCAGTATCAGTCAAACACCTGTTAGATTCATCCAACAGCCTGTCCATAATGCACTTAACTAAACTGCAGCATTTGATTGTCACCTGGGCATAAAGGGGGTCATTTATCAAGAGAGGTGCTTAATAACGAGTGCAAGCAGAAAAGTAAAATATGCTATTTTTTGCAAGCTGCACCTAATTTACCACTTGATATTGCCAATGTTATCGTATTAGGGCCCCAAGTCTGATGTGTAAATTAGACAATGCAGTATGAGCAAAAATTACTTCACTTTTTCACGTATTACTCATTTTGCACATGAGCAAACGCTTGGTAAATGACCCGCTAAGTCTAAGTATGTCACTTGGATACAGTAGCAAGAACCCTTACACAAATGTCAGGCCTCACTGTTGTGTTTACTGATTTTGTAAAATGTATTGAAAAATGAATCGCTTTTATCAAAATACAATTCAACCAATTCCAGGCTGAAGTTTGGCATCCTGGCATTCAAGCATCCTACACAATTAATACTAACTAAGCAACAAGCAAGAACCATAAGTTGTGCTCTATATCTGTGATCCAGTCTATGGCACCCTTTTATTGGTTTATGAAACGTATTGTTGCTGCAGCCTCTTGGAAGATATTTCCTGGTCAGAAATCAAAATCACATTGTCTGGATGTAGGCAGGGGGATGAACTGGGAGATTATGGCAAGAAAAACAATGACAAATGGACAGTGTAGGAGAGGAGAAAGCTGAGATAAGACTTGAGTGGGTGGACACTAGCAATACTTTAAAAAGACTCAGTGGCGATATTTTTCATGAAGTTACAAGGTTTAAGTGGAGATGCCCTATCAACGTCTTATTCAATCAAAAATTATCATTTTGCATATATAGAATGCATAATTTTGACCTAATCTGCTTTCCCATGGCGTGGGGTTTGAACAAATGTATTATTTTACTGAGCATGATCCACTAGGAATAAAAAAGACTATTTTTTTCCCCCACTTAACTTTAATTTGTTATATTTTGCAGAATGGCTACACCTAATAATAACTAGAACAAATACAATTTCCATGCAAAATATTGTAGAGTTTCTCTTTCCTTCACCACCCAGATTACAGTGTGAAAGTGTAAATACACCCCATTTTCGCTGCCAATTTTCTCAGGTTGTTATTGAAACTGCAAAGCTTCCGTAAGTAAGATCATGTATCCCACAAGATGTTTGATTTAAACTGTTTGAAGAAGAAAAGGGACGTACATGATGAACACAGCTAACAAAGGCGACAAGATCAACAAGCAGTTAGGTTCTATAGGCCTTAGGTTTGTTGCTATAGCATTTAAGCTTCAGCCTTGCTGCACTTAACATGTACTGAAATAGTATGCACACAATGGAACTTTGTTAGCCAGCAAAAGTGTTCAACACACAGCAACTGCATGTAGGCGTGATGTTCTTGGACTTTCTCTCCTTGCCCTTAATTATTGTATCGTGGGGTGGCAGAGGCAGAGTGGACCCCAGAGATTGTGGTTCCACTGGTTCTTCCCAACTGGCTTTTCTGCACCTTTGTGATACTGCCAAATTGCCCCTTTCGCCACTCTGTGTGGTTCTGGGTAATACAATAAAAAACTAGAACCTCCTTCAGAAGAAAGCATAAATTCAAAGAAGAGGATAACTGTGATGAGCCGTAGCTGATTTGTCTATAACATACACATGCGTAACTGTTTGCAAGAAAACTTCCTCATCTGCTTCCCCTCTTTAAAGGATGGTTTTCTTACTATTTGTGTTTTTTATGTACTTTATTCCCTTCTCCTTTTCTGCGCTCTAGCAGCATTAACAACTTTACTAATCTGGGCAAAGAACTAGAGGCAGATAAGGCTTATTCAGAGTTTGATCCTCTCCATCTCACTGGCCCTTGAACATCCCCTACCAGCGCAGGGTAGATGAGCTGGTCTGATATAGAACAGGGTGCTTTTTGTGAAGGAAATATTTAATATCTCCTTGATGCCAGGATGTATTTTTAATCTGTATACAGCATAATTTCACCAAATCAAAATAGTTATTGCTGTTAATGCTTTACTGAATATTTCCATCTGCAGATGCATAACAGACAAATACTGATATAAAACAATTATTGTTATTAGCAAAACAACATTCAGAAAATGGGAAAGAGAGGGCTGTGTTCTATTCTATTAGCAAGTATATCTACAAGTCTTTAGTCAAAATAACTCAGTGCTTATGGGATAGAGACTTTCTGATGTAAAGGTCAATACCCGCCTAAATAGAGCCACTAACATACCCATTGATAGAGTAAGCGAACCCTGCTCCAGATTAACCAGTCCTGAGCCAATCCTGAGCCAGGAGGCAAACTCTGGAAATGTTATTATTATTTGAGCTGGATACTAGTGATTTGAAAAGATGCTTAGGTGATAACCAGTGATTATGTTCATGATCCACTCCAGCCATTTCCATTCTCCTCCAAAAGCCAACATGTTGGCTCTGCATCTGCCTGCTGAGCCCCTCTACCTCAGGGACGTGTGCACTGATAAGCATTTAAAAAACACTAATCTCCAATCACTATCGCACAGAGATAACCCAGCTCCTTGGCAGTGATCAACATGGAGATTATGATGTGATCTCCATGTGATACCACACAGTAGTGTGAAATATTTAAGTTCCAACACAAATTTATATAAACTCTTCTCATCAAATCTTTTAAACTTGGCACTGTTCATCTACTTCTCGCACAATGTTGCAACATTTAAGAATACATACATTCAAATAATGATAAACTCATTAAAAACTGGTCAATAAAGCTCTACATTTTTCTTCATTCGGCTCTTCCCTTAATCTTTATCGAGGCACCATTTATAGTGTACAAGTGATTTGACAGCTGTATAGACGGAATGCCCTTTCTTTTGCTCTCAGCCACATTACTGTGACCAGACACAACAGTGCACCTCTATTTATGGCTCTAAGTAGAGCCAGACAATACATTGCTTTCCTTTATAAAACTTGAATTCTTACTAAATGCAAACCAAATTCAAATATATCCTATTTTCTAGAAGGAAAGAAATTCGACCTTTAAAGGGACTATACATAAGTTTAACCACAAATACATACACATTTAAAATGTCATCCTCATACATGCTCCAGCAATGCCCTGGTAAGTAGTATGAGCCCTGGCTTTTTCACCTTGATTGCCTCTATATTTCTGTAAAGTCACTTAAATAGTCTATGTTCGGGTCGAACAAGCAAACAGCGTAATTCACGCTCAGCTGTAGCGTTAGCTGTATCTCCTCTATACTGACGCTGCCGAGCGAGTGGTAACTGGATTTAGTGGAGAATAAAAGGAGACCGGCTTCAATCACCATCGAAACTCCAGCCCAGACCCCAACTAACGAAAAGACATGAAGAGTTTATTCGAGTGTGTGTGACAAAAAAGGCAAAAGTCGAGGCAAAGAACCAGAGTAAACATCGGAAAATGTTGAGAGAATCTCTCAAAAGACCCGCAGCCTATTTTTGCTTGAAAGGTAAGAAATTATTAGTAAATACGTGGGAGAAAAGTGTTGTTAATGCTTCAAAACAACGGTGTCCGACTGTCCATACATGTTGTACAGACTTCACTGAAACAAGCCATAAAATAATCATATTTGGAAGTTACCAAAATAGTCTCATAGTTTTATACCTACAGAGAAGTTGTGTAGTATTAGTAGCAGACTAGTAGTGTCAGTAATAACAGTAATTGTGCTGTACCTACAAAACATTTGAGTAGTAACAGTGGTAATGGTGTTGTATTTACAATGGCAAAAATAATATATATTTTTGGGCAAATAATATATAGTTGCCCAGGGAATTGGGCATATAGTTGCCCAATTCCCTGGGCAACTATAGTTGAATATAATTGAAGAGACGATTTAGGCTTTTCCTAGTATCATTTCAACCAGTGGAATTATTTTATTATTACAATTAGGCGTTTATGCAAACCAAGTATAAGATATTTTTTTTTTCTCCTTCAAACGTCAATTATTCGTTTATCTGTATTACTTGGCTTTTTCACTAGATTCACTTTGCTGCATTTGCTCAAGTATCGCATCTTATACACTCAAACTGATTTGGTCTTAATATCTTACAGTAACAGTAACGTTTCTTACCTCAGTTGAAGACATGCCTGCAAATCTGTAAATTGACCAGGACGGGACTGTTATTTCTGGTGCTCGTAAAGCCTGAGCGCCTCATGCACGAGCTTATCATCGAGGCTGCAGTTACGCGTTTGGTCTGAGGGGGCAATGGCGAGCACAAAACTAAAATAATATTTAAAGGGGCAATGGGGAGTTTGTCTATTTACAAAAACAAAACAAAAAACATGTTCTCCATTCAAATATAGACAATACATTGTTATCTAATTCTCAGTTCGTGATTATGGTGACATAGTTTATGCATACTGCACCTCTTGACAAAACTATTTTATTTATTTATAAAGGACTGGTTGAGAGGCTTTATTAGATGTATCTTAGATGTGAACTAAACTACAGCTCAAGTAGCTACGACACAAGGTCACATGACATGTAGTTCTGGAAAATGGACTCGTGAAGAGTAATACAGGAAAAAAAAAATATATTTATTTATTTATTTATTTGAATTAGGACAGTGCACATTAATCAACACGTCAGCCAAAAGCATCAATGTAAATGTACCAGAATTAGCGTGAGAGCTAAATTGCATCCGTTGTCCTAAGGCAGGTAAAGAAACATTGACAGAAGGAAAATACAGACATAGTGCAAAGAACAGAACAAAGTTACAGTCACAGAGGTCAGTTACAAGGACAGACACAGGTAAGATAAATTAACACGCCCAAGAAATTGATTAAGCATTGAACTTTAATTAAACTACCTGTGAGTGCAAGATTGATTTGTTTTTAACCAGATTTTTAGGACCTTTTTCAAGGTGTGGTAATTGTCACAGTTCCTGATATGAGCAGGCAGCGAGTTCCAAAACTGCGAGCCTCTGATAGACTCCACCGTTTGACCGAATTTAGTTCTACGACGTGGCACAATACAGTCTCCTCTGGTCAGAGCTCTGGTATTTACTCGAGTGTTACTTATTTGTGATATAAAATTCCTTAATGGTGGAGGGGCAAGACCTTTTAGAACTCTAAAAACTAGTTGTAATGATCCTTTGATGCACAGGTTATGGCACTTTTTTGTATTGTAGACTTACCCCCAATTTAAACACTAAACATTAAGGGCAGGTGCAGCAATCGATTTGTGGCCTGCTTGATTTAGACGGTTTCTTACTTTTAAGTTAACATTAGGTCATGCTGCTGCATCATGTTTTGGTGCATGTTTAAGTGTGCGTCTCTCATGTCAGTGTAACACCGGAGCAGACAAAACATAAGTCTAATGCAGCTCTACATCAAAGCGCTTGTCTTTTTTCACCTCGACCAAAAGTCCTTTCTTTGACCTTGTATCTCTCCTTTTATCCAGTGATTATCAATGACCATGACTGTCCTACCCCCTTTTTTTCCTTTGCTCCTCCTCACATCCTCTCCTTTGCTCTCAGTGTGTGGGCTGCCACACAACTCAACAGGAGGTCATCTACAGGTAACTCCACTGCGCTGCATGCTATGTTAATCCACCAAGACGGTCCACCAAAGGGACAAAAGAAGAGGAGGATAAAGAGGGGTCTTATTGAAGGGAGGGGTCCAACTAAACCGTCATCATCTTCACCATCATCATTCCTGCAGCCTTAATCAAGCCCCGTTAAATCTCCAGCCTTGAATGTTTGCCACTTGTAATAATGTGCACCTTATGTCTAATTTGGCCATTATTCAGGCCTGTCAGACCGCAATTATTTAGAGCTTATCTCGGTTGCACACAAGATGACGCGTTTGTCATGCTTTTGCGGCACTCACAAAACACACACAAACACATGTGCCGCGCGCTTTGGAAATTCCATCGATGACTGGCTGTGATAGACCCTGCATCACCCTTCACCCCCCCCTCCCCCATGTCATTACTGTATTGATTACCTTGCTTTTCTTATCATCCACATTTTCAATTTCATCAAGTCACACACACGCCTACGCGCACACACTTACGCACACACTCAGTCACATTTTTGTATTGTTTATTTGTAGATAGAAATGCTTTGTTGTTGTTTTTTCACCTGGAGTCTGTTTATTCAATTGGCTGATTTGTGTTTTGTAATCTCATCTTCCCCCCTCTGGACTTTGAGCCAAGAAGTGGAAAAAGAAGTGGAACCCAATCACAGCATTCAAAGGGGGTTGAGAATAGGATGCATGATATTGGGTTTCTAGGATCTTTTATAGGCTGTAATTTAATGCCACGCAGTGTTTAGTGGAACAAATATAGAAATGTTGAATCGTATCATCCACTAGTGATCAGGGAGGGCAGGGATGGCTGTGTATTTAGTGCTGTCATTGGGCTACAATTTCCATAACATGAAACATTTCCTTTTTTACCCCTCTTTTTTTTTGAGAGCCAATAAATAGAAATCAACACATTGAATGTGTCGCTATTTGGCTAAACGAGTCACACAGTGCCTGTACCAAATCAAGATGTAGTAGTGATTTGTCGGCATCTTAATCGAAATATCCACGAGAACAGGAATAATCAGCAACAAGTTTTAGTAACTTTGGTGTATCTGCCAGCTGTAGGACAACACTAGAAAAAAACAAAGCAATGAATAAAGTAGGCATCAGATACCGCAACGTCTTAATTCTCAGTTAAATAATATCATTATCACTGCCTAATGACAATGGTGCTGCAGCGCAAATGGAATAAGCCGATTAGGAGACAAACAGACAAACAGCACTGGGCCGGGCAGCACAGTGAGGCCATTTAGCACTTTATACAGGACAAACGAGAATGTCACTACCGTCTCTGCTTCGCCCCTCTCGGTCCATCGCTCTGCACACTCCTCTCCCATCTATTTCTTTTTAATACAACGCCATCATGAAGTATTTGATTTCCTCTCCTTTCTCTTCAGCCTCCTTCCCTCTCTCCGTAACCCCCCCACACACACACACACCGCCCCAGCCTGTCTCCTTTGTGCCGAGGTAATCGTAGATGCAAAGGGAAGGGGCCGCGCGCCTCTTATCGGCCCATAACATCTGTTGGCGTGTCAGGTGATGAGATGGAGCGCTGGCGGCCTGCAGGCAGCCTGGACGGCTCCTTTAATGCAGAGTGGGGAGTGTGCAAACAAACAGCAGCTGATAGGGTCTATGCTTGTCACAATCACTCAGGACTATGATCTATCTTCCCTTTGCGTTTTTCACTCTCTCCATCTTTCCCCCTCGCACCTTCTGTCCCCATCCTCGGCCCTCTTATTGTGTGTTCCCTTTATACGAAGACAAGGATGTTACAATGTTAATCTATTTGAAATTGGTATTGACTAAATGTTGACTCAATTTTCACTCATACTGTACCTGTAATCAGCCACTACTTGTAATTCTGCACGTTTTTTTACATCGAATTACGGCTAAACTGTTCACCTCTTAACCCTTGCCTTAACCGAGCGTATTTTCTATAGTTCGGCTTTACTCAAATCTAAAAGCTTCTCAACTGGAGCTTACAGCCTACAGGCTTGTGTAACACCTGATTTGAAAGCTAAGACCTACTAAGAGTTTTCCTGGCGTTGTTGTCACATTTTTGTTGCTTTTTCATCACTTCTTTTGCTGCGCTTTCATCCTCATTCACGTCTCGTTTTTGTCGCCGTTTTGATGTCCTTTTCAAGAAACTCTTAGATTTGGGTAAGGTCGAACTGGAGAAAATGTGCTCGGTTCAGGCGGGGGTTCAGAGGTTAACGAGATTTCTCATTTCAATTGTGAAAGAATTCATGAGCTACGTCTCAAGGTTACTAAGTCCCTTCAATCTCGAAGTTTAGCTCACACTGTACCTTAACATGTTTGTTCTAAATATATGGTTTGCAGGTAAGACCCAATGGGGACAGGATAATTATAGTTGTCCCCATTGGGTCTTACCTTACCATTACCACCCGGTAACTGCTAGGTAATTACCTAGTAATTACAGTAGTAGTAGATAGTAATACATATCAATAAAAGTGGTAGGTCTTGGGTAATTAAAGTAGCAGTTAATAGTAATTAATTACAATAATAAGGTAATTGCGTAACTCTAACCCTAAACTTTATTACTAGTAATTACCTAGCAGTTATTGGGCTGAGTTACTAGTAACTACTACTTTAACTACCCAAGAACTACCACTTGTATTGATATGTATTACTAGTAGTTACTATTGTAATTACTAGGTAATTACTTAGCAGTTACCGGGTCGTCATGTAAAGTGTTACCGCCTATGGTACATCTTTTTAGTGGTAGGAGAAACCGGAGTACCCAGGGGAAACCTATGCAGACACGGGGAGAACATGCGAACTCCACACGGAAAGGCCCCGTCCAGGTGGGAATTGAACCCCGGACCTTCTAGATGTGAAGCACGAGCTCTAACCGCTGTACTACCGTGCCGTGCTGTCTAAAACACTGGCTTTTGCAACAATCTTGTGGGCCTACACTGTATAGAATATACCACAATATGCTCTTAAACCCCTGATTGAGGTTTAGATTATGCTGTGGAGAGTTTATTGTTAAGAGCTGATTATGTTTATATAGACTATGGAATTTGGTCATGTGAAGAAATTGCAGAAAGGAAAGATCAACCACTGTCTTTTTTTTTTGGCAAAAGGATGAAATGGTTGTGGATGGACACTGGTCAGCAGCCCATCAGGTCTGGTGAACAGGACTCTTATCAGGAGTGATGCCTGCTCAAAGAAAATGTGTCTTATCAGGACATGCTATTTCCACTGTCGTCCGCACGGCAGCCCTCTTCATTGGAAACTGGCATTATCACACATATCCATCATCATCAGTGTCCTTAATAACAACATTGCCATAGTCACGGGGGGTGGGGGGGAAATATCATTACCATCTCCATTATCATCCTATCACACTAATTTATCGACATCTGTAAATGATAAGCAAGCTGGCCATCATTCTGATAATATTTTCAAATGAGCATAGCATTCAGTGTTTGATAAAATACAGCACAAAAAATAAAGCATATGTGGCGAGTGAGTTGGTTCTAGACACTGGAATCATACCTTGAGTCAGTTATGACTTCTCTATGACTTCTGAGCATTTAAAAAGCTACATAATTTTCAGCCTGTCAGAGATCTAATTTTTGTCATGAATTTCATAGATAAGCATATAGCAAACTGAAAACTTAAATCAATGTTTGCCAGCGCCCACACGCTTAAGCTTTCAAATACCAGTCAATCAATCAATAAAGTCCATTTTGTCGTTGGATAAATATATTCATTAGATTCTTTAACACTCCTCCTGGAACCGCAACCTTAACGTGGTAGAGGGCTTTGAGCGCCCAAATAATCCTGGAGCTCTGTTGTCGGGGGCTTTGTGCCCCTGGTAGGGTCTCCCATGGCAAACAGGTCCTAGGTGACGGTCAGACAAAGAGCGGTTCAGAAGCCCCTTATGAGAGACCAACAGGCCTGGTTAGAACCATGAGGCCGTCCTTCTGTGGACCCACCACCTGCATTGCATCGAACAGATCAGTTTGTGGATGCAAAACAACTTTCTCCAACTAAACTCAGACAAAACTGAGATCATTGTTTTTGGCCCACAGACACAAAGACAAAGTGTTATCAGTCACCTTGAGTCTTTCTCTCTAAAACCAAAAAATCATGTTAGAAATCTAGGAGTAATCATGGACTCAGACCTGAACTTAAACAGCCACATTAAAGCAATAACATCATCAGCTTTTTACTATCTGAAAAACATTGCTAAGATCAGAGGAATAGTGTCAAAACCAGACTTAGAGAGACTCATCCATGCATTTGTCTCCAGCAGGTTAGACTACTGTAAAGGCTGCTCACTGGCCTTTCTAAACGAGCTGTTAGAGCTGCAGTACATCCAGAACGCTGCTGCTCGAGTCCTGACAAGAACCAGGTAATACGACCATATTAGTCCAGTGCTCCGGTCTCTGCACTGGCTTCCTGTCACTCAGAGAATAGAATTTAAAACGGCTCTGCTTGTGTACAAGTCTTTTCATGGTTTAGCGCCAAAGTACATCTCTGACATGTTAGAGCCGTATGAACCATCTCGGGCCCTGAGAACTTCAGGGAGGGGTCTCCTGGTGGTTCCCAGAGTCAATAATAAACACGGTGAGGCTGCGTTTCAGTTTCATGCAGCTAAAATCTGGAACAGTCTTCATGAGGATGTGAGACAGGCCTCAACTCTGACAATGTTCAAATCCAGGCTGAAAACAGCTCTTTGAATATGAAAACTGAAAGTATTTTATCTGCAGTCTTGCCTTTTACTGTAATTGATACATTTTTATGTTGATGTTTTATTGATTGATTTAATCTGTTTTCTTGTAATTTTATGCAACTGTGAAAGCACTTTGAATTGCCTTGTGTATGAATTGTGCTCTACAAATAAACTTGCCTTGCCTTGCCTTGCAGGAGGAGCCATAAGGGGCTGGTGCAATGTGATTTGGGTAGCTCCCACGACCGGGCAACGGAAAAGTGGAAGAAAATGGATGGATCTTTAACAAGCACTTTGTTTTTATACCTGACAGGTTGATTGGCTCACTTCCGGCAATTGTCCTCAGAGTGGCCACATGTTGTTCCTGTGACGGTCTTGGCACTGAATTCAAAAATGTTTTGGTGCTGTCTTCCAACAGGGAGTGGTAGGGTGACAGGGTCATCTGCTGTCCGACTTCTTCAGTACAGCACGCTAGTTGTGCAAAAGCAAAAAAGCCCCGTCACCCTGGTTTACTGTCCCAGTGACACATTTTCAAATTTCACTTGACTCTTTATTTCAGCAACGTCTTTGTCAGTAATTTAAACTCCATCCAAGTCCGTAGGAGAACGCAAGAAAGAAACGGCAAGAGCAACAAAACAAAAAGCTGATCAATAACCAGTCAGTGCAGTGGAATGGCTTAATTTGATGTGTCATAGCTTTGTGTAATAATTCTGTCAGCATTTGAGAATTGATACTTTCTATCTGTAGCATCTTAGATAAAGCTACACCAGGATGACTGCTCTCTGACCCATATAAAAAGCCTGGAGTAAGTGCATAGCAGAGACCATATCAGTCTGCAGTGCTGACCATACCAAAGGCACACTATAACTAAAATGTTATTGTCAGATGGCTCGTGGCAGCTGGATCAATAGTTGGTAATTCCTTGGCTGGAGGTCTGAGTCTTGTCCCTTGCTCTTACTGTCTGTCCCCCTCTGAGCTAGAATGTCCTCTAATGGAGCAGGGCAGATCTAATCACTGCAGTAATTGAAGTTTACTTTGAAGCTTTCAATCTAAGGGAATATTTAAAGACAAAGCCACCATGAAACACTATCTACTGTCCTAGGCCCAATGCCATCTCAATATCGGGGCCCCTCAATAATAGATGAATGTCTCATACACACTTTTATCCTTGTGCCATCACATGTTGTTTCTGTACCCTTGGCCTTAAAATTTATCAAATGACTCATATAGGCTCCTCTCTGTCTGATCATAGATATCAATTCATTTGTCTACAGATATCTTCCTCTTCTTTGGCAGATGAGTAACTTCAAAGGGGATTTTTGGAGTGAGTTCCAAAATATTATTTCCAAAAATGGACTTAGATATAATTCAATTTTTGGAAATAATGTTTCGGTAAACTGGTAAAAATCTAATTTTCAATGTTATACATACAAATATTCTATTTATTTATTTATTGTGTCAATAGCTAATTCCTAGCCTTATTTATTGTGCTAATACAATACCCCCTTTTAAAAAAAAGGCAAAAATTATAAGTTTTATTTAATCAGTAACTGTTACTGCTTTACTCAAAGACAAAACAAACCTTTAGAACCATTTAAAAATATATATACTTTATTTTATTTGAAAATTTAATCTAATCTTTAAAAAGGACATTTCGACATGAGAATATAAAAAAAAAGAAAATCTGCATATTTGTGATATCATTTTGAATATTATCTAATGGGGCATAAGAACACCAAATGTTTCTATCTTCTTGATGCACATTGCTGCTAATGTGTCATTGAGAAGGAAACTCCAGCGGATGTGGCACAGGTGCGTTTCTGCAGTTTGGGAATTTGCCTTTGTTCTGTCTTTCAATTAAGACCTCAACTCTAGTCAAAGGTCGAGTCAGGCGTTAACCTAGGCCTCCTGTACTCTGTAGCAGTATGAATTTGGCTTGTGTTTCAAATCTGGGAATTGGTCAGGGTGAGAAGCAGTGAGTGGGCGCTGGTCCTAGTGGCTCTCTGATTGATAGGCCTGAGCACAGAGGGGCAGGGTGAGATGAAAAGAGGGCTGATAGCAGGCCGTAGATACTCCCTGAATCACTGTGTGTCAGATACTGATAACACCCCGACACAGAGAGGGAACGCTGCAAAGTGTTGCACCAGACGAGAGGAGAGTAATAAGGCCATAAAAGAATACGAAGGATGAGCAGGGCTGCGGAGATATGCTTCAGATGCCACGTTGAGACACTACGTTGAGCAGACGCTTGTTTCATCAAAGTTACAAATCAAGGTGTAGGTCTATATGGCTCTAAGGTGACAACATGATCTTGTTTTTGACTCATCTGTTTGTTTGTTTTTGTTGGATTTGTTTTATTTCATTCTCCCCTAATGTGCCAGGCCGTGTTTTGAGTAACTTTAGCAGATGAGTATGAGTTTGAAGTGAAATACAGGTGCAGTAAAGGGATTTGTTTGTCATATATGGAGCTATCATACTAGATCTGTGATTATATGATTTTTTTCCTCACAAATGTAAATATAAAGGAATTTGTAATTTATTTATTTTTTAAATCATGTTTCCATTCACAGTGCACATTTTATTATTATTATTAATGATAATAATGGCTTACACTTGTATTGTGTTTTTCAAGTTTCTCAAACTGCCACATTGTAGTCATTATTACCAGTGGTTGGGCCTGGAGCTATTCAAAGAAGACACATAAATGATACAACAAGGACACAGTTTATGGAAATGATCAGATTTGAAAATCCTCCATGTTCTAATGTTGATAATCTGTTGGACTCTTACACATCAAGCGTCTTAAATGTTTTGGATACTATTGCTCCTGTCAAGGTTAAAATGGTTAACACTAGACAAAAGGCACCTTGGAGAAGTGAAGATTCGGTCAGGGCACAGAAAAGGGAGTGCCGAAAAGCCGAACGGAAATGGCGCAGGTCAAAGCTCCAGGTTAATTTTGAGATATACAAAGAAGTGCTTCGTGAGTTCAACCAGATTTTGCGTGGAGAAAGGGAGAAGTACTTCTCTAAAATCATCGCAAACTGCAGAAACAATTCTCGTGTTCTGTTTTTCACAGTGAACACAGTGAACAATTAACTAACCCTCCAGTTTCACTGCCCTTAGAACTAATCTCTACATCTAAGTGCAATGAGTTTGCAAATTTTTTTTATGACAAAGTTCAAGGCATTAAAAATGTCATAATTTCAACAACACAAATACCAACCCTGCCACCAGATAAACACCTTGAGCTGACACATTTCACACCTGTTACTGACAAAACAATCGAAGAGGTTATCTCCGGTCTGAGTTCATGCACATGCTGCCTTGATGAATTGCACACTAGATTTCTGAAGTTTGTGCTGACCAGCTTGTTACCACAACTTGTTCAGTTAGTTAACATCTCATTTGAGACTTGAGCATTTCCAAAGGCTTTGAAAACCGCAGTCATTAAGCCTCTTCTAAAGAAGAGCAGCCTTGATCCCAAGATACTGAACAACTACCGGCCCATATCAAACCTACCATTCTTGGGAAAAGTCCTAGAGAAAGTAATATATCAACAGCTCACTTACTTTCTCCTATCTAACAATGTGTTTGATACTTTCCAGTCAGGATTTAGGCCCCACCTCAGCACTGAGACAGCTCTGATCAAGGTGACAATTGATATCCGGATGAACACCAACGCAGGTAAGGTCTCAGTTTTAGTTCTGCTGGACCCGAGCGCTGCCTTTGACACAGTGGACCACGGGATCTTACTTCACAGGTTAGAAAACTGGGTGGGAATCTCTGGTACTGCGCTAAACTGGTTCAAGTCCTATCTGGAGGATAGGACGTACTTTGTCGAAATTGGCAACTGTGTCTCAGACAAAATTTCCATGACCTGTGGAGTCCCCTAGGGGTCAATCTTGGGACCCCTCTTATTCAACTTGTACATGATTCCATTGGGTCAGCTAATAAACAGCAACAATGTGTCGTACCACAAGTAGGCAGATGACACTCAGATCTACGTGTCACTGACGGCAGGTGAACATGGGCCTGTACATACTCTCTGTCACTGCATCAAACAGATTAGTTTGTGGATGCAAAACAACTTTCTCCAACTAAACTCAGACAAAACTGAGATCATTGTTTTTGGCCCACAGACACAAAGACAAAGTGTTATCAGTCACCTTGAGTCTCTCTCTCTAAAATCAAAAAATCAGGTTAGAAATCTAGGAGTAATCATGGACTCAGACCTGAACTTAAACAGCCACATCAAAGCAATAACATCATCAGCTTTTTACCATCTGAAAAACATTGCTAAGATCAGAGGAATAGTGTCAAAACCAGACTTAGAGAGACTCATCCATGCATTTGTCTCCAGCAGGTTAGACTACTGTAACGGCTGCTCACTGGCCTTTCTAAACGAGCTGTTAGAGCTGCAGTACATCGAGTCCTGACAAGAACAAGGAAATATTACCATATTAGTCCAGTGCTCCGGTCTCTGCACTGGCTTCCTGTCACTCAGAGAATAGAATTAAAAAAACTCTTGCCTTTTACTGTAATTGATTAATTTTTATGTTGATGATTGATTTGATCTGTTTTCTTGTAACTTTATGCGACTGTGAAAGCACTTTGAATTGCCTTGTGTATGAATTGTGCTCTACAAATAAACTTGCCTTGCCTTGCCTTATTCATTTACGCCATACTCAGTGATAGGCTGAGGGGTAGATTGACGGAAGCGAGGCTGCCAATCTGCACCATCGGCCCCTCCTCCGACCTCCACCAGTCACTCAGTCACACTACATTCATTCCGGCCTATTGTACATGTTTTTAGTGTTAGGGAAAACCAGACTATCCAGAGAAAAACCCACGCAGGCACAGGGAGAACATGCAAACTCCACACATTAAGGCCCCCCTCTGGCCGGGGATCAAACAGGGACCTTCTAGCTGTGCCACCGTGCCACTCAAAAACACATCCAGGAGCATTATGAGAGAGAAGACAAGAATTATGAACTGCCAAACTAATGCAACAATTACAGATTTTTTTTAGGAATTCTAACCTACAGGATCAGATTTTAGAGGATAGCACTGGCATAATAAGTGTAGTATGTAAGTACAACTTACACAACTTGAGTAGGGATGTTTGCCAGTTCTAGTTCCCTCAGCCTGAGTCTTATATAACACTTTCCAGTTGGGGTAAAAGTGTATTTTCTGACAATAAGCCAAACGTCCTCAAGTTTACCAAAACCCAGTCCAGTTGATGATTTAGCTTTTCTACGATGCTCCCTGGATGAATGAGAGCCTTCACAAACATAGTCTGTAATTAGTTTGTAAATATAATAATCTGACCCTAAAAATGGTGACTACAATTTGAGAGCAATTCATGCCTACTTGGTTAGTCATTTCTGATCCAATGTTTACATCTTTACTAATACTTTTACATTTTTTAATTTTCTCCTGTGTCCCATTCAGTGCTGTATTATATGTATTTCATAATGCTGTCCTCCTTCACTCTCCCTACAAGAATGTGTTACAGTAAGTCTTTGTATCTTGCTTGAAAGTGATTTCAACATTTTTTGTCATTCATTGTTGGGTCACGGGGTCTATCAAAACAGCCAATATGTACATCACACTGTCCCATATGGTCACAAGTCATTTGGTCCTCAAAGAGTCCTATACAGTGCCTTGCGAAAGTACTAATACATCTTGAACCTTTGCACACGGCACTCTGAAACGACCTGCTGGAGAAGCTCAGGACCGCAGAGAACGTTCATGTTTTTAAGAGCAGGCTCAAGACCCACCTTTTTAGCTTGGCTTTTAACTGACATCTATTTATTTTGTCTTAATTATATATTTTGTGTGTGTATGTGTTCGCGTGCGCATGCACCTGTGGCCGGACTGGGACACTTAATCACATGTTGTGGACATGCCCTGATGTAAGAACATTTTGGGCAGCTGTAACTGGTTTTATACAAGATCTTCTGAATGTAGAAATACCCAATCAATTTGATGGTTGTGTCCTTGGAAATGCGACTGGAACTCTGTCAAAAACTATACAGAGGATTGCAGCTTTCGGGTTCATTTCAGTAAAAGAATCATACTTAAAAACTGGAAAGTACGTAAAGCAGACTGTTTTGACCTACATAACTGGGTGAAAGACTTTATGAACATGTTATCAATGGAGAATGTAACAGCACTCCTTTGCGATCCTTGCAAAAGCCAAACAAATGAAATGACACTACAAGAAGTAAAGAATGAACTACGGAAGAAACTGATTAACTAAAGGAAATGGACCGCTCTTAATATACTGTATAAACAAAATAATTATATCTTTTTTTAAATATGTGTATGTATATATATATATATATATATATATATATATATATATATATATATATATATATATAGCATTCTGGATGTACTGCAGCTCTAACAGCTCGTTTAGAAAGGCCAGTGAGCAGCCGTTACAGTAGTCTAACCTGCTGGAGACAAATGCATGGATGAGTCTCTCTAAGTCTGGTTTTGACACTATTCCTCTGATCTTAGCAATGTTTTTCAGTTGATAAAAAGCTGATGATGTTATTGCTTTGATGTGACTGTTTAAGTTCAGGTCTGATTCAATGATTACTCCTAGATTTCTAACCTGATTTTTTTGGTTTTACAGAGAGAGACTGATAACACTTTGTCTTTGTGTCTGTGGGCCAAAAACAATGATCTCAGTTTTGTCTGAGTTTAGTTGGAGAAAGTTGTTTTGCATCCACAAACTGATCTGTTGGATGCAGTGACAGAGTCTATCTACAGGCCCCTGTTCACCTGCCGTCAGTGACACGTAGATCTGAGTGTCATCTGCGTAGTTGTGGTACAACACAATGTTGCTGTTTATTAGCTGACCCATTGGAAGCATGTAAAAGTTGAATAAGAGGGGTCCCAAGATTGACCCCTAGGGGACTCCACAGGTCATGGAAATTTTGTCTGAGACACAGTTGCCAATTTCGACAAAGTACGTCCTGTCCTCGAGATAGATATCCTTGAACCAGTTAAGAGCAGTACCAGAGATTCCCACCCAGTTTTCTAACCTGTGAAGTAAGATCCCGTGGTCCACTGTGTCAAAGGCAGCGCTCAGGTCCAGCAGAACTAAAACTGAGACCTTACCTGCGTTGGTGTTCATACGGATATAATTTGTCACCTTGATCAGAGCTGTCTCAGTGCTGTGGTGGGGCCTAAATCCTGACTGGAAAGTATCAAACACATTGTTAGATAGGAGAAAGTAAGTGAGCTGTTGATAGATTACTTTCTCTAGGACTTTTCCTAAGAATGGTAGGTTTGATATGGGCCGGTAGTTGTTCAGTATCTTGGGATCAAGGCTGCTCTTCTTTAGAAGAGGCTTAATGACTGCGGTTTTCAAAGCCTTTGGAAATGCTCCCATCTCAAATGAGATGTTGACTAACTGAACAAGTTGTGGTAACAAACTGGTAAGCACAGACTTCAGAAATCTAGTGATTAGTAATAATCATTAGTAATAATAATGTCAGGGTAATTTTTGGCCAAATAACCTGGCTTCTGTAGCTGCCATACTTTTTCTTTAAACATTTTATTATTATTTTAATTATTTATAAACTGTACCACTCCCCCCCCCCCTTTTCTTTTTTTGTTTTGTTTTTGTATAATTCGTTTTCGTTTATAAATATAAATAGGGAAAAAAAAGAGACAATTGTGAAGTGAAAGCAAAATGATACATGATTCTGTTATTTTACAAAAAATAGAAAAGCTAAATCTACAATGAAATGCAAAAAAAAAAAAAAAGATTAATGTGTTAGAATGGCCCAGTCAAAGTCCTGACCTAAATCCTATTGAAAATCTGTGGAAAGGCCTGAAAACTGCTGTTCACAAATGCTCTCCTTCTAATTTGACAGAGCTTGAGTTGTTTTGTAAAGAGGAATGGGCTAAAATGTCTCTAAATGTGCAAACCTTGTAGAGTCATACCCCAAAAGACTTGCTGCTGTTATTGCAGCAAAAGGGGGTTCCACAAAGTATTAAGTCATGCTGTATGAATACTTGTGCACGCCCCACTTTTCACTTTTCTATTTAAAAAAAAAATAACAGAATCATGTATAATTTTGCTTTCACTTCACAGTTGTCTTTTACTTGTGTGTGAACTTTCAGTACAAAATTCAAAATAAAATCTTTACGTTTAGGGTTGCAAACATGACAAAATGTTCAAGGTGTATTAGTACTTTCGCAAGGCACTGTATTCTAGAGCATACCGAAGTGTCACCATGATGAGCTCACAGACACCTAATCAATCATATGGATGCAAGGCAGCATTTTAAACATTGCTACCATTCCTAAGTCACCTGCTGCACACCTGTGTGAGAAGTGTGCAGTACAAGCCGTCCCCACAGTAACCGTGTGGGGGACACAGTGAATTCATCAGCCTGAACTTCAAATGAACTTTTATGTCTGCAATGAAATAAACAGCCGCGAATAGCAATTAAAGATAAAAATGAGTACAAAACTATTGGGATGACAGAAGAAGATGGTGAGATTGTTATAGTTATAGAAAATGAGTTTGGTTATGAGCAACTGCCTGAAATTAATACCATCAAGAGGCATGATCCCTTGAGATTCATTACCTTGTTTTCAAAGGGACTGATTGTAACTAATAAAAGCATGTTACTGTCGTATAAAGGATAGATGTTCACGCTCATAAGGGTCCGGTGTGCTTCCTTCACTGATGGTGAGAAGAACACTCGCTTCAGTGCCTCTGTTTACGTTACTCCTGTGGTATCACACCTCCTAAGTGTCATACAGCCCAAGAACACAGAAAGGTGGGAATCGAATCCGGACCTTCTAGCTGTGAAGCACAAGTGCTAACCGTGTTGCCTAAAAAAGTGTCAGACTTTGGTCAGGTCTGTTGATCTCTTTCAACGTTATATTCTTTAGTACAGTGTTTGTCAACTGCGAAGGGTGGGTGAAGAGTAAGTTCTCTTAATGCAGAGAAGACAACGGAGATTGTTGTGGACTTTCAGAGAGAGCTCAGCCATCGTGTTCCTCTGACTATCACTGGGGCTGCTGTAGAGACTTTCTCTTACAAGTGGACATAAGCCAAGTTCAAAGCGCTACAATGTAGTCATTATTAATTTACTGCATACTAGGTGGTGGTAAGCTACTAGCTACTCTGGGATTGACTGGCCAGACTGTCACCAAGATTCTGGGTTTGTACATCACAGAGAACTCACCTTGGTCAACAAACGCCACGTCACTGACCAAGAAAGGATATCAGCGTCTTTCTTCTTAAACTGAGAAGAGCCCGAATCATGTGCACCTTCTACAGAGGAACAATAGAAAGCATCCTGAATAGTTTCTTTTATTCAATGGAAAGTTAAATAAAAAAAACAACAAACTTTTATTTATCTATGAGCAGAAACGTGTGGCACACGCAGCTGAAATCTCATCTAATGACTACCAGCTAAGATTACTTTTTTATATTCATCACACAGGAAGCATTGTCCAGGGCTTAGCTGCTTCACGGACTTAAAATGATACTAAATATTATCCCCTTAAAGATTCCACTTCAGTAATCATTATATGGATTGGGTTACACTCGGGGGATTTGAGGATATGCATTCAGACTACTGCTTAAACCACATAATATCCCGAACACTTAAACCACCATATCCTCAGCACTTAACTGAGTCGTAGGTCTATGTGAAAAGTATCGCTCTGCCAATATGTATAAATGAAACTCTGTAAATACTCCTGAATAATTGATCAAAACTAATAGCGCATTACTTTACAGAATAAAGAAGTAGTACTTTTGAAAAGCAAAAGTTTTCTTGTTACTAGTATTTTTCAAACCTGCTGACGCAGCTACTTTGACATGTGTTAAAGAAGGAACAGGACAACATCAGTAGAAAGCATAGTGCCTGGGTTTAGTATTGATCACTAGGACATGGGGGTCAGGAGCCTGGTGTTGTGATGACCTGCTCTAATTGATGTAATGAATGTGATTTGGCGCTATCTACAGCATCACAAAGCCAGTTCCTCCCTCTGCTCCTTTAGCCTTATCTCCCCATACTTCCTGGGACCTATAGAGCAAACCATGATATATCAGAATCGGAGGAGACAGGTTGGAGGGCCACAAGATATAATGGAAGGATGCAGAACTTTTGTTTCAATGTGGCCATATATGACACACAAAACATGGATCGATATTACTCTTTTTGTTCAATAAACACATTTATAAATATTTGATCGGTCACCATTCTTTGCCGTAGCCGTGGGTGGAAGGATGGTATTCATTCTTTGATGAAAACACAAACCATAAATAGTCATTATATAGCCCAACACTGCCCTCATGTGGGGAAAGTGAGTTTTACCACAGTTGTAGAAACTTGAACATGTTAACTTTTACACATGTTTATATTTTTTATTTTTTTTAAATTACCACAACATTACAGCAATTTTGAATAATAATAGTTTGCTTTTAGGATAATAGTCTTGTTTATTACAAAGAAAGATTATTTAAAATATTTTTTTTTACAAGGAATATTTACAAATTTCAAGAGTAAAATAAGTTTTGTCTGTTTTTATACCTATGGCATAGACTAGCACTAATGACAAAGTGCATATGTCCCAATGCAGTTAGGCTGTATCTTTGAGAGTTACTACTGAAATTCTGGCATAATCTTTGTTTGAATGAAGATGAATTACTGGATTACTCTCCTGGAACCGCCACCTTAACGTGGTGGAGGGGTTTCAGCACCCAAATGATGCTATGAGCTATGTTGTCGTACCCCTGGTAGGGTCTCCCATGACAAACAGGTCCTAGGTGACGGGTCAGACAAAGAGCGGTTCAGAAGCCCCTTATGAGAGACCAACAGGCCCGAACCATGAGGCCGTCCTTCTGTGGACCCCCCACCTGCAGGAGGAGCCATAGGGGATGGATGGATTACACCACAAAGATCACTTACAATACACTTACAATAAGTTTGTATGGATGGATGGATGGAGTGTGTGAGACACATGTGAACAGTGCATGTGCAGAACAAGCTCAGGGACGCAGGTGTAGTAATCAAACATGGATGTGATAAATTAAACATAAACATGTACTATGATCATGCAGCATATGTTCAATGCAGGCTCAGTGTGTAAGTTAAAAGGTATTTTTAGTGAAGTAATAGTCGTAACAACGTTTACTTCTTGTAAAAAGATAAATGACTTTCCTCAAAATAATGTTTTCTCCAAAAAGCAGAAACTTTGCACACATTCACATTCTAGTGACGTGCATAGACATTTTGAGGGGCAGGTGCTCAACCAAGTAATCCACTGGGCTGTTCGTGTTCCTGTGCCCCTCCCACAGAGGCACAGAGCCCAGACACTTCTCCTCCCCTCGCCTCAGACTGCTCTGGCCCTAGTCGATGCCCAACCATGACTTAGTCTGAGTAATGGCTAATTTTAAAACCATTTTCTAAACAGAAATGCTTAAGTTACTGACTTCTTACATTGTACGCGCGGTCTCAACACGCGACGCTGACATCCTCGCCCGATCGGCCCTTTCGTTTCCATTCCCCCATAATAATACAGTCTAGTTCATACATAAAAGTTATCGATTTTACTCAGTTTACTTTACTCCTGCATCTTACAGAGTAGCTACCATCTTCTCAAATGGGGTAAACTCGGGGAGGGTGCATTTGGCCTTCTGACCAGGAGTAGGCTATATCAGCGGTGCCGCGCCTCGAGCAGAGGAGGAAGGAGGCGCGATTTGAAGTTGAGTATTATAACTGTATTTTCTTCACATATTGCTTAGGGCAAATATTAAAGAAAATAAATTAAATAATACTTTTTTCTTTTTTAAACAAACAAACAAAAAAACGGTTGTGCTCTTGAGAAGGGCACTTAAAGGGCACAGGGGCAAGTGCTTGAGCACCACCTCTATCTGTGCATGTCCCCGAGTGGAGAACATTCTTACAATCGTGTTAGATTAGTAGTTTTGGTAGTTACTGTGAATTAATGATTATGCTGTGAGGAACTACGAAAGTTCAAATGGGTGCCGCCATGAGTTGTGCCCGTCCCTTCACTCGTATTAGTTTACATATGACTGCAAACATAAAGAGAAAATCAGTTACTACACGGACATGAAGCTGTTTTCAGGCTGTCCACAGAAACAATGAACATTGGACATTTTACACAAATCATTCTACATTTGAGCGGCAAACATTTTCCCTCTTTCTTCGCGCTCTACCTGAAGAGTCATGACAGTGACAATCCATGGAAAAAAAGTAAGCGGGATAAGGTGAATAGAAGTAAAGCTGATCAATATTTACCCGTTTATATGTCTGATATGTTACATGTTACATCAAAAAATGAAATTCAAGCGAATGTCAGCTCAAGTTAGACCTGCAGTTTGGCCATGAACACAAGATGGTTGTGCCCATTGCCACTTCCTGAATCAGGGGATTTCACCTTATTCATCTCCGCTCCCTTGTGTGGTGAAAGCATTTCTGGCCTACTGTAACAATGGCTCAGATGAAACCCACAGCACATAGCTTTTGCTGCATTGTTCTTTAGTCAATGTGAGATTTGTCAATGTGTGATATAATGATTTGCTAGTTTGCAATTTTTTTATGTGCTAAATGTAGATACGTTTGTTATCTTAAGTGTGGGAGCAGCACCACACCTCATGCCCTTTTCAGGTCTCTGTCCTATAAACCTCCCAGTCCCTCTCCTCAGTCTCTCCTCAATGTTCCTGTTTACATGCACGCTCCGGTCCTGATGCCCGCATCGTACCGACTCGTGGAATACAGTAATATTTGATTTTATCTTTGTAAATTGCTCGCCTTTCTCGCGTGCAGCGATGGAATTGCGCTTTCTAATCCGACCCACCGCACTTGAAGTTTGCCAGTTTGAGTGAATGAATAATGCAATGTAAAGCGTCTTTGAGTGTCCAGAAAAGCGCAATATAAAACTGATGCATTATTATTATTATTATTATCTCTTTGAGGCCCCACGGGCTGATCGCGGATATCTGGTCGATCTGCGCATCACTAATGCACAGTATTGCCACATACTACTGACTACTTATTACTCCTTTAAAAAGTTACTTAGTTATTACTAATTACTTGGTAACTAAGTTATATTACTCGGCAATACTTTATTATAGTCAGTTTAGTGTAGTATTTACTACAGTGACATCTACTGTAGTTTGGGTAGTTGACCACAAGAGGGCACTACATTACTGCGATTGATCGAGTCTGATTCATGTCGATGCGCTGCTGTTCACCTCGTGCTGTGGCTAAACACATTTCTTACGAAGATTACGGACTTGTCTGACCTTATTTCATGGCACTGACAATAACCACCTCCTCCTGCATTTGCTGTTTGCTTCGCAACTTCACCTGGTGGGACTCTCTGTAAGTTTGAAGGCCATGCTGCAACTCTAAATGTTTCTTAATTGGATGCACACCGCGTTCCAAATGATTATTCAAATTGTATTTCAGTGCCATAAAGGTAAAAAAAAAAAGAAAAGAAAAGTTTTTCAATTAAACTCATGGATGGTATTGTATACCTGCCAGAGGAGCTCAGGACCGCAGAGAACGTTCATGTTTTTAAGAGCAGGCTTAAGACCCACCTTTTTAGCTTAGCTTTTAACTAATATTTACTTATATTAACCTTATTTACCGGTTTTAGTTCTATTATTTCTTTAGTTTCCCTCTTTTTATCCTGTGCTATTTCACACACAGCTGTTTTTAATGTATCTCTTATTAAATATTAATTTATTTATATTTATTTATGTATATATATATATATATATATATATATATATATAATTGTTATTGTATTTATTTATCTATTTTTTAGTTATTTTATTTATTTATTTTTTATGTTCTCCTAGTGGTTCCTCTGAGGGAGCCCTCTGCCCCAGGAGTGCTGGTTGGCTGTGGCTATGCGGGCGCTCTCCTGGGGGTGCCTGGATGAAGATAGGACGTCTCTCCTACACCTCCTCCGGGCCCCCTGAGTTGGCGCTCTGTGGCTGCTCCTGGTGCAGACGGCTCCTTGGATGATTTTTCCTCTTTCGGTCTATCTGTACCCAGCCTTACATACTCAACTCTATGTCCATTTTTATTTAAGACTTTTAACTGCTGGCTGTCTGTACGTATATGTGTCTGTGTGTCTGTGTGTGCGGGTGGGGTGGTGGGGTTGTAGTTATTTATGTATATTTACTGGTGGGGACGATTTTAATGATTTTTAAGCACTGTAAAGCACTTTGTGTTACATTTTGTATGAAAAGCGCTTTATAAATAAAGTTTGATTTGATTTGTGTCTCAGGGCTCTTTGAATCACTGACATCAATCTCAGATGCCTGCCTAGTTGTCAGATAAGTCCAGTTAAAGGAAAAACTCCTGAAAAGGACAAATTATTAAGCAAACCAGAAACCGGAAAGCGAAAAAAGGATCTCTCTGCTGATGAGAAGCGTAAAATAGTTGAATGCCTTGCCTAGGTATGAAAACCTTCGATATTTCATGAATGATTAGGCGTAATCATCGTACTGTTCAGAGATTTGTGGCTGATTCAGAGCACACACGGGTTTGTGCAGTTAAGGCCACAAAGAGGACGGTTTCTGCCAAATACATCAGAAGAGAAGAGAGCAAATAGGAATTTGAAGCTGCCGGTGCCTCTGCAGTCTCCCGAACATCAAGGTGTAGGACCCTCCAGAGGCTTGCAGTTGTGCATAAACCTTCTATCCCGCCTCCCCTAAACTGTTAAATGAATGCTGACGAGCAGAAACGGCTGCAGTGGGCCCAGAAATACATGAAGACTCATTTTCAAACAGTCTTGATCACTGATGAGTGGCGTGTAACCCTGGATGGTCAGACGGATGGAGTAGCGGATGGTTGGTGAATGGCCACCATGTCCCAACAAGGCAGTTACGTCAGCAGTGAGGTTGCGGAGTCATGTGGAGAGAGTTGGTCAGCCCCGTTAGGATCCCTGGAGGTGTGAAAATGACCTCTGTAAAAAATGTGTGGAGTTTCTGACTGACAGGAAAACTCCTGTTGCAAATCGAAGTCACCGTCAGTCTGACGGCACGCGCACAAGCTCCTGACAGATACAGAAATTGCAACTTGATCGATCGTTTGTGCTGCTGTTGTAGCGAAGGCTGACGTAGCCTCAGCCTCGCTCCTGGCTTCCGCGTAGTTTTACGCACTCGGGTGTCCTCGCTTCCATTGTCCCAGACGTCGGCTCCCTCGCCTCTGGCGTCCCAGACGCTACCACCCTTGCCTTCGCTGCTCGTCCCAGTCGCTCTTTTCCGAGGCCCTCGCCTCAGTTGTCCCGGACGCCGCCTCCCTCGCCTCAGTCGTCCCGGACGCCGTCTAGGTTCTTTCTCAGGCACCGAGATGCCCTGCCCAGATTGGTTCTAAGGCAGGGAGATGAACATGCATTTAATGATGTAAGCGTGTGGCATTGAGTCACAGGCTTTCTTGTAATTAATCCAGACAGTGCTTAGGTCAGTGTTTTGGGTTCTGCGGTCTCTGAGCAACCGTTCTGTCTACCAGAAGATGGTGTTTGGCTCCTCTGGTATTTTTGTTGCTGCCCTTCTGAGCTATGCTCATGTATTGTATGTATCCATTTGCCTGCTTGTCTTAGCCGCTATGATGCCACACAGGAGCTTCCACATTGTGGAAGAGGCAGGTTATTGGCCGATAGTTGGATGGAACTGTGCCCTTTGAGGGATCCTACAGGGTCAGGATTATGCGCCCTTCGGTTAACCATTCAGGGTGAGTCCTATCTCTTAGCAGCTCGTTCATTTGAGCTGCCACTTGCTCATGGAGTGCCGTGAGTTTCTTTAGCCAGAAGGAGAGTATTATGTCAGGATCTGGTGCTGTCCCGTTTTTCATATCTGAGACTCTCTTGGATGTCTGTCACTGTGCATGACTGTTGTGTGCTGCCTCCTGCTTCCATATGCCTTTCCAGCACTGTTCAGTTTCCAGCCTTGGTGGGTCTGCTCTACTACTGTTACCCTGCCATTGAGCGTACACTTTCGCTGGTTGAGTTGAGAACAGCCGATTTTTTCGTCTGGCTTAATTTCCTTCAGCAGCTGGCCAAGGCCTTTGTTTGGCAATGTCCAATGCTTCAGGTATGGGCATCTGGGCTTCTGTCAATTGACTTACTTCTCTCTGTGCTGCCTTGATGTTAACCTCCAGCCTTCTTTTCCATGGTGTGTAAGTCATCTCATGGTTGCTCTTATGAAAGCCAAGTGTGTCTATATATAGGATCACTGCTGCTGAGGTGTAAATCAGCTCATTGGTTTCAGTGATGATTGCCTAAAATGCGTTTCTAGCTATCACAGACCCTCCTGATCCCGGTTGTTCACTTGTATTAATTAGAAGCTCGTCTCAGTTGGAGTTCATGGCAAGACCGAGTTGAGACATCGACGGGGCGGACCGCCAAAGCTAACATTGTACAACAAGCCTACCGTATTTTTTGCACTATAAGGCGCACATAAAAGCCTTTAATTTGAACAGTGCGCCTTATATCCCGGTGCGCCCTATGTATCCATGTCTGGCTGTGTACTGCATCATGCCTGTGTTTACAGGTAAACCAGCATTAATGAATGCCCCTTGTATTCCGGTGCGCCTTATTTATGAAAATAAACATCATCATTGATAATGCGCCTTATAATCAGGTGCGCCTAATGGTGCGAAAAATACGGTACTACTACAAGATAATCATTGGATTACCACACGTTTAAGGTTTCTTCTGGATATTGTAAAAGATACATCGGGTCAAGTCATGTTTAAAGCCGGACTAAGGGCCTTTCCGAAACTGCTCCCTCCTATATAATTTAAATATGACATATTTGAATCTGAATTATTTTGTAAACTCATACGGGAACTTCTTTTTTTTTTTATTTAAAAGTATGATCAGTCGAACTTGTGATTTTTGCAACCTTATGGGCTGTGCAGTCCATGGGGGCGAGGGAAAGTGTGTCTGAAAGTCACAGCTCAAATTTCTCTGATGAGTGAACCTCTGAAGGTGGAAGGGTGTCGGGGATGGGAGGAGGAATCGGTTTCGGAAAGGCCCTAAGTAACTCATGCCCCTAGAGGCCATAAGTGCCACTGCAGGTGTAATAGCATGTTGTTGTTTTACTCATTAATTTTTTTCACTCAAACTTGGCTGTAAATACTGTTTAAGTGACATTAGCTTTGCCCGTTAGCCTGTTAGCTTCTTCTTCGTGATTTAATTAGGGTGTATTGGTGGCTCCGACCCAGAAGCAGGAAAGTTGCAACTATGGTTTTCTGGCCAGAGAAACCGGGGGAGAGTAAAGACCCCCCAATCATCCCATCAACACTTGTAATACCCCCAGAGGGACCACGGAAATAATTTATTAAGGTTAACAAGTTGCTTGTTCTTCTTTTAATCTTCTTTAAATCTTTCATTAAGAAACTTTGAGACTGGATTCATCTTATGACATATTCTAAAACAGGTTTCTTTAACTTTAGGTGGAATCAGCTGTATATATATTTAAAAAAAAAGCCTTGTCCAGAAACCCAGACCAATCTATGAATGCGTTTTTGCTAAAATATGGTTTGATTTCAAAACATCTGGGAGAACCCTATCATTTTTTGTCCTCAAGTTTGTTATTGATAAACTTGGAAAACCTGTATAGTAAAAGAGTGGGCTTAAGTGTTTGTGATCAGATTTATCAACACTGAAAGCACAACTTAAAACTTATTTGATAATTATTTTGAGTGCAAGACATTAAACCAGTCTGAATTGGGTCGCTGTTATAGTCCAACAAAACACTATCACGACCCATTATGCCAGTTACAAATAAGAGTCCCTTTTTGAACCATTCAAATGTTTGTAATGACAGGAAGTGTGGCTAAAGCAGTCAAAGCAGGTCCACGCTCTGAATCCGGTGTGCAGAAATGTTGTGCAGTAATTTTCCCTCATACAAAATGGGACGGAAAAGACATTTGAAAAACTCTGAAAAGTCACAAATTGTTAATAGCCTGTCAGAGGAAAAAAAATATTGGCACGGAACCATCAACCTTTTTGTTGCCAATAGCCAACAGGGTCGTGAGAAGTGAGATAACAAGAAAAGACACAAAGACTAAAATCAAGCATAAAGCCATCAGGAATCCATCATCGTCCAGTGCTGCCATATTCAGCAGCTGTAACAGACCTGGAATGTCCAGAAGTACAAGGTGTTCTGTGCTGAGAGACATCGCCAATTTAGACTGGGTCACCTCGCCCTGCATGAACACCCGACCCTCACATTTTATCACAGGGACAGGAAAATGTCCTACATGTCTGTCTTTTATCATCTCTCATTTTCCAAAAAATAAGCAGACATTAACTATGTCAAAACGGCAAGATTGAAAAATACTAACAACTTACTGTATTTGATCTATTCCCAACACCTTATCTAAGATAAGACCAGGTTGTCATTTTATTGTTTCATTTTCATTAGTCTAAAAAAGCTGCAAGTGTGTGTGCTGCTGCAGAGCGTCTCCCTTGGTAAAACCCACTCATTGTCTCATATTGAGGCAAATCTCATTCATAACTGAGCTTTGTCTCCGGTTCAACAGCAGTGATTCCTAAAGATAGCGCAGCTTAAAAGACCCTCGCACTAACGCCGCCGCATCACACGGAGAAAAGAGCCGATCTAAATGCACACGCAGAGTTGTCAGATAAAAGCCTATCGCCAAAGGTCCAGTAGCAGAGAAATGAGACTCGGACTGAGGGTGAAAGGAGCACACAGCGGCATGTAAAGTCAGACCAGGGCAAGTGAAAGGAGGACAGGGAACAGATGCAATATAGCCCCCGCTTCAGTCTGGGTGACTAAAAAGAACAGTGGAGGCGCTAGACACCACTTCCTACACGTAAATATAACAAGTCAATGGATTTCTAATCAGATAGAAACTCACTTTAATTGCGGAGAAGTTGCGGGGTTACAGAAGAGTTGCGAAGGAAATTGCGGATTATTGGAATAGTTGCAGAAAAGTTGCAGGCTTTTGGAAAAGTTGCAATGCCACACTGATTTCATAGGGTTTGCTTGATTTTGCGTTAAAAGTTGCAATCGCAACATCGTGAAATCCTGGATGGACTGATTAATACCTTATTAATACTTAAAGAAAACTCCTTAACCCTCAATCACACCTTTCAAAAGGTTACGTTGTGGGTGCTTCGACACCAAAATGTGCTTGAAACTTTAGGGAGCTATAACTCAAAGGATTGATATTTTTCAAAACTTATTTTTTTATTTTGAAGGTCTGTCTCTCCTCTTTTCATACATATACAATTATTATAAACCTTTAACATTTTTATCCCTTTAATTGCCAACTTTGTTGCAAAGTTCCTATAGTCCATGGTCCAAAAACACAAAAGATTAAATATTTTGAAAATTTTAAATGCAAAATAAGAAATTTCTGGTCTGGCTCATGTGCCCTGATGTGTGTGAAATATGACCCAACGAATTTGTCTCTAAGTTAAAACAATTTTATGTAGCGGTAATTTTAGTAAAAAATTCCTATTGTGGGAGCTTCGACACAAAAATGTGTTTGTAAGCTGTACAAAAATAAAGGAACAATATTTCTTAAAACCTTTTTTCTTTTATATTGAAGCTCTAACTCTCCTCTTTTCATACATATAAAAATATAACTTTTTATATATTTGAACCCTTTTATTGCCAACTTTCTGTCACAAAGTCACTCAGATGTAAGTGCCAATGTGGGCCCATTCATTTACATAGTAGTCCATAGACTTACATTATAATCACTATTTTTCAAACCGCTACTATAAAACAGATCAAAAATGTAATTTCAAACTTCTACGCTTCAAACTAATGCCCTGACATATTTTTTTCACCATGAGGTCATTTTTACCTAGTATAGCAAGAGGAAGCAAATGCCTATTTGTTTTTTGTCTTTTCTGATCCATGGAACAAGCAGCGACTTCCCATTGAAGCCCATCTGCTGCACACACCAAATATGTCACAACATACTTTTTTCCCCATTTATTACACCAGCATTTGTCCTCATAATATAAAATATGTTTTTCAAAACTTTCTAATCCCTAACTTGTCTTTTTTGGTCATATTGGAATTCTATGGTCATCTCCATACGCCCATGGATATAGCTGGTCATCAAGTCTGATATTCTTTATTTGCCTCTAATGTTATTCACTCTAATGCATAAACTCACAAAATAAAGTGCAAGATTCAGTAACAATGAAGTAATGCAGTTGTTTTTACAACTGTTTACTAACATGCATTTACTTCCTCTTGCTATACCAAGTAAAAATGACATCATAGTGAAAACAATGTGTCAGGGTGTTAGTTTGAAGCCTCAAGGTTCCGCCTCAAATTTGAAATTACACTTTTAATCCATTTTATAGTAGCGGTTTGAAAAATAGTGATTATAGTGTAAGTCTATAGCCTGGCATCCAGACTAATCTCCGATGTTTATTAATTAATAACCAGGAGACTAGTCTGGCGACCCTGCCGTAACAAAGCCACTGCTTGAGGCGGGACTAATGTGGGCCAAAAGACCCGCATAGCAGCCAATGAGAACATACCGGATGTGACGACAGAAAATACGACAAGAAAGTTGTAGTCACTTTATGCCTACGGTAGTCACCATTAGGGATGGGCACCGTTCGCTTTTTTTCGATACCACTACTTTAACGATACCTGCCTATTTCATTTTAATTCAATTAAAATAACGTGTATAAAAAAAGTGTCGTTCGAGAAAAAGTCCTAAAACAGCAAAAGAGAAGCTCCACTGGCCGCAGCAGCGTCACCTGTAACTTCGTGTTTTGAGCACAATTTCCACTTAAGCAGTGATAAAAATAAAGGACATTATTACCTCCTCAGCTGCAGAGATAGATCCACATCATGACACGGTTTCTTTGGGATTAAACTTTTCTAAACACACTGCGCTTTGACGAAGCGAAAACACTTAACCTTCAAAGATCCTTACACAGTGCGAGCGCTCACTCTGCCACTAATAATCTACAAAAACTGTACCAAAAATGTCTAATACAGAGTAAGCGCTCATACTTTTCCACAAACAATCTTTGATATTTCCCTCTCTGCAGCTGCTTGTAAAGTTGTAACAACAGCACGTAAACTCAGCCTCCGGGTCTGTCGCTAAAGGTAAAGACGTCTTTCTTGTTGTCACTGCTCGGTTTTGTTTTTCAATTTGCCTAAAAACACAAGTTTCTTATTCAGTCCTGGTTTAGTCCTGGTTTATAATAACTGGTTTAGTTTATCTCTGGGTTTTACAACGATGTAAGTCCTGGACCTGGTTTAGTCCTGGCTCAGTCCAGCCGCAGACCGCGGCTGAGCCATCTCTATTACAAATGTTTAGTACGTTATAGTTTTGCTTGGCTTTAAGTTATAGCTTTAAGTTATAGTTTTGCTTCGCTCCATTTGCGCTGAAGCAGCTCATTATCTCCGCACACGTCCATGTTGTTCAAAGATATGTTTAAGTTATTTACCACATACGAGAGAGCTGCTGTAAAATGTTCTTCTGCTGTGGTCGCTTGCATGGTTGGTAGCTTAGCTTCTCAGTGTACTACGGAGGATGGCATCAATGGTTGCTTGTGTAGAAAAACTACAAAACAAAAGCGCAAGAACGTGACGCTCGGTCAGGGAGCTGCTCTGATTGGTCGGTAGGTTCCATATCGCAACGTCACTTCCTTTGAAGCGCCCAACGGAGCGTTGCCAGACCCTCTTCTGTAAAGAAGCGGGGGCTTAAAAATGAACTAAAAAGTAAAAAAATATATAGTTCCTTTTTTTAATATAGCTTACAAACACATGTTTGTGTTGAGGCTCCCACAACGGGAGTGTTTTACTAAAACTGCCGCTACATAAACACATTTTTACTTAGAAACAAATCCTTCAGGGCGTCTTACACAGACATCAGGTCACATCAGCCAGACCAGAAATTTCCCATTTTGCTTTATGGCAATATTGAAATTATTTAATCTGCTAATGTGCTTTTGAAACATGCATTATAGTGACTTTGGGTCAGAAAGTTGGCAATTAAAGTTTATATGAAAAGAGGAGAGTCAGACCATCACAATAAAAATAAAACGTTTTGAAAAATATCAAGCCTTCATTATTTTATGGCTTTCTAAAGTTTCAAGCAAGGGTGTGATAGAGGGTTAATATAAAGTGTTACCAAACCTCCTTGATCTGAGGCTGGGAATCACTGATCTAATTTGGTTACATATTGATAATGACTTTAATTCAGAATATACATATTTATATTTTTATTGCTTTGACTGGTTCAGAATTATTTACTTGTTTTATTTTTTCAAGCAAACATTTATGCCAAAGATGTTTTGTCATCAGTTTTAATTTGCAGTTATGTCAATCTATTCTAATATTTTACAATAAGTAAAACAAAATTAAGCACTTTTCATAAAATAAATGTAAATCAGTTTAAAGTACTAAAAAGACATCTCATGTTCGTATGCACCATTCAGTTTCAGATTTTTTTGTGTCTCACTTGAGTGTTTTGTGCTGTGCTGATTTTTCTGATTCATAATGCTGTCATTGAAAGGCTTTAATGTTATTTTGTAAATGTAATCAATTTATACATTAGCAATTCAAAACATGTACAGTGGGAGGATAAAGTGAGTACACCATTTGGAATTTCTCACATTTCTGCCTAAATTGGTCATAAAATGTGGTCTGAGGTTTATTAAAATCATAAGAATGAGTAAACAGTGTCTGCTTACACCAATACCGCCCAAATATTTAAATTTTATCATATTTTTATTAAACTATGCAACTTTGGTTTGCGAAAGAGCACTTTGATGTTCCACAGCACTACTGGAAAAATATACTGTGGACTGATTAACCCAAAGTTGAATAGTTTGGGAGGAACACACGTCATGTGGAGGAAAATGGAACAGCACCAACATCAAAACCTTATCCCCACTGTGAAGTCTGGTGCAGGGAGCATCATGGTGTGGGGCTGTTCTGTTGCTTCAGGGCCTGGACAACTTGTTATCAATGGAAAAATTAATTCACAAGTTTATCAAGATATTTTGCCTGAGACATTCATAATAGCGTGGAATAAGTAAGTGATCCTTTGTAATAGTTGGCTGACCCTTATTTTGCAGCAATAACAGCTTTTCTTGCAGATTAGACGCTCACAACATCTAGGATGAATCTTGGACCATTCCTCTTTACAAAACTGCTGCAGTTCAGCGAGATTCCGGGGTGTACTCACTTATTCCTCCCTCTCCTCTGAATGTTTAATGTCATGCCCAACAAAAAAAAACAAGTAAATGTTTGGGTGGTATTAATAAAGATCAGACCAATTTATGCAAAAATCTGAGAAATTCCAAACGGTACTCACTTTTTCCTCCCACTTTATGTGTATGTGTTCATTTTACCCATAGGCCTATGTAATCAGTTTTACGCCTCTGAACGGATTTTATATGACACAGGGCCAGATCCATCCATATACCCAAAAATAGCCTCCCTTTTGCATATTTGATCCGGATCTGTACCAAATGTAGCATATATATATATTTTTTTTTTTTTGCAGATCTGCTTCAGACGTGGCTCAGCTTCAATCTGGATCCGTAAAACGGATGCATATCAGAATTGTTGGAAGCAAAATAACAGTAAATAATAATTACACCAGCAACGCAGGTCTGGCCCAAATCCGCCACAAATGTCTTTTGCTCGAGCCCTAAAACTTTAAGTCTAATGACATTAACTCTTAGACACATGCACCGACACATCATGGCCTGCACTGATTACCACACATTTCCTACTTTGTCAGTCTTGCTGGTGCAGGCAAATTTACACTATATAGTGCCTATTCTCAACATTACTATTTTACTTAAGTTTTATTATGTTTTTATTATCTAGTTTTCAATACAAGTATTGACATGACAAGTGCTATTTTTATAAATAAAAGCCAGACAACGCCATTCAGTATAAACTGGAAAATATGTGCTTGAAGGCACACAGGTTCGACCCATAAGGACAGAGGCAGCATGTTCATTTTACATATAGTTTATTTCTATGTGTCTCTTTTATGTCTGTTCAGATTTCATACCTTTAGAAATTTAATTTCACAAGTATGTTACATTTGTTAGCTGACAGTAGCTTTCGGTTAGCACAGTTGTGTACACAACAAAAGAGGGAGGAAGCAAGACAGCAGCGCGGTTCCACCTAAACGTAAGTAATAAAGGAGCAGTCATGTAAAACAAAGGCTAACCACCAGGCAAGGCCGGTCCTAACGTCGCACGTCCACATCTAGCCTTTCTCGGCCGGTCCGGTGCTTTGATAGCACCCCGGTTACGCGAGGGCCCCAGCAGACCCCGAACCATGCACCAAGAGAGCAATGGAGTGGTGCGTTGAGCCTCTCAACCACCCACGACGCTAAAATTAAACCTGCGTTAGCAGCTACACCAATTTTTAAGAATGAAGAACGAATTAACAATAGCTACCTGGACCCGTGGAACAGCACGCACAACCCTGGGCACAGCCCAACCAGGCCAGAACACGCCAGTGCGGCGACAGAGGAAGTGCTGTGAACCAGGGTGGCTTTTATACTAATTAAACGCTAGCGCCCTCTGCTGTCCGCCTCTGCTGTCCGTTTGGATATTTAAATACATACGTTTAATAAAAAGGCATTTAATAAAACTGGTAATGCCACAGTATGACATTACTCTGTGGATTATCGCAAAGTTGAATAAATCACTATAATTCAATCTTTCTCCCCTACACTGTGTATTTTAAGTTCTATAAAAAAAAGAAGTTGACAAGCACTGGCCTTTATGACAAAATGTTAAACACAAGTGTTAATGGTTTAGTTTGTGTGCTTATTTGATAAGGCCAATGTACATGAATAATAATAATAACATGCTTGTCTATTTTGAATCATTTGTATTTATAAAGTAATATCGGTGCATTATGCAACTTTTTATACAGGGTAAAAGTTGTTTGTATGTATTTAACCTTTCAGTGATCCAGCGGCTGTATGGATGGTTAGTATGGAGCCTTTACTGTCCATCCCAGCACACTCCAGGAACTATTGTTTTCAGGGTTTCTGGTAGGTTTTCTTTGCTGATGGAACCCTCTCCATGGTTACGCTATATTCCAGAAAATCTACTAGAAAGAGTTGGTCCCAGAGGCCACCGGGATGGATAGTAAAGGCGGCCTGCTACCACCCATGTGTATAGGTAATATTATTTTCCTGCATAAAAAGTTACATAATGCACCATTAGATATAGCGTGTAAGCACTTTTAACTACTAACTATGAAGGCTGGGCTGGGTATGACAATAAACAATTAATCAGAGCAGTCAGTTTCTTCATGCTCTGAACGAGTGACACACCAATGACCAATCACAGTGAGGTGTGAACTTTCAGAAGCAGCTGGCCATTACAGTTAACCAAAGAAAATATGAAAATTGCACATAAATTTAATGTGATACAACCAAGTGGTATTAGGAAAAAACAAGTCATGTGACAAATAACAAGTATACTAAAAGTGATAAAACCTAAGATGTTGTGATCTAGGCAGTAAAATGGTGACTTTTTTCCATATTGTCCACCCCTACAAAAAGAAGAACATTTACTAACACAAAGAAAAATACAAAATGGTGTAGTTTGAACCTATGCACCTTGTTCACCAGCAGATGGCATGATGGTCCCTCCAGACACAATGTATTAATCGAAGAATTTCCTAGATGGTACCAGCATTCCATTTCAAAACCAAATATTTTCGTAGTAGTAGTAGTAGTAGTGTAGACTCAGGCTTCAGCAGGCTGAAGAAGTCCTTGGTTTTATTTGGCTGCGAAAAGACCTCAGACCACAGATATGTTGGTATTTTATGGTAATGCTGATTACCATACCATCAGCATTACCTAATCAGCATTACCTTTTATTTTTACCTTATGAAAATAAAAGTATGCCATCCATAAAAATAAATCTAATTAACAAACAATTTAAAGACCGAAACCTCAGTCTGTCATTAATATGCACAGAATAACACAACTACTAAAGGCCAATAATATTGGCCTTTAGCAGTTGTGTATAACAGTTGTGTATAACACCCAAATGAAAACAGCTGTGGGACAATCAACATTTTCTCAAAGGCTTACATTTATAATCGCGCCAGCAATACACCTAACCTATTTTAAAATCTCATATTAGACTGCTTGTTATCAACATCTCCATGTAGACGAGCCGGAGCTCCGAGTAAAGTTACAAGGTATGTTTCCAACAATAAAAATATCTGTAATAAAAGAAATGCTAGAATTCCATCATATTTTTGGGTTTAAATGTTACGCGGTGTGACTTTAAAAACAATAACATACTGGAACACGTTTCTAACTTAAACATGTTAAATTATCACATACCACCATTTTATTTTGTTCTGAATAATGATGGTTTGTTAAACTTTACCATCAATAGATCTAATTTGTGGGCCTCACTTGTGACAGGGTCTACTTGAAACATATGGTTATATTCCTGTACACAGAGCTGAGCTTCATGTAATCCATCTCTATAGGATAGACCTTTGACAGCAGCTGTATGGAAGCACAATAATAAAGTAAGGGAGGCCCTGTTAATGAGGCGTCACTGGACATGGGCTGAGGCGGAAATCAACAGTGTCAATGTGCAGCGAGGGGTTAGCAGATGTCTGCTGCCAGAAGACGAGCAGCTGTGTGGTTTGTAACAAGCTGGAACCTCACCTCTCCCACCTCCGAGTTCTCCTTTGCCCGAGATCCTCCCGACCGTCTTGGTGCTTGAGATCCCAGTAATAACACCAGCATTGATTGGTGACTGGGGTGGCCAATTACAGCTTGCACTGAATCAAATGCACAGCAATTGGACCCAGCGGCAATTACCTATAGCTCCAGTATTGAAGCTCACAACTTAGTCAACGAGCAAGGAAGACCACGTTGAGGCCCCATTCACAAGACTAAAAGCAAAAAGATTTGATCAATCCCACACATCAGCCATACAAAACTGGCGTATTGGGGGGTCTTGCAAGTGCTTATTTTCCAGATTACGTCTCAGAGCGGAAAAACCTCAAAACGCTATTGTTAAAGCCTGTACACAACTTTTCCAAAAACAATAACATCACAGCACTGGTCGTTTTGTATGAAAAAGATGTATGTACAAAAGCTTTGGAACCGTAAGTTTAGTTTAGTTTATTTGAGCAGTTTACATACATGTTTAATTTCAAAATTCATAACTATACAGTTATGGAAGCTCAAAAGTAGTAGGCTGAAGCAACAAAGCTTATGTGTCTACCCCATATTCAATACTTTTACATGACATAATCATCCGGTATACATTACATTGACTTTCAATGTAAACAATCCTTCCTGAGTTTATCAACAATTACAATAAAATTAGCAATCTTACAATCCACAAATTTAACCTTAGATTTTGCAGCTTTAACAAAGAAGCTTTAAGATTAGATTTAAGTGCATTACTAGCAGCTTGTCACATTCGATGAGACTTACAGGACATTATTCTAGTTTTGTCAGGATGAACCTAAACAAAACAAACACATTACATATGACAAAGTATGCCTAGAAAAGCATCCATCCATCCATCTTCTTCCACTTGTCCGTTACTGGGTTGTGGGGGCAGCTGTTGGAGTTGCCCAAATCACATTGCACCAGCCCCTCTGGCTCTTCCTGCAGGTGGTGGGTCCACAGAAGGACGGCCTCATGGTTCTAACCGGGCCTGTTGGTCTCTCATAAGGGGCTTCTGAACCGCTCTTTGTCTGACCCGTCACCTAGGACCTGTTTGCCATGGGAGACCCTACCAGGGGCACAAAGCCCCCGACAACAGAGCTCCCAGGATCATTCAAGGTGGCGGTTCCAGGAGGGGGCCTAGAAAAGCAGCATTCATTAATCTTATTATTATTATTATTGTTGTTATCATTATTATTCATATGAATACTCACATTATCCATAGAAATTATCGTTATTGACATTTGCCTTACCTAGGGACCGACATTATAATCTGTATATTGTATTCTTTTAAGCTTACTTCCTCGGGTTAGGGTTTTTTCTCTTTTTTTGCCAATTTTGCTTTCTTCCTCCTTTCCTCCTTTCGTCCTCACCAGCTGTGCCTTTAGCGCTGTGTAACTTTAATATCCAGTTTTAGAACAAAGGGCAGAAACAGCAGTTCAGTGGCAGTGAAACACGGGGGCTTTAACACCAGTAGTCTTCAAACAACTGTTTCATGTAGCGATGGATAAGACGGAGGCGGTGGCACACAGACTGGATCCTATTAGACATTGTATCTTTGGTACACAGCAGAGCTTTCATTAACACAGACTCATGCGTTGGTATTTCACAAAGAAAGAGGTTATGTATGAGGAATCAGGATATATCATTAAAACCAGCCTAATAGTAACGTATGCCTTGTTGTTTTTTAATGGTGAGAATATTATTTGTACGGTGACCTTGAGTGTATTGAAATGTACTACAAACTAAATGTATTATTATTAGGCCCGAGCATCATCAGGGCTGACAAAGGGTATAGCAGTGGGTGGAAAGAAGCGGCAAGAACAAGCCTGTGCCTCAATAGAAACATGCTCTGTAGCAGGAGCTATTACCATGAATAACGCAGAATGGCCTCTGTTTATCTCCTGTATGTATAAATCTATGGTGATAAGTAGAATTGGAGTTTGGGAGTAAAGTTCCTTCACTTCGAGAGGAGCAAGCAGAGATGGGGAGGCCCATTGGGAAGAGGCTCGGGGAAGACCTATAGGACACGCTGGAGACACTGAATATCGAAGCAACCCACTGGATCCAAGGGAAGAGCTAGAGGAAGTGTGCAGCATCTCTGCTTAGACCACTGTTCCTACAACCCGACGCAGGATAAAGCAGCAGAAGAAAGATGGATGGTTGGGATTGCAAGGGGAACTCAGAGCTTTGTCTAGTCAGAGTGTCTATTGCTATTCTATTAATTGTGTGTATTTGAAAACGATTTAAAAGTGCTTGAAATATTGGGATTTGTGCTGGTTTTGAGTAGATTGGGACTATTTTATTGCCAAAAGCATGTTTTGTCTAACCTTTGACTTTTTGACTCATTTCAAGTGTTTTGGTCTCATTTTAAGTGCCCAAATTAATTTCTGTAATTTTAAGCAAATTAATGCCTGTTCCATTGGCAAACTTATTTCAAGACAGTCCAAACCTACTCAAAATCAGCAATAAACAAGTAATCTATGACAAGATGGCAATTTTTCCAGTGCAGAAAGGAGTACACGTTTTGTGTAGCCAATATCCCATATGCGTATTGTACATAAAAACATAAAACAAATTATTTGAATCTGTCAAACATGGAAATAATTGCCCCAACAATACCGGTTTGGCCCTGTAGATGGCAGCATGCCACTTCATCCCATCCCAGGGAGCCAGTCAGGTGAAAAGAAAAAACGGTGTAAAAGCTTCACTCAAAGATTGATTAATGTCTAATAATGTATTGTTCTGGTGAATCATATTGAAGTGTGTGATACAAACTTTATGTGCTAAAAAGCTTTCAAAAAGAGGTCAATTAGTTAGATTATTTAAATGTAACATACGTGAAAAGCATATGACTGTCAGGAATATATATACTGTCACTTCTTTAAACAAATTTCCCCTTTGCAATTACTTTTTTTTTGTCACCGTTAACCAGTGACAGGCTGGTGACACTTTGTATCATTTCCATTTCAAAAACAGGCGGGATTAGCTTGCGTGGAGTAAACCAGACAATTCTTGCACATGGCCATAGCGCCACATGAATCCCAGGTCTCAGATATTACGATAATATTATATTACAATATTATTACAATAATTATTACATAGTTTCTCATGATGAAATCAGTTTCTTATTTTTACTTTGCCAGTATATATTTTACTAAATATCTGCAGATTAGTGTCCATTGTGTTCAGAATTTAAGAAATTGTTGCATAATGAAATGTATGTAAAAATATAACCCCAGCTCGAGCATAAATAGAATACACTCATTATTGATTTACTGAGAAATGGGCTGACGAGGGACTCTTGCTCTAAAGGTACAGGTAGGAGACGCCTGCTGAATTATTATAAAGAAAACATCAGTACGAGCTAAGCTAAGAAAGGGTCTAGATGCAGGCTGGCTACAGCTGTTTATTGTGTGGAGGCTTAGCATTTAGCATTGTGCCAGGTACTAGCTGCTGCGATTTTCCTAACCTTATGCACCACGTTGCCTTTAGGCTACAAAAGGTTATGGGGATACAGCATGGGTAGTAAAATTCTTTTAACCACTCAAAAAGGTAAAAGAATAATCAGAGAACAGACCAATCAGCCAAAGGTGTATATACATTTCATTAATATTTGGTAGCGTTGCCGTTAAACTGTGTAACTTAGGTCAAACGTTTCGGATATCCTTCCTTGTTCCATTCTTCCAAACAGAACTGGTGTAACTGAGACACATGTGTAGGCCACCTTGCATGCACATGTCTTTTCAGCTCTGCCCATACATTTTCAACTGGACTGAGATCAGGACTTTGTGATGAACACTGCAAAACATTGACTTTGATATCCTTAACCCTTGGATGCACAACTTACTAATGCCTACACTCTCAAAAATGACCCCAATTAAAATCAATGCATTTTTGCAATAAACTGGGTTGTTATTTTTCTCAATCTTTAAAATGAAGAGTTGTAATATTTTCATATTCCAGGTATTCTTAATAAAATATGTTTGTGATATCAGGCCATTTGCATTCCCCCCCCCCCCCCCCCCCCCCATTAATTTTAAGAAATTGCAGTTTTTGTACCACTACCCACTACTTTAATTTTTATTTAGTTTGCTGGGTCAGGTACAAAGTTTGCGTGTGTGTGTGTGTTTGTGTGTGTGGGCTACTGTTAGCTAACACAATACAGGTGCTCGTCATATAATTAGAATATCATGAAAAAGTGCATTTACTTCTGTAATTCAACTTAAAATGTGAAACTAATATATGATATAGACTCATAACATGCAAAGTGAGATATGTCCTTTATTTGTTATAATTTTGATGATTATGGCTTACAGTCCATTTTTAAAATATTCTAATTTTCTGAGATTTTTAATTTGGGGTTTTTACAAGCTGTGAGCCATAATAATCAAAATGATAACAAATAAAGGCCATATCTCACGTTGCATGTTATGAGTCTATCATATATTAGTTTCACAGTTTAAGTTGAATAACAGGAGTAAATACACTTTTTCATGATATTCTCATCATAATTATATGATGAGCACCTGTACTGTGTTACCTTCCTAAATACAATACTGTTAGCTAACAACGAAGTAGGCTTATCTGATCACACATTTCCCACATTTGATCACTAATTTGATAACACATTATAATCTGTCAATTAAAAATAGGTTTATAAATGGAGGTAATACTGACATGTATGCTGCTGTGTAAAAATGACCTGGGTGGTGAGAGTATCTGAGAATTGAAGGTTCATAGAAGATTCCATAGGAACTGCCTTAAAATGTATGAAAAAATAAATAAAAATGCAAATGCCCTCATGTCACAAACATGTTTTATGAGGAATACCTGGAATATGAATATATTACAACTTTTCATTTTAAAGAATTTGAAGAATAACCCCGGCGCACATTACATCCGGTTAAGGTCCGGAACGGCATCCGCAAACTTAGAAAGTCATTAAAACCAATGTAGCACACTCACACTGTTCCGCGAGGTCCGGCTCCGGCTACCGAGGCCATCCAGCGGCAACGGAAAGAATCCGCAAGAAGTCTGTTTTTGCCGGAGACCGGAGCCCCAACGGATCAAGCTGACAGAAAAACACGAGCCAAACAGGAAGTCAGGTCTCGTGGGAGAGGAAGATCTGGTGTATTTCAAAATAAAATCTGTCCGCTTACAACTTATTTGGTCTCGTTTACGACCTGTAAACACGTGTAACGTCGTAAATGTAAACATTTCTCCATTACCAGTGACACAGGGACATTAGTGTGTTTAAAGCATCCACTTCACAGGGGAGAGTCGTTGTACTGGCAAATACGGCTTTTGTTGAAAAAACTACCTATATATGGGGCTATTTATGACGTGACCTCGCACCAAGAGGGAAACTCACGTGCGCTTCTGTTCTCGCCAGGGCCGTTTCTGTGCCTGGCGCAGCATCTGGCGCCAGAGCTGGCGGAGCTGGCCACAGTGTCAGCCGGACTCAATGCGAGTTGTAGTTTGGAGCAAACCCGGACCGGATCAGGACCGAACCTGGACCGAACCGCGGACTGTAGTTAATGTGAGCCGGGGGTTACAACCCGTGGGGTCATTTTTGACGCATCTAAGGGTTAAGCCACTTTGTAACCAGTTTGGCAGTATGCTTCATTGTCCATTTGGAAGACCCATCTTAACCTCCTGGCTGATGTCTTGAGATGTTGCTCCAGTATTTCCACATAGTGTTCTTGCTTCAAGATGTCATCTATTTTATGAAGTGCACCAGCCCCTCCCACAGCAAAACAACCCCACAGCATGATGCTGCCATCCCCGTATATTCAAAGTTGGGATGGTGTTCTCAGGCTTGCAAGATTCTTCCTTTTTCCTCCAAACTTTTATGTTTCTTTTCAAGTAAGGGCTTCTTCCTGGCAAAGTACCCTTTCAGCCACCAGGTCTTTTGCATTTGTTCTTGGGTTGATTTTCACATTTCAGACCACAACACGTTCATCTTTGGGACACAGAACCCGCCTTCTTTCATTTCCATCCTTTTTAATACTTATGTATAATTGTTTGAACTGATGAACGTGGCACCTTCAGGTGTCTTGAAATTGCACCCAAGGATGAACCAGACTTGTGCTTCCAAGGACATGACATTGTCATCTGGGCTTTCCCAAAAAAGTATAGTCATCTTAGTATAGTCATCTTAGTGTATGTAAAACTTTTGACTTTGTGGAAAGTAAAAAAATAAATAAAATTGTCTGGCATTTAGAAATAATAATTTTGACATTTCAAATTGACCTAAAAACGTTAAAGTTAATTCTGGTTTCATGTCAGACAAAAAAATGCATATGTGTCTTTGTATATAGTGTATCCAAACATCTGGTTCCCGCTGTAGGTAGCAGTGCCCTTTTAGGTAGGTTTGTGGGGCTGACAAACATGTTATTTACTCAGGAGGTCCTTAATCTGTTTTGTATTTACTAATTTTGATTTCTTACCCCCTAACCTGGCAAAACTTTGCTTTAAACAAGAAAATGCAAAACATAAGGGACGAGAGTCAAGAATCACCTATGAACTTAATTACCCACTGAATAATTAATGTTTGATTGCTGCATTTCCCGAGGCATTCAACACAAGATAATTTGTCATAAGATTTTAATTTATCCCTATAATTGCTTTGGCACAAGGTTTACAGTTGGAACAATTTGCTTATTAAATGCACTTTTGTTTTGTTTTTATCAAGCAGGCTTACTTTTGTGTAAACTGGTTTTGAGTGATATCCACAGCTTAAACCATGTCACAAACCATATTTAATTTTGATTAAAAACATCATAATGGAGTCCTGTTTCCCATAATTTAGTTTAACAAAACAGGTCCTTTTCCTATGACACAATGTCCAGGGCCCCGAGTTGATATCTTGTCTGATTCTGATGTGTCTCGTTCCTAAGCAACAAAAGTTACCACCAATCCCTTCAGTTCTGAAACCTGTTGCGGACTAAAGTCAGATTTGAAAATTTGTGAAGATTAATTAATTAAAAAAATTGTATGGTTAAGGAAACAGTTTGTTGAACTTACTGTACTCATTAGCATAGAAGCCTACATGTGTTAACTTTCTCCTGTTTAACCAGGACAAAAGTGAGGTCCTGAGGTCCAGAGAAAGAAAACTTTTACCCAAACTACACTTACTTTCTTTTAATCCTTCCTCACAGGTGAAAAACCTGGGTGTGATTTTTGACTCTGAGCTGACTCTGAATTCCACACATTAAGAATATCACAAGGATAGTTTTTTATGTTTTTAGAACGCAGCCAGAGTCCGCCCCATTCTCTCTCGGGCCAACACGAAGATGCTCATGCTTTTATCACCAGTCGTATCGACTACTGTAATGCCCTGCTTTCTGGTCTTCCCAAAAAGGGTATATCAGGTTTACAACTTTTACAAAATTTAGCAGCTCGTGTCCTGACAAAGACCAGGAGGCGGGACCTAGGCCGGATTTAAAATCACTGGCTCCCCTTGTGTTTCAGGATCGAGTTTAAGGTTCTTTTAATGTTTTTTTAAATGTCTTAATGGTCTTGGTCCTTCTTATCTTTTAGAACTGCTTTTACTGTACCTTATGAACATTCACGGCCCCTTCGCTCTTCCGGCAGAGGTCTCCTAGTTATTCCTAAAGTCAACAAAAAGACTTTCCAGTATTACGGCCCTCGCCTCTGGAACAGCCTGCCGAGGAGTTCAGGACCGCAGAGAACGTTCATGTTTTTAAGAGCAGACTCAACACCCACGTTTTTAGCTTAGCTTTTAGCTGATATCTATTTATTTTTTGGTATTTATTTTTATAATTATTTAGAAGTATAATTAGCTTATTATATTGGATTTTAGTTTGTTTTATATTTGATTGTGTATCTTGTTTTATTTAATATTATTATTTGCAAATATTACTTTTTATTATTTTCAAATTCTCCAGTGTTTCTTCTGAGGGAGCCCTTTGCCCTGGGAGCAGTGATTGGCAGTGGCTTTGTGGGTGCTGTCCAGTTGTTGCGTGGATGGAGGTATAGTGTCTCTGCCTCGCTTCCTTTAGGCTCCCTGTGGCTGCGGCTGATGCAGATTGTGGATACAAGTGGTCAAAATGAGTTTCCTCCGCATGGTGGCTGGGCAGGGATAAGTTGAGGAGCTCGGAGTAGTAGATCCCTGGCAAGGTGTTCCGGGCATGTCCTATTGGGAGGAGGCCCTGGGAAAGACAGGACATGATGGAGGGCATTGGTGTCAGAAGCGTTTCAAAGATGTGGGGGACACATTTCAAGGGGGGGTGTTATAGGGCTAACCAAGCACCTGAGCCGCTGTTCTCCTGTCCAGACCTGGCGCTTTATGAAAACTCAGTGAATTAGGCACTCTTATGAGATGGCGCGCTCATGTTTGCATCCTCATTTATTCAGCTTCAGCCTCTTAACTCCTACCATCTCAAAGAAACATCTCTGCGCTTGTATCTTCACATTTCCCACAAATGCAGATCAAACTGAGACAAAGGTATTAGTGGACATCCCTCAATGTTCACTACACACGCCTCTGCATGTCACACTCAGTCAGCAGGAGTTTAACTGAAGAGAAAATAGAACATTGCAGCAACGTAATGAATTTTGACAATCTATAGTTTAGGCAAATGGCAACAAACATAGTCTTCTTGTAAACAATAACAAAAATTATGAATATATATTACAAAAAGATTGGGATGGTGGTTTGTTTTTTACATTAAAATGTAAGGATTTGAGTTATTCCATAAAGGTCCACAACATAATTGGCAGGCTGCTGATAATATGATGACTGATCATGTATGATACTTGGTACACCTTGAAGTAACAGTTACTGTATGTCACGTGGCGTTTAGAAGCGCAAACACACCGAGTCTGAGCTGATTGTTGAAGTCTTTGGCAGGCGTGTTTAATCTGTCACACAGCCAATAAGGAGATCGATGACAACCATGACTCGTCTAATGACCCACACTCTTTTTTCTGCTGGGCACTCTCACACCTGTTTCTCGCTCTCCTGCCACTATTTGAGTTTCAATTACATCAATTCATAAATATAAATAAATGAATGAATAAATAATTTTTTTTCCTCACCTCTTTGGGTGTTCTAAGTAATGAACCTATAGCAGAGGAGGTCTCAGGGCGGCCTCCGTTGGCATGATTAGGATCCTCATTAAGGAGAGGGACCACATCGCCGTTTCTCTCATCCCGCACAAATTGCCCAGCCCCCAACCTGTCACATCGAGTGGCATTTTTTAATTACGGCATCTTGTCATGAAAAAAGAAGCGTCATCTTACCGTTGTCTGGCCTGTTTCCTTCTACCCATCACGGGCTAGCAGTTATCTCCAAACTAATGCTGATCTTATTAGGGCCTGATATTACATATTACATAGTCATTTCAAGGGGGGATCTCATTAAAACCAACAAAAATACAGTGGACACGGCTAATAACTGCATATTACTGCTACTAAATGTGGCATGCGAGTGGTGCAAGTTTGTAAATTAAAATACCAACAACGCCATAAAAATAAAATAAAGGACACAGGTTTGTACATATTGATAAAGAGGCAGAACATGTTCCACTTTAAATTACTGTATGTTTATTTACCAGGATTTTAATCTAAGTTAATTATGCTTTTCATTTGAGTTCCGTTGAGTCCATTAACTTCAGATTTACATTGAGTCAATTCTGTTGTTACACCTCATTCTGTTACAAATCTTCTTAAGATGGCCAAACACAGACCACAGTCCAGGAAAAGTCAAGGCGGCAATTTGAACACCTATGTTTAAAAAAAAAAAAAAAGGTTTAGTACTAGAAGATGAAAGTCAAACAAAAGTCAAACCCACCACTTCAATGGGCAGAGCCATGAACCCATGATGCTAACTATCCCCCTAGCCGGCTACACGTGGACCCCAGCTCCCCCTAGCCGGCTACACGTGGACCCCAGCTCCCCAGGACAATGAACCACCTGAGTACAAGGCGACAGGGCACCATTGCAGTGGTGCGGGCAGCACAGGGCTCAGCCACAGCACATTTCTGAGAGAAAACTTAAATTAGGTTACATTTTACAAATAATCTGGGTGAATAAACGGAAGCACGTCTGCCTGATCCTGCCGACAACGCCAAGATGTCGCGGCCAAGGCTTTACTTAAATCACAATTTAGCTACTTTAATAATTACCAACAACGCCATTCTGGGCCGAAGGGATCACAATTATTAGTTTCTCCCACACTTAAAAAGGTCACAGGTTCAATAGGATCATGAAAGTGGACAGACAAAGCAAAAGTTATTGTATAAAGTTAAATGTATTTAGTTTTATAAAAAGATACTTTAATTTCAATTTATAAATCTATTTTGAATTCTTTTAAACTCACACACAACCGCATTCACACTCATTCATATCGGCATCCACTTAAACATCCATCCATCCATCCATCCATTTTCTCCCACTTGTCCGTTGCCGGGTCGTGGGGGCAGCTATTGGAGCTGCCCAAGTCACATTGCACCAGTCCCCTAGGGCTCCTTCTGCAGGTGGTGGGTCCACGGAAGGACGGCCTCATGGTTCCAAACGGGCCTGTTGGTCTCTCATAGGGGGCCCATTCACTCTCTCATTCATACACCAGTGTACACAGACACTGGAGGCAAGGAGGGTGAAGTGTCTTGCCCAAGGACACAACGACAATGTGCACCTTCAGGAGGCGGGATTCGAACCCCTGACCTTCCGATCATGAGACGACCCGCTCTACCATCTGTGCCACCGTCGCCCCACTTAAACAATGACTAAAAATAAAATACAAAATATCCCCAACAACAGTCTACAGACTATTGCACAACGTGGCGCTCAGGGCCAAGCTCAGGTTAGGAACAGCGTGTTACAGCAGCCGTTGCGAATAAGGGGCACGCCGATGGCTGATAGCCTACTTTGTGGAGGAGTTATTTGGACATAAAGGAAGAGGAGGAAGGAACAGGACACTATAAAAATATTACTTGTTTTAGAAGAAGCACATACATTTGTTTCCTGGAAGCACTGTGAATACTGTCAAGAGAAGCCCTCCGCACACAAATCGCCCGGTCCTCTCTCAATACAACTGCTTTGCACAGCGTTATGCATGGCAAGGAAAATTGCCACACGGGGACGGCAGGTAGAGCACGTGCACGGCAGAGGCGTGAGCTCGAGGAAGACGCCAACATGCTACAGACAACACGGTTTTAGGACAGATCGGGCTAGATTTAATGAATGAAAACCACACGGAAACTCACCAAAGACGCATACGGCAAAAGCATGGTTCAGTTGTGCAGCCGTACGCCTTGTGCAACTGAACAGCGTGTTTGGCACGAGACCCTGGCCAAACGCAGCAGCTCCGTCCGCTGGCTAAGCTACGTGATGTCAGAGGCGGAAAAGGTCGACTGAAGGTGAGATGCGCCCCTGATAAAGAGTCGGAGCTAGCAGTGATTGGTTAACCAGCAGAAGTGCGTACCACTACATAAACAACAAAAACAACACAGCATATCAACTACTTTGTTTTTAATTAATGCATCGATTGCAGTTTGCTAACAATATGGTCGAACTTTAATTGCCATAGCCACACCCATGACAGAAAACATATTTACAACAGGCATTAAAACGGGTCAGGGATGAAAAATGTGGAAGGATATTCCCCCACTGGGGGGGTCCGGGAGCCTGCTCCCCCGGAAGAAAAAAAAGTAAACTTCATAGGCAAGGCAAGGCAAGTTTATTTGTAGAGCACAATTCATACACAAGGCAATTCAAAGTGCTTTCACAGTTGCATAAAGTTACAAAAAAACAGATAAAATCAATCATTAAAACATCAACATAATGCAGATAGTGCAGATAAAATACTTTCAGTTTTCATATGCTCGGGTAAAAAGAGCCGTTTTCAGCCTGGATTTGAACATTGTCAGAGTTGAGGCCTGTCTCACATCCTCATGAAGACTGTTCCAGATTTTAGCTGCATGAAACTGAAACACAGCCTCACCGTGTTTATTTTTGACTCTGGGAACCACCAGGAGACCCCTCCCTGAAGTTCTCAGGGCCCGAGATGGTTCATACGGCTCTAACATGTCAGAGATGTACTTTGGTGCTAAACCATGAAAAGACTTGTACACAAGCAGAGCTGTTTTAAATTCTATTCTCTGAGTGACAGGAAGCCAGTGCAGAGACCGGAGCACTGGACTAATATGGTCGTATTTCCTGGTTCTTGTCAGGACTCGAGCAGCAGCGTTCTGGATGTACTGCAGCTCTAACAGCTCGTTTAGAAAGGCCAGTGAGCAGCCATTACAGTCGTCTAACCTGCTGGAGACAAATGCATGGATGAGTCTCTCTAAGTCTGGTTTTGACACTATTCCTCTGATCTTAGCAATGTTTTTCAGATGATAAAAAGCTGATGATGTTATTGCTTTAATGTGGCTGTTTAAGTTCAGGTCTGAGTCCATGATTACTCCTAGATTTCTAACCTGTTTTTCATAGCTTAAAGCATCAATCGGATTTTTTGCCAACCTTGGGAGAGCTGGAGAAACTTGACTTCAGCCATGAGTCAGAAATATTATGGCCTTCTTGCTTAGTATTATGCAAGCCATTTTATGCCAGCCTGTCACTGGGTCTAACATTTACAGTATATAAGGCACAATTTAGTAAAGGCACCACAAATGGCTTAATGCATAACCCATAACCCATGCTGTAACTTAACTCGTCTACTCTTCCATCATTATTGTCAGACAATACAATGTTATGTAATTCAGATTTGAATACATTTTATTGGCACAGATAACCTATATCAAGTGCTTCCAAAGTTATGAGCAAAGTTACCTATGAGGCAACTCCTGTTGTGATATTGGGCTATACAAAACTATTGATTGATTGATTGACTTGAGTCAAATTCTAATGAAGTATCCGTTTCTTACTTGAGTAAAAGTAATTGTTACTTTTTCTACTTTGAGCCCAGGTGGATTTTCCTGCCAACACCATAGTCGTCTTCCCCTTTTACGCAGACACTTTGAGAATTACAGTGACACCTGCTATTAGCCTGCTAATTTGCAATAAAAGATTCCTGATGGAATCTCTTCAAACACTTCACACCCCTCTCATGCACAAAGCATTTTTTCTGAATTGTTTTGACCCAAAATTTGAAAGCTTGAAATTTCTAGTTTCTGACACAGAAGACCGCAAGTTTTTATCACTTTCTGTTGCAAAGTTATATCCGAAAACCGGCAATATTGTACATTGGGGAGAGGTGGGGGAATAAAAATAAAGCGCAAATTCTGCGCGCCCTACAGCAGATGGCGCCCTAGCCGGCCGCCTGGGTCGCCTATGCCCAGGGCCAGCCCTGCTTAAGATTGAAGAAAGCTCTTCTTAGGGATATTTTAGACACTCCTCATTCCACCTCTCCCACAGCTCCTGTTTTGGCTGTCAGCATCCCAGCAGCATCTACCTCTGCTTGGGAAATGTCACTCTATACATTAGCATTTGGTCCAGCTCTCCACTGTCAATCTGAGTTTATCTTTGACAACCCATATAGTCTATAAGGCATAGGGCAGTAGAATTATCAGAACCAGACACTCCCACTGTGCAGGCATTACTCACCCACACACCCGCATGTCACTTGTGACTAATTGCTTTATTTAGCATTGACATGTGATATTTAGGTGCTCTTTTTCAGGCACCTAGTTTTGACTTTGCCAAATTGTGCAAGCAAAAAATCTGGCATGGCCACTTTGGATTTGCTTCAAACTTAATTATCGTTGATATAGTGTGTCATAATCTAGCAGTATAGATCATGTCTGACTGAAAAAGTTGCGTATGCATTTAGTCTGTGCTGTTCGTGCTTAAAGTCCGAAGTCTTGTTGCTCCATGAATGAAACACGGCTGTGTTTGTGGACTTGGAGCACAGGCTCTGAGCACGGACAGGGGCCTGATCCTCCTCATCAGAACTAGAAAGGAGCTCTCGCTTTTGCACATAATGAAGGGAGATCGGAGATTATAGAATTTACGTAAATGTCATTAAATCAACACTGCCACAAAACTCTGGTAACAAAATAATTATCTAAAGTTTCACGGTGAATCGTGCTCCATAGATATGCAAAAGTTGTGGTATTTTAGGGTTAAGCAGTAATGAGAATTAAAGTTAGAAAGTTAATTACATAGGTTGACATTTTTCCCTCACTAAAATAACTTTTATTTTCTCACAGATTGTAAAATGGAGGCTAGAGTGAGATGTCAACAGGTACACTCTGTAGATGATTTAAATTAGATGCTTATAAAATAAACCCTTTTATATTGTCTGAATATGTCCCGTATTACCTAATCGGTCCAATGTGTAATGCTGTTGCACAAAATTTCTGTACTAAACAGTATCAGTCGTCAAAATAAGAAGCTTCCAATTGGACTCAGACACAAAAAGGATGGTGAGTTCTTAGTAAGAATTCAGACCATGCTTGATAGTTAAATACAATTTTCCCAGTCCTCCTTTCGATTTGGTGATTACAAACGCTCCTAAACTCTTAACATTCTGTTAAACTTACTGTATCTCACATTCTCTAAACTAACCTCACAATTTACTTAAATCATGTTTTTGTCTTTTGTGTTTTCCTAAAGTCAAGAGCTCCTGAGCTCTTCAGCATCAGGACGTGCTAATGGATCGATGGCTGTGCAGAAGTTGCTCCAAATGGTTAGAGTCATTCTTACTGCTTCTGAATATTTGTGGAGTCTTTGTAAAACGTCAAAACTAAATTTGCTTATGTATCAGTTCTGCAATATAAATAATCTATAATTTGTTAACTTCATAAGTATTTGAAAGTGTATGTATTGTGTTGTGTTCTCAGACTAGAAAAAGCATCTAAAGCCCTTTTGGAAAAGATTCAAAGATTTGTATTAGTCGATTCATTTGTTGATGAATTGAAATTATCGTTCTCTCATCCTTGGTTTTGGAGCGGAGGGTGGGGAGTGAGGATTGGGAGCACAGGGAGGGCAGGGAAGGGAGAAAGTTCAGCTTCCTGACAGCCTGGTGGATAAAACTCTTCTTCAGTCGACTGGACCTGGCCCGTGGATTCTGCAATCCCCTCCCTGAAGGCATTACCGTGAAGAGACTGTGTGATGGGTGCGTAGGGTCCCTGGTGATTCTGACGGCTTTGCGGGTGAGACGGGTAGCGTACATGTCCTTAATAGAAGGGAGAGGAGCTCCGCACATCTTCTCCGCTGCTCTCACGATGCGCTGGAGGCTCCTTCAGCAGAAGGCAGTGCTGGCGCCGTGCCACACAGTGATGGAGCTGGTCAGGATGGTCTCTATAGTCCCTGTAGAAGTTGCACATAACGGAGGCTGGGACTCTAGCTCTTCTTAATTTGCGGAGAAAGTAGAGACGCTGATTACTTTTCTTGACCAGAGATGTAGTGTGCATGGTCCAGGAGAGGTTCTCTGTGATGTGCACACCCAGGAACTTAGTGCTGGTCACCCTCTCCGCTGCAGCACCGTTGATTGTTAGAGGAGCATGCTGGACCCGCACTCTTCGAAAGTCCACAACAATCTCTTTTGTCTTCTCCACATTTAGAGAGAGGTTGTTCGGTGTGCACCACATGGCCAGACTGCTCACCTCACTCCTGTAGTTTGACTCGTCTCTGTTGTTGATGAGACCCACCACTGTTGTGTCGTCTGCAAACTTGATGAAGAGGTTTGAGTCGTACTTTGGAGCACAGGCATGGGTCAGCAGAGTGAACAGGAGGGGGCTCAGCACACAGCCTTGGGGAGCCCCCGTGTTCAGTGTGATGGTTCTGGAGGACTTTCCGCCGACACGTACAGCCTGTGGTCTCCCCGTCAGAAAGTCCAGCAGCCAGTTGCACAGTGATGTGTTGATCCCCAGGTGGAGCAGTTTGTGTATTAGCTGCTGTGGGATAATAGTGTTGAATGCTGAGCTAAAGTCTAAAAACAACATTCTAACATAGGAGTCCAGGGTGGGAGGGAGAACAGACACATAGTATTTTAAGTAACATTATTATTTCATCCCAATGGATTGATGGGTTTGATTCTGATATAATATGTGTCCTTTGTACATAAATGTGCCATGTCCTTTCAGGGCTAAAACTTGAGTAAGCGTCCATGCAGTATAGCCTTTGTGTCACCTTGTGGCGCTCAGTCGTTTGATGTAAGGTATTTATTTAGTGTAACACAGAAAATGTAAAGTTGTAAACAAAGCTGGCTTTCTTTGGCTATATCCACACAAAGACAAAACGCTTATGTTTTCAGAAACTTTCTTTGTAAGCACAAAGCCAGCTTAGCAAATGTGTGCGTCCACATGGGTCGACTCAAGTCTGTGAAAACGGCGTAATTCATCTGCCAGGCCTGAGTGTGGCGCTGTGACGCTAACACAGATAATAGAACAGGATGTAGAGGGCGCATGCGCAGTAAACTTGTGTGGAATGTAAACAGTGAAAATGAAACGGATTCAAGGATTTACGATGTACAGAAAAGACGAGGAGGCGAGTTTATTCTTCAGACATAACGTTACTAAAGCAGAAAACCCTGTCAGTGACCGGACTTTGACTCAGTCCAAAAACACAGACTGACTCGACCGGGTTTTTCTACTTGTCACCTGTGGCTCACGGACTCCAGTGGAGCAAAGGGGGGGAGCGGAGTAAAACCATCATAGATCCACGAGTAAAACTTATTATAAGGATAACAGACACCACTCTGGTGCTGTGATGTCATCGTTTTAGTAAAAGTTGCGGAGACGTTGTAACAACGGCGCCACGTAAACGGCATTTTGAGATCTTTCCACTCTGGGACCTAGTTTGGAAAATGTTCGTTTACAGACCCCCAAAACGCCGGACTCGTATGGACGATACACTGGATTGATAAAATATCTTTGCGTTTGGTCCTCAGCTTGACTTCGTATGGACAGGGCCTGTATCTCTGATAATAATGCAAAAACATTGATTGTAGCTACGTGTGTAATAGCACTAATAGGCACGTAATGTCTGCCACCATCTTTAAACCAATGACGATGCCTTCATGATTCTTTGGTGACAGGGCAACATATACGCCCATCATCGTCATTTATAAATATTTAAATATATTAAAACAACTTCTCCAAGCAGTAACTCGCTGTGTTCTCACTACGGGACACTCCATCAAATGGAAGACATATATGTACATATATTTTCCCCATAACGTTATAGCTTATGTCAGCAGCACCAGTAAAAATACAAAAGTTACAGAGACAAAGCATAGCAGGTCCACAACTGCTCCTAATCGCAAAGCTATAGCAAATGCTAAGCTAAGCTACTGTAAACAAACCACAGCTTCCGTAGAAACCTATGGCAGTTCCGAATGAGAATGTGAAAGGCTACGCAGCAGCCAATCCAATAATTAAAAAAATATAAGATTGTTTTGAAATCATCAGAACTACAGACATTATAATATACATTATTATAATTAATAAAGTCATGGTCAAAAACTACCTTTGATTAGCATTGTCTCTGTTTGTGTTTCCGGGTCAGACCGGAGAGGGGAACGGTATAAAATTCTTTTTTTCTTGTAGTTTTTTGGTCTTTTCAATTAGTGATCGAAAAACGGATCGTTTTGGTCTGTGAAACGAAAATTAAAGTGATTTTCTATTTTTATCTTTGAAACGGAAATGGAGAAACGAGTGGTTTCCTGTTTTTTCATCTCCGATTTTAAGTCGAAAATAGAATGGCCAAGAGGTACACGGGTAACAGTGAAACAGTGAAAATTTATATTGGGATTTCGGATTATGTTACCTAATGGAAGCATGTACAATATAAATAAAATTGGCCCAAGCACTGAACCCTGTGGCACCCCATAACACACTTTGGAACACGGTGAAGACTGTTGGTTTACATTAACAAATTGGTGCCTATCAGATAAGTAAGATTTAAAGCAAAAGAGGGCTGTTCCACTGATGCCTACGTCAGTTTCTAACCTCTGCAGGAGAATATTGTGGTTGATGGTGTCAAAGGCTGCACTGAGGTCTAACAGAACCAGGACTGAAGCTAGTCCGGCGTCAGTTGCTAATAACAGGTCGTTGGTAACTTTGACTAAGGCGGTCTCTGTGCTATGATAAGTTCTGTACCCTGACTGAAATTTTTCAAATAAACTATTGTCCTGTAGGTGGCAGCAAAGCTGCTTAGCAACTACTTTTTCAGGGACTTTTGAAATGAAAGGCAGATTAGATATGGGCCTATAGTTTGCTAAAATTAGGATCGAGATTGGGTTTTTTCAGAAGTGAACTGCGAATTTAAAGGACTTTGGCACATACCCATTTTCTAATTATTTTCAATATGGTATCTGATTTTTCAGGAGTAATTTCTTTGAGGAGTTTAATTGGAATTGGATCTAGAAGACAAGTTGACGGTTTTGAAGACATAATGATTGATAATACCTCAGCCTCATCTACAGTTATGAACCGGTCTGAGACTTCAAAAGGAGACAATGATTCTACAGCTGGATTTAGATCAGAACAAGACAAGGGAAGTTTATCATTTATTTTATCTCTAATGGTTGTGATTTTATCATTAAAGAATTTAAGGAAGTCATCGCAGCTAAGGGTATCAGGAATGGAAGGCTCTACTGCACTGTGACTGTGTGTTAGCCGGGCCACCGTGTTAAAAAGAAACCTAGGGTTATTTTTATTTACTTCAATTATTGAAGAGTAGTAATTTGTTTTTGCTTTCCTCATGGCTACTCTGCTGTGTCTGACTGCAATATTATTTCGCCTAGAATCTTTTCCTTGTAACTTGTCTTGAAGGGCCAAAAAAAGAGATATCAATGTGTGGTTTGGCAATTATTTACAGAAGTTCCACTTCTTTATATATTTAAAGTTTCAATAATAAAGCATTATTACTTAATGTGTTGAAGGTATGTGCATTATTATAAAAGTGAGTATAACATCACAGTAGTGAGTATTTACAAAGAAAAACATATATTGATCTGTTCAAATAGGTTGTCTGTTTAACTTCCCATTTGTACATTCAGACTAGCAGATTTCATAGAGAAAAGCTACACGGGTTGAATTGAGCAATAAACTTGCAATACATTTTGAGATCTAGGTCTTTCTGTCATAAAAATCATAAGTAAAAAACGTAAACTTGTCTGCGGGTAGCTCACGAAAATCCTGGTTTTGTGAATCTACATTTCCCGCGAAGAGAACCGCGCCAAACTTTCCGCGCGCCCCAGTTACAAACAGAGAAAAGTGGCTTCACGCGCCTCTATGATTGTTTTACACAGATAACATACATGCTAACTCATACTACCACCATACATGTTAGTTTTTACACATTTGGAAACTTACTCGAAGCTGGATGATAGCGGCGGACCGGTGCCTCTTCCTCCTGTTCCGCCCCCGACGTCCACCGCAATGTCTCCCTCTTCGATAAACCTCCGGGGGGACACGAAAGGACCTCCTCGACATCGCTCCAACTCTCTCCTACTCGCTCCAACACTCCAAATACTCCAAATACACTCGCTGACAACAAAATTCTCGCTCGAAATCTCCACTGCTCTGCACAGTACGCTAGTGGCACAGCATATATCCGTCTGATTTCTTGTCTGTGATTGGACGGCATGAGGAAGCGACGCACCTTGGCCGAACAACTTTCTGTTTCAGTGGGTCCGGAACATCAAGGGCTGTTTTTAGTGTGAGCATAACGCTGTCGACAAACTGATCACTTTCATTTAAATCAATAAGCGAGCTATTCTCTGTAGACATAGTATTAAAGACTGGCTGGATCATTTCTTTAAACTTTATTAACACAGCTTTTTTGGGTAGTGTCTGTTTTAATTGAATTTTATCCTGTGGTTTAGTATAATCTTCGATTAGGAATTTGAATGTTATTAGAAAATGGTCAGAAAGCGCGGGATTCTGAGGGAGAACGTTCAGGTCGCTAATTTCAATCCCATATGTTAATACCAGATCAAGGGTGTGTTTATGACAGTGAGTAGGTTTATTCACATTTTGTGAAACGCCAACCCCAGCCAGTAGGGCACTAAATGCCTTGCTCAGACAATCACTATTATTATCGACATGAATGTTAAAATCACCTACTATTATAATTGTATTCCAATCCAACATTATACTGGCTAAAAACTCAGAGAACTCTGCTAAGAAGTCTGAATAGGGAACAGGAGATCGATAAATAATAGCAAGTAGTAAAGCTTTTTGATTTTTCTCTTTGGGACAGAGACAGTGTTAGACTTTCAAACGAATTAAACTTCAGGTTATTTTTGGGATTTGGAACAAGATTAGAGTGTGATATCACTGCAACCCCACCACCTCGGCCTGTGGTTCTGGCAGCCTGAAAATTAACGTAACTAGGAGGGGTAGATTCATTAAGCCTAACATAGTCATCCTGCTGAAGCCATGTTTCAGTTGGGGCAAGAAGGTCAATGTTGTTATCGCAAATTAAGTCATTTACTAAAATGGACTTTGATGAGATTGATCTAATATTCAACAACCCATACGTTATGTGCTTAGCACTTTGTTTATTAAGTTTACTCTTGGGTATTTGTATTAGGTTATTTGGTCGCATGCCAGCATTTGTTTTGTTAGCTTTTAATGTTTTAGTGCTTGGTATACGGGGACTGACACAGTCTTTATTTGTTCTGGTATTTGTATTAAGTTATTTGGTCGCACGCCAGCGTTTGTTTTGTTATTTTTTTTATATTTTAGTCTTTGGTTTACGGGGGACAGACACAGTCTTTATTTGTTCTGGAGAATCTACACACTTAATGATTTGTGACAATCCGGGAGCAGGGTCGGTGGTTACAGAGGAGTGTTCTACACTATTGCTCTTTGCCCGGGGCTCATATCTGGACCGTCAATTTGGGCCGCGACTAAGGCTATCGGCCACATTCGTAAATAAAAGGGATGCACCATCCAAATTTGGATGGATGCATCCCTGCGCATGAGCTTGGGCTTTCCCCAAAAGGCGCTCCAATTATTGACATATCCAACATCATTTTGCTCGCACCATCTAGACAACCAGGGGTTAAATGACATAAATGATGATGATATTCTGCTATTCATGTCATCATTGACCAAATTGGGCAGAGGGCCAGAGTATATTACGGTATCTGACATCGACTTTCACAAACCGCGCCTACTTGCAATTTGAGAATCTCTGACTGTCTCCGCCGACTATCGTTTCCACCCGCGTAGATCACGATCTGACAGATCACTAGCACTGTTGGAGCGAACTGCGGTCCCTGACTGTAGCTAACACTAGCCTTCACTAAAACTCCGGACAGCCGCTCCTCTAACTTGGACCCCCTGGCCTCCAACGCTACCGCTACACTACACTTAATGCAACTACTATCATATGTGAAGGAGATTGTAGTTAAAAAAAATGACAGGAGGGGCTTAGCCCACCTAGCCCATTGAGACCAGCCGTCGCTGTCCCTTATCCATTTCTTCTGTAATGAGATTCCATTAGACACCATTAAATCTCTGCCTAAGAGGCCTTTGAAGCGTCACAATTATCTGAATAAAAAAAGTCCATTCCATGCTGAGTACTCTTCAGCATTAGGCAACGAGTCGCGTGGGAGCTGTTTCACGGGACCCTGCCATAGACTGAGTCCGAGGCACAGCTCATTAGAATGACTAAGAGCCCAGCGAACATCCTTATGTGTGTGGCATAATGCAAGCTCTTATGCTGGAGCCTTAATGGAGGTTCTTGTGTGCAGTGCCTGTCGGCCCACCCATCGGCGCACACTGGAGCTGAAACTGTGCAGCTGGAGAGTTGACTCCCGCCGAGTGGACATGGAGGTTTACAGAGCTGTGGCTATTGTGCTAAAGACAGGCCACTGAGCACTAAGCTTTCAGCTTTCACTCACCACTACTGGTGGGCTGGAATAATGGATTCAAGAATATCATACTGAACTATAAAGCTCTTTGTATATTTAGAAATTGTGCGATACCATTTTATACTAATTTGCAAAATAGGTCTACACATTTAAATATTAGATTTTCAATTAACATGAAAGCAGGAAAGTTAGATGAGTTATTGTATGTTTGTGTGTATAATATTGTTGAATGTGGTGTAAAAAATATAATATAAATGTATTTTAAATTATATTGGTTACAATTTAGAACCAATTTTGGTGCAAAATAACTTCTGACTTTCTTGTCAAAGCACCTCTAACATGTGTCTCAATATTACCAAGATATTTTCATTCTTATTAATTTACCTTGGAGGTCTTTGTAAATATCTCAGAGGGATAGGCATGACGTTTTTTTTTTTTGGCTTCTTAGAGTTTGCATGGTTTAATAATGAGATATGCAACCACTTTAGTAAGGTGACATTTAAAAGAATTGCAAGACCTTTACAAAAATAGACAGTGTAGAAAGAAACTCATCTCTTCCTACCAGAGTGAACTGTGGGAATGAAAGGAGAGTTATAATTCATAAGAATATGAACATACATGAATGTCACAATATGTGGGGATTAGGGATGTAACGATTCACTCAAGCCCCGATTCGATTCGATTTCCGATTTGAAGTTCCCGATTCCGATTTTTCCCGATTTTTTTAAACCTTTTTGATTTTTTTTAGAAAAGAATGACTCCTTTCTTTTGTTTTAACATCTAAATGTTTGTCCTTGTAACAAATTGCAACTGTCTCAGTAAGAGAACTTTACATTACAAAAAATTACATGAAAATGAACTATAATTAGGCCCGAGCCAGGACTTTGTCCTGGTAATTAGGCCCGAGCCAGGACTTTGTCCTGGTAATTAGGCCCGAGCCAGGACTTTGTCCTGGTAAGGGACTTTTGTTCTCCCCCGGTTTCTTGTTATTATTCTTTTTCTTATTCCGCCTCTAAGATCCTGTTTTTCAGTGCCTTCCCGTGCAAAAGTACACGCAGAAATTGGCACAGTGATCAGAGTCGGCAAAAATTGCGTGTTAGTGGGCGACATGCACACGCCCAAAACAAAATGGCTCCACAGCGCCCCCTCAAAGTTGACCCGCATTCTTTTGGGGACATGCATTTTTGGCGTAGGCCAATCCCCTTTGGCCCAGCGATAGAGCACATGGAGAGAGTCGCAAAACATCATTATAGCTCCGCCCTCTGACCAACAGGAAGTCGGCCATCTTGGATTGAAATCCTGGAGAAGAAATCTCTCACCAGATGTTTCAATGTACTACTCCTTGGTTTCTCTGCAGAATAAGCTCAAACATGGCTCAATAGAATCTAGAGAAATGGAGCTACAACTTCAAGCCAGCTTTTTTTGATAACGTTTACACTTTTCACATAGCGCCCCCACAAAAAACATGCTTTTTTCCCGTACCTTGGACAACCCCTCGCAGGCATGCGCTCTATGCAATCTGGATCATATTTGGCTGACATAAGGCCTCTTATCGTATGAATCCATAGAGCTCAATAACTTCACGGTGCTCACCAGTATAGCGCCACCTATCTATACCTTGAAACATTTAGTTTGTACAATTTATATGAAACTTTGCAGGTATATTCTACACATTAAATCGAACACAAAAATATATTACATGTGTTTGATATTTTCGAAGGTGTGGGCGTGGCAATGACGCACAGGAAGTCGGCCATTTTCACTTTTAACCTCTTAACTCCCACCTGAACCAAGTGCATTTCTTTGTGTGCTGTGGTTTTACCTGCACTTACGTCTCATTTCTGTAACTGTGTTTTTGACACTTTTTTTCAAGAAGCTTTAAGACATGGGTCAAGACGAACTGGAGAAAATGTGCTCGGTTAAAGTGGGGGTTAAGAGATTACAATGGCACCCCCACAAAAAAAAGGCCTTTTTGCAGTACATTTCACAAAATCTCGCAGGCATGCGCTCTATCCAATCTGGATCATATTTGGCTGACATAAGGCCTCTTATGGTATGAATCCATAGAGCTCAATCAGTTCACGGTGCTCACCAGTATAGCGCCACCTATCTATACCTTGAAAATTTTAGTTTGTACGATTTATATTAAACTTTGCAGGTACATTCTACACATTGAAACAAACACAAAAATCTATTACAACATGCCTCTATCTTGCTTTGTTCCCTTTATAATTAGGCCCGAGCCAGGACTTTGTCCTGGTAAGGGACTTTTGTTCTCCCCCGGTTTCTTGTTATTATTAGGCCCGAGCCAGGACTTGGTCCTGGTGAGGGACTATTGTTCTCCCCCGGTTTCTTGTTATTATTATTATTATTATTATTATTATTATTATTATTATTAGGCCCGAGCCAGGACTTAGTCCTGGTGAGGGACTATTGTTCTCCCCCGGTTTCTTGTTATTATTATTAGGCCCGAGCCAGGACTTTGTCCTGGTAAGGGACTATTGTTCTCCCCCGGTTTCTTGTTATTATTATTAGGCCCGAGCCAGGACTTAGTCCTGGTGAGGGACTATTGTTCTCCCCCGGTTTCTTGTTATTATTATTATTATTATTATTATTATTATTATTATTATTCCGCCTCTAAGATCCTGTTTTTCAGTGCCTTCCCGTGCAAAAGTACACGCAAAAATTGGCACAGTGATCAGAGTCGGCAAAAATTGCGTGTCAGTGGGCGACATGCACACGCCCAAAACAAAATGGCTCCACAGCGCCCCCTCAAAGTTGATCCCCATTCTTTTGGGGACATGCATTTTTGGCGTAGGCCAATCCCCTTTGGCCCAGTGATAGAGCACATGGAGAGAGTCACAAAACATAATTATAGCTCCGCCCTCTGACCAACAGGAAGTCGGCCATCTTGGATTGAAATCCTGGAGAAGAAATCTCCCACCAGATGTTTCAATGTACTACTCCTTGGTTTCTCTGCAGAATAAGCTCAAACATGGCTCAATAGAATCTAGAGAAATGGAGCTACATTTTCAAGCCAGCTTTTTTTGATAACGTTTACAGTTTTCACATAGCGCCCCCACAAAAAACATGCTTTTTTCCCGTACATTGGACAACCCCTCGCAGGCATGCGCTCTATCCAATCTGGATCATATTTGGCTGACATAAGGCCTCTTATGGTATGAATCCATAGAGCTCAATAAGTTCACGGTGCTCACCAGTATAGCGCCACCTATCTATACCTTGAAAATTTTAGTTTGTACGATTTATATAAAACTTTGCAGGTATATTCTACACATTAAATCGAACACAAAAATATATTACATGTGTTTGATATTTTCGAAGGTGTGGGCGTGGCAATGACGCACAGGAAGTCGGCCATTTTCACTTTTAACCTCTTAACTCCCACCTGAACCAAGTACATTTCTTTGTGTGCTGTGTTTTCACCTGCACTTACGTCTCATTTCTGTAATTGTGTTTTTGATGTTTTTTTTCAAGAAGCTTTAAGATATGGGTCAAGACGAACTGGAGAAAATGTGCTCGGTTAAAGTGGGGGTTAAGAGATTAAAATGGCACCCCCACAAAAAAAAGGCCTTTTTGCAGTACATTTCACAACCCCTCGCAGGCATGCGCTCTATCCAATCTGGATCATATTTGGCTGACATAAGGAAACTCACGGTCTGAACAGATAGAGCTCAATAACTGCACAGTGCTCAACACTATAGCGCCCCCTATCTATACCTTTAATATTGCAGTTTGGATTATTTATCTCCCACTTTGCAGGTATATTCTACACAATAAACTAAACAAAAAATTATATTACATATACATCATATTGTGTAAGATGTGGGCGTGGCCAGTGTAAACGTGTTCCTGAGAGCATCATTCTTATGCATTCTTTGTCCCTTTGAGTTTTAAATGTAATCACTTATACACCAGATGGCCCTGAATCTTTTTACATGAACACAAAAATGATCCATGCTATAGCGCCCCCTGCTGCAAAGAGCAAGAGTTAGTAGACAGAGAGCACACAGGTTGTGTGTGAGGCCGAGGGGAGAGCAGGTTTGGGCGAGAGCGGGGGCGGTAGCAAAGGAGGCGGTCGCAAGGGGGGGCTGCGCCAGGGGCGAGGGCCTACATCGCCGCTTGCGGCTTTAATTATTAGGCCCGAGCCAGGACTTTGTCCTGGTAAGGGACTATTGTTCTCCCCCGGTTTCTTGTTATTATTATTATTATTATTATTATTATTATTATTATAGTTACGCCTCTAAGATCCTGTTTTTCAGTGCCTTCCCGTGTAAAAGTACACGCAGAAATTGGCACAGTGATCAGAGTCGGCAAAAATTGCGTGTCAGTGGGCGACATGCACACGCCCAAAACAAAATGGCTCCACAGCGCCCCCTCAAAGTTGACCCCCATTCTTTTGGGGACAGTCATTTTTGGTGTAGGCCAATCCCCTTTGGCACAGTGATAGAGCACATGGAGAGAGTCACAAAACATAATTATAGCTCCGCCCTCTGACCAACAGGAAGTCGGCCATCTTGGATTGAAATCCTGGAGAAGAAATCTCTCACCAGATGTTTAAATGTACTACTCCTTGGTTTTTCTGCAGAATAAGCTCAAACATGGCTCAATAGAATCTAGAGAAATGGAGCTACATTTTCAAGCCAGCTTTTTTTGATAACGTTTACAGTTTTCACATAGCGCCCCCACAAAAAACATGCTTTTTTCCCGTACCTTCGACAACCCCTCGCAGGCATGCGCTCTATCCAATCTGGATCATATTTGGTTGACATGAGGCCTCTTATGGTATGGATCCATAGAGCTCAATAACTGCACGGTGCTCGCCACTATAGCGCCACCTATCTATACCTTGAAACATTTAGTTTGTACAATTTATATGAAACGTTGCAGGTATATTCTACACATTAAATCGAACACAAAAATATATTACATGTGTTTTATATTTTCGAAGGTGTGGGCGTGGCAATGACGCACAGGAAGTCGGCCATTTTCACTTTCAACCTCTTAACTCCCACCTGAACCAAGTACACTTCTTTGTGTGCTGTGTTTTCACCTGCACTTACGTCTCATTTCTGTAACTGTTTTTGACGCTTTTTTTCAAGAAGCTTTAAGATATGGGTCAAGACGAACTGGCGAAAATGTGCTCGGTTAAAGTGGGGGTTAACAGATTAAAATGGCACCCCCACAGAAAAAATGCCTTTTTGCAGTACATTTCACAAGCCCTCGCAGGCATGCGCTCTATCCAATCTGGATCATATTTGGCTGACATAAGGCAACTCACGGTCTGAACAGGTAGAGCTCAATAACTGCACAGTGCTCAACACTATAGCGCCTCCTATCTATACCTTGAATATTGCAGTCTGGATTATTTATCTCCCACTTTGCCGGTATATTCTACACAATAAACCAAACAAAAAATGATATTACATATACATCATATTGTGTAAGATGTGGGCGTGGCCAGTGTAAACGTGTTCCTGAGAGCATCATTATTATGCATTCTTTGTCCCTTTGAGTTTTAAATGTAATCACGTATACACCAGATGGCCCTGAATCTTTTTACATGAACACAAAAATGATCCATGCTATAGCGCCCCCTGCTGCAAAGAGCAAGAGTTAGTAGACAGAGAGCACACAGGTTGTGTGTGAGGCCGAGGGGAGAGCAGGTTTGGGCGAGAGCGGGGGCGGAAGCAAAGGAGGCGGTCGCAAGGGGGGCTGCGCCAGGGGCGAGGGCCTACATCGCCGCTTGCGGCTTTAATTATTATTATTATTATTATTATTAGGCCCGAGCCAGGACTTTGTCCTGGTAAGGGACTTTTGTTCTCCCCCGGTTTCTTGTTAGGCCCGAGCCAGGACTTTGTCCTGGTAAGGGACTATTGTTCTCCCCCGGTTTCTTGTTATTATTATTATTAGGCCCGAGCCAGGACTTGGTCCTGGTGAGGGACTATTGTTCTCCCCCGGTTTCTTGTTATTATTATTATTATTATTATTATTATTATTATTATTATTCCGCCTCTAAGATCCTGTTTTTCAGTGCCTTCCCGAGCAAAAGTACATGCAGAAATGGGCACAGTGAATCAGAGTCGGCAAAAATTGCGTGTCAGTGGGCGACATGCACACGCCCTAAACAAAATGGCTCCACAGCGCCCCCTCAAAGTTGACCCCCATTCTTTTGGGGACATACATTTTTGGCATAGGCCAATCCCCTTTGGCACAGTGATAGAGCACATGGAGACGGTCACAAAACATAATTATAGCTCCGCCCTCTGACCAACAGGAAGTCGGCCATCTTGGATTGAAATCCTGGAGAAGAAATCTCTCACCAGATGTTTCAATGTACTACTCCTTGGTTTTTCTGCAGAATAAGCTCGAACATGGCTCAATAGAATCTAGAGAAATGGAGCTACATTTTCAAGCCAGCTTTTTTTGATAACGTTTACAGTTTTCACATAGCGCCCCCACAAAAAACATGCTTTTTTCCCGTACATTGGACAACCCCTCGCAGGCATGCGCTCTATCCAATCTGGATCATATTTGGCTGACATAAGGCCTCTTATCGTATGAATCCATAAAGCTCAATAACTTCACGGTGCTCACCAGTATAGCGCCACCTATCTATACCTTGAAACATTTAGTTTGTACAATTTAGATGAAACTTTGCAGGTATATTCTACACATTAAATCGAACACAAAAATATATTACATGTGTTTGATATTTTCGAAGGTGTGGGCGTGGCAATGACGCACAGGAAGTCAGCCATTTTCACTTTTAACCTCTTAACTCCCACCTGAACCAAGTACATTTCTTTGTGTGCTGTGTTTTCATCTGCACTTGCGTCTCATTTCTGTAACTGCGTTTTTGACGTTTATTTTCAAGAAGCTTTAAGACATGGGTCAAGACGAACTGGAGAAAATGTGCTTGGTTAAAGTGGGGGTTAAGAGATTAAAATGGCACCCCCACAAAAAAAGTCCTTTTTGCAGTACATTTCACAACCCCTCGCAGGCATGCGCTCTATCCAATCTGGATCATATTTGGCTGACATAAGGCCTCTTACAGTCTGAACAGGTAGAGCTCAATAACTTCACGGTGCTCAACACTATAGCGCCTCCTATCTATACCTTGAAACATTTAGTTTGTACAATTTATATGAAACTTTGCAGGTATATTCTACACATTAAATCGAACACAAAAATATATTACATGTGTTTGATATTTTCTAAGGTGTGGGCGTGGCAATGACGCACAGGATGTCGGCCATTTTCACTTTTAACCTCTTAACTCCCACCTGAACCAAGTGCATTTCTTTGTGTGCTGTGGTTTTATCTGCACTTACGTCTCATTTCTGTAACTGTGTTTTTGACGCTTTTTTTCAAGAAGCTTTAAGACATGGGTCAAGACGAACTGGAGAAAATGTGCTCGGTTAAAGTGGGGGTTAAGAGATTAAAATGGCACCCCCACAAAAAAAAGGCCTTTTTGCAGTACATTTCACAACCCCTCGCAGGCATGCGCTCTATCCAATCTGGATCATATTTGGCTGACATAAGGCCTCTTATCGTATGAATCCATAAAGCTCAATAACTTCACGGTGCTCACCAGTATAGCGCCACCTATCTATACCTTGAAACATTTAGTTTGTACAATTTAGATGAAACTTTGCAGGTATATTCTACACATTAAATCGAACACAAAAATATATTACATGTGTTTGATATTTTCGAAGGTGTGGGCGTGGCAATGACGCACAGGAAGTCAGCCATTTTCACTTTTAACCTCTTAACTCCCACCTGAACCAAGTACATTTCTTTGTGTGCTGTGTTTTCATCTGCACTTGCGTCTCATTTCTGTAACTGCGTTTTTGACGTTTATTTTCAAGAAGCTTTAAGACATGGGTCAAGACGAACTGGAGAAAATGTGCTTGGTTAAAGTGGGGGTTAAGAGATTAAAATGGCACCCCCACAAAAAAAGTCCTTTTTGCAGTACATTTCACAACCCCTCGCAGGCATGCGCTCTATCCAATCTGGATCATATTTGGCTGACATAAGGCCTCTTACAGTCTGAACAGGTAGAGCTCAATAACTTCACGGTGCTCAACACTATAGCGCCTCCTATCTATACCTTGAAACATTTAGTTTGTACAATTTATATGAAACTTTGCAGGTATATTCTACACATTAAATCGAACACAAAAATATATTACATGTGTTTGATATTTTCTAAGGTGTGGGCGTGGCAATGACGCACAGGATGTCGGCCATTTTCACTTTTAACCTCTTAACTCCCACCTGAACCAAGTGCATTTCTTTGTGTGCTGTGGTTTTATCTGCACTTACGTCTCATTTCTGTAACTGTGTTTTTGACGCTTTTTTTCAAGAAGCTTTAAGACATGGGTCAAGACGAACTGGAGAAAATGTGCTCGGTTAAAGTGGGGGTTAAGAGATTAAAATGGCACCCCCACAAAAAAAAGGCCTTTTTGCAGTACATTTCACAACCCCTCGCAGGCATGCGCTCTATCCAATCTGGATCATATTTGGCTGACATAAGGCCTCTTATCGTATGAATCCATAAAGCTCAATAACTTCACGGTGCTCACCAGTATAGCGCCACCTATCTATACCTTGAAACATTTAGTTTGTACAATTTAGATGAAACTTTGCAGGTATATTCTACACATTAAATCGAACACAAAAATATATTACATGTGTTTGATATTTTCGAAGGTGTGGGCGTGGCAATGACGCACAGGAAGTCAGCCATTTTCACTTTTAACCTCTTAACTCCCACCTGAACCAAGTACATTTCTTTGTGTGCTGTGTTTTCATCTGCACTTGCGTCTCATTTCTGTAACTGCGTTTTTGACGTTTATTTTCAAGAAGCTTTAAGACATGGGTCAAGACGAACTGGAGAAAATGTGCTTGGTTAAAGTGGGGGTTAAGAGATTAAAATGGCACCCCCACAAAAAAAGTCCTTTTTGCAGTACATTTCACAACCCCTCGCAGGCATGCGCTCTATCCAATCTGGATCATATTTGGCTGACATAAGGCCTCTTACAGTCTGAACAGGTAGAGCTCAATAACTTCACGGTGCTCAACACTATAGCGCCTCCTATCTATACCTTGAAACATTTAGTTTGTACAATTTATATGAAACTTTGCAGGTATATTCTACACATTAAATCGAACACAAAAATATATTACATGTGTTTGATATTTTCTAAGGTGTGGGCGTGGCAATGACGCACAGGATGTCGGCCATTTTCACTTTTAACCTCTTAACTCCCACCTGAACCAAGTGCATTTCTTTGTGTGCTGTGGTTTTATCTGCACTTACGTCTCATTTCTGTAACTGTGTTTTTGACGCTTTTTTTCAAGAAGCTTTAAGACATGGGTCAAGACGAACTGGAGAAAATGTGCTCGGTTAAAGTGGGGGTTAAGAGATTAAAATGGCACCCCCACAAAAAAAAGGCCTTTTTGCAGTACATTTCACAACCCCTCGCAGGCATGCGCTCTATCCAATCTGGATCATATTTGCCTGACATAAGGACACTCACGGTCTGAACAGATAGAGCTCAATAACTTCACAGTGCTCAACACTATAGCGCCACCTATCTATACCTTGAATATTGCAGTCTGGATTATTTATCTCCCACTTTGCCGGTATATTCTACACAATAAACTAAACAAAAAATGATATTACATATGCATCATATTGTGTAAGATGTGGGCGTGGCCAGGGTAAACGTGTTCCTGAGAGCATTATTATTACCCATGATAACTGGCACATTCTTTGTCCCTTTGAGTTTTAAATGTAATCACTTATACACCAGATGGCCCTGAATCTTTTTACATGAACACAAAAATGATCCATGCTATAGCGCCCTCTGCTGTAAAGACCAAGAGTTAGCAGACAGAGAGCACACAGGTTGTGTGTGAGGCCGAGGGGAGAGCAGGTTTGGGCGAGAGCGGGGGCGGTAGCAAAGGAGGCGGTCGCAAGGGGGGGCTGCGCCAGGGGCGAGGGCCTACATCGCCGCTTGCGGCTTTAATTATTATTATTATTCCGCCTCTAAGATCCTGTTTTTCAGTGCCTTCCCGAGCAAAAGTACACGCAGAAATGGGCACAGTGAATCAGAGTCGGCAAAAATTGCGTGTCAGTGGGCGACATGCACACGCCCACAACAAAATGGCTCCACAGCGCCCCCTCAAAGTTGACCCCTATTCTTTTGGAGACATGCATTTTTGGCATAGGCCAATCCCCTTTGGCACAGCGATAGAGCACATGGAGACGGTCACAAAACATAATTATAGCTCCGCCCTCTGACCAACAGGAAGTCGGCCATCTTGGATTGAAATCCTGGAGAAGAAATCTCTCACCAGATGTTTTAATGTACTACTCCTTGGTTTTTCAGCAGAATAAGCTCAAACATGGCTCAATAGAATCTAGAGAAATGGAGCTACAACTTCAAGCCAGCTTTTTTTGATAACGTTTACAGTTTTCACATAGCGCCCCCACAAAAAACGTGCTTTTTTCCCGTACCTTGGACAACCCCTCGCAGGCATGCACTCTATACAATCTGGATCATATTTGGCTGACATAAGGCCTCTTATGGTATGAATCCATAGAGCTCAATAATTGCACGGTGCTCACCAGTATAGCGCCACCTATGTATACCTTGAAACATTTAGTTTGTACAATTTATATGAAACTTTGCAGGTATATTCTACACATTAAATCGAACACAAAAATATATTACATGTGTTTGATATTTTCAAAGGTGTGGGCGTGGCAATGACGCACAGGAAGTCGGCCATTTTCACTTTTAACCTCTTAACTCCCACCTGAACCAAGTGCATTTCTTTGTGTGCTGTGTTTTCACCTGCACTTACGTCTCATTTCTGTAACTGTGTTTTTGACGCTTTTTTTCCAGAAGCTTTAAGACATGGGTCAAGACGAACTGGAGAAAATGTGCTCGGTTACAGTGGGGGTTAAGAGATTAAAATGGCACCCCCACAAAAAAAATGCCTTTTTGCAGTACATTTCACAACCCCTCGCAGGCATGCGCTCTATCCAATCTGGATCATATTTGCCTGACATAAGGCCTCTTATGGTCTGAACAGATAGAGCTCAATAACTTCACAGTGCTCAACACTATAGCGCCCCCTATCTATACCTTGAATATTGCAGTCTGGATTATTTATCTCCCACTTTGCCGGTATATTCTACACAATAAACTAAACGAAAATGATATTACATATACATCATATTGTGTAAGATGTGGGCGTGGCCAGGGTAAACGTGTTCCTGAGAGCGTCATTATTACCCATGATAACTGGCACATTCTTTGTCCCTTTGAGTTTTAAATGTTATCACTTATACACCAGATGGCCCTGAATCTTTTTACATGAACACAAAAATGATCCATGCTATAGCGCCCCCTGCTGCAAAGAGCAAGAGTTAGTAGACAGAGAGCACACAGGTTGTGTGTGAGGCCTAGGGGAGAGCAGGTTTGGGCGAGAGCGGGGGCGGTTGCAAAGGAGGCGGTCGCAAGGGGGGGCTGCGCCAGGGGCGAGGGCCTACATCGCCGCTTGCGGCTTTAATTATTAGGCCCGAGCCAGGACTTTGTCCTGGTAAGGGACTATTGTTCTCCCCCGGATTCTTGTTATTATTAGGCCCGAGCCAGGACTTTGTCCTGGTAATTAGGCCCGAGCCAGGACTTTGTCCTGGTAAGGGACTTTTGTTCTCCCCCGGTTTCTTGTTATTATTAGGCCCGAGCCAGGACTTAGTCCTGGTGAGGGACTATTGTTCTCCCCCGGTTTCTTGTTATTATTATTATTAGGCCCGAGCCAGGACTTTGTCCTGGTAAGGGACTTTTGTTCTCCCCCGGTTTCTTGTTATTATTAGGCCCGAGCCAGGACTTTGTCCTGGTAAGGGACTATTGTTCTCCCCCGGTTTCTTGTTATTATTATTATTATTATTATTATTATTATTATTATAGTTACGCCTCTAAGATCCTGTTTTTCAGTGCCTTCCCGTGTAAAAGTACACGCAGAAATTGGCACAGTGATCAGAGTCGGCAAAAATTGCGTGTCAGTGGGCGACATGCACACGCCCAAAACAAAATGGCTCCACAGCGCCCCCTCAAAGTTGACCCCCATTCTTTTGGGGACAGTCATTTTTGGTGTAGGCCAATCCCCTTTGGCACAGTGATAGAGCACATGGAGAGAGTCACAAAACATAATTATAGCTCCGCCCTCTGACCAACAGGAAGTCGGCCATCTTGGATTGAAATCCTGGAGAAGAAATCTCTCACCAGATGTTTAAATGTACTACTCCTTGGTTTTTCTGCAGAATAAGCTCAAACATGGCTCAATAGAATCTAGAGAAATGGAGCTACATTTTCAAGCCAGCTTTTTTTGATAACGTTTACAGTTTTCACATAGCGCCCCCACAAAAAACATGCTTTTTTCCCGTACCTTCGACAACCCCTCGCAGGCATGCGCTCTATCCAATCTGGATCATATTTGGTTGACATGAGGCCTCTTATGGTATGGATCCATAGAGCTCAATAACTGCACGGTGCTCGCCACTATAGCGCCACCTATCTATACCTTGAAACATTTAGTTTGTACAATTTATATGAAACGTTGCAGGTATATTCTACACATTAAATCGAACACAAAAATATATTACATGTGTTTTATATTTTCGAAGGTGTGGGCGTGGCAATGACGCACAGGAAGTCGGCCATTTTCACTTTCAACCTCTTAACTCCCACCTGAACCAAGTACACTTCTTTGTGTGCTGTGTTTTCACCTGCACTTACGTCTCATTTCTGTAACTGTTTTTGACGCTTTTTTTCAAGAAGCTTTAAGATATGGGTCAAGACGAACTGGCGAAAATGTGCTCGGTTAAAGTGGGGGTTAACAGATTAAAATGGCACCCCCACAGAAAAAATGCCTTTTTGCAGTACATTTCACAAGCCCTCGCAGGCATGCGCTCTATCCAATCTGGATCATATTTGGCTGACATAAGGCAACTCACGGTCTGAACAGGTAGAGCTCAATAACTGCACAGTGCTCAACACTATAGCGCCTCCTATCTATACCTTGAATATTGCAGTCTGGATTATTTATCTCCCACTTTGCCGGTATATTCTACACAATAAACCAAACAAAAAATGATATTACATATACATCATATTGTGTAAGATGTGGGCGTGGCCAGTGTAAACGTGTTCCTGAGAGCATCATTATTATGCATTCTTTGTCCCTTTGAGTTTTAAATGTAATCACGTATACACCAGATGGCCCTGAATCTTTTTACATGAACACAAAAATGATCCATGCTATAGCGCCCCCTGCTGCAAAGAGCAAGAGTTAGTAGACAGAGAGCACACAGGTTGTGTGTGAGGCCGAGGGGAGAGCAGGTTTGGGCGAGAGCGGGGGCGGAAGCAAAGGAGGCGGTCGCAAGGGGGGCTGCGCCAGGGGCGAGGGCCTACATCGCCGCTTGCGGCTTTAATTATTATTATTAGGCCCGAGCCAGGACTTTGTCCTGGTAAGGGACTATTGTTCTCCCCCGGTTTCTTGTTATTATTATTATTATTATTATTATTATTATTATTATAGTTACGCCTCTAAGATCCTGTTTTTCAGTGCCTTCCCGTGTAAAAGTACACGCAGAAATTGGCACAGTGATCAGAGTCGGCAAAAATTGCGTGTCAGTGGGCGACATGCACACGCCCAAAACAAAATGGCTCCACAGCGCCCCCTCAAAGTTGACCCCCATTCTTTTGGGGACAGTCATTTTTGGTGTAGGCCAATCCCCTTTGGCACAGTGATAGAGCACATGGAGAGAGTCACAAAACATAATTATAGCTCCGCCCTCTGACCAACAGGAAGTCGGCCATCTTGGATTGAAATCCTGGAGAAGAAATCTCTCACCAGATGTTTAAATGTACTACTCCTTGGTTTTTCTGCAGAATAAGCTCAAACATGGCTCAATAGAATCTAGAGAAATGGAGCTACATTTTCAAGCCAGCTTTTTTTGATAACGTTTACAGTTTTCACATAGCGCCCCCACAAAAAACATGCTTTTTTCCCGTACCTTCGACAACCCCTCGCAGGCATGCGCTCTATCCAATCTGGATCATATTTGGTTGACATGAGGCCTCTTATGGTATGGATCCATAGAGCTCAATAACTGCACGGTGCTCGCCACTATAGCGCCACCTATCTATACCTTGAAACATTTAGTTTGTACAATTTATATGAAACGTTGCAGGTATATTCTACACATTAAATCGAACACAAAAATATATTACATGTGTTTTATATTTTCGAAGGTGTGGGCGTGGCAATGACGCACAGGAAGTCGGCCATTTTCACTTTCAACCTCTTAACTCCCACCTGAACCAAGTACACTTCTTTGTGTGCTGTGTTTTCACCTGCACTTACGTCTCATTTCTGTAACTGTTTTTGACGCTTTTTTTCAAGAAGCTTTAAGATATGGGTCAAGACGAACTGGCGAAAATGTGCTCGGTTAAAGTGGGGGTTAACAGATTAAAATGGCACCCCCACAGAAAAAATGCCTTTTTGCAGTACATTTCACAAGCCCTCGCAGGCATGCGCTCTATCCAATCTGGATCATATTTGGCTGACATAAGGCAACTCACGGTCTGAACAGGTAGAGCTCAATAACTGCACAGTGCTCAACACTATAGCGCCTCCTATCTATACCTTGAATATTGCAGTCTGGATTATTTATCTCCCACTTTGCCGGTATATTCTACACAATAAACCAAACAAAAAATGATATTACATATACATCATATTGTGTAAGATGTGGGCGTGGCCAGTGTAAACGTGTTCCTGAGAGCATCATTATTATGCATTCTTTGTCCCTTTGAGTTTTAAATGTAATCACGTATACACCAGATGGCCCTGAATCTTTTTACATGAACACAAAAATGATCCATGCTATAGCGCCCCCTGCTGCAAAGAGCAAGAGTTAGTAGACAGAGAGCACACAGGTTGTGTGTGAGGCCGAGGGGAGAGCAGGTTTGGGCGAGAGCGGGGGCGGAAGCAAAGGAGGCGGTCGCAAGGGGGGCTGCGCCAGGGGCGAGGGCCTACATCGCCGCTTGCGGCTTTAATTATTATTATTATTATTATTATTATTCCGCCTCTAAGATCCTGTTTTTCAGTGCCTTCCCGTGCAAAAGTACACGCAGAAATTGGCACAGTGATCAGAGTCGGCAAAAATTGCGTGTCAGTGGGCGACATGCACACGCCCTAAACAAAATGGCTCCACAGCACCCCCTCAAAGTTGACCCCCATTCTTTTGGGGACATGTATTTTTGGCGTAGGCCAATCCCCTTTGGCCCAGCGATAGAGCACATGGAGAGAGTCACAAAACATCATTATAGCTCCGCCCTCTGACCAACAGGAAGTCGGCCATCTTGGATTGAAATCCTGGAGAAGAAATCTCTCACCAGATGTTTCAATGTACTACTCCTTGGTTTCTCTGCAGAATAAGCTCGAACATGGCTCAATAGAATCAAGAGAAATGGAGCTACAACTTCAAGCCAGCTTTTTTTGATAACGTTTACACTTTTCACATAGCGCCCCCACAAAAAACATGCTTTTTTCCCGTACCTTGGACAACCCCTCGCAGGCATGCGCTCTATACAATCTGGATCATATTTGGCTGACATAAGGCCTCTTATCGTATGAATCCATAGAGCTCAATAAGTTCACGATGCTCACCAGTATAGCGCCACCTATCTATACCTTGAAAATTTTAGTTTGTACAATTTATATGAAACGTTGCAGGTACATTCTACACATTAAATCGAACACAAAAATATATTACATGTGTTTGATATTTTTGAAGGTGTGGGCGTGGCAATGACGCACAGGAAGTCGGCCATTTTCACTTTTAACCTCTTAACTCCCACCTGAACCAAGTGCACTTACGTCTCATTTCTGTGACTGTGTTTTTGACGCTTTTTTTCAAGAAGCTTTAAGACATGGGTCAAGACGAACTGGAGAAAATGTGCTCGGTTAAAGTGGGGGTTAAGAGATTAAAATGGCACCCCCACAAAAAAAAGGCCTTTTTGCAGTACATTTCACAAAACCTCGCAGGCATGCGCTCTATCCAATCTAAATCATATTTGGCTGACATAAGGCCTCTTATGGTATGAATCCATAGAGCTCAATACGTTCACGGTGCTCACCAGTATAGCGCCACCTATCTATACCTTGAAAATGTTTGTTTGTACAATTTATATGAAACGTTGCAGGTACATTCTACACATTAAATCGAACACAAAAATATATTACATGTGTTTGATATTTTTGAAGGTGTGGGCGTGGCAATGACGCACAGGAAGTCGGCCATTTTCACTTTTAACCTCTTAACTCCCACCTGAACCAAGTGCACTTACGTCTCATTTCTGTGACTGTGTTTTTGACGCTTTTTTTCAAGAAGCTTTAAGACATGGGTCAAGACGAACTGGAGAAAATGTGCTCGGTTAAAGTGGGGGTTAAGAGATTAAAATGGCACCCCCACAAAAAAAAGGCCTTTTTGCAGTACATTTCACAAAACCTTGCAGGCATGCGCTCTATCCAATCTGGATCATATTTGGCTGACATAAGCCAACTCACGGTCTGAACAGACAGAGCTCAATAACTGCACAGTGCTCAACACTATAGCGCCCCCTATCTATACCTTTAATATTGCAGTTTGGATTATTTATCTCCCACTTTGCCGGTATATTCTACACAATAAACTAAACAAAAATGATATTACATATACATCATATTGTGTAAGATGTGGGCGTGGCTAGGGTAAACGTGTTCCTGAGAGCGTCATTATTACCCATGATAACTGGCACATTCTTTGTCCCTTTGAGTTTTAAATGTAATCACTTATACACCAGATGGCCCTGAATCTTTTTACATGAACACAAAAATGATCCATGCTATAGCGCCCCCTGCTGCAAAGAGCAAGAGTTAGTAGACAGAGAGCACACAGGTTGTGTGTGAGGCCTAGGGGAGAGCAGGTTTGGGCGAGAGCGGGGGCGGTTGCAAAGGAGGCGGTCGCAAGGGGGGGCTGCGCCAGGGGCGAGGGCCTACATCGCCGCTTGCGGCTTTAATTATTATTATTATTATAGTTACGCCTCTAAGATCCTGTTTTTCAGTGCCTTCCCGTGCAAAAGTACACGCAGAAAATGGCACAGTGATCAGAGTCGGCAAAAATTGCGTGTCAGTGGGCGACATGCACACGCCCTAAACAAAATGGCTCCACAGCGCCCCCTCAAAGTTGACCCCCATTCTTTTGGGGACATGCATTTTTGGCATAGGCCAATCCCCTTTGGCACAGTGATAGAGCACATGGAGATGGTCACAAAACATAATTGTAGCTCCGCCCTCTGACCAACAGGAAGTCGGCCATCTTGGATTGAAATCCTGGAGAAGAAATCTCTCACCAGATGTTTCAATGTACTACTCCTTGGTTTTTCTGCAGAATAAGCTCAAACATGGCTCAATAGAATCTAGAGAAATGGAGCTACATTTTCAAGCCAGCTTTTTTTGATAACGTTTACACTTTTCACATAGCGCCCCCACAAAAAACGTGCTTTTTTCCCGTACCTTGGACAACCCCTCGCAGGCATGCGCTCTATCCAATCTGGATCATATTTGGCTGACATAAGGCCTCTTATGGTATGAATCCATAGAGCTCAATAATTGCACGGTGCTCACCACTATAGCGCCACCTATCTATACCTTGAAACATTTAGTTTGTACAATTTATATGAAACTTTGCAGGTATATTCTACACATTAAATCGAACACAAAAATATATTACATGTGTTTGATATTTTCAAAGGTGTGGGAGTGGCAATGACGCACAGGAAGTCGGCCATTTTCACTTTTAACCTCTTAACTCCCACCTGAACCAAGTACATTTCTTTGTGTGCTGTGTTTTCACCTGCACTTGCGTCTCATTTCTGTAACTGTGTTTTTGACGCTTTTTTTCCAGAAGCTTTAAGACATGGGTCAAGACGAACTGGAGAAAATGTGCTCGGTTAAAGTGGGGGTTAAGAGATTAAAATGGCACCCCCACAAAAAAAATGCCTTTTTGCAGTACATTTCACAACCCCTCGCAGGCATGCGCTCTATCCAATCTGGATCATATTTGCCTGACATAAGGACACTCACGGTCTGAACAGATAGAGCTCAATAACTTCACAGTGCTCAACACTATAGCGCCCCCTATCTATACCTTGAATATTGCAGTCTGGATTATTTATCTCCCACTTTGCTGGTATATTCTACACAATAAACTAAACAAAAAATGATATTACATATACATCATATTGTGTAAGATGTGGGCGTGGCCAGGGTAAACGTGTTCCTGAGAGCATTATTATTACCCATGATAACTGGCACATTCTTTGTCCCTTTGAGTTTTAAATGTAATCACTTATACACCAGATGGCCCTGAATCTTTTTACATGAACACAAAAATGATCCATGCTATAGCGCCCTCTGCTGTAAAGACCAAGAGTTAGCAGACAGAGAGCACACAGGTTGTGTGTGAGGCCGAGGGGAGAGCAGGTTTGGGCGAGAGCGGGGGCGGTAGCAAAGGAGGCGGTCGCAAGGGGGGGCTGCGCCAGGGGCGAGGGCCTACATCGCCGCTTGCGGCTTTAATTATTATTATTCCGCCTCTAAGATCCTGTTTTTCAGTGCCTTCCTGTGCAAAAGTACACGCAGAAATTGGCACAGTGATCAGAGTCGGCAAAAATTGCGTGTCATTGGGCGACATGCACACGCCCTAAACAAAATGGCTCCACAGCACCCCCTCAAAGTTGACCCCCATTCTTTTGGGGACATGCATTTTTGGCATAGGCCAATCCCCTTTGGCACAGTGATAGAGCACATGGAGATGGTCACAAAACATAATTGTAGCTCCGCCCTCTGACCAACAGGAAGTCGGCCATCTTGGATTGAAATCCTGGAGAAGAAATCTCTCACCAGATGTTTCAATGTACTACTCCTTGGTTTTTCTGCAGAATAAGCTCAAACATGGCTCAATAGAATCTAGAGAAATGGAGCTACATTTTCAAGCCAGCTTTTTTTGATAACGTTTACACTTTTCACATAGCGCCCCCACAAAAAACGTGCTTTTTTCCCGTACCTTGGACAACCCCTCGCAGGCATGCGCTCTATCCAATCTGGATCATATTTGGCTGACATAAGGCCTCTTATGGTATGAATCCATAGAGCTCAATAATTGCACGGTGCTCACCACTATAGCGCCACCTATCTATACCTTGAAACATTTAGTTTGTACAATTTATATGAAACTTTGCAGGTATATTCTACACATTAAATCGAACACAAAAATATATTACATGTGTTTGATATTTTCTAAGGTGTGGGCGTGGCAATGACGCACAGGATGTCGGCCATTTTCACTTTTAACCTCTTAACTCCCACCTGAACCAAGTGCATTTCTTTGTGTGCTGTGGTTTTATCTGCACTTACGTCTCATTTCTGTAACTGTGTTTTTGACGCTTTTTTTCAAGAAGCTTTAAGACATGGGTCAAGACGAACTGGAGAAAATGTGCTCGGTTAAAGTGGGGGTTAAGAGATTAAAATGGCACCCCCACAAAAAAAAGGCCTTTTTGCAGTACATTTCACAACCCCTCGCAGGCATGCGCTCTATCCAATCTGGATCATATTTGCCTGACATAAGGACACTCACGGTCTGAACAGATAGAGCTCAATAACTTCACAGTGCTCAACACTATAGCGCCACCTATCTATACCTTGAATATTGCAGTCTGGATTATTTATCTCCCACTTTGCCGGTATATTCTACACAATAAACTAAACAAAAAATGATATTACATATGCATCATATTGTGTAAGATGTGGGCGTGGCCAGGGTAAACGTGTTCCTGAGAGCATTATTATTACCCATGATAACTGGCACATTCTTTGTCCCTTTGAGTTTTAAATGTAATCACTTATACACCAGATGGCCCTGAATCTTTTTACATGAACACAAAAATGATCCATGCTATAGCGCCCTCTGCTGTAAAGACCAAGAGTTAGCAGACAGAGAGCACACAGGTTGTGTGTGAGGCCGAGGGGAGAGCAGGTTTGGGCGAGAGCGGGGGCGGTAGCAAAGGAGGCGGTCGCAAGGGGGGGCTGCGCCAGGGGCGAGGGCCTACATCGCCGCTTGCGGCTTTAATTATTATTATTATTCCGCCTCTAAGATCCTGTTTTTCAGTGCCTTCCCGAGCAAAAGTACACGCAGAAATGGGCACAGTGAATCAGAGTCGGCAAAAATTGCGTGTCAGTGGGCGACATGCACACGCCCACAACAAAATGGCTCCACAGCGCCCCCTCAAAGTTGACCCCTATTCTTTTGGAGACATGCATTTTTGGCATAGGCCAATCCCCTTTGGCACAGCGATAGAGCACATGGAGACGGTCACAAAACATAATTATAGCTCCGCCCTCTGACCAACAGGAAGTCGGCCATCTTGGATTGAAATCCTGGAGAAGAAATCTCTCACCAGATGTTTTAATGTACTACTCCTTGGTTTTTCAGCAGAATAAGCTCAAACATGGCTCAATAGAATCTAGAGAAATGAAGCTACAACTTCAAGCCAGCTTTTTTTGATAACGTTTACAGTTTTCACATAGCGCCCCCACAAAAAACGTGCTTTTTTCCCGTACCTTGGACAACCCCTCGCAGGCATGCACTCTATACAATCTGGATCATATTTGGCTGACATAAGGCCTCTTATGGTATGAATCCATAGAGCTCAATAATTGCACGGTGCTCACCAGTATAGCGCCACCTATGTATACCTTGAAACATTTAGTTTGTACAATTTATATGAAACTTTGCAGGTATATTCTACACATTAAATCGAACACAAAAATATATTACATGTGTTTGATATTTTCAAAGGTGTGGGCGTGGCAATGACGCACAGGAAGTCGGCCATTTTCACTTTTAACCTCTTAACTCCCACCTGAACCAAGTGCATTTCTTTGTGTGCTGTGTTTTCACCTGCACTTACGTCTCATTTCTGTAACTGTGTTTTTGACGCTTTTTTTCCAGAAGCTTTAAGACATGGGTCAAGACGAACTGGAGAAAATGTGCTCGGTTACAGTGGGGGTTAAGAGATTAAAATGGCACCCCCACAAAAAAAATGCCTTTTTGCAGTACATTTCACAACCCCTCGCAGGCATGCGCTCTATCCAATCTGGATCATATTTGCCTGACATAAGGCCTCTTATGGTCTGAACAGATAGAGCTCAATAACTTCACAGTGCTCAACACTATAGCGCCCCCTATCTATACCTTGAATATTGCAGTCTGGATTATTTATCTCCCACTTTGCCGGTATATTCTACACAATAAACTAAACGAAAATGATATTACATATACATCATATTGTGTAAGATGTGGGCGTGGCCAGGGTAAACGTGTTCCTGAGAGCGTCATTATTACCCATGATAACTGGCACATTCTTTGTCCCTTTGAGTTTTAAATGTTATCACTTATACACCAGATGGCCCTGAATCTTTTTACATGAACACAAAAATGATCCATGCTATAGCGCCCCCTGCTGCAAAGAGCAAGAGTTAGTAGACAGAGAGCACACAGGTTGTGTGTGAGGCCTAGGGGAGAGCAGGTTTGGGCGAGAGCGGGGGCGGTTGCAAAGGAGGCGGTCGCAAGGGGGGGCTGCGCCAGGGGCGAGGGCCTACATCGCCGCTTGCGGCTTTAATTATTAGGCCCGAGCCAGGACTTTGTCCTGGTAAGGGACTATTGTTCTCCCCCGGTTTCTTGTTATTATTAGGCCCGAGCCAGGACTTTGTCCTGGTAATTAGGCCCGAGCCAGGACTTTGTCCTGGTAAGGGACTTTTGTTCTCCCCCGGTTTCTTGTTATTATTAGGCCCGAGCCAGGACTTTGTCCTGGTAAGGGACTATTGTTCTCCCCCGGTTTCTTGTTATTATTATTATTATTATTATTATTATTAGGCCCGAGCCAGGACTTTGTCCTGGTAAGGGACTATTGTTCTCCCCCGGTTTCTTGTTATTATTATTATTATTAGGCCCGAGCCAGGACTTTGTCCTGGTAAGGGACTATTGTTCTCCCCCGGTTTCTTGTTATTATTATTATTATTATTATTATTATTATTATTATAGTTACGCCTCTAAGATCCTGTTTTTCAGTGCCTTCCCGTGTAAAAGTACACGCAGAAATTGGCACAGTGATCAGAGTCGGCAAAAATTGCGTGTCAGTGGGCGACATGCACACGCCCAAAACAAAATGGCTCCACAGCGCCCCCTCAAAGTTGACCCCCATTCTTTTGGGGACAGTCATTTTTGGTGTAGGCCAATCCCCTTTGGCACAGTGATAGAGCACATGGAGAGAGTCACAAAACATAATTATAGCTCCGCCCTCTGACCAACAGGAAGTCGGCCATCTTGGATTGAGATCCTGGAGAAGAAATCTCTCACCAGATGTTTAAATGTACTACTCCTTGGTTTTTCTGCAGAATAAGCTCAAACATGGCTCAATAGAATCTAGAGAAATGGAGCTACATTTTCAAGCCAGCTTTTTTTGATAACGTTTACAGTTTTCACATAGCGCCCCCACAAAAAACATGCTTTTTTCCCGTACCTTCGACAACCCCTCGCAGGCATGCGCTCTATCCAATCTGGATCATATTTGGTTGACATGAGGCCTCTTATGGTATGGATCCATAGAGCTCAATAACTGCACGGTGCTCGCCACTATAGCGCCACCTATCTATACCTTGAAACATTTAGTTTGTACAATTTATATGAAACGTTGCAGGTATATTCTACACATTAAATCGAACACAAAAATATATTACATGTGTTTTATATTTTCGAAGGTGTGGGCGTGGCAATGACGCACAGGAAGTCGGCCATTTTCACTTTCAACCTCTTAACTCCCACCTGAACCAAGTACACTTCTTTGTGTGCTGTGTTTTCACCTGCACTTACGTCTCATTTCTGTAACTGTTTTTGACGCTTTTTTTCAAGAAGCTTTAAGATATGGGTCAAGACGAACTGGCGAAAATGTGCTCGGTTAAAGTGGGGGTTAACAGATTAAAATGGCACCCCCACAGAAAAAATGCCTTTTTGCAGTACATTTCACAAGCCCTCGCAGGCATGCGCTCTATCCAATCTGGATCATATTTGGCTGACATAAGGCAACTCACGGTCTGAACAGGTAGAGCTCAATAACTGCACAGTGCTCAACACTATAGCGCCTCCTATCTATACCTTGAATATTGCAGTCTGGATTATTTATCTCCCACTTTGCCGGTATATTCTACACAATAAACCAAACAAAAAATGATATTACATATACATCATATTGTGTAAGATGTGGGCGTGGCCAGTGTAAACGTGTTCCTGAGAGCATCATTATTATGCATTCTTTGTCCCTTTGAGTTTTAAATGTAATCACGTATACACCAGATGGCCCTGAATCTTTTTACATGAACACAAAAATGATCCATGCTATAGCGCCCCCTGCTGCAAAGAGCAAGAGTTAGTAGACAGAGAGCACACAGGTTGTGTGTGAGGCCGAGGGGAGAGCAGGTTTGGGCGAGAGCGGGGGCGGAAGCAAAGGAGGCGGTCGCAAGGGGGGCTGCGCCAGGGGCGAGGGCCTACATCGCCGCTTGCGGCTTTAATTATTATTATTATTATTATAGTTACGCCTCTAAGATCCTGTTTTTCAGTGCCTTCCCGTGTAAAAGTACACGCAGAAATTGGCACAGTGATCAGAGTCGGCAAAAATTGCGTGTCAGTGGGCGACATGCACACGCCCAAAACAAAATGGCTCCACAGCGCCCCCTCAAAGTTGACCCCCATTCTTTTGGGGACAGTCATTTTTGGTGTAGGCCAATCCCCTTTGGCACAGTGATAGAGCACATGGAGAGAGTCACAAAACATAATTATAGCTCCGCCCTCTGACCAACAGGAAGTCGGCCATCTTGGATTGAAATCCTGGAGAAGAAATCTCTCACCAGATGTTTAAATGTACTACTCCTTGGTTTTTCTGCAGAATAAGCTCAAACATGGCTCAATAGAATCTAGAGAAATGGAGCTACATTTTCAAGCCAGCTTTTTTTGATAACGTTTACAGTTTTCACATAGCGCCCCCACAAAAAACATGCTTTTTTCCCGTACCTTCGACAACCCCTCGCAGGCATGCGCTCTATCCAATCTGGATCATATTTGGTTGACATGAGGCCTCTTATGGTATGGATCCATAGAGCTCAATAACTGCACGGTGCTCGCCACTATAGCGCCACCTATCTATACCTTGAAACATTTAGTTTGTACAATTTATATGAAACGTTGCAGGTATATTCTACACATTAAATCGAACACAAAAATATATTACATGTGTTTTATATTTTCGAAGGTGTGGGCGTGGCAATGACGCACAGGAAGTCGGCCATTTTCACTTTCAACCTCTTAACTCCCACCTGAACCAAGTACACTTCTTTGTGTGCTGTGTTTTCACCTGCACTTACGTCTCATTTCTGTAACTGTTTTTGACGCTTTTTTTCAAGAAGCTTTAAGATATGGGTCAAGACGAACTGGCGAAAATGTGCTCGGTTAAAGTGGGGGTTAACAGATTAAAATGGCACCCCCACAGAAAAAATGCCTTTTTGCAGTACATTTCACAAGCCCTCGCAGGCATGCGCTCTATCCAATCTGGATCATATTTGGCTGACATAAGGCAACTCACGGTCTGAACAGGTAGAGCTCAATAACTGCACAGTGCTCAACACTATAGCGCCTCCTATCTATACCTTGAATATTGCAGTCTGGATTATTTATCTCCCACTTTGCCGGTATATTCTACACAATAAACCAAACAAAAAATGATATTACATATACATCATATTGTGTAAGATGTGGGCGTGGCCAGTGTAAACGTGTTCCTGAGAGCATCATTATTATGCATTCTTTGTCCCTTTGAGTTTTAAATGTAATCACGTATACACCAGATGGCCCTGAATCTTTTTACATGAACACAAAAATGATCCATGCTATAGCGCCCCCTGCTGCAAAGAGCAAGAGTTAGTAGACAGAGAGCACACAGGTTGTGTGTGAGGCCGAGGGGAGAGCAGGTTTGGGCGAGAGCGGGGGCGGAAGCAAAGGAGGCGGTCGCAAGGGGGGCTGCGCCAGGGGCGAGGGCCTACATCGCCGCTTGCGGCTTTAATTATTATTATTATTCCGCCTCTAAGATCCTGTTTTTCAGTGCCTTCCCGTGCAAAAGTACACGCAAAAATTGGCACAGTGATCAGAGTCGGCAAAAATTGCGTGTCAGTGGGCGACATGCACACGCCCAAAACAAAATGGCTCCACAGCGCCCCCTCAAAGTTGATCCCCATTCTTTTGGGGACATGCATTTTTGGCGTAGGCCAATCCCCTTTGGCCCAGTGATAGAGCACATGGAGAGAGTCACAAAACATAATTATAGCTCCGCCCTCTGACCAACAGGAAGTCGGCCATCTTGGATTGAAATCCTGGAGAAGAAATCTCCCACCAGATGTTTCAATGTACTACTCCTTGGTTTTTCAGCAGAGTAAGCTCTAACATGGCTCAATAGAATCTAGAGAAATGGAGCTACATTTTCAAGCCAGCTTTTTTTGATAACGTTTACAGTTTTCACATAGCGCCCCCACAAAAAACATGCTTTTTTCCCGTACCTTCGACAACCCCTCGCAGGCATGCACTCTATACAATCTGGATCATATTTGGCTGACATAAAGCCTCTTATGGTATGGATCCATAGAGCTCAATAACTGCACGGTGCTCACCACTATAGCGCCACCTATCTATACCTTGAAACATTTTAGTTTGTACAATTTATATGAAACTTTGCAGGTATATTCTACACATTAAATCGAACACAAAAATATATTACATGTGTTTGATATTTTCGAAGGTGTGGGCGTGGCAATGACGCACAGGAAGTCGGCCATTTTAACTTTTAACCTCTTAACTCCCACCTGAACCAAGTACACTTCTTTGTGTGCTGTGTTTTCACCTGCACTTGCGTCTCATTTCTGTAACTGTTTTTGACGCTTTTTCTCAAGAAGCTTTAAGATATGGGTCAAGACGAACTGGAGAAAATGTACTCGGTTAAAGTGGGGGTTAACAGATTAAAATGGCACCCCCACAAAAAAAGGCCTTTTTGCAGTACATTTCACAACCCCTCGCAGGCATGCGCTCTATCCAATCTGGATCATATTTGGCTGACATAAGGCAACTCACGGTCTGAACAGATAGAGCTTAATAACTTCACAGTGCTCAACACTATAGCGCCCCCTATCTATACCTTGAATATTGCAGTCTGGATTATTTATCTCCCACTTTGCCGGTATATTCTACACAATAAACTAAACAAAAAATGATATTACATATACATCATATTGTGTTAGATGTGGGCGTGGCCAGTGTAAACGTGTTCCTGAGAGCATCATTATTATGCATTCTTTGTCCCTTTGAGTTTTAAATGTAATCACTTATACACCAGATGGCCCTGAATCTTTTTACATGAACACAAAAATTATCCATGCTATAGCGCCCTCTGCTGTAAAGACCAAGAGTTAGCAGACAGAGAGCACACAGGTTGTGTGTGAGGCCGAGGGGAGAGCAGGTTTGGGCGAGAGCGGGGGCGGTAGCAAAGGAGGCGGTCGCAAGGGGGGGCTGCGCCAGGGGCGAGGGCCTACATCGCCGCTTGCGGCTTTAATTATTATTATTATTATAGTTACGCCTCTAAGATCCTGTTTTTCAGTGCCTTCCCGTGCAAAAGTACACGCAGAAAATGGCACAGTGATCAGAGTCGGCAAAAATTGCGTGTCAGTGGGCGACATGCACACGCCCAAAACAAAATGGCTCCACAGCGCCCCCTCAAAGTTGACCCCCATTCTTTTGGGGACATGCATTTTTGGCGTAGGCCAATCCCCTTTGGCCCAGCGATAGAGCACATGGAGACGGTCACAAAACATAATTATAGCTCCGCCCTCTGACCAACAGGAAGTCGGCCATCTTGGATTGAAATCCTGGAGAAGAAATCTCTCACCAGATGTTTCAATGTACTACTCCTTGGTTTCTCTGCAGAATAAGCTCAAACATGGCTCAATAGAATCTAGAGAAATGGAGCTACAACTTCAAGCCAGCTTTTTTTGATAACGTTTACAGTTTTCACATAGCGCCCCCACAAAAAACATGCTTTTTTCCCGTACATTGGACAACCCCTCGCAGGCATGCGCTCTATCCAATCTGGATCATATTTGGTTGACATGAGGCCTCTTATGGTATGGATCCATAGAGCTCAATAACTGCACGGTGCTCGCCACTATAGCGCCACCTATCTATACCTTGAAACATTTAGTTTGTACAATTTATATGAAACGTTGCAGGTATATTCTACACATTAAATCGAACACAAAAATATATTACATGTGTTTTATATTTTCGAAGGTGTGGGCGTGGCAATGACGCACAGGAAGTCGGCCATTTTCACTTTCAACCTCTTAACTCCCACCTGAACCAAGTACACTTCTTTGTGTGCTGTGTTTTCACCTGCACTTACGTCTCATTTCTGTAACTGTTTTTGACGCTTTTTTTCAAGAAGCTTTAAGATATGGGTCAAGACGAACTGGCGAAAATGTGCTCGGTTAAAGTGGGGGTTAACAGATTAAAATGGCACCCCCACAGAAAAAATGCCTTTTTGCAGTACATTTCACAAGCCCTCGCAGGCATGCGCTCTATCCAATCTGGATCATATTTGGCTGACATAAGGCAACTCACGGTCTGAACAGGTAGAGCTCAATAACTGCACAGTGCTCAACACTATAGCGCCTCCTATCTATACCTTGAATATTGCAGTCTGGATTATTTATCTCCCACTTTGCCGGTATATTCTACACAATAAACCAAACAAAAAATGATATTACATATACATCATATTGTGTAAGATGTGGGCGTGGCCAGTGTAAACGTGTTCCTGAGAGCATCATTATTATGCATTCTTTGTCCCTTTGAGTTTTAAATGTAATCACGTATACACCAGATGGCCCTGAATCTTTTTACATGAACACAAAAATGATCCATGCTATAGCGCCCCCTGCTGCAAAGAGCAAGAGTTAGTAGACAGAGAGCACACAGGTTGTGTGTGAGGCCGAGGGGAGAGCAGGTTTGGGCGAGAGCGGGGGCGGAAGCAAAGGAGGCGGTCGCAAGGGGGGCTGCGCCAGGGGCGAGGGCCTACATCGCCGCTTGCGGCTTTAATTATTATTATTCCGCCTCTAAGATCCTGTTTTTCAGTGCCTTCCCGAGCAAAAGTACACGCAGAAACTGGCACAGTGAATCAGAGTCGGCAAAAATTGCGTGTCAGTGGGCGACATGCACACGCCCTAAACAAAATGGCTCCACAGCGCCCCCTCAAAGTTGACCCCCATTCTTTTGGGGACATGCATTTTTGGCATAGGCCAATCCCCTTTGGCACAGTGATAGAGCACATGGAGATGGTCACAAAACATAATTGTAGCTCCGCCCTCTGACCAACAGGAAGTCGGCCATCTTGGATTGAAATCCTGGAGAAGAAATCTCTCACCAGATGTTTCAATGTACTACTCCTTGGTTTTTCTGCAGAATAAGCTCAAACATGGCTCAATAGAATCTAGAGAAATGGAGCTACATTTTCAAGCCAGCTTTTTTTGATAACGTTTACACTTTTCACATAGCGCCCCCACAAAAAACGTGCTTTTTTCCCGTACCTTGGACAACCCCTCGCAGGCATGCGCTCTATCCAATCTGGATCATATTTGGCTGACATAAGGCCTCTTATGGTATGAATCCATAGAGCTCAATAATTGCACGGTGCTCACCACTATAGCGCCACCTATCTATACCTTGAAACATTTAGTTTGTACAATTTATATGAAACTTTGCAGGTATATTCTACACATTAAATCGAACACAAAAATATATTACATGTGTTTGATATTTTCTAAGGTGTGGGCGTGGCAATGACGCACAGGATGTCGGCCATTTTCACTTTTAACCTCTTAACTCCCACCTGAACCAAGTAAATCTTCTTTGTGTGCTGTGTTTTCACCTGCACTTACGTCTCATTTCTGTAACTGTGTTTTTGACGCTTTTTTTCAAGAAGCTTTAAGACATGGGTCAAGACGAACTGGAGAAAATGTGCTCGGTTAAAGTGGGGGTTAAGAGATTAAAATGGCACCCCCACAAAAAAAAGGCCTTTTTGCAGTACATTTCACAACCCCTCGCAGGCATGCGCTCTATCCAATCTGGATCATATTTGCCTGACATAAGGACACTCACGGTCTGAACAGATAGAGCTCAATAACTTCACAGTGCTCAACACTATAGCGCCACCTATCTATACCTTGAATATTGCAGTCTGGATTATTTATCTCCCACTTTGCCGGTATATTCTACACAATAAACTAAACAAAAAATGATATTACATATGCATCATATTGTGTAAGATGTGGGCGTGGCCAGGGTAAACGTGTTCCTGAGAGCATTATTATTACCCATGATAACTGGCACATTCTTTGTCCCTTTGAGTTTTAAATGTAATCACTTATACACCAGATGGCCCTGAATCTTTTTACATGAACACAAAAATGATCCATGCTATAGCGCCCTCTGCTGTAAAGAGCAAGAGTTAGCAGACAGAGAGCACACAGGTTGTGTGTGAGGCCGAGGGGAGAGCAGGTTTGGGCGAGAGCGGGGGCGGTAGCAAAGGAGGCGGTCGCAAGGGGGGGCTGCGCCAGGGGCGAGGGCCTACATCGCCGCTTGCGGCTTTAATTATTATTATTCCGCCTCTAAGATCCTGTTTTTCAGTGCCTTCCCGTGCAAAAGTACACGCACAAACTGGCACAGTGAATCAGAGTCGGCAAAAATTGCGTGTCAGTGGGCGACATGCACACGCCCTAAACAAAATGGCTCCACAGCGCCCCCTCAAAGTTGACCCCCATTCTTTTGGGGACATGCATTTTTGGCATAGGACAATCCCCTTTGGCACAGTGATGGAGCACATGGAGACGGTCACAAAACATCATTATAGCTCCGCCCTCTGACCAACAGGAAGTCGGCCGGCCATCTTGGATTGAAATCCTGGAGAAGAAATCTCTCACCAGATGTTTCAATGTACTACTCCTTGGTTTTTCAGCAGAATAAGCTCAAACATGGCTCAATATAATCTAGAGAAATGGAGCTACAACTGCAAGCCAGCTTTTTTTGATAACGTTTACACTTTTCACATAGCGCCCCCACAAAAAACGTGCTTTTTTCCCGTACCTTGGACAACCCCTCGCAGGCATGCGCTCTATCCAATCTGGATCATATTTGGCTGACATAAGGCCTCCTATGGTATGAATCCATAGAGCTCAATAATTGCACGGTGCTCACCACTATAGCGCCACCTATCTATACCTTGAAACATTTAGTTTGTACAATTTATATGAAACTTTGCAGGTATATTCTACACATTAAATCGAACACAAAAATATATTACATGTGTTTGATATTTTCAAAGGTGTGGGCGTGGCAATGACGCACAGGAAGTCGGCCATTTTCACTTTTAACCTCTTAACTCCCACCTGAACCAAGTACACTTCTTTGTGTGCTGTGTTTTCACCTGCACTTACGTCTCATTTCTGTAACTGTGTTTTTGACGCTTTTTTTCCAGAAGCTTTAAGATATGGGTCAAGACGAACTGGCGAAAATGTGCTCGGTTAAAGTGGGGGTTAACAGATTAAAATGGCACCCCCACAAAAAAAAGGCCTTTTTGCAGTACATTTCACAACCCCTCGCAGGCATGCGCTCTATCCAATCTGGATCATATTTGGCTGACATAAGGCCTCTTACAGTCTGAACAGACAGAGCTCAATAACTGCACAGTGCTCAACACTATAGCGCCCCCTATCTATACCTTGAATATTGCAGTCTGGATTATTTATCTCCCACTTTGCCGGTATATTCTACACAATAAACTAAACAAAAAATGATATTACATATACATCATATTGTGTAAGATGTGGGCGTGGCCAGGGTAAACGTGTTCCTGAGAGCATTATTATTACCCATGATAACTGGCACATTCTTTGTCCCTTTGAGTTTTAAATGTAATCACTTATACACCAGATGGCCCTGAATCTTTTTACATGAACACAAAAATGATCCATGCTATAGCGCCCTCTGCTGTAAAGACCAAGAGTTAGCAGACAGAGAGCACACAGGTTGTGTGTGAGGCCGAGGGGAGAGCAGGTTTGGGCGAGAGCGGGGGCGGTAGCAAAGGAGGCGGTCGCAAGGGGGGACTGCGCCAGGGGCGAGGGCCTACATCGCCGCTTGCGGCTTTAATTATTTTTGTTTTCAGCATAAATAAACTATGTAGCAAAGCAAACATTTCGAGATTATATTTATTTTACCAAACCTTTATTTTTTATTTATGCTGTTTTTTCCACCCTCAAACGCCTCACTGCCTCCGGTGCAGCCTTTGTAAACAACATAGGGAGGAAAAAGACATGACAGCTCCTATAGGTATTGGATTATTTGACAAACGGACATTTGATGAGGATTTCAGCAGAATCAGAGCAGGTTGGTCAGATGTTTGTCAGTTTACGATCTTTGGTAAACTTCTGTCATAATGCTAAACTCGTAGCTGCTAACTTTAGCTGCGTCTGTTGCTTCCATGCCTGCACGTGTATGTGTTTACATGGTGTGTTGGGGGTGAGGCGGGGAAGGTGTGGAGCTTTTTTTGAGAAAAAGTTAACGTTGTTAGAAACAACGAGCTATGTTCCGGTCTGTTTTGGTCGCGCAAAATGGAGTAGCTGAGGGTGGCTTTAAAATCGATTCTTAAATGTTTTACATCGATTCACATTTTACGCATATTAAATCGATTTTAAATCGATTTTCGATGAATCGTTACATCCCTAGTGGGGATGATAAATTAGTGCAATCTAAAAATGGATGAAGCATTAAGGATCTGTTTCATTCTAGTTGGTAATGTAGATTGTTGGCAGAGAACACGTCTTTGCCTTAAGTGTGTGTGCATCTCGGTGTGTGGGCATATAAGCTGCAAAGCTGTTACATGGCCTCATTGATTTCATGCCCTCTCCTCACTTCTATTCACATCTCCTCTCCGACTCACCTCTCTCCTCAGAGCTCTCCTCCTTCTCTTTTGGTCTGTTGCCCACAGCAATGGTTCACTGCGGTTATCAGTGGCTTAAGAGGAAGTGGAAGGCAGCCATGTGGACCTCCCATGAATGTTGTGGAGATTGGTCATATGACTACAATGGTCAATTTTACCAGCATCTACTAGATTTGGTGGTCCAAGAAGTGTAATTTAGCACAGCTACCTTAAGTGGGACATTTGGAGGATGCCATTTTTAATTAAATGACACTTAACAATCGGTCTCTTTTTCCCTGTGCAAATGCAGTTAGCTTTCGGAGATGTTGCTCTTACCTGCATTGTTTGACCCTTTTTGGAAAGACATAGAATGGATAAGAATGCCTTGAATAAGGTTAGAGTTTATGTGGACAGCAGCATCGGCCAGATCTAATTTGTTGGTGGACAACGAGAAAAGCGGGTTGGCCGGTAAAAATAGAGGGGGTTGTAGGGGTGGTCATGGTGTTCGCCTGTAATACCCCCGACTTCAAAAAACACTTTGTAAAAGGGATTCCAATGAAGACCTTGCACCTCGCTGGTGCTACTGCTAGTCCTCAACAGACATTAGTCTCTGTATTGTATTGTATTGATTTCAAAGATATTCAGGCGCCTGGGACGGGGCCTGCGTTAAAGTAGAACAAAACAATGGTTTGGGATAAATTGGCCAGGAAACAGTAAAGAGGCGTCAAAAGTAGGACTGTCCCAGGTAAATCGGGACTATCCTAACTACCCAGTTAATCGGGTCGTCTGGTCACCCTACATATAGTTTGCTCATTATCAAAAACGGAATAAACATTTGGGTGTTTTTGACCAAAAAGCAACTGAAAATGTTGGAAATTGTTGTCTTTATCAGAAAATAATGGTAAGATATTCATTAATTTAGTTTGTATTGGGGGTTTTTTTGGCTGCATCTTCAGACTGCTAGTCACAGTTTGAATGTGCACTATACTTAATCATAAAACGTTCTTTATGTGCAAAATTATAGCTCTTTTGAATGTGTGGAAAGATCTCAAAAAAGCACTAAAATTGAAGATATTTTTTTGACTAAAACTCAACTAAAATTGAATTACATTTTCGTCAAAAGACTAAGACTAAAACTAAATTAAAATATGTTGTCAAAATTAACACTGCCTGGGAGATTCGACTTTCACTTGACGAATCGGCGACCTTCCCGGGCCGATTGCAATCAGATTAGAGCAGCATTTGACAGTCTAGTAGAATCAAAGTGCATTGAATTGCCCCAAAGTAACTGTACATGCTGTCCCTGCCCTGGAAACTGTCAGGCTGTTGTATGGAATGCTAGCACATTGTCAATAACATCATATTAGCTGCTTCTGATGGACTACTGCTGTTGTCCAGCGAAGCTGCGCACTACAAGTTTAACGTTGTTGACAGGAGTGCTGACTTTAGAGGCTTAATCCGTGCTGGCGATGTGTGTTGAGCCATGAGACAGACAGAGGACTCCCATCGGAGCTACAGCAATCATATGAAAACAAGAAATAAACATGAATAAAGTCACTAAAACTATCTATAAAGCGACCTTTAACATTGTGTGGTGCTTGTTGAATTTACTGTTTATTATACAATTCTCATCAACAAAGAGCCATAGTATAGTATAATATAACATTAGCCTTTGGCCGGTAAGCCAGGGCTAATCAGCCTCTGTTTAAGAGTTTTAGGTGGATTTGAGTTTAAACACTGAGAGAAATCCTGACATAGACCCTGGGTATATTGTTTAAGATCAGAAGGACATCGGAAATAATCACAAAACAGCAGTTTGGTCTGTGTGTATACCATGTTTATTGTGTTTAATGCAGTCAATTGTTTAATGTTTGAACTGGATCCAATTTGACTTGTTTGTAAACTTGGCCAAAGTAAGTGGTTTAAATATTGTGTTAAAATCTGAGCTGTTACAACTTTAAAACTAGGTATATCACTCTCTAATAATTAGAGAGTGATGTACCTAGTTTTAAAGTGTGGGGTCGGCCCATTAGTCCAACAACCCATTAGTCCAACGTCTCATTATTCTGAAAATGACCCATTGAGTAGGGGTTGAAAAATAAACTTAAGTTCAGGCAAGAGTCCACTGACCTTAAGGTTAGGGCCATTGGTTGTATATGGCTGTCTAATTCGAAACACCACTGGTACATTCGGACTAATGGGTTGTCGAACCAATGGCACCGCGCATGCACCTAATTTAGTATGAATACACAGGACCGTCGCAGGGGGATTGGAAGGCCCTGTGCGAACTTGAAACGTGAGGCCCTACTCTGACACTTGTCAGAGGTTCCACTGAACTTTTATCCTTCCCAGACCAGAGCCCTATTCGCGCGGGATTAGAATTACCTGGGGACGTCGGTAAAACTGAAATTACCCTAGGACATCAGGTATTTTTTATGTGCATTCGCACGGGATCAGCAATGTCAGTAATTCTGAAAAATTAAAGTTTTTTGCGGAAATGATGGATGGATAATGAACACTGAATGATAACAACAAGCCTTGTATTCATCCGTGCTCTATATACAGTAAATACAGGCTAAATGAGTGGGGTGATTTAGTCCATGAATTATTTTAACCAATGCTTTCTGCACAATTAGTCAGAGAAAAAAATAAATATATAAATTAAAGGATTGCGAGGCCTTCTAGTGGCGCGAGGCTCTGTGCGGTTGCACAGTTGGCACAGCCCTTGCGACGGTACTGTGCATACGTCACATTAAATGGGTCTATAGTTCCTCATTGCCCAGTGAATAATTATCTAGCACTAGCCTCACAGACAACAGGTTTATGTGTCACATCAAATGTTTCTTGGCAAACTTTGTCTATTGTAGGTTTATTTGTTAATCTTCACAGATATGATTGTTTAATGAGACAGGGGAAATATTGCACCAATATGGTATAAAATGCTGTTGTTTTTTTGTGTTTGTTTTTTTATCAGTAGAGCATGTTATCAGAGCCTCCATATACTGTAAGTTGACTTGACATTTGACAATCCGACTATGAATATATTTAAATAGATATTTTGGGTGGCATTATTGTGTTTGTGCTTGGTGTGAGTGGCCCTGGATCACTGTGTCTTGGCATCCGTCAGGACCCAGCTGTGCTACCGTCTATTCCATTACAGGAAAGTAAGCTCTTTGTGAAGTAATTAAACTGGAAGCATCTGTTCTTGTTCCGTACATCTCACACCTGAGCTGCAGCAAAGTCCACCAGCTACAGAAACAGAGGCACTGAGGACTGAGCCAGACTGAAGTTCAGTTCAGTTACGGATGGTGGCAAACGGGCCCTGGCTTGTTCATAATGTTGACTTGGAAACATAAGTGAGTGTCATAGTTTGTGGTTGTGCAAATCCCTTTATGGTGAAACAACTGAGTTTGCTATTTTAAAATCATAATGAGAAAAAGAAAGTACCAATGACAAAAGACAAGCTGTAATTGATGCTTAAGGGGACAATACACAGTATTAAAAACTGGGGTATGTAAACTTTTGATCAGGGTCTTTCTTTTTTCATAATGATTTAAAAATCGCAAACTCAGTTGTGTCACCATAAATGGCTTCACACAACCACTAACTATGAGTGAAAAAAAAACTTGTGTTATCTTTCATATTTTCTGAAACATAGTAAAAAAAAATAGAAAAATCTGCCAGGGTATGTAAACTTTTGAGCACAACTGTATATTTACAAAGAGCATATAAACACAATAATCATCATTCACTGACAACATTGTGTTGGGGACCATAAAGACTATGTCTGATCTTTAGTAAACCACCCATTATGATCAGAATCTCAAGGGGGAATCACTGTATTGGTGGATGATATTTTGTGTGTGTGTGCATGTCTAGGACCAGCCACTGTACTCACAATGAATTAAAGTCAGTCATTATGACGATAAGTGTGAGCTGCTTCTGCTCGACTGTTGTGTCTTCCGCCAGGGTCTGAGCACTCTTTTGCAATGCGAGTCCAATGAATCTTGGCATTGTCCTCAATAGGCCTGTGCCATCAGACAAGAAGAAATCCTTTGATGACCTGATCATTCAGGATGTTCAGATAATCAGCTGATCTGATCTCAGTCTATGTGCAGTGTATTGTAATAATCAATAATTAAGCTTAAGAGTTTATTTCAGGTGGAGGATCAGAAGACAGATTTAGATTTAGACACAGATCTACCGAACGCTCATTTGACTTAACTTTATAGCCTTGCAGTTTGTGCCAGACACTGATGCACAGTAGGGGTTCATTAAACAGGTAAACAGATTACTATTTTTTAGTTAGACTGACCTCTTCCCTCCTCAAATGTACCGCTGTAATTATCCCTTGTTTTTTTTACTGTGTGCAGCAACCCCACAGTAAAAAAAAACATGACTGATAGGGCTGTGACTTGGAAGCGTTCTACTTTGATCATGTGTCTCTAAAATGTCTTCCTTGTCACTAATCCATCACATGCATTGATCTACTAAAATCCAGTAGCACAGGACGGCACAGGCAGGAGTTAGACTGACATAAAGTTACTCAGCCACAAAGCAGGTCTTTGTCCTTCTTACTGCTGTTGGTGTACGCCATTTATCTGTCTGCACCTATTGATCCTTTGTGAAATATACTTTTTATTCACATTCAACCTACAGCGGCAGTGCACTGACAGATATTGATTTTTTGTAAGTTTGTCTGTGTTCATGCATGTGTGTGGGAGGTGGGCAACGTGAGGGGATTGGAAGTTACAAAGATTCAAGTAGAAAATTATCCGTTTGATGCAGACTTTAGAAACTAACTTCTTAATTTGTTCATTTATTTATTTATTTTCCTTTATTTAACCAGGACAGTCCCACTGAGATTAAGAATCTCAATTTTAGTACCACCTAAAAAGATTCTGTGGTCTTGAAGTAAAAACAGTGTAGGGCTATATTGTGTAATATCATCTGCTCTATAGTGATCAAAAGTGAAGGCAAAAAAACAAAATGCCCAACCAAAAAAAAGTCACACGCTGTAATACTATATTTAGGTGGAGCGTTCGCTTTGATTACAGCACACATTTGCTGTGGCATTTATTTCAATAGGCTTCTGCAATGTCAAAAGAGCCAGTGGTGCAATAATTTTTCACCAAAATCGATGATCAATCAAGTTTTATTTCTAAAGCGCCTTACAACAACCAAAGTTGACCAAAGCGCTGCACACAATAAACATTAAAATAAAAATACAATATAAAAAGGAGTACAATTTCATTTAAAACAGACCATTTACAACAGTTGCCACAGAACTATGTGTCAAATGCCTCTTTAAACAGGTGAGTCTTTAGTTTTGCTTTGAACAGGGGCAGGTCTGAAACGGCACGTAACTCAAGTGGCAACGAGTTCCAGAGTTTTGGACCTGCCACAGCAAAAGCCCGATCACCCCACTCTTTATGATGTGACCTGGGCACCTCCAGCAGGTGGTGTTGGGCTGAACGTAGGGTTCTGCTGGGCTGGTAAGGGGTCAGAGTCTCACATAAATACACAGGTGCAAGGCCGTGGATGGAACTGAAAACAAAAAGTAAAAGTTTGTACTGGATTCTGAAAAGGACCGGGAGCCAATGCAGGGAGTAAAGGACGGGCGTGATGTGGTCATGTTTGCGAGAGTTGGTGAGGAGCCGGGCAGCAGCATTTTGCACAAGCTGTAATTTGTGAATGAAGGTTTGACTGAGTCCAATATACAGTGCATTGCAGTAATCCAATCGTGAGCTGATGAATGCGTGAATAGTTTTTTCCAGGTCGGAGCGGCTGAGGAAAGGCTTCACTTTTGCCAGAAGGCGAAGCTGGAAAAAACTTGCCTTAACTACAGAGTCAATTTGCTTGCGAAAATCCAGATTTGCATCCAGATTAACACCTAGGTTTTTGATGATGGTGTGGGGGACGAGAGACTGAAGACCAGGAACAGTGGCGCTGAGTGGATTTTGAGCACCAAAAAGAATGAGTTCAGATTTGCCCTCATTTAAACACAAAAAGTTCTGTGAGAGCCAGAGCTTAATGTCATCCAGACACCTGTGGATGGACTGAGGTGTGTCTGGGGAGTTTGGCGAAACCGGGAGGTAGATTTGTAGATCGTCTGCATACATGTGAAAGGACACGTTATGGCGAGAGATGATTGAACCCAGGGGCAACATGTAAAGTGAAAATAAAACCGGACCTAAAAGGGAACCCTGTGGTACACCAGAGGACAGAGTGGCTGTAGAGGAGGAAACGTCATTGATGACCACGGAAAAAGACCTGTCCGTTAGGTAGGACATGAACCACTGCAGCACGGGTCCCTGAAGGCCCACCTGCTGGGCCAGGCGGGTCAGGAGGATGGAGTGGTCCACTGTATCGAAGGCTGCAGTGAGGTCTAGCATCATCAACAATACTGGTTTTTTAGAGTCCAGAGACAACAGGATGTCATTTTGCACTTTCAGTAGTGCAGACTCAGTGCTGTGGCGTGTCCTGAAGCCCGATGATGAGCAAGTGTAATCACTGTGCAAAGCCCTCTCCAGCACATTCCAAAGATTGTCAACCACTCCATGAGGGAAAATGATGCCGCTGCAATTCACCCAGTGAACATTTATGAAAACTCATTATCAAAAGATTTTTGCCCAAAATTCAAACTCGAGCCGTCACACTTTTTGGCTTTTTCCCATTTTGGAATTTCAAAATGGTGGAGCGCCATATAATAAAGAAATTTGGTATAGACGTAGATCTTGACAAGTTGAGCAAAAATTATCTGTATTTTATATTCGGCCACCATTTTGGATGAAAGTCTGGAATATGGAATATGCTTTCTTGTTAATCTAGTAATATCTAGTTCCTCCAAGAAAATTTCTCATTCCCCCTGAGACATGTGGTAAAAAAAAATGAAAATACAAAGAATTGTTCCCATAAAGAAAGGGGGCTGTAGTAATACGCTGGGTAGGAACCTTTGTATGCCGGTATGTTCCTTGTGGGAGGACAATAAAATGACTTGAACATGGCTAGTCCTCACTGTTTACGCACTGACTGCAGTGTTTACGAGGCGTGATTAGCCAGAATATTGACATTAGCTTGACTTGAGGCGGGGATCTACTTAGAACCTTGGCATTGATTGATTGAAACAGCTTTGTGAATGTAGTGCGCAAATGAATACATCTTGTTCATTAACTGCAGGATAATCTGTGGAGAACTTTTTGCTTGTAAACCCATTGAGCAAAGAAATAATAAAAATCAGTTTGCTAGAATGAAACTGCACCATATGGCGGCAGGTCATTTACTAAACGTTTTAACACATACAAACACAGTAGAGTGTACTAAAATGGAGCAAAAAGCAACGCAGTTGATATTTGCGTTTCTAAAAAAACAGCAGAGGCCGCAGAGCAAACTTAGCGCATGGCTCCACATTATTATATGCAAACAAAGGCAATTTTGCCACAATGCACACAACATGAGGCGGGGAAAATGCAAATGCTTGCGCTTAGCTATTGCTAATTGTATTTATCACGACTATGTGAAGTAAAACTGTGCAAGAAATTAGTACGTGGGAGAACCAGGTAAACCTTGACGCAGAACAATCTAATGCAGTTTGTGCACCAAAGTGGTATTCTAAACATTTACAAATGTTTGTATCTGGCTCACTTACAAATATAAAATATTTTTGTTTGGTTTTAATGGCGTGTGGGTTTATAAAGAAAGTACACATTACCATGCGTCCCTGGCCGTTTCTCAGAGTGCAGACTCTGTACTTGTGAACATCTGGGTACGGACTTACGGGTGCAGACTCGGAGAACGGACTTCAGGAGTTCACGAGTGTGGACTCTGCTTTTTCAGCGTTTGGAACAAGTGAACTCGATGACATCACAGGAAGTAGCTCATGAACATGGGGCTGTGAGCTTTTATAAAATTAAATAACCTCATATGACATTAAAAGGGTGAGACACTGCAGGCGAAGTAGAAATATGTTTTTAAAGACACCAATTACAAACTTTTGAAGAAAACAATAACATTTGTACATTTTAGTCAATTTCACATGATGTATTTATACATAAATAAGGCATTATTTATTATTTTATGTATTTATGGTTTATTTGGTCAGGACAGTGCAAGTTAATGAACAAGCCACACCGGATTGTAGCCTTTGTGCACTCTCATTCATCCTGGCCTATTGTACATGTTTTTAGTGGTAGGGGAAACCGGAGTCCCCTCCTGGAACCGCCACCTTAACGTGGTGGTGGGGTTTGAGCGCCTGAACGATCCAGGGAGCTCTGTTGTCGGGGATTCGTGCCCCTGGTAGGGTCTCCCAGGGAAAACAGGTCCTAAGTTATGGGTCAGACAAAGAGCAGTTCAGAAGCCCCTTATGAGAGACCAACAGGCCCGTTTGGAACCATGAGGCCGTCCTTCTGTGGACCCACCACCTGCAAGAGAAGCCATAGGGGCTGGTGCTATGTGATTTGGGCAGCTCCAACAGCTGCCCCCACGACCCAGCAACGGACAAGTGGGAGAAAATGGATGGTCTGTTGATCAGCTGAAGCGCGGCTCCGTGCGCGCGGAGGAGGGGCCGCATGCGGAGGCTCGCGGTGATCCACGTGGTCAAATCGAAACGGATTGTGGGAAATATAGCTGGCGGAGTACGCACAAGCCTCCTCTGATGCATGCTCGGTAAAACGGGCGGAGCAAGTTCTCATCCGGGGATTTTCAGCGAACTTGCTGAGAAGCGGACTTAGAATTGGAACATTATTTGGTTATGACGTTTCCCCGAGTCCACGAGCACACAAGTCCGCACAAGTACACAGATTGAGAAATGGCCCCTGTTTCCCTTGGCTCCTGACCTGCAGTTCACAACCGCAAAAAGGCTCCACTAATCTGTCCCAGGTCCTTAATATTTTGTGCACAGTGGTGATGGCGCATTGTTGATAGACTACGAGGAGGCACGAGCTGTGTGTTCGCTGTTCACCTGCCGCTCATACCCGGGGGTCTCCAAAATGCGGGCCGGTATGTGCATGTATTCCTGCTGGATTGATATTCTTTGCTTTTGAAGAGTCCATGATAAAAGCCTCATAGTCCTCAGACAAACATCTGGCAGCGCTGAAATGTTTCCTGCTAGTTTCCATCCCAGATATGGCTGTGACCTGTGTGCTCCGTAGCAGGTGACATGCTCCTCGGACCCGTGCGTGGAGACCGCCGATGAGCGCGTAGAGGGCTTGGAGTTGTTTTTGTTTTTTTCCCCCTGCGCCATCACGTACATATACACGATTAAATAACTGAGGGCAACAGACACAAATCACAGGAAGCATCTCTTGGCTATTTCTTTAAAGCCAAGAATAGGCTATTTATATGCTATAGTGTTGTATTCTATGCTTATGCCACTAGAGGGCGCAGCTACTCTATACGATGCTATGCACTGCCGACGAAGTGAGAGTTTTTGAATAATGCATTGATGTTGAACTGACTGCTGAAAACCTATTCTGAAAGGTTCCTATATAAATCTACAAGTGATTTACGATACTATGGGCTTCTTCATTCATACTACACCACAAATTGGCGACGAGTGAACCTACGTGCGTTTTTTCACTACTTTTTTTGCTTCGAAGAAGTTGCTGCTATGGCTGGTAACGTACCACCGCCGCCTGCTGCTTTTTTGCCGAGTCCAGGAGAGCCGACTATGCCGTTCGAGATGTGGATGTGGATGTTCAACAACTACTTGCTGGTAATAAACGCAACTGGAAATTCATGGCCAGAAGGGCGCTAAAGAGCTACTTTACTCCACTGCTTGGGAACCGAAAGACAGCGTTTGTTCTACTCTTTACCAGAGACCGGTGATACTGTAGCGTCAGCCGTTACTGCTTTAGAAAAATACTTTACTCCAAAAGTAAATGTCGTTGTGGAAAGACATTTATTTCGGAAAAGAAAACAAGTACAATATGTGGCTGCTTTACGTGATCTCGCTTCAAGATGCAATTTTGAGGACAAAATGGATGAAATGATACCCGACCAGCTGATTGAACACGTTACTGCCTCCCGCATCAGAGAAATGCTTTTGCTTGAACCTGATTTGTCTCTGGATAAAGCCATTACACTTGCTACTCAGGTGGAATCTGCTGCAAATCAAGCTAAATCAATGGCAACAGACCACACTACTCCAGTACAGGCTATACAACGACGTCCTCCTTACAAAAAAAAAAGTCAACAAAACACACGTCCAAGTAAACCTCCAGATGCTTCTACTTCTTCCGCTCAGACTTGTTGTTTTCGGTGTGGCTCAGATAAACACCTGGCAAACTATCCACAGTGCCCAGCTGCCAAGGCAAAATGTAAGTCATGCTCCAAAATTGGCCATTTTGCTCGTGTCTGCCGTTCAGCTAAGACAAGTGATGTACATGAGATACACTTACCAAAAGTGACTGTACTGTATCTTAAAGATGCTCGCCATGCACCAAAGAAAATTCACTGTGATGTTACTGCATGCACTCCTACTTCTCCAAATGTGGGTTTGAGCCTTGTTGTGGACTCTGCCTCTGCTGTGTTTATCCTGCCGTACCGCACCTATGAAAAATGCTTCAGTGAGACTGCACTACAACCTCCTGCAATGCAGCTACACAAAAAGAAAGATTCCATTGCTGGGTTGCGTCGGTGTTAAAGTGAGCCGAGGAAACGTGTCCTCCACGGAAACCTTCTATGTAGTAAAAAGAGGAACACCCATACTGGGAAGAGACCTGATGAACGCGCTAAAAATATGCATCAAAGGTAACTGTTCTGCCTCCAAAAACTGCAGTGATGACTACTGACTCTGCACATACTCAAAACAGTGTTTCTCCTGAAATAGGCGGCGTGCAAAACTTTGTCCATAAGGTTAAACTTGACCCTACTGTCAAACCTGTGAGAAAAAACTGAGACGTTTACCTTTTGCCGTCAGATCTTCTGTTTCAGCTGAGCTTGATCGCCTACTGAATGCTGGTGTCATCGAGAGGATCGATGCATCACCTTGGGTTTCACCAATTGTCGTTACAGGACGCAAAACTGGTGGAATACGGATGTGTGCAGATCTTCGTGAACCAAATAAAGCTGTGATAATAGACTGCTACCCCACGAGCTATTCACAAACCTATATGGTGCCAAAGTGTTCTCTTCTATAGACTTAATGCATACTACCAACTGCCCCTTCATGAAGATAGCAGAGATCTCACTGCTTTCATTACACATGATGGACTATTCAGATTTTGTAGAGTGCCCTACGGACTCGCATCTGCTCCTTCAGCCTTTCAAAAGATGATGGCTGAAATCCCCAAAGACATTCCTGGTGTCCAACACTACTTGGATGATCTTGTTGTTTATGGTAAAACTCTACAGGAACATGCTCAAAACCTCCGCATGGTTCTACACAAACTGAAAGAAGCTGGACTGGTGCTAAATGACAACAAGTGTCATTTCAGAAAACCTTCCCTGCGCTTCTTGGGACATGTCATTACTGCAGATGGCATCCTCCCTGACCAAGAGCGCATTGATGCTGTGACTAAAGCTCCGCCCCCCTCAGATGCTGTGACTCTAAGGTCATTCCTTGGACTTGTCTCATGGTATTCAAAATTCTTGCTTAACTTTGCCACAGTTATAGCTCCCATGAGAGACTGTGCCAATAATAAAGACACATTCAAATGGTCATCTGAGGCACAAAACAGTTTTGAAGAAGTAAAACGACTCCTAGTAAACAGTCCTGCACTCACTCTGTTTGACCCTGCTTTACAAATTGTGATTTCAACAGATGCTAGTGACTATGGACTGGGAGGTGTTTTCACACAAGTTCAACCTGATGGAACTGAGAAACCTGTTGCTTTTGCCTCGCGCACACTTACCAGTACAGAACGCAAATACTCCACCGTTGAGAAAGAAGCACTTGCGTGTGTGTGGGCAACAGAAAAATGGAGAACATACCTCTGGGGACGACGCTTCATACTTCGTACTGACCACCAAGCTTTGACAACTCTACTCAGCACCAAAGGCATGGGACGTGCTGGAATGCGCATTGCTCGTTGGTCTGCACACTTGCTGTGTTTTGACTATGATGTTGTTTACAGACCAGGTACACAAAACTACACTGCTGACTGTCTTTCACGCCTTCCTTTGCCCTTGCCTGCAGACTTTACAACTGATGCTGAACCTGAAATGGTTCCTCATATCTGCTGCACTGTCATCGCTGCCAGTAACTGACTTTGATACAGCATGCCCTGCTTGCCCTGAATTGTCTGCCTTACATGCACAGATTGCTAAAGGTTGGCCTGCTACTATTAAGCCGCTTACTGAAATGCTTACACCTTACTACAAAATCAGAGATGAACTTTCAACTAAAGACCACTACATCCTACGTGGCTCCAGGCTGACTGCACCACTCTCTTTACGTCACAACTTGATCACACTTGCTCACGAGAGTCACCAAGCCATCGTTTGCACAAAACAACGCCTGAGAGACCTCTACTGGTGGCCTGGAATGGATTCACCAGTTCAAACTGCTATTGCGTAATGTGTCCTCTGTCAGTCCAATGATAAAACTGCATGTACACACCCTGCTCCACTTCAACCTGTACCACTGCCGGATGGTCCATGGAAGAAACTTGGACCTTTTGAAACTGCAGCCTCCGACGGCCGTTTTGCGATTACACTTACTGATTACTATTCAAAGTGGCCTGAACTTGCTTTTTCACGTACTGCAACCACAGATGATGTTGTTCACTTTCTGTCTTCGGTTTTCAGTCAACATGGAGATCCAGAGAACATAGTAACAGACAATGGTACTCGATTCACCTCTGCAGCTTTTGCCTCCTTCCTCCAGTCACGAGGCATTTCTCCCAGTAAAACATCTGTCTACTATCCAGCTGCAAATGGTGCTATTGAAAGATTTCATCGTGCACTCAGATCCTGCATTCAATCCGCTATTCAAGAATCCCAACCATGGGAAGACTCTGTTACTAACCGGCTTCAAATCTACCGTGCAAAACCACATGCTACTACTGTTACTTCTCCTTATGAACTTATGTATGGACACAAAATGCGCACTAAGTTAAACATTCTGCCCTTGCCAACTGCCACATCTGCCGCGGATGATAATGCTTGAGAGACTGTATGCAAGCGTCAAAGGAAAATGCAACGCTACACTGATGCCAAACGTGGTGCACGGGAACCTTCTTTTCGACCTGGTGAGAGAGTGAGGGTAAGGAAACCTCAACATGTTCCAAAAGCACACCCCAGATTCCCTCCTCCAGAGACTGTAGAGAGAAATGTGGGTACACATTCATTCTTGCTTAGTGATGGAAAAGTTTGGAATGCTACTCACCTTGCCCACTGTCCAATCACTGAAAACGACTCCAACATTATTTGCTGCTTTGATAAAAGGGCCATTGAAACTACACGAAAACAACGTACTAAATACAAACCTACTTCGCACAAGGACTATGTTATGCCTTAACATTTTTGATTCATCTGTACTTTGCTAGTTTAAAAGAAAGTTACTTGGTTTTTCTTATGTTTACCCCAGCAATCTGTTTTACTGTGTTCATATTAAGATACTATTGGTTACAGACTAAAATTTTACAGTTACATTGTGCTAAAGTGATACATTTTCAATTGTTTGCTAAATATACTGGACAATGTACTTTTTCTACAAGAAAGGAAATGTTGTATTCTATGCTTATGCCACTAGAGGGCGCAGCTACTCTATACGATGCTATGCACTGCCGAAGAAGTGAGAGTTTTTGAATAATGCATTGATGTTGAACTGACTGCTGAAAACCTGTTCTGAAAGGTTCAATCTACAAGTGATTTACAATACTATGGGCTTCTTCATTCATACTACACCACATATAGCCTAATAATAATTCGTTTTTTATTAAAAAGTGATAATTATTGATTGTGGACATCTGTCATTTATCCGTCATAACTTGTATAATGTTCCCTTAAAAGGTGCTCAGGAAAAGGAGCACCAACAGTTTGCGCAGATTGTGCTCGCGCAGTTAAGTTATTTGCATATCACATTTGCAACACTAATAATATGCACAGTTTCTAATAGTAAATCAGGAGCAACACGCCCACTCGAGCTTGTTAGCTCCGGGAGAAAACCACTCGACTACGACCCATTGTAGATGAAATGTGTGCAATAAACTTTAAAATCAACAAGCCCGGCTCAGTGTGTGATCATTGTTCAACGGTTGCTTGGTGGTTGATGGTGGTTTTATCGACTTTATTCGTGCATAATTATTTCTTATTTTCATGATCGGTGCTTTAGCTTGTAGCATTAGCTTTCTCCGGAGAGAATGCTCTGTGCATCAAGGCCCAAACATATTCCCAGTGCAGATCCAGACATGGAAATACATTTTCTTGTCACCGGTTTTATTGCTGAGTGTTTAGGTAAAAGTGTCAAAGCTGCTCTTGCTCCGGTTTACAACACATGACACATAATCCTCCATGATGACTCTGACTGTTTACATCTGTGGGTTCGACATGCGGGGAGGGGGCTCTGCTGAGGAGCAGTGGTTGGTGCCTTGGCTGGTGACGAAAGGTCCGAAGTGTCTCCAGGAGGTCGAGGCATTCCTAGGAGGACTCAGGCAAAGTTACACCTAAAATGGCTGCCGTCAGAGTTTTTAAAGATTACTCAAAAATACATGAATGAGCCAAGGCTGTCATGGTTCTGTCTTTGTTTAGTTCCCCCTTGGTTGCGTCTTGTGTGGTTTATTTTGTGACATCTGCTCTGTCTGCTTCAGCTCTGCTTCCCCTGTGTTGATTGCCTGCCCCGCCCTAATGTGTGTCACCTGTGTCCCGTCTCCTTGTGTATTTATACCCCTGTGTTCTCCCCTGTCGGCGTTGGTTCATTGTTTCTGTTTGTGCTCTGTGTGTGTGTGTCTTGTTCAGCTTTCCCGGCCTGTAAGGTTTGTTACTGTTTTGCCTGTTCTTGAACTTGTCCATTAAATTTATTTTCACCTTGTTTTTGGCTGTTTGCACTTGGGTCTCATCTCCACCTCAACCGTAAGAAAGGCAACACTCCAGGCATGTTTTAATGAGGGAATGACATAATAACATTAGATAAAACTTGAAAAAGTTGATTTGACATAATACCCCCCTTTAACACAATTATGGCATGATATATTAAAGTATGTGTAGCAAAATGAATATAATATGTAAAGTAACATTATCCCTGGTGTCATTCCTAAAGTGCAGACATAATTAAAAAGTCTCCAATTCCGCAGTTTAACAGTGGACCTGGCAACTCTGAGGCATGGTGCTGTTTGGGGTTAAGGCACATGCCATGTCTGTGTGTCTTTCTTGCCTCACCTTCACCCCTCTCCCCTGTCTCCCATGTGGCTCTTTTGTAAGGTTATTACGGCCTGCTGGAGCCCCTTGTTTCAGCGTGTTGACCTTTAAGAGTGAGTGAAGGTGGTTCCTATTGTCTGCAAGACAATAAATGTCTGGACACACGCAATCTTCACTACGCTTGTGTCAAATTGAGTTTCCTGCACTCGGCCCCAATGGCATTGTAGCACTGATTCGCCATTGCACATACATCCTCAGGCCACACAAAAGGACATGCTCGTACTCTCTGGTAAAAGTACATCTTCAATAGCACACACATGCTAGAGAGCACCACTCAGTATCAAAAGCACTCAATGGCAGTGGGGAACTGAATGGTGGAAAGGTCACCATTCTCAGCACCTGTGTGGAAAGGTTAACGGCGTAGCTGAAAATAACCTGCGTCCAAGCCAAGGGCCACTGTTTCTGCAGTTGTTTAATCACTCCACTTGTGTGTTTGTTTTTTTTACTTTTATTTATTAATCAATTAAATTAAATCTTATTGAGTGCCTGTAACATATTTTAAGCAGTAGGGCTGAACAATATGGACACAATTTCATATCTTCATGCCAGATATCTCAATATCGATACGATATAACTATGGGTTAGGTGAAAACCAAGTATTATTCAGAAAAATCAAAACATAACAGAAAGTGCCGTTTTATTGATGAAAATCTATATTGTTTATATCTTGCTTTTTTTCCATTTTAAGGTTTTCAACGTTCATATCTCGATATCAATACAATAACAATATATCATTGCTTGTTCGATATTAATATCTTGAATGTTCATATCTCTATATCGATTCGATAACGATATATCTTTCAGCCCTATTAAGCAGGTCAGTGGTCCCACAGAAAGAAAGAAATACTGAAGGACTCTTAGGTTTGTCTATTTCCAAGAAAACAAGACAAGACTCAATTTATACAAAAACACATCCAATTTATTTTGCAGTCAAACAATGCTCTCCTTCATGAGAAGGGCGACCTTAATTTAGATCAGTTAGCAATTATGGCGTTAATTTATTTGTTTGTTCTTTCTTTCTTTTTTTTAAAGGGACAATTATTTTTATTACACATTAGATATTTTAAATTTTTATTTGGTCCAATTCACATAAAATAATTAGGGGCTGACACTTACGTAGTGCATGGGGAGGGGGTAATCTTGTGATGAGGAAGGGGCATCCTGGACACAGCACAAAAGAAAAAAAAAGTGGGTAGCCATTACCAACATGCAAGACGAGACACCACCACCATAGCCTGGTTTTATTACATTCTCGTACTCATTTCGTTTCGTACAAGGGCCTGGATCTTCACAATATTGACCTCCGTTATCAGGTGGGAGGGGTGAACTCCTTTGAAACGATTGGATCTGATTTTCGTTAGCGTTTGGTCGTGACGTATGTAATGCGCCCGAGTTGAGTGAAGCAGCTATAACTCTATCATAGCTATCCTAACTCTTGAGCATTCCTTGCGCATTCCAAGGCTTCAATTTTAATTTCTGGATATTTGGGAGCCGAGCCAGAACAGATTGAAGAGCTTCCATTACTTTCGTATTTGCCTCCATTACCGAACTACAACCAGCAAGTCGGGCGCAAATGCTTGACGTCACCTACAACACCCGCCTCCCCCGCTCGCTGAATGGTAGGTTGAAATTCAACTGATGTAAAGCAGCCACTGAGATCAGATCAGGCTAAGGCCAGGCTACCACCACCAGGGTCACCATTATTTTCATTTGTTTGTTTTGTTTAATAGTTTAAGTGCCCTTTTTGTCAATTAAATTGTTCGTTAATATAAACCTCTCTTCATTTAATAGGCATGTAAATTATTAATCAAAGTCCATCCATCCATCCATTTTCTCCCACTTGTCCGTTGCCGGGTCGTGGGGGCAGCTGTTGGAGCTGCCCAAGTCACATTGCACCAGTCCCCTATGGCTCCTCCTGCAGGTGGTGGGTCCACGGAAGGACGACCTCATGGTTCCAAACGGGCCTGTTTGTCTCTCATAGGGGGCCCATTCACTCTCTCATTCATACACCAGTGTACGCAGACACTGGAGGCAAGGAGGGTGAAGTGTCTTGCCCAAGGACACAACGACAATGTGCACCTTCAGGAGGCGGGATTCGAACCCCAGACCTTCCGATCATGAGACGACCCGCTCTACCATCTGCGCCACCGTCGCCCCTATGTAGGCCCTTTGTATGGACAGGGCCTACATGTGTGAGTTGGACCCATCAAAATCATGAGACAATTGAGCTGCACGTGAGGCTGATGGGCTATGTTGACCTGGCACAACCGGAGCTCGAGCTAACAAGAGAAAAAGTTAATATTACAAAACGTGCAACTATTTACATAAAAGAGTAGTCTGTACCTGGTAATCATACATCACAGCTTCTAGTACTGCGACCATGAGATCCAGTGCTATCACTAGGTGTGTTTAAGATGAAGTGCGCCTCGCCTCAATTCCAGGCGAGACCAGGCAGTGTAGGCCGAGGGCGGAGAAAGGCATCTTGAATCAAGTCGGACACAACCCATCCCCGAGAACAGAGAGGAGCCTCAGATCACGCAGTTTGTGGATACATTTGTGCTTCTCCCACTCCTTATTTTAATGTGTATATGAGGGACCTTTCCTCCCTGTGATGTCACATGCCCTTATAGCAGGGCACAGTGTGAAAGTTGTTGAAGTAGTTGTTGTTTGGGCATCAAGCTAGCAACTTTTAGGTCTCAGTATGGGTCGTTTGGGGAGTGCATTGCCGCCTTGGGTCCTGCCAACGTTTCCCACCAAATTTAACTAAATGACTGTATGTCTAGTTAAAGGCAAGGATTTTCCATATTCCCTATGTACCTCCAAACACTTTCTACCACCGAATGCCTATGATGAAGTTCAAAGCCTGATCATTAAATTAGACAGAGTCAGACAGAAAAAAAAAAAAAAGACAAAAACATCTAACTGAGACAAAAGGCCCTGTGAGGCAAGGATGAACACACACGGGTGAAAGTACTGCCAACTTTTGAATTAAGGCTTGGTTTGAAAAAGAAGACAGTGAAAGACACAGTGGCTATTTCCTCGCTCACACGGCGGAGCGTCCACCCCCTGTCTGCCTGCACTACTGTGATCTATCTGCCATCATGAGAAAACAGAGATGCTTTTTAATCTTCTCTGACTACTGGCATTATAAAAGCCTGTCTGTTCCGAGGAGCGGCATGCTTCCGCATTAGCTGGGGTTGAGTAAAATGGAACTGAGAAAATTGAGACGCTGACTAAAAAAACAACATCATAGCTGTCCCGTTTTGGCCGGGAAACTACCGTATTTTGCTCTTCTTTCCCGCAGTCTTTATTAGTTTTATCCTGTAAATCTCCCGTATTACAATAAAATATATTTAAAAAAACTACTCCTCTGCCACTAACCTTGCGAGAGTGGCAGTTGTCGAGGTTGCATCAGAGATGGGGACTCGCGAGTCGGACTCGGACTCAAGTCGGACTTAAGTTGCTATTTTTAGAGACTTGCAACTTGACTCGGACTCGTCCCCTAAAGACTCGAGACTTGACTCAGACTCTGGTCTGAGACTCGTGAACATTACGAGTCCCTCGCGCACTCATTACACACGCTGTTTGGACGCTTGATTCTGGCTTTTTTGTCGGCTGCAACCTTGTCTCTGTCTCCTCTGTGTGCGCTCTCTCACTCTCTCTCTCACCCAGCACCGCGCTGCTCATCGGCTCTTCTGCCGTATGCCCCCCCTCCCTGCGTAAGCACGCTGCCCTGTCGTGGGTTTGTTGACATCGTGAGCGCGCTATTCGGACTGTACTTCTAGTGATCACGGCGAAATACAACAGTTTCTCTCATTATTAATGTAAAAACCACCACGGTAAGCCTTCATTGGTGCTTAATAAGCGCCGCAGCAAGAGTGAAGGAAAAAGGCGGTTTTACTGTATGATAAAGGGCACTTCAGTAACATTCTGAAGCTTCTGCAGACATGTTTGTGACAGAGTACAGCTGTGATAACTATACTGATGTTACTTTTACAAAACTGAAGTAGTGGTCTGGGAGGGCTAGTTGAATGAATGACACAGGGCCTGCATTTGGCCACAGCTGTAGACAGTGGTAAATAGTTCATATTTTTATTTTTTCCTAACTTACCATTACATTGGGATTGACTGTGAATGGCCTTATGCTTCATAGAAATATTGAGATGTTGATTATTTGTGTGTGGAAAGCCTGGGCTCGTATTTGTCTGATAGATTTAATTTACAGATGTTTATTGATTTTAAAATAGTTTTATTGTACTGTGATTTGAATCACAGTACTTGTACTGTGTAAAACTACAAGTTTTACACAGTACAATCACAGTGTAAAACATAGAAACCATGGGACTTGGACTTGACTTGGACTTGCGGGGTCAGAGACTCGGACTTTACTTGGACTTGTGAGGTCACAGACTCGGACTTGACTTGGACTTGTGAGGTCACAGACTCGGACTTGACTTGGACTTGTGGGTCAGGGACTTGGACTTGCAGGTGAGGGACTTATGTGCATCTCTGGGTTGCATAGCTGTCAAGACTCCTGTTTTGGCCGGGAAACTACTGTATTTTTATTTTTAAAGTCTATGGTTTTGACCCGTCTTGGAGCTTGATTGCGCTGGTGAGATGGTGTGCAGCGAGCGCCGAAAAATGTCCTGTATTTTAAAATCCAAAACTTGTACGCAACATTATTTTAGTAACATAAGCATTTCTGGAGAAGAGCAGAAAACGATCAGTCATGTGTTTAGCTTGTTTCCGTCCCCCCGATCAGTGGGATACGATCAGAGGTTAAGGTTATGATTAGGCAAGGCAAATGTCATTTAAGTTGTGTTTCACAGATCTTTGCTTTCAAATGAGGCATCACACCGGCATTTAGGCTGTAAACTCTCCTGTCAAAACACTTTGGGATTTGGATATTCATATTTGTAGAAAATAAAGTTAACCCTAAACCTAGCCATCGTGCATCGTGATGCACCGAACAGTGGTACCTGCACCGTGAATCGAACCGAAATGTGGGATAGCTGAACCCGTTACACCCCATTACAAAATTAATGCAAACATCTACATTCAGTAATCTTAAGACCACACATGCAAGTTCATTGATAAAATGTTTTTTTTTATTTGAACAAGAATTTAAACAAAACACACACACACATTACTTTTGTGATGATGCAAGTATTTTTGGGGTAGTGTTGTTCTCACTCGTATTAGTGTTGCTGTAGCATCGCAGTAGATTGGGTTTGCGGCTCCCCGATGGTCCTGTGGATGAGTGGCTTCTCTTAGTAGAGTGCATGAAAGGTGGCTCTAACTGGCGCTACGGCAGTAAGAGCCAATGGTACATTTTCGAAATAATGAGACATTGGACTAATGGGTTGTCGGACCAATGGCATGGCACCGGCGGGGACTTGGTTTTATAACTATACTAAAGAATTCTAAATGAAAGAAAAACATTTTTGTAACAGATAAATCCTATTTAACCAATGGAACACTTGTGCCCTTTGTCAATGGAACTTACCTAAAGCTAAGGCTAAAACCTCGGTCGGCTACACTTTCATACAGTTAAATCTTTCTGGGATACTTTCAGTTCTTTGTTTAAAGATTAATTTCTGACATACAAATTGACGAATTACACTCAAACAGACTTTCCTCCTCCAAAAGACATGCAAGGCAACAAAATATAGTGGCGGTTGTACGTTGTATTTGTGGTGCTGCATGATCACCTAAAACAGTAGGCCTGTATCAGAATCCGAATCGTTTTTATTGCCATGGTTTGAAAGCAGGTTCACAAACTAGGATTTTTTCTTGGTGCTGACATGCAACATAAAACATATAACACAGAATCTAGATAAAGTTAAGCTATAAAACGTTAAACAATAAGGTTATAGGTGGCATGCATAAGAGTATTAAATAAATAAGATAAATAAAAGGTAAAATATGGTAAGACGACAACAATTGACATAGAACAACAGCGGGGATGTCTTTACAGATGTGTAGGTATATAAAGTGATATAAAATGATTGCAGCTGATCTAAGTGTGGACACACCACACAGTACAACAGAGTAGATTACATCCATGAGTCTGTGCCTAGGTTATGGGTCTTCTTTTTTGTTCATGAGTCTTATGGCAGTGGGGAAAAAACTGTTCAAGTATATTACACACAGGAATCTGTCTTTGTTTTAATAACATCTTGGGTCTGTTAACCTACCGTTTCTGCAAGTACAGGCCCCTTAGGTTTTACACTGGGCTCGGCGTAACCCATTATGCTGCTTAAAAGTACAATGTACGGTGTACAATGACTTAATGGGATAAATATTGTCAGTCACTTTTTACACTTTCTTCTCGGGAGAAACGTAGCACTCTCCATGAGACATACACGCACATCGTGGTGTCCAGCACTAGGAAGTACATATGACCAGAGAATGAACGACCAGTGATATTTTAGTAAGTAAGTAAGTGCTTTATTGTCATTGTACAAGTGTACAATGAAATAGTGTTCAGGTGTTAGTCCTGAGCTGCTGCGGCTGAGCCGCGCTGCCACTGTGTGTCAACCTGACCCGCATGATCTTGGAGGTCGGGGAAACTGTAGCACTCGGAAGAAACCTGGCTGGCTGCCCTCTGTCTCCTCTGATGCTCTGAAACGGTGCACTGCCTCCTGGGTTTGTCCCTGTTTCAGAGCGTGGTGTCCTGCACTGGTCAGCTCCACCTCCTCCTTCCTCTTCCTCCTGCAGCTCCCTCCGCTCCACAACAGTCTTTCACCATCTCCTCGTTTGTCCTTTCCTTGTTTCCTCTTGTGACGCCTCCACTGTGCTGCAGGTGTGGGGGCTCATGGAGCCTCTTCAGTGTCTCAGAAGAAGAAATGTGTAGGTCTCAAATGGGTTTAGCTGAAAAGGTAGCATTTTGTTTACCTTTAAAAAGCTGCTTTCTTCAGGACCATTTTGGACTCTCAAAGTAAACAAATCCACCAAACCTCCACAAAAACTCGGCAAAGACGTACAAAAGCATCCATTACACTCTAGGATGGCCCCCCCAGCTGGCGGACATAAATACAAACCCTAACCCAAAACTGACATTGGTTCATATAGTCAGATATATTATTTTTTACTATCTAATGAAACATAGAGTAATGTTGAGGCAATCAACTAGGGCTTAGGTGACAATAAACAAAGTTTCATAATTTTATAATTAGGGAGGGTAACTCTGAAATTGTCACTAACATGTTACTCAACCTAAGTTGACTACAGACAGGAGTTGAATGAATTATCACTTTGATTAAATGAATGCTGTATATCAATATTTTTCATTTGTAGATAAAAAAAAATGCAGGTATAGAGCTGATATATAATTTGCATGTAATCAGATCTATATAATGCCCTGGCCCTATGTGATGTATTGCTGGTACAGTAGAAGCTGCATTTGAATAAAACTGTGCTGCAGGTTTTGTTTCTTAAAGCAGAGCTTACATCTCTCTGGCAGGCTTAAACCAAAAATGTAAGAGGTTCAGCATATGCTTCCTTTGTGCTTGATCTAATACTAACTGATGTGAATCAGAGTGTCTGTCACAATCCACATCTTGTCACTCTCTTTGTGACGCGATCCCAAGGCAACAGCAGGCCAGCTCAGAGACATAGTCCAGTCCGTTCAACGTGTCCTGTGTCTTCTCGGAGGCCTTCTACCAATTGGACATGCCCAGAACACCTCCCGAGGGAGACAACCAGGAGGCATCCGACACAGATGCCCGTTCAACGTGAAGGAGCAGGGGCTCTACTCTGAGCTCCTTTCGTTTTCTTTTCAATAAATGAACCAGATGTTTCACCACTAGACGGTGCAGGTTCCGCTAGACTTTTCTGTTGCCGGTCAGTTTATTGTGACTGACATTTTGTGTCATATAGAATGCACCTACACATCGCTAGCTTCAAGTCAATTTTTATTGTTACAGTATCAATAAAGAATACCAATGTATTCCAAAAACATTGAAATATGATTTAAGCAATTATGCTATGAGGCTTTAATACAAGCGAATGGGTCTAAAGACAATTGGCTATTGCTAATGAAAGAACTCCGACCTGAGAAAGACGCAATTGTCATGGTGTGATGGTGGAACGAGGAAAATAAAACCCAAAAAGCAGGACTGCAACAAAACTGGTGACGTTTAATGAATGACGAAACCCAAAATAACAAAAATCCAGAGACCACAAAACTCAAACAAACCGGAGCTGACATAGACAATGACACAACAAAGGACAAGGGAAACACAGGGGTATAAATACATGAGGAAACGGGGCACAGGTGAAACACATCAGGGCGGGGCAGGCAAGTAACACAAGGGAAGCAAAGCAAAATCACAAGGACAGAACACACGTCAAAATAAAACACTGGACTAAACCAAAGACAACATACAAAACCAGGGGAACAAAAGATGAAAGACGACAGCAATGACAGCTCCAGATCGAGACATAAAGTTGTGCGCGCAAATTTGAAGCATTTATAGTATAGAGTAAGTCAGTCATTACTTTTGCTACTTTGACAAATGAGCCGCCATTGTAATAGACAGCTACCTGCATTGTCATTTTCTTTGACAATAACAGTGGAGACGTTGCTGCCCTACACAAAAATAAGTTCCACTTGTTCTGGTCCGTAACCTTGTCACTGTTGACACATGTCTTTGTATACTATATACTCCAATCTACTTCATTGGGCTGGAGAGTTTTCATGTGTCCCAACTGGGGACATCTGGCAGTTTGTTGTTGTGGAAATAATGGCTCCTGCCTCCTTGGTGTTGTCCTCTAAAAAAAAAAAAGCAAAAGTGCATTTTTTCTCATAACATGCCCACTAACAAAACCACAGTAATGTGCTATACATGCCTTTCAGTCACATGACTTCTGTAGGTGTGGCTGCCATTTTGGAGACCACTGGCCAGTGTACTGTATATTGTATCAATGCATCTCCACGGTCACTCAAATGGCGGATGCTACATAAAACATAGTGCTCTTCATGAAGATGAGTGAAACTGAAACTTACAGAAAACTGAAAAAAAATGAATTTTATCCTTAGCCTGGGAAGTTACTGACATCACTTAAAAGCAGCACAGCCTGCCCTGGAGAACGTTTGTGGACATTAGCTACAGCTGCTGAGCTACAGGTCGTACAAACCTCTTTAAGAGAAAGCCTTGAACCACACTCAAACATCAAGCCTTGGGTACAACATGTAACAGAGGTCAGAGCTGAGCTGTCACTCTAGTTTTTCCTCAGAGGGTTCATATATGTGACCGCAGATGTGTGTATTGTGTTGATGCTAAATGCTAACCCTGGTAGCATGCTAACGTCTTGAGCAGTTTAAACACTGACTTCCACACTTTTCCCCTCCACTTAACTTTCTATTAATGTGCTTTTATACAGCACTTTGAGAACATCCAACTTCTTTTGCTGTTACGTTTTAAGCCTTTCCCTCCTTATGGAAGGTGTCAATGATGGTTTTCTGCACTACTGTCAGGTCAGCAGTCTTCCCCATGATGTTAAATTCTACTGAACCACTGAGAGACCATTTAAAGTCTCAGGGACCCTTTGCAGATGTTTTGGATTCATTAGCTAACGACAGGGTGACACTTTGAGCCAACAATAGTCCCTTTTCACAATATTCTAATCTGATTTTTTTTTTTTTTTACAAGCTTTGAGCCATAATCATCAAAATTATAACAAATGCTTGACTATGTCACTTTGCATGTAATGAGTCTACATCATATATTAGTTTAACATTTTAAGTTGAATTACAGAAATAAATGAAATGTTGATGAATGAAATTCTAATTTTCTGAGTTTCACCTGTATACTGTACTGTTACATTATCTGAGTTCTGTTGCTTGATCCTAAAATAGGACAGAAAAGCAGAGGAAGGAATTTTCAAACCAGTGACCTGAAACTTTGTTCAGTGATATTTATGTTTGGTTGAATTTTTCAGCCACCCTGGTTCACACGCACTTCCCCTGTCTCCTCACTGGTGTCCCCCAGCCTGGTTGGGCTACTCCCAAGGGTGCGTTGTGTTCTTTGGGTCCAGGTAGCTACAGTGCCTTGCGAAAGTATTCGGCCCCCTTGAACTTTGACCTTTTTGCCACATTTCAGGCTTCAAACATAAAGCTATAAAACTGTAATTTTTTGTGAAGAACCAACAACAAGTTCAACACAATCATGAACTGAAACAACATTTATTGGATATTTCAAACATTTTTAACAAATAAACAACTGAAAAATTGGGCGTGCAAAATTATTCAGCCCCTTTTAAGTTAATACTTTGTAGCGCCACCTTTTGCTGCAATTACTGCTGTAAGTCGCTTGGGGTATGTCTCAGTTTTGCACATTAAGAGACTGAAATATTTGCCCATTCCTCCTGCAAAACAGCTCGAGCTCAGTGAAGTTGGATGGACAGCGTTTGTGAACAGCAGTTTTCAGTTCTTTCCACAGATTCTCGATTGGATTCAGGTCTGGACTTTGACTTGGCCATTCTAACACCTGGATATGTTTATTTGTGAACCACTCTATTGTAGATTTTGCTTTATGTTTTGGATCATTGTCTTGTTGGAAGACAAATCTCCATCCCAGTCTCAGGTCTTTTGCAGACTCCATCAGGTTTTCTTCCAGAATGGTCCTGTATTTGGCTCCATCCATCTTCCCATCAATTTTAATCATCTTCCCTGTCCCTGCTGAAGAAAAGCAGGCCCAAACCATGATGCTGCCACCACCATGTTTGACAGTGGGGATGGTGTGTTCAGGGTGATGAGCTGTGTTGCTTTTACGCCAAACATAACGTTTTGCATTGTTGCCAAAAAGTTCGATTTTGGTTTCATCTGACCAGAGCACATTTTTCCACATGTTTGGTGTGTCTCCCATGTGGCTTGTGGCAAACTTTAAACTACACTTTAATGGATATCTTTAAGAAATGGCTTTCTTCTTGCCACTCTTCCATAAAGGCCAGAGTTGTGCAGTATACGACTGATTGTTGTCCTATGGACAGAGTCTCCCACCTCAGCTGTACATTTCTGCAGTTCATCCAGAGTGATCATGGGCCTCTTGGCAGCATCTCTGATCAGTTTTCTCCTTGTATGAGCTGAAACTTTAGAGGGACGGCCGGGTCTTTGTAGATTTGCAGTGGTCTGATACTCCTTCCATTTCAATATTATCGCTTGCACAGTGCTCCTTGGGATGTTTAAAGCTTGGGAAATCTTTTTGTATCCAAATCCGGCTTTAAACTTCTCCACAACAGTATCTCGGACCTGCCTGGTGTGTTCCTTGTTCTTCATGATGCTCTCTGCGCTTTACACTGACCTTTGAGACTATCACAGAGCAGGTGCATTTATACGGAGACTTGTTTACACACAGGAAGATTCTATTTACCTGATGAGAGGTCAGACCCATATGGCACCATACCAGCCCACAAGAGATACTATATATTCTGTTGACACGCTCCTCACTATATGGGTCCAATTTCACGATATGGCCACTAGGGGTATTTGACCCCTCCATTCGCATGCTTTCTTGAGTTATGGTTTCCAGATAATCTCGTATATAATGAGCAATGGACCTCTCGGATATAACATTACTCCTGCCCCTCACATCATATTGCCATTGAGAATACCTGCAGGATTAAGCTGCTAGGGCTGAATGACTTTAGGAAATGTATCGCATTGCCATTATAATTAAAAATAGGTTAATGTAACACCCTGCCGGACACACAGAACCTCAGGCCTCTCCATTTATTTATATACATTTTAGACAAATATATGCGAAGAAGTGCATGTTGGGAGTTGTCAGGTGACTCACCCTTCTGCCCCTTGTCTCAGTGCGTGCAGTTTGGAAAAAGCTTCTGGTTTCCATTGAAAGGATTTACAATGTTTTGGCCTTTTTGGGACTTCTATTTTCACTCCACACCTCCCTAACTCCGTGGTGACTTTTACCAGTTCATTACTTAAATCTACAGTGGGATCATTTGATTGGTTTTGTGAAGTTTAATTTTGTCATAGTCGTGGTAGGAACCTCCTTAACGGAACGCGCATTTTAAGATTGTTTAGAAGTTTTACACATGTTGCTACATTTACGTATAAAATCAATGATGTTATAGAGGGCCGGTCTTGACCCGATTTTTTTTCTGCCAGTCCAGCCCTGGTGGAGGTACGTAATGTGTAAGAACCTAACTCTAACCCTAACATTAAGCCTTAAGGTCTTGTGTCTCTGCAACCTCTGGCTTGTATTCTTTTTCTAATTTACAGTATACAACAATTTTGCACGTCATTTAGACGTTCAGAATTGGTCTTGGACCGACGGACGCAATATAGACATGATCTGCACATCCATAAGATGTCTAATGTTTAGTGGGTAGTGTTGGGAGTTAAATTTCATACGAGTCGGCCTGAATCCTGTGGTTTAAGTACATCAGTGAAATGATGAAGATCAGGTACAGATGGATCAGGTTGAAAAGTGCTTATATGTTCTCATACATCATTATGGCTGATGGCTTAAACTTAGTATTCTTTTCCATAAACCTCACACAAACTATATCAGTGGATCAATTTAACCTCACTTTAAGTCATTACTGAACACATGCGTGTCATTCTTACCTCCATGTGTTTATCAAAACCCTATTCCTAATAATTAAGCTGGCTCCAAACCCCTGTCAAACTGCTAGGATGAACGAGCTTCAGTTGTTTTATTTGTATGCGTAAAATTGACTGCCAAAAACATAAATGTTTTGGGCATGCACTGTAGATGAAAAGCAGAAGCCGCGTTTACAGGGAGGATTAGAAGAGTCCGAATGTTGCATTGAAAATAAAGCAGTTAACTATGTGTTAGAGAAATAACAATGGTGCTCGAGAGCATTGATGAAGAAGAGGCAGCATTCAGGATGTCTTATACAGGAGAAGTTTATTTACCATCGTTACGGGACCCGGAGACATAAACTCAAGACATTTTGCTAGTCCTACCATTCAAGTCTGTCTATGCTTCCACAGAAGAGGCATAAATACCGTCTAAGAGCGTCATACCGATACGCAAGCAAAACATTCAGTGGCTGAGAGTGGGCGTCTGAGCACCACAGTCAAGGCTATGACAGAGATAGTACGACTTTACAGCTTGACTCACGGATAAATAGCTATTTAATATTATCCTTTAACACAATGTAAAGCCAAACTTGTGCATCACGGCAGCACTGCGGTAATTCACGAGCACCTGAAACGTAAGCACCCGGGAGCCGGCCGTGTCTTCCCAAAAAATATGAGGTAGCATGTTGACACAGGCTTTTTACTCATGCTGGAGCTGTGTGGATCACTCTAGTTTCAATTGTATTTACTGAGGAGAAGTGCGCTTAAATCGGCACATGGAGACAAAGGCTTCATTTAAAAAAGAGGAATAACAGCGAAAAAGATCGGCGCCTTTACGCCACGGCAACGGCTAATCTCAACTTGGCCCTGGCTGAACTCGCTGCGGTAATTTAAAGTCTTAGGATGTTCATGGACATTTTTTGCCCCTTTGCCCCATGGATCGGTGATAGAATTGAACTTTTCTAAGGTCTGTTGTTCAGGTCAAATGCTAGCTCTGCTGCTAGCACAATTGTCTGGAAACCTTAAGCTGTTGCTGTACTAGCCTACTGGTTTATTCGTGCGTCTTTCTCTGGTTAGAAGGCACAAGTTATTGTTCGCAAAACAAACAAAAAACGTTTGATTAGTCGACTGTTCAAAAAACGCTAACTAATCGATTATTGAAATAACCGCTATAGTTGCAGCCCTATTTAAAGGAACTAGATGGAAGTTTACATTGTCATACTTGCTACTGCCACCTCAGGTCTTACGTGTAACTGCAGATTCTTTATGAAGCTCCTGCATGATGGCACTTTGGGCCCGAATTAACACCTGTTTGAGTGACAGTGCAGGCTTTTAGAGGCAGTTGTGGTGAATAGGTCTGGTCTCATTCTACACATTGGGTTGGAAAATACATAATTTTAACATTTTTAAACTCTGTATAGTTCCTTTAAGTTGCGTGCTCCTCCGTGTCTGCTGCCAACCATTCCCTTGTGCAAAACTAAACAAGTCGGTCAAAATGGGGAATATGTAAGTTTGCTGACACCTGCCAAAGTAGAAAAATGTAAACCTTTGTTGACGCTGCTCGTAGTTTTAGTTTAGTTTATTAACTTTATTTGTTTATTTGAGTAGTATACATTCTGCTCAAAAGGAGTGGGTAACTCGTAGATAACAGGAGGGCTTGCTCTCCCTGGTTGCCCAAGGGTCAAGTGAAAAATACAGACAGCAACAGAAGCCATGTGTCCCTTCTATTATTTACTGCCAATACACGCTTGCCGACAGTTTATTCCCTACAGAAGTCCCTTTTTTCACTGTTATGTGACGCCTTTTGCAGTGGTATTGCTCCATGGCATTAAAGAGGACCGCATGCACAAGGATTAGCGTAAGAGTGGAGCGAGGAGAAGACAGGTGGGTCATTCTTTAAACTGGTGCCATTTGGGTGTCAACATTTTTTTCTTTTTAGGTTTGTTTTTTAAATGTTGATATACTTAATGGAAGGCATACTGGTCACGCTCAATCTGCTAAATTTTTTTCTATTTTAATACATTTAAAAAGTTTATAAAGCTATTCACATAAGCATACCTTTTTAAATGTGTTTCAGTTGCTTTTAAAACTATATTTTTGAATAATGTCTATGTCCTTCTCCTTAATGAAATATGTTTATTCACTTTTAAGTTATATTAAATCAATTTTTAATTACAAAAACTACTACAAATTGCCACCCGTCACAATCGTTTTTTGTTTGTTTGTCAAACTGTTAATTACAAAGAAATGTTCGCACAAATGTTTGCATGTAAAACCAACCACAAACTTAATATGGTGAACAGAGGGCAAGGCTTTGGACAGTAGTAACAGAGTGGGCAGGTAAACCAAATCTTTATGAAATGTTATTCTTTTCTTTTATATTGATTAAGTTTGTGGGGGGAAATATGGTGCATTATTGATGGCCACCCATCTGGAGTTATATAGCGCTATGGGGAGGGAAGACACTATTCATGTAATCTAGTCAGAGAGCTCATCTAAAAACGTTACACCACAAATATACTGATGTTTACCATTTTACAAACGAACCTCAAGCATATGAGCCTCAGAGAAAATGCATTATTTCCCCACAATGTAAGAAGAAATCACATTACAATTCAAATGTGTTCATTTATAGGGGTCTTTTAAAATGCATCTCTAAGGCATAGTGCAGCTTGAAATCCATGTCTATAGAAGGAAATGAGAAATAATAAGTGAGCCTTACCTCATTAGATTGTGACATAATATAGAGAACAGAAACAATTGTACAATAACACAACATCATTGGCCGGTACGACCAGCCTCAACATGCAGTTTAGTCGGGATTGGATCTCTCATGTGGTGCACCAGAGTGATCCCTGTACACAATGCAATATGGCGCTCACAACAACAAAAAGATTTTTCTCACAGTATGCCATAATTATTTCTCTCTGCATGATTTAATCCGTGAGTGCATATTCAATTCCGATTGGGGTTCCTTGTTGCGCTGTGAGGTGCTCGACACGATTGTCTCTGAAATTGGATTATGATAACCTGTCAGACCTTTAATTCCATAAGATATTAGTTGTGGTGAAGGTGAGTTAGAGCAGGGCTTGCAGTGATTGTTTGGGGGAAGTAGCCATTGTGCGTGATGTGTTAAATGCATGTTTCATTCTGTTTCCTCGGGGAATACTAGGGGTATAATGCGTGTCTGGGGAAGTACTCAACACACTTTATTTCCTGATCTCTGACTTAGCCTTTAAATTTCCAGCAATAGGGGAAAGGGGATGAGCCAAGCAATTTAGAAAGGCCCTGGGTTTGTATTTTATCATTAATGTACATGTATATTTTCTGGACCAAGTAAAAACCTCATTGCTTAGTCAGAAAAAAAATTATGAGAACCCACAATGAGGATGGAAGGATTTTTGTGTTGGTTTGATTTTGGTGAAACACCCCTGGGCATGCCTGGCTGTGGGAATAAATACTGGATTAACAGTCTACTGTGTGAGGTTTCATGAATCGGAGCACTGCAATAACATTAAAATACCCAAACACCAGATCTCTTCTCTTGTTTTTTAAATATATTGTAAACTTATCTTATCATTCTGGTATGAAAAGCACTCTCTACGCAATGTTTGAGTGATTTGCCTTATTGATTGACATACTTTTTATCTCCCCTAGTTTATTGATTATTTATCATTAGCAAAAAACGACAATGGCAATAAAATCGATTCTGATTCATACTTTTTTATTTGAACATAAACACATTCTCAAGCCAGTGACAGTTTATCAATTGATATTAAAAAATTAAAAAGAACAATAACAACCTTCTGCTGTGAGGTGAGATCAATAAATGAAACCAAAAATAAAACAGATACACATAATGAAACTGGTAAACAATGGTTTGTTGTGGAAGCAATAACCTTTTTGCTCCCTCTCTGTGCTTTACTGCTTTAGGGTGGAGTTTGACAGGGGGTGTGGCTTATCCAAATGAGATGTAAATTAGCCCTATTGTCCCAACAGCAGAGAGGTGAGAATGGCCCAAAACTTCCCTTTTGGGAATTGCCAACTTCAAAATCACCGCTACACCTCCAAATATTATCAGATTTCCATGTGTTACACATCATTGGAAAGCTTGGAGACTACACTTTAACAATCTGTTATTATCTCATAATGTCCCAAAACCGACTTGTGTCTTTGGTTCCTGTGACTGGTCAGGTCCACTATTTGGACGTCCAATTGTGACCCCATTTGGACGTCAATATGCAGTTCGTCGGACTATGTGCTTTTTTTGGACGTCATGGGAACATCTAACACAGGTGCAAGAAAATGACGTTATGAATATAATACTTTATTAATATTATTCATGACAAATATCAACATTGTTGTAATCAATATTATTAATTTATATTAATGTTGATTATCTGTGATTAAACATTTATTATCAATTATTTATTTGAGTACATGATATCTTGTTATTGACTAATGCAGGTATTTATGTTCTTTTATTTATTTAAAATTTGGGGGAAATTATAGCCTACAAAAACGATTATAATTCCTATTTATGAGTTCAACCAGTCAACACCACTATGATTGGCTGAGGCAATACATCATCATAACCCAACCAGTCAACACCACTATGATTGGCTGAGGCAATACATCATCATAACCCAACCAGTCAACACCACTATGATTGGCTGAGGCAATACATCATCATAACCCAACCAGTAAACACCACTCTGATTGGCTGAAACACCATGCCAGGCTTTCGGGGCAATTCAAACTTTTTCCCAGACAGAGACAGTTGCCTTTTCTTCATCTCTCCTCGTGAACCAAATGCACTGCATGCGCGGCACTGCCCAGCACGTCAAACTCGTAAGTTGAAAGTTCAGTCAGGTTTGTTAATTTCATGTTCATTTATGTATTTGTAGTCTTAGCTGTTTGGGGTCTCAAACCACCGGAATCTGCTGCTGCTATTGGCATTGGCCGCGATTAGCTGTTTTTGAGGTTCTCGACATGCAGCAAGAGGTGGTCCCGGGATGGCTATTGCTCCAGGTAAATAAACAGGATAAAGCACTGCATCAGCAGTGCCTGGCTTCTACTGGTTAGTCAACAGCATTGTTGGCCAGACATGGTATTGTTTGTCCAGGTGATTGAAACGTAATTATAATACATAAATCAAATCTGCCATTTGCTTTTTCTTTTGCTTAATCCTATGTTTCTCTTGGCACATCTTTTATGTAGTTTATTTTTAATGAAAATTTCAATCTTTAATGTAATTATAGGCATATAGAAGAAAGCTTTCCATCTTTTACCTTTCAGACATTTTTTGCACCATTGACTTGCATTATATCATTTTCTGATCCTTCTCTACTTGTTGGCATAAAACAATGTCTGAGCATGTTATTTTGTTTAATTTTCATCTATTTTGACAAGTTCACAACATTTTAGTTTTATAGACCAGCTCTTCTGCAACCTAGGGTACATTGATCAATGTAGTTTAGGCTTGATGACCTGTGTGATGTTCCTAAATATATAATTGACATTGATTTATAATGATCATTTATTTTATTTAGGCTGTTCACTAACAGATAGATGGCAAAATTGAATATGAAGAGGAAGGGGACTCATGTTTATAAAGGTAAGCCCATATAATGTTGAAAAAGGAAAGAAAGTCAGCCCCTTTCAATCTTGATTGGACAAAACATTTACTCTCCTGTTGATGGAAAAAAATGCAATGCCAACTGTTTACCATAGCCATCTTTAACATTTTGTATTAATCCAATATGGTAGTGGATGTATAGGCAACCTATTTTTTGCATTCAAATACGGGGATGGTGTATTACAGCAGATTGCTTCATGTCACTTGTTTTTTCCACTCGTGCAGATGGAGTGATGAAATTGGATTCAACAGCAACCGAGGGCTCAATAAGGCTGTGTGCCTCTGAACACCTTAAACATTCACCACAAAGACGGGGAGGTGGAGATCACGCCACCGTTTCTCAGGACTGAAAAACTTAAATCAGGGACAAAGGAGAAGGTAGTGAAAGACTGGTGTGGAGCAAAGGGAGCTGCGAGAGGAAGAGGAAGGAGGAGGTGTAGCTGACCCATGCCGGACACCACGCTCTGAAACAGGGACAAACCCAGGAGGCGCTGCACCGTTTTAGAGGATCAGATGGAGACAGAAGGCAGCCAGGTTTCCTTCGGGTGCTACGGTTTCCCCGACCTCCAAAAACGTGCTGCTCACCACTGGCCCACAGTGGTGGCGCAGCTCAGGACAAACACCTGAACACAAAATCGGTGTACGGTACAACGACAAATAAAGCACTTACTTACTTACTTTATTCCTCAAGCCAGTTATCCATAGCTTTGACTAGTTGCCAGTGTTTAATAAAAAATTATATTTGAATGGGGATTGAATTGTGATTCATTTGTAAAGCTTGTATAGGAGTTCAGAATTCAATTTGCATAATACATGAATTGTATAATTGTGATAATTATCAGTCCAAATCCTTTTGGATTGTTTTGGCTTGATTTCTTTTTACCTGAGACATGGTTCCCACAGTGTTTGAAAAAGTTAATACTGTCTTCTTAGATTAAACTATTACTGATTGATCACTGATTGATTACTGTCAGTAAGACAGGTTTGTTTACTTGCTTAACTAGTTTCCTTTCTGTCTTACTCTAGGAACAATCAGTAATGATTCCCACAGGTCACCCCTAGTGGAGTTTATTATCATTAAGTGTCGCCCTTTCTACCTGCCCAGGGAATTTACTGTTGTACTGCTGGTGGCTGTCTATATACCGCCCACTTCTAACCTCAAAAACAGGAAAGAGGCACTGAATGAACTGTCAGTGACCAACAGACAGCCCACCCAGATGCCTTTCTCATCTTAGCTGGGGATTTTAACCACGCAGACCCAAAGAGCGTTTTCCCCAAAGTCTATCAACACATTGACTTTCCAACAAGGGGAAACAACATCCTGGATCTGGTTTACACCACCAAAAAAGGAGCGTACAAGGCACACCCCCTCCCCCATCTTGGTGCCTCGGACCACATAACTATTATGTTACTGCCAGCATACAGGCCACTGGTTAGAGTCACTAAACCGGTTCGGAAACAGATTCAAGTGTGGAGTAAAGACTCTGTAGAGAAACTTAAGGACTGCTTTCACACAACGGATTGGAATATGTTCAAGCAGGCTGCCATTCACAACAATATCACTGATCTCCAGGAGTATACAGAGACTGTCACTGCCTACATCACCAAGTGCACTGAGGATGTTACAGACTGTAAGACCATCATTATCAGGTCCAACCAGAAACCTTGGATTACAAGTGAAGTCCTCAGGCTCATGAGGGTTCGGAATGCTGCCTTCAAATCTGGTGACAAGGAGAAACTGCGGACAGCTAGGGCCAACCTGTCCCACGGCATCAAAAAAGCCAAGAAGCAGTACTCCAAAAAGATAACTGATCACTTCAGAGACAGCAGAGACACTCGGAGTCTGTGGGAGGGGATAAAGACCATCACAGACTATAAACCTCCTCGACAAACTTGTGTTATTGACACCTCTCTGTTGAACGCAAATGAATTCTTTGCTCGCCACGAGGCACTCAACAGAACCCCGGCACAAAAGTCAACACCACCTCCTGAAGACCAAGTGCTGAAGCTATCTCCAGAGAGTGTGAGAAGATCTCTGAGCAGGATCAACATACACAAAGCACTGGGTCCAGACAACATACCAGGTCGTGTACTGCAAGGTTGCGCTGATGAACTCACTGAAGTCTTCACAGACATTTTTAACACATCTCTGCAGCAGGCTGTGGTCCCAACGTGCCTCAAAGCGACCACCATCATTCCGGTGCCAAAGAAGTCCCCGCCCTCCTGCTTTAATGACTACCGCCCAGTAGCACTCACTCCAATTCTTATGAAGTGCTTCGAGCGGCTCGTCATGGAACATATCCAGTCTGTTCTCCCTCCCACCCTGGACCCATACCAGTTTGCTTACCGGTCCAATCACTCAACTGAAGATGCTCTCCACTGCACTTCATTCAGCCCTCACTCACCTTGAAACAAAGGACTCTTACGTTAGAATGCTGTTTTTAGACTTTAGCTCAGCATTCAACACTATAATCCCACAGCAGCTAATACACAAACTGCTCCACCTGGGGATCAACACATCACTGTGCAACTGGCAGCTGGACTTTCTGACGGGGAGACCACAGGCTGTATGTGTCGGCGGAAAGTCCTCCAGAACCATCACACTGAACACGGGAGCTCCCCAAGGCTGTGTGCTGAGCCCCCTCCTGTTCACTCTGCTGACCCATGACTGTGCTCCAAAGTACGACTCAAACCTCTTCATCAAGTTTGCAGACGACACAACAGTGGTGGGTCTCATCAACAACAGAGACGAGTCAAACTACAGGAGTGAGGTGAGCAGTCTGGCCATGGGGTGCACACAGAACAATCTCTCTCTAAATGTGGAGAAGACAAAAGAGATTGTTGTGGACTTTCGTAGAGCACGGGTCCAGCATGCTCCTCTAACAACACTGGGTAACAAAAAAATATTTTTTGAAAATAGTCCAGGGTTTTCCAGTCCGAAAATGACCTTGGTTTTGCTCAATCAGGTCAGGATTTTTTGCTACAGAAATGCTTTAAAAATCGATTTTGCGTCAAAAACAAATTTCTGCGGATCATCAGCTGAGAAACCCTTGACGTTTTTTCCGTTTTCCTCAAGAAATAAAAGTCAACATATCCAAAGTCATTCAGTTTTTAGCAGAATTCATAATAACGTAGTCGTACGTAATCCGTAACACTATGGCTGTATCTCAAAAAGTTGACCTGATAGAGCAAACTGCATGTGATATTCGGACTCAGAACACCAAAATTAGTCTAAATCAGTTGAGAAACCCCTGACCATTTTTCGGCTGTCAACTTGTGCAATCAATGGTGCTGCAGTGGAGAAGGTGACCAGCACTAAGTTCCTGGGTGTGCACATCACAGAGAACCTTTCCTGGACCATGCACACTACATCTCTGGTCAAGAAAAGTAATCAGCGTCTCTACTTTCTCCGCAAGTTAAGAAGAGCTAGAGTCCCAGCCACTGGTATGTGCAACTTCTACAGAGGGACTATAGAGAGCATCCTGACCAGCTCCATCACTGTGTGGCACGGCGCCAGCACTGCCTCCTGACGGAGGAGCCTCCAGCGCATCGTGAGAGCAGCGGAGAAGATCTGTGGAGCTCCTCTCCCCTCCATTAAGGACATGTACTCCACCCGTCTCACCCGCAAAGCCGTCAGAATCACCAGGGACCCTACGCACCCATCACACAGTCTCTTCAGAGTAATGCCTTTTGGGAGGAGACTGCGGAATCTACGGGCCAGGTCGAGTCGACTGAAAAACAGTTTCGTACACAGGGCCATCGGGAAGCTGAACTCCCTGACCTCTCTCCCACCCCTCTTCCCCCACCCTCCGCTCCACAATCAAGGATGAGAGAAATAGAATTTCGAATCAGTCATGGTTTGACAAATAAAGCAATCTTGAATCTTGGAATTTCCATAGTCATTTCCAAACTTGAAAAGTAAGGGTATATGATATTTAAGTGCAAAGTTGGGTAATATGGAATTTTGGTAATGGCGTGTTGTTGCCCCTTAAAGGTGATATTGATCGTGTTGTGCTAACCTAATTTTGGACTGGAAACATGATCCTGAACATGGAGATTGATTCGTTTAAAATCGTCGTGTTTTTCGTTTGTTTTTAAGGCGAAAATGCATGCAGGCAGTATATTGTAGACATAGGCGCCGATCCCGTGGGTGCTGCGGGGCTGAAGCACCCACTCAAATCTTTGGGCACCCAGGCGAATTTTCCCTGATTACAAAATGATTCAATAAATAATGCCTAACCTGTAAAGCCGCCACTCAGTTTCCTCGAAATGCGTTTGCGGCCGTTCGGTCCGCTCGTTTAGCTCCATAGGTAGAGCGAATGGCTCATATGGCCGGGGTCCCAATCACGAAAGTGCTGGTGCGCCTATGATTGTAGAGGTATTAAGGTCATGGAAATTCTGCGTGTTACCTGCCACTGTCTGAAATGGCATCGCAGTTACATAGAGAACCTATATAGGCCTATAAAAACGGTCTAAAATAAGTTTAAATTTATCGTAGAAAAGACGTCGACAACAACCTAATTTGGACTAGAATTGGCCCTCATTCGGAGGTCCTGGGAACGTTAACACTGCACATCCTAAAGATGTTGGAAAAAAGACGTCATCTGGAATAACAGTCTACACTTAACTGTCAGTGGGTAATTTGAATATGATTGAAAAAAACAACAAATGATAACAGAATATTTTCAGAAATAAAAAATAACTTAAAGACCACCGTTTTTCCATACTTCTTACCTGAGCTTAGACGAGTTGATGTATACCTGTCTGGTCTTTGTGCGTGCGCTCAGTCACGCAAAAAGGCAAGGCAAGTTTATTTGTAGAGCACAATTCATACACAAGGCAATTCAAAGTGCTTTCACAGTTGCATAAAGTTACAAGAAAACAGATCAAATCAATCATTAAAACATCAACATAAAAATTTATTAATTACAGTAAAAGGCAAGAGTGCAGATAAAATACTTTTAGTTTTCATATGCTCGGGTAAAAAGAGCTGTTTTCAGCCTGGATTTGAACATTGTCAGAGTTGAGGCCTGTCTCACATCCTCATGAAGACTGTTCCAGATTTTAGCTGCATGAAACTGAAACGCAGCCTCACCGTGTTTATTATTGACTCTGTGAACCACCAGGAGACCTCTCCCTGAAGTTCTCAGGGCCAGAGATGGTTCATACGGCTCTAACATGTCAGAGATGTAAAAAGACCAAAGAATTTAGTTTTTTATTTCAATTTTACGTGTCTGTGACACGAGTGTTCAGCGCTTCAGCACAGACTTGACGTTGAAGTATAAATCAGCCTTAATACTGCCTGACTTGAACCAAATTGTTGGTCTGTGGTTTAGTCTTCATTTAAATATTTTAAAGGACAGGACTTAGAAACAGCTTCAAAGGGACAAAACAGGGACTCGAAAAACAGAGAACATGAATTAAGATGCATACTCTTGTAGCTGGCAAGATGGGGGAATAAAATGATCATAAATATCATTTTGATTTTCTAACAAGGCAGAAAAACAAAGTTACGAGGTGAACATTAGCCAGCATTGATTCCTCAAATCGATGGAATAAAGCAGGCGGTGACCTTTTCCTCTTTTAGAAGGCATACAATTTCTTGTTCAAAGTCTCTCAGTATAAACACAAGTATTAACACAAATTACCAGCTGCCATTAAAGCCTAGCGTCCGTTAATCCATGCTGTAGCTGACCGATAAAGTGTTGGAAAGCCATATGTTGCACACACGTGCATTGTACACATGTGAACAATGAAACAGACACTAAGAGATAAAATAATGTACAGTCTGCTATAGAGACGTCTAAACACAGCCTATTGCACGTTATTTATGATTGGATTGAAGGTAGAGGGAACCATCAAGTCACCAGGTGCCGTGACAATGCAACTAATTTAGCCTGGATTTATCTGCTCCCCTCGGCCTCTGAAGGCCCATGCCTCCACACAATATATATGTCCCAACATTTTACAAGCCAAAAACATGTGATGTCTACAGACACTGGTGATTGGCCTCTTCTTAATGTGTAATCAATAATGAAGGCAATAAAAACATCTAATAAACGCTTCAAACTAGTTTTACAATTGGAGCCAAAGTTGGGTGGACAGATACACATCCAATGGCCACGAAATATAATCTGATAAAATGTTAATGATAGAGAAACCACAGAAATTATATAAATACCATGAAAAAACATTGATCTAGAACAAAACCTAAAATGTATTTTGTAATTATTGTTGTCTATCGCCCCCCTAGTGCCTCTAATGATTTTTATCCTGAATTATCTGACATGCCAGGCAAATAAATCTTACTTCTTGGGGATTTAAATCTAAATTGGGGTGATGTAGCACGCAAGAATAAACTTAAGGATATAATGAAAACCTATCAAATGACTCAAATGATAAATAAACATACTAGAATAATGAACACTTCTCAAACATCATGAATTGAAAGAAAAAAAGAATGTAAATTGCTCAAAATAAACTAAACTAAACTAATAGAGCTAATCTTTTTTTTTTTTTTTACCAGGAAGTCCCTTGATATAAATCTCTTTTCCGAGGGAGACCTGTCCAAGAGGCGCTGGTGACATTTATAAAAATAAAACAATTAAGCACAATAAAAACAATTTACAATCAATTTAAGAATAACATGAACACTCTTGGGTTAGGCTCTCAGACAGTGTCAATTTAAAGGAGCTCATGGGAACGTGTTCCTGAAACCGGAGAGAGTTTTGAATATCATTCAAATAATAATAATATTTACAAACAAACATAAAGTACCAAGAAGTGAATAATATGAATAATTTATCGTTCATACCTCAAATAGACCTTCCCCTCCTAGATAATGATATTATATGATATGTTCGTACAATATACGGATCACGTTATTTCATGATAAGAAACTATCACGTTATTTCATTATACCAATTTATTATGAAATAATGAGATACTGTAGACGCCGGATGCAGGGAGGTGCATCAATAGAGGCAGGTCTGCCGAATGGCTGAGGCAAAGGGTATGCTTTATAACTTTCTAAGACGAGGGTTTTCAGAAGCATGTTTATCGCAGATGCAAGAAGATCAAGTAAGTAAGCGATGTAAATTTATAAACTGCATTCACCAAAATTTGCCAAACGCAATCAATTTGCTAATATATTTAGCACAATAAGGCTAGCGGGTTAACTTGCTAGCCTAGCTGTGTGTCGTCTTTCGCCCATGATAGCCAAGTTAAAGGCTAACCATAACCATCTTTGCTGGCTTAAAATGAAAGCACTGTCAAAGAAATAATGACCACGAAATAACGTGATAATTTCTTATCATGAAATAACGTGATCCATATATTGTACGAACCTGAAATTATCTTGAAATAACATGATACCAGTGAAAAAATAACAATAATTACTAGGGGTGTAACGGTTCAGCTATCTCACGGTTCGGTGCAAGTGCGATATATTGGCTAATAAGTCAGTTTTGAAATAAAATAGGCGAAATGCTCATTATTAGGCAGTTTGTAATTTTAGAAATACATTGAAAATGCTTTCTAATTTTTCAAAGCTGCTTTACAGTAAAATGTGCCCCTGGGCTCACAAAACAAAAACAAACAAAAAACACAGTGCTCTAAAGTTAAAGAAAAAGAAAGCAGTGGGCCATGTGCTCGTTAAGTGATACGTTTCAGTTTAGCTAAAACAACAGTGCATTTGATTTGAGGCTTGTGTTTGGGCTGTACCTGGACGACATTCTGCTTTTACTTTTTTGGAAACAAAGCTTTTGATGCGGATTATGACCAAGATTGGATCTTACGCATTTGTCTGCGTCACCATCTGCACTGGATCTATACTTTACCTGCCGTGGCCATCAGCAGGAGAAACCTTTGCAAAGGCACAGATTTAATTTGTTTTTGGAAGATGTAACTTTGCCTGCAGCCTCCAGTTTAGTGGTAAGTGATGATGACACACATGCGCTCTGTTTAGGTGCACATACATGCGTCTGACACGCTTAAATATTATGCTTAAATATTAAGACATTTGGACCAAAACTTGCACTGTCACTTTAGTACGGTTCATATCGTCAGATTTCTGCACCGCGGTGCTCCGTAGCACGGTGCATTGTTACACCCCTACTAATTACTGGCCTATCTGACATGGACAAGTGAGTCCGTACGCTGGCTGTGTCAAAACTGTGACACAACAGTTGCAATGTACTTTAAAAATAGAGGTCAAAAAATGTTATTGATGGCAAACAATATATATGTTTAATGAATTCCCCTACAGTAGGGCAAAAAAAGTCTTTGGCCGAAATCCAATAGGAACTGGGGAACTAACCAAATCCTTGTTTGCCCCACTGTACTTAGGTGTAACCCTGGACCCATCTTTGACTTTCAAAAATCACTTTGAAACACTTTTTAAAATGTTACTTTTCCAACTTAATTTACATACAGGGGTCTCTTACCACTGAGGCGTCCCATTTGTACCTCTATGATCTTGTCACATTGTCTTAATTTTTATTTTTAATTTCATTGATTTATTCATTTATTTCAGGCAGTGGCACAGAAAGTACAAGTTAGACCAAATATAGTTAAGTCATACAGTGTGTAAACATGACAATTCATTTCTACCTGAAAGGGAGTGGGAAGAAGATAATTTATTTAATCCCACCCCCAGTTCTCCGTTCAGAGATTAATACATTCATCTTCACTGTTACTTTGTTCAAGAATTATTATGTTATATCATAGGGGCGTTACCACAGGTAACAATAATTATTACATTGTAACAAAAATGTATACCAACAGTGTAAGGAAAATGAACAATACCAACAATGTTAATGGACAGTATGTAACCCGGATAATATATATGCACAACTTTCTTAAAAAAAAAACAGAAAACAAGCAAACTCTCTTTTCGACGCTGTCTCTTTTCCTCGCCGAACCAGATCTAACCAGTTGCTCTCTCACCGTGTTCCACGAGAACCTATGTTACCTTCACAGACCATTTCTAAATAGGAAGATACACTTTTCACATGTACAGCAAAATAAATGACATACTATTGCAGAACAACATATTTTTAACAATGTAAATACCTTTTAATCCTTTACCATGAACTTGGCTTTTATTAAAGTAAAGCTATGAAATACATTAATTTATCGCTTCACTGTTTATGATCTTTTACTTAACGTATGTTTTACTATTTATGCATATATATTATCCGGGTTACAATTATACCAACGATGGTAAGGAACATTGAGCACTTGTTAACACTATGAGACAACAGCAATTTAAATTAAAGACCCTCATCTCTATATTTTGACCAGACCCAATGTTTATATAACAGTTTGGATCAATGGACAGTTTGGCATTGCTTGTGTAGTAAGTCCAGTTTGTTCCAGAGGTTCACTCCACATACAGACACACAGAAACGTTTATGAGTGTTTTGAGCTCTCGGCAATGAAAAACATCCAAAACCTTTCAAGTTATAAGCTCGCACTGGAGTTATACAAAAAATTGTTGTAGGTTAGGCGGTGTAGGTTTGTTGAATGCTGTGGATAAGACTACGGCTGTATTTGACAAGATCATAACATTTTTAACTACTTTGACTGCGTAAACAGATTATGAGTATGGTCTAGGAAACCAACCTTGTGAATGATCCGCAATGCTCTTTTTTGTAATATGATCAGAAGATTAATTGTGTTCTGGTAAGTATTCCCCCACACTTCAACACAATACGTAAGGTATGGGAGTACCAAGGTGCAGTATAGAGTATAGAGTGCATTTTCATGAACGTGGAGTTTCCATGACAATTTTATATTCAGTGATAATTTATTTGTGTCCATCCACTTTTTTATTATATTTAGTTCCCTGTTTACCGTCTTGAATCATTATATACATAATGCGCTCAAGATCCATGATAAGAAACAGAATTCTGAGTTTTAAAAACCTAATATTCATGGCATCACTGCACCTCCTCTGAGAAAATTAATAACTCTATGTACTGATGAAATGGCTCAAACTACTCGATCTACTTCTAGAGGAGAATGTAAATGTAAAACTGCTTTCGCAAAATCTGCCTTCACTGTAATTTCAATGAACACATTGCCAACAGAGATGATTGCACATTTAAAACATTTGTGCATTAAAAAAAAATGACATCCAGAAAATTTAACTTGCACTCATGGTCAGTAACGACATCATGAGGGAGCGGCCGTTCACCTGGAAAAAGGATTGGTGGAAAATGTTATAATGTAATAACCTTTTTTTAAATTAAATGTAGGTTAATTATGTTAAAATGTAAAAGTCCATGGTCACATACTCATCTACATTTAAAATAAGTTTTTGTACTGTAACATCAACTTGCAGGGACTACAGGTAGAAATTAGCATTTTTGCTATAAACTAGTACGATGCATCTTTCCTTTTGGTCAATGTTAAATTGTGCACTGTCCCTGCCTAAATAAAAAAACATACTATAGTATATCATGAGAGTGTGTTTGAGAGTGCGAGTCTGGGACAACGGATGCAAATTAGCCCAAGGCAACAATCTGGCATGGTCTGTTTACATGCATGAGTCCCATGTACGTTCAGTACATGGGACATGAACAAATAAAGAAAGAAATATTTTTATAAATTTCAAAAGTTAAAGTCTATTTCCTTCTCAGTAATATCGCCATGTGTGCTTTTTTTATTTGTACTTTATGCGATCTACTGGTACAATTCCTGTGGTGGTTGTTTTGGCCTTACAATAAAACAAATTTGGGGTATTTTATGTTCAATATAATCGTATTGCATGTGGCTACATGTGCATGGGACAAAGGGGAGTGTTTCCAACAGTGAAGTCTCAGAGAAATCAAAATGTGAGAAAAGGGGGATGGCATTTTATAAACAGGCTGGTGGAAAAAAAGCAGCCTCTCTACTCGGCACTGGGTTGCCTTAGTAACCATGACATCACTTTGAGAATGTGCTGGGCGGGTCTCACACCTCCAACACCAGTGACTGCCTTCAATGCACATTATGTTCTCATCAGCATTAGCAAGAAAATGTAGTACAAAAGCATGTGATGTTTTTCAACTTTCTCAAAAAAGAAAGTGCAGAGTTTATTTCTCACATTTGACAGTGCTCATTCATATGTGATGATTTCTGGACAGTTATATTTGCAGATAGAAATTAAAGCTTTTTAGGAATTAATTAAAAGGCTTATATTTGTCTTGAGAGAAATAATTTTCTAAATTGTTATCAGACAAAGGAATTCCTTTGTGTGTAGCGGAGCTGGATGGAGATGTAGGCAACATGATGGAATATGTGATTCCAAAGGAGTTTGTTATTAGAGAGGATATTGCACAGAGGTGTGGGAAAAGTATGTAACAAGTATAAAAAGCAGACAAAGGACCAAGTTTACTGCCTGGGCCACAGCAATAGTTTACATAAATGCACTGTTTATCCAGGGCTGCTTATCAAGGGCAAGATCTAACTCAGCCCAAATTCATACGCTTTAAAATAATGTAAATTGATATATTTCGGGAGAATAGACGCTAGAAGATCACTTGCAGAGACCATTCATTCTCACTCTAAAGGTGCCTACACACCAAACGCGGTTCACACGGCAGTGCGGTTGATTCCTGTGTGTTGTAAATGGGAAGTGCGCGCACATGTGCGGGTGATGAGTGTGCGTGGCGGCAGGTGCGGAAGAGCGGTGGGAAATTAGCAGCAACGTGCCCCAACTGTTCAGAGCAAAGTGAACGCAGCGTGAGGAGACAGGAGGAGTAAACACACACATTCTGGAATCATTTATCGATCATCTGAATTTGAAGCAACATCTTCTACATCATAAAAACACAAGTGAAATGAAAATGCCGTCTGAAAGAGGAGGAAAAGCCACAGCAGCTGTGGTTTGAAATGCCTTTCCCGAGCCCAGGCATTCAGATCAGAGGAATCATAGCTTCAATAAACTTGTGAAAACAGGAACGTGGGCACATTTAACAAGGCGCTGGATTGCAAACATGTTTAAAAGGGGATTTTATAATCAGTGGCGGGCCGTGGGGTTTCAATCAGGGCCTTCAATAGTGCATGGCACTTGTTCACTAAAGGATTTGTCAACAACGCAAACCAAAGCAGCAGTGCTTCCGACTCGAAATAAAAGCAAAAACCTTCGGGAACATACGGAAAAACACGACGCATGACAGGCGGAGACGAACGTGTTATAATGTGGAGACAGGCGGCGTTTTTTAGGCGATGTTTTGTTGACAGAGCGAGTAAAATAAAAAAGATACTAAACTTAAAGTTTGGTGCTATTTGAGATCCTTTTTATAGCGCTCGTAGTCTCGTACCCGTTGCCTGCCCGAGTCCCAGCGCAGCTGACGCGGGGAAACCCTTCTCCTGTCCGGGGAGCCAAGCGTCTACGTCCCGCTGTCGTTCCCGCTGCTTTGCTCTCGAAGCTCTTCATAATGAAGGAGCGCAAAATATCCGTGATCAGTAAATCCACTTTTACCTTGTTCGGACGTTTGCCTCAAGTGTCTGAGAAATGTAGGCTGGTTAAACTATTCCACTGTCACTAAAGCACAAACAAAGAATCAGGAAACCGTTTTCGTTCATATTTTAGCGCTTAGCAACTGCGCCCTTATAGAATCGTGCAGCAGTAGCTCCGCCTGAAGTGACACATACGAGCGTCTGATTGCAAGACTTTCAAGCGTCCAACTAGAAGCAGCAGCCTGTGGGAAAAAAATTCAAAAAACGTTTCAAAATCTAACAGATTTGGATTTAAAGTTAAGGTAAAGTTAAAGTTAATTAATATTCAATAGCCACATTTTTAAAAATATTTTGAATGCTTCAGTCTAATTACATAATCACTGGGACAGCATTTTAAGGCAATAGGACTGGGGGCCTACTTAAGAATAATTGAAACAAAAATATGAGCTGCTTTTCCATGCAGACTGAAAGGTAAATATAAAATAATATTTTTTCTTTTTGTTAGTTTGACAGTTTTTCTGTCAGGGGTTCCACTACAATGCCCCTGCCCTTCTATGGTCAGATTCGCCCCTGCTCAAAGTAGATTCTGCACAGTATTCAGTCCTGCTTTTACTGGGCTCTGTGTGGCCGCATAAAATAGCTACTAAATGCTGTTATGCATCGTAGTTCTAGAGGCTGCCTGTCTACACCATAGGTGTAGCCTATTGTTTCGAATGTTTTCCTGACCTTAATAAATGTCTATGAATCTTCACCTCTTCCATCACTGTAGAACATTTTTCTTCACTTTCATCCCTCCTCCTTCTGTGCAGTACCTGTCTACCAGCGAGGTAACACTTTAGAATACAGCCCGGTAACTCCAAGGTAGTTACTGTGGTAAATCCCTGGTACTTACAGAGGTAATTACTAGGTACTTACAGTGGTACGTTTAGATAACTACAGTATTACTTCAAAGTGAACTTCAGTAGTAATTCCTAAATACTTAATGTGGTAGTTTCTATGTAATAACAATGTAAGTACTAGTTTGTACTGGTAAGTCAGTGACATATAGTAAGAATTGGAATTAAAGCCGCAAGCGGCATCGAGAGGCCCTCGCGGGTCTCGTGGGCCGGTTGACGCCGGTTCCCGCACGCCGCCGCAATAACCGGGAGGCGCTGCCGCGCCCTACGTGGTTATAATGTCGCTGTCACCCTAGGTCGAGATTATAAAAGAGCAAAGGCGAGAAATGGCGCCTTCGGCGCTGATTACTCGATTTTTCCCAAAATGGCCGACCACCTGTTGGTCGCCTAGCAACCATGTAATGGATGCCTCCCTTAGTGCCTCCATTGCCGCGCCATAACCCTACCGAGGGCGCCAACGTGGCCACACTACATTTTATTGCCCTGATGAGCCATTAATCTTTGTGAGTAAACATCAAAACGAGATTTTTCGTGTCTCCATGTGAATGATGGCTCCAACCTGCAGAGGGCGCTAGCGCGCCCCAAATCTTTTTTAGTTCACAAGCAGCATCGTACGGCCCTGACGGGCCGTACTTCAATGACTACTGTCCAAAAGCTCCTGACAGAGGGCGCTAACGCGCTGTAATAGTGTATAATGTGTGATATGCGGGTCAGTCCCATTGGAATAACATGGTGGGCCTCGGTCGTCTCCATGGCAACACCGTACAAAATACGGTATGGGTCTCATTGGCTTTTTGGATCGGGATGCCATCAGCTATTACTGTGCCGAATTTTATCCATTTCCGAGAAACTAATTTTTTTTCCATAATGCATTTTTTCTTTTCAGCCTAGAGGGGGCGCTATCGCGCCAAATCTCACTTTTTCACATTTGTTGTGTCCGGGGGTCAAAGGCCAATAAAATGTATATTTCCGATTTTTAATCGGAGTTCGTTTGTGCAAATGGGAGCATTTTGTTGTTTTCGGAAAGTCGCAAAATTCTTCGTAAAGATTGCGGCTTCGCCGCAAACAAACCGTAAAACTTAGCCAAAAAATTTGGATAACTTTTGATGCCCCACATCTCGAGATGAGCTGGAGCGATTTTGGGCTCATTTGGTGAAACGCCCTCGGAGGAGTTCGTTAAAATGCATTGTCAGCGAAAACGCTGACTCAGCATTTTCCGGACTTCCTGTCAAAATGGCGGACTTCCGGTTTGTCAGGGGGCGTGGCCACAATAATGTTTTTTGGTTGTCGTCACGTGACGAATGTCTGTACCAAATCTCGTCGCTCTACGACAAAGTTTATGTTGGCCCCCTCCCCATAGGCGCAATGTATTTTCACTTTTGTAGGTGGCGCTGTCGCGCCATTTTTTATTTCCCCAAAACGAAACACACATTTTAATTAATTTTTCGCCGGACCTGAATTTTGGGCAAAGTTTGGTGAGTTTTTGACTACGTTCAGGGGGTCAAATTCCTGCTCAAAGAGCAGAAGAAAGAAGAAGAAGAAGAATTAAAGCCGCAAGCGGCATCGAGAGGCCCTCGCGGGTCTCGTGGGCCGGTTGACGCCGGTTCCCGCACGCCGCCGCAATAACCGAGAGGCGCTGCCGCGCCCTACGTGGTTATAATGTCGCTGTCACCATAGGTCGAGATTATAAAAGAGCAAAGGCGAGAAATGGCGCCTTCGGCGCTGATTACTCGATTTTTCCCAAAATGGCCGACCACCTGTTGGTCGCCTAGCAACCATGTAATGGATGCCTCCCTTAGTGCCTCCATTGCCGCGCCATAACCCTACCGAGGGCGCCAACGTGGCCACACTACATTTTATTGCCCTGATGAGCCATTAATCTTTGTGAATAAACATCAAAACGAGATTTTTAGCGTCTCCATGTGAATGATGGCTCCAACCTGCAGAGGGCGCTAGCGCGCCCCGAATCTTTTTAATTTCACAAGCGGCATCGGACGGCCTTGACGGCCCGTACTTCAATCACTACTGTCCACAAGCTCCTGACAGAGGGCGCTAACGAGCTGTAATTGTGTATAATGTGTGATATGCGGGTCAGTCCCATTGGAATAACATGGCGAGCCTCGGTCGTCTCCATGGCAACACCGTACAAAATACGGTATGGGTCTCATTGGCTTTTTGGATCGGGATGCCATCAGCTATTATTGTGCCGAATTTTATCCATTTCCGAGAAACTAATTTTTTTCCCATAATGCATATTTTCTTCTCAGCCTAGAGGGGGCGCTATCGCGCCAAATCTCACTTTTTCACATTTGTTGTGTCCGGGGGTGAAAGGTCAATAAAATGTATATTTCCGATTTTTAATCGGAGTTCGTTTGTGCAAATGGGAGCATTTTGTTGTTTTCGGAAAGTCGCAAAAATCTTCGTAAAGATTGCGGCTTCGCCGCAAACAAACCGTAAAACTTAGCCAAAAAATTTGGATAACTTTTGATGCCCCACATCTCGAGATGAAGTGGAGCGATTTTGGGCTCATTTGGTGAAACGCCCTAGGAGGAGTTCGTTAAAATGCGACGTCAGCGAAAACGCTGACTCAGCATTTTCCCGACTTCCTGTCAAAATGGCGGACTTCCGGTTTGTCTGGGGGCGTGGCCACAATAATATATTTTGTTTGTCCTCACAGGACGAATGTCTGTACCGAATCCCGTCGCTCTGCGACAAAGTTTATGTTGGCCCCCTCCCCATAGGCGCAATGTATTTTCACTTTTGTAGGTGGCGCTGTCGCGCCATTTTTTATTTCCCCAAAACGAAACACACATTTTAATTAATTTTTCACCGGATCTGAATTTTGGGCAAAGTTTGGTGAGTTTTTGACTATGTTCAGGGGGTCAAATTCCTGCTCAAAGAGCAGAAGAAAGAAAGAAGAATAAAGAAGAATTAAAGCCGCAAGCGGCATCGAGAGGCCCTCGCGGGTCTCGTTGGCTGGTTACTGAACGCTATCGCACGCCGCCGCAATAACTGGGAGGCGCTACAGCGCCCTACGTGGTTATAATGTCGCTGCCACCCTAGGTCGAGATTATAAAGGAGCAAAGGCGAGAAATGGCGCCTTCGGCGCTGATTACTCGATTTTTCCCAAAATGGCCGACCACCTATTGGTTGCCTAGCAACCATGTAATGGAGGCGTCCCTTAGTGCCTCCATTGCCGCGCCATAACCCTACCGAGGGCGCCAACGTGGCCACACTACATTTTATTGCCCTGATGTGCCATTAATCTTTGTGAGTTAACATCAAAACGAGATTTTTAGCGTCTCCATGTGAATGATGGCTCCAACCTGCAGAGGGCGCTAGCGCGCCCCAAATCTTTTTTATTTCACAAGCAGCATCGGACGGCCCTGACGGGCCGTACTTCAATCACTACTGTCCACAAGCTCCTGACAGAGGGCGCTAACGAGCTGTAATGTGTATAATGTGTGATATGCGGGTCAGTCCCATTGGAATAACATGGCGAGCCTCGGTCGTCTCCATGGCAACACCGTACAAAATACGGTATGGGTCTCATTGGCTTTTTGGATCGGGATGCCATCAGCTATTATTGTGCCGAATTTTATCAATTTCCGAGAAACTAATTTTTTTCCCATAATGCATATTTTCTTCTCAGCCTAGAGGGGGCGCTATCGCGCCAAATCTCACTTTTTCACATTTGTTGTGTCCGGGGGTGAAAGGTCAATAAAATGTATATTTCCGATTTTTAATCGGAGTTCGTTTGTGCAAATAGGAGCATTTTGTTGTTTTCGGAAAGTCGCAAAAATCTTCGTAAAGATTGCGGCTTCGCCGCAAACAAACCGTAAAACTTAGCCAAAAAATTTGGATAACTTTTGATGCCCCACATCTCGAGATGAAGTGGAGCGATTTTGGGCTCATTTGGTGAAACGCCCTAGGAGGAGTTCGTTAAAATGCGACGTCAGCGAAAACGCTGACTCAGCATTTTCCCGACTTCCTGTCAAAATGGCGGACTTCCGGTTTGTCAGGGGGCGTGGCCACAATAATGTTTTTTGGTTGTCGTCACATGACGAATGTCTGTACCGAATCCCGTCGCTCTGCGACAAAGTTTATGTTGGCCCCCTCCCCATAGGCGCAATGTATTTTCACTTTTGTAGGTGGCGCTGTCGCGCCATTTTTTATTTCCCCAAAACGAAACACACATTTTAATGAATTTTTCACCGGATCTGAATTTTGGGCAAAGTTTGGTGAGTTTTCAACTACGTTCAGGGGGTCAAATTCCTGCTCAAAGAGCAGAAGAAAGAAGAAGAAGAAGAAAAAAAATAATAATAATATTTCCTGCAAAAACAATATAGTCGCTTTCGCGACTACATCATATTATACATTTTTGGAAAGCTTTTGACTTCCCCCACGCACTCGTGGGGCTCGGAGGTGGATGACGAGCGCTTCGCGCTCGTCATCCACCTCCGTATGACAGTTGGCCATATTCCCCCATTCATTTTGCTGCAATTATAAGTATAAGGGCCCACACCAGAGGTGTGGGCAGTCACTGTTTTACACGGTGAGTTTACGTTTGACATGGGGACAGCGCTTCGCGCTGTTTTCGTGCGCTCCGCGCACCTAGGTTCAGTGCGCTGCGCGCACTGCGTTGCGATTACAATAGGCCCTTGCTACGGCAGGCCGCTCGGGCCTAATAATAATATTTCTTGCAAAAACAATATAGTCGCTTTCGCGACTACAACATATTATGCATTTTTTTAAAGCTTTCGACTTCCCCGACGCACCGGTGGGGCTCGGAGGTGAATGACGAGCGCTTCGCGCTCGTCATCCACCTCCGTATGACAGTTGGCCATATACCCCCATTCATTTTGCTGCAATTATAAGTATAAGGGCCCACACCAGAGGTGTGGGCAGTCACTGTTTTACACGGTGAGTTTACGTTTGACATGGGGACAGCGCTTCGCGCTGTTTTCGTGCGCTCCGCGCACCTCAGTACAGTGCGCTGCGCGCACTGCGTTGCGATTACAATAGGCCCTTGCTACGGCAGGCCGCTCGGGCCTAATTAAAGCCGCAAGCGGCATCGAGAGGCCCTCGCGGGACGCGGTGGCCGGTTGACGCCGGTTGCCGCACGCCGCCGCAATAACCGGGAGGCGCTGCCGCGCCCTACGTGGTTATAACGTCGCTGCCACCCTAGGTCGAGATTATAAAAGAGGCAAAGGCGAGAAATGGCGCCTTCGGCGCTGATTACTCGATTTTTCCCAAAATGGCCGACCACCTGTTGGTCGCCTAGCAACCATGTAATGGAGGCTCCCTTAGTGCCTCCATTGCCGCGCCATAACCCACCGAGTGCGCCAACGTGGCCACACTACATTTTATTGCCCTGATGAGCCATTAATCTTTGTGAGTAAACGTCAAAATGAGATTTTTAGCGTCTCCATGTGAATGATGGCTCCAACCTGCAGAGGGCGCTAGCGCGCCCCAAATCTTTTTTATTTCACAAGCAGCATCGGACGGCCTTGACGGGCCGTACTTCAATTACTACTGTCCACAAGCTCCTGACAGAGGGCGCTAACGCGCTGTAATTGTGTATAATGTGATATTTGTGTGTCAGTCCTATTGGATTAACATGGGGAGCCTTGATCGTCTCCATGGCAACACCGTACAAAATACGGTATGGGTCTTATTGGCTTTTTGGATCGGGATGCCATCAGCTATTATTGTGCCGAATTTTATCAATTTCCGAGAAACTAATTTTTTTCCCATAATGCATTTTTTGTTCTCGGCCTAGAGGGGGCGCTATCGCGCCAAATCTCACTTTTTCACATTTGTTGTGTCCGGGGGTGAAAGGTCAATAAAATGTATATTTCCGATTTTTAATCGAAGTTCATTTGTGCAAATGGGAGCATTTTGTTGTTTTCGGTAAGTCACAAAATTCTTCGTAAAGATTGCGGCTTCGCCGCAAACAAACCGTAAAACGTAGCCAAAAAATTTGGATAACTTTTGATGCCCCACATCTCGGGATGAGCTGGAGCGATTTTGGGCTCATTTGGTGAAACGCCCTAGGAGGAGTTCGTTAAAATGCGACGTCAGCGAAAACGCTGACTCACCATTTTCCAGACTTCCTGTCAAAATGGCGGACTTCCGGTTTGTCAGGGGGCGTGGCCACAATAATGTTTTTTGGTTGTCGTCACATGACGAATGTCTGTACCGAATCCCGTCGCTCTATGACAAAGTTTATGTTGGCCCCCTCCCCATAGGCGCAATGTATTTTCACTTTTGTAGGTGGCGCTGTCGCGCCATTTTTTATTTCCCCAAAACGAAACACACATTTTAATTAATTTTTCACCGGACCTGAATTTTGGGCAAAGTTTGGTGAGTTTTTGACTATGTTCAGGGGGTCAAATTCCTGCTCAAAGAGCAGAAGAAAGAAAGAAGAATAAAGAAGAATAATAATATTTCTTGCAAAAACAATATAGTCGCTTTCGCGACTACAACATATTATGCATTTTTTTAAAGCTTTCGACTTCCCCCACACACCCGTGGGGCTCGGAGGTGGATGACGAGCGCTTCGCGCTCGTCATCCACCTCCGTATGACAGTTGGCCATATTCCCCCATTCATTTTGCTGCAATTATAAGTATAAGGGCCCACACCAGAGGTGTGGGCAGTCACTGTTTTACACGGTGAGTTTACGTTTGACATGGGGACAGCGCTTCGCGCTGTTTTCGTGCGCTCCGCGCACCTAGGTACAGTGCGCTGCGCGCACTGCGTTGCGATTACAATAGGCCCTTGCTACGGCAGGCCGCTCGGGCCTAATAATTAAAGCCGCAAGCGGCATCGAGAGGCCCTCGCGGGACGCGGTGGCTGGTTGACGCCGGTTCCCGCACGCCGCCGCAATAACCGGGAGGCGCTGCCGCGCCCTACGTGGTTATAATGTCGCTGCCACCCTAGGTCGAGATTATAAAAGAGCAAAGGCGAGAAATGGCGCCTTCGGCGCTGATTACTCGATTTTTCCCAAAATGGCCGACCACCTGTTGGTCGCCTAGCAACCATGTAATGGAGGCCTCCCTTAGTGCCTCCATTGCCGCGCCATAACCCTACCGAGGGCGCCAACGTGGCCACACTACATTTTATTGCCCTGATGAGCCATTAATCTTTGTGAGTAAACATCAAAACGAGATTTTTAGCGTCTCCATGTGAATGATGGCCCCAACCTGCAGAGGGCGCTATCGTGCCCCAAATCTTTTTTATTTCACAAGCAGCATCGGACGGCCCTTACGGGCCGTACTTCAATTTACCACTGTTCACAAGAACATTACAGAGGGCGCTAACGAGCTGTAATGTGTATAATGTGTGATATGCGGGTCAGTCCCATTGGAATAACATGGCGAGCCTCGGTCGTCTCCATGGCAACACCGTACAAAATACGGTATGGGTCTCATTGGCTTTTTGGATCGGGATGCCATCAGCTATTATTGTGCCGAATTTTATCAATTTCCGAGAAACTAATTTTTTTCCCATAATGCATATTTTCTTCTCAGCCTAGAGGGGGCGCTATCGCGCCAAATCTCACTTTTTCACATTTGTTGTGTCCGGGGGTGAAAGGTCAATAAAATGTATATTTCCGATATTTAATCGGAGTTCGTTTGTGCAAATGGGAGCATTTTGTTGTTTTCGGAAAGTCGCAAAAATCTTCGTAAAGATTGCGGCTTCGCCGCAAACAAACCGTAAAACTTAGCCAAAAAATTTGGATAACTTTTGATGCCCCACATCTCGAGATGAAGTGGAGCGATTTTGGGCTCATTTGGTGAAACGCCCTAGGAGGAGTTCGTTAAAATGCGACGTCAGCGAAAACGCTGACTCAGCATTTTCCCGACTTCCTGTCAAAATGGCGGACTTCCGGTTTGTCTGGGGGCGTGGCCACAATAATATATTTTGTTTGTCCTCACAGGACGAATGTCTGTACCGAATCCCGTCGCTCTGCGACAAAGTTTATGTTGGCCCCCTCCCCATAGGCGCAATGTATTTTCACTTTTGTAGGTGGCGCTGTCGCGCCATTTTTTATTTCCCCAAAACGAAACACACATTTTAATTAATTTTTCACCGGATCTGAATTTTGGGCAAAGTTTGGTGAGTTTTCAACTACGTTCAGGGGGTCAAATTCCTGCTCAAAGAGCAGAAGAAAGAAGAAGAAGAAGAAGAAGAAGAAAAAAAATTAAAGCCGCAAGCGGCATCGAGAGGCCCTCGCGGGGGTTCGTTGGCCGGTTGACGCCGGTTCCCGCACGCCGCCGCAATAACCGGGAGGCGCTGCCGCGCCCTACCTGGTTATAATGTCGCTGCCACCCAATAGGTCGAGATTATAAAAGAGCAAAGGCGAGAAATGGCGCCTTCGGCGCTGATTACTCGATTTTTCCCAAAATGGCCGACCACCTGTTGGTCACCTAGCAACCATGTAATGGAGGCCTCCCTTAGTGCCTCCATTGCCGCGCCATAACCCACCGAGGGCGCCAACGTGGCCACACTACATTTTATTGCCCTGATGTGCCATTAATCTCTGTGAGTAAACATCAAAACGAGATTTTTCGTGTCTCCATGTGAATGATGGCTCCAACCTGCAGAGGGCGCTATCGCGCCCCAAATCTTTTTTATTTCACAAGCAGCATCGGACGGCCCTATCGGGCCGTACTTCAATGACTACTGTCCACACGCTCCTTACAGAGGGCGCTAACGCGCTGTAATGTGTATAATGTGTGATATGCGGGTCAGTCCTATTGGATTAACATGGGGAGCCTTGGTCGTCTCCATGGCAACACCGTACAAAATACGGTATGGGTCTCATTGGCTTTTTGGATCGGGATGCCATCAGCTATTATTGTGCCGAATTTTATCCATTTCCGAGAAACAAATTTTTTTTCCATAATGCATTTTTTGTTCTCGGCCTAGAGGGGGCGCTATCGCGCCAAATCTCACTTTTTCACATTTGTTGTGTCCGGGGGTGAAAGGTCAATAAAATGTATATTTCCGATTTTTAATCGGAGTTCGTTTGTGCAAATGGGAGCATTTTGTTGTTTTCGGAAAGTCGCAAAAATCTTCGTAAAGATTGCGGCTTCGCCGCAAACAAACCGTAAAACTTAGCCAAAAAATTTGGATAACTTTTGATGCCCCACATCTCGAGATGAAGTGGAGCGATTTTGGGCTCATTTGGTGAAACGCCCTAGGAGGAGTTCGTTAAAATGCGACGTCAGCGAAAACGCTGACTCAGCATTTTCCCGACTTCCTGTCAAAATGGCGGACTTCCGGTTTGTCTGGGGGCGTGGCCACAATAATATATTTTGTTTGTCCTCACAGGACGAATGTCTGTACCGAATCCCGTCGCTCTGCGACAAAGTTTATGTTGGCCCCCTCCCCATAGGCGCAATGTATTTTCACTTTTGTAGGTGGCGCTGTCGCGCCATTTTTTATTTCCCCAAAACGAAACACATATTTTAATTAATTTTTCGCCGGATCTGAATTTTGGGCAAAGTTTGGTGAGTTTTCGACTATGTTCAGGGGGTCAAATTCCTGCTCAAAGAGCAGAAGAAGAAAGAAAGAAAGAAAGAAAGAAAGAAAGAATAATAATATTTCCTGCAAAAACAATATAGTCGCTTTCGCGACTACAACATATTATACATTTTTTGAAAGCTTTCGACTTCCCCCACGCACCGGTGGGGCTCGGAGGTGAATGACGAGCGCTTCGCGCTCGTCATCCACCTCCGTATGACAGTTGGCCATATACCTCCATTCATTTTGCTGCAATTATAAGTATAAGGGCCCACACCAGAGGTGTGGGCAGTCATTGTTTTACACGGTGAGTTTACGGTTGACATGGGGACAGCGCTTCGCGCTGTTTTCGTGCGCTCCGCGCACCTCGGTACAGTGCGCTGCGCGCACTGCGTTGCGATTACAATAGGCCCTTGCTACGGCAGGCCGCTCGGGCCTAATAAAGAAGAATAATAATATTTCCTGCAAAAACAATATAGTCGCTTTCGCGACAACATCATATTATACATTTTTGGAAAGCTTTCGACTTCCCCTACGCACCCGTGGGGCTCGGAGGTGAATGACGAGCGCTTCGCGCTCGTCATCCACCTCCGTATGACAGTTGGCCATATACCCCCATTCATTTTGCTGCAATTATAAGTATAAGGGCCCACACCAGAGGTGTGGGCAGTCACTGTTTTACACGGTGAGTTTACGTTTGACATGGGGACAGCGCTTCGCGCTGTTTTCGTGCGCTCCGCGCACCTAGGTTCAGTGCGCTGCGCGCACTGCGTTGCGATTACAATAGGCCCTTGCTACGGCAGGCCGCTCGGGCCTAATAAAAGTGGGTTATGGTAACTGGTACTGATATGATTGTTGCTTATGATTATGATGACTTTATGAATAAATAATACTTTTTACAAAACCAAAAGTTTACATACAATAAGATTATTATACTTTTATACAATTTGGGAAAGCCCAGATGACCCTGCCATGTCCTTGGAACCATGCACAAGTCTGGTTCATCCTTGGGTGCAATTTCAAGACACTTGAAGGTGCCAGGTACATTGGTTAAAACAGTGATGGAAATGACCAGTCATCGTGCAGATCAGAAAGAATGTGGGTTCTGTGTCCCAGAGATGAACATGCTGTGGTATGAAATGTTTGTTATCCTTGGTTGTCTCCTCGAATGACTGTGGTTAACCAGTAATTAACAGGTAATTAACAGAACTCATGGGCCGTATTGTAAAGCGGGTAACTCCACATACTTACCAGTTACAACACTAGTAATTACAAGTGTTTTGACTGGTAAGTCATGGGACTTACCCGTGAATTCTGCTAGTTACCTGCAGTACTGTAAATACTAGTGTTGTAACTGGTATATCTGTGGAGTTCCCCGCTTTGTCTCGCTACAATACGGCCCGTGAGTGACAGGAGGGGCTTAGCCCACCAAGCCCATTCATTATTTAACAGATTGTTTGTACTATAAATACAAGTTTTGGCGCTGATATTTTAAAACAAAATACCTTTCTTAATAAAATGCCTCTGCATGTTCACATTTCAAAATGGGATTTGTATTTAATGTATAACTTTTTTAAACATAAAGACTTGTACTTCATTGTAATGATAATTGATAATACTTAATGCATTAGAATATAGCATTGCAATATCGGGTCCTCTGTATCTTGATATATTGTATGTTGAATTACCATAAGTATAACCAAGAGCAAAACAACATAATGGCACTATAAGGTCTCATCTATGACAATCATGGTCTTTTGTTTCTTCATAAAATGAGAATATATTTAGGAAAAAAGAAAAGAAAAACAAAATCATAAACTTAACACAGAACAGAATGTCTTCGCCTACCCATGTCCCTTGATGCTGACTCATTTTAATTGCGTCAAACTGTATTTTCTTTTCTTCACATCAGACTAAATGTGTACGTGTGAGGGTGTTGATTAGGGGAAGTAAAAATACAGCATGTAGAATTTTATGCTAATTGATTGACTGCGGAACTTTCCGCAGTCAATAATTGGTTTTCATGTTCTTTATTATTAAACTTCTTCCATCTTTTTCCTGATTTTCGACACGTTTCACAGCTTTCACAGTTTCAGATATTTCCACAAGTTATACATCAAAACGTTCCACATGTTTGAGAGAATTCTGCTATTACTTTTGGGAATTCTACAATTCACGGTTTTTCCACAATCGGCCAAAAATCGGTCGATTTTTCCCATTGACTTATAATGGGGCTTCCACAAATTCATAGTTTTCAGCATTTTTTTCCACATTTTCTGCAATTTCTGCAGTTTGTACATGTTCAGCTTCCACAACTTGTCAGTTTTCAGAAAAAATTCGAGTTCTACAGTTTTCCATTTTTTTTATACGGGCTTGGGAATTCTGCCATTAATTTGCATTGAGAATTCTGCCATGCATTTTAATAGGCCCATGCATTTTAATAGGACTTCAGGTCTTTCTAAAGTTTATGTAGTTTCAACAGTTTCAAAGATTCAACAGTTTCAAGGATTCAACAGTTTCAAGGACTCAACAGTTTCAAGGACTCAACAGTTTCAAGGACTCAACAGTTTCAAGGACTTCAGCAGTTTCAAGGACTTCAGCAGTTTCAAGGATTCAACAGTTTCAAGGTTTTCAGGAGTTTCAAGGACTTCAGCAGTTTTAAGGACAGTCAATCTCCATGGCGTCAGCCATGGAGATTGACCTTCAGCAGTTTCAAGGACTTATACAGTTTCAAGGTTTCAACAGTTTCAAGTTTTCCAGGAGTTTCAAGGTTTCCAGGAGTTTCAAGGACTTCAGTGCAATAATGCAACCTAATAGGGAGTTTTACATGTAAACCAGTATAATGCATTCTAATAGGGATTTTTACATGTAAACCAGTATAAACCAGTATAATGGAACCTAATAGGGTTTTTTCCATGTAAACCAGTATAAACCAGTATAATGGAACCTAATAGGGTTTTTTCCATGTAAACCAGTATAAACCAGTATAATGCAACCTAATAGGGGTTTTTACATGTAAACCAGTATAATGGAACCTAATAGGGTTTTTTACATGTAAACCAGTATAAACCAGTATAATGGAACCTAATAGGGTTTTTTATATGTAAACCAGTATAAACCAGTATAATGGAACCTAATAGGGTTTTTTACATGTAAACCAGTATAAACCAGTATAATGGAACCTAATAGGGTTTTTTACATGTAAACCAGTATAAACCAGTATAATGCAACCTAATAGGGTTTTTTACATGTAAACCAGTATAAACCAGTATAATGCAACCTAATAGGGTTTTTTACATGTAAACCAGTATAAACCAGTATAATGGAACCTAATAGGGTTTTTTTACATGTAAACCAGTATAAACCAGTATAATGCAACCTAATAGGGTTTTTTATATGTAAACCAGTATAAACCAGTATAATGGAACCTAATAGGGTTTTTTACATGTAAACCAGTATAAACCAGTATAATGGAACCTAATAGGGTTTTTTACATGTAAACCAGTATAAACCAGTATAATGCAACCTAATAGGGTTTTTTATATGTAAACCAGTATAAACCAGTATAATGGAACCTAATAGGGTTTTTTACATGTAAACCAGTATAAACCAGTATAATGGAACCTAATAGGGTTTTTTACATGTAAACCAGTATAAACCAGTATAATGGAACCTAATAGGGTTTTTTACATGTAAACCAGTATAAACCAGTATAATGCAACCTAAGAGGGTTTTTTACATGTAAACCAGTATAAACCAGTATAATGGAACCTAATAGGGTTTTTTACATGTAAACCAGTATAAACCAGTATAATGCAACCTAATAGGGTTTTTTACATGTAAACCAGTATAAACCAGTATAATGCAACCTAATAGGGTTTTTTACATGTAAACCAGTATAAACCAGTATAATGGAACCTAATAGGGTTTTTTACATGTAAACCAGTATAAACCAGTATAATGGAACCTAATAGGGTTTTTTACATGTAAACCAGTATAAACCAGTATAATGGAACCTAATAGGGCTTTTTACATGTAAACCAGTATAAACCAGTATAATGCAACCCAATAGGGTTTTTTACATGTAAACCAGTATAAACCAGTATAATGGAACCTAATAGGGTTTTTTACATGTAAACCAGTATAAACCAGTATAATGGAACCTAATAGGGTTTTTTACATGTAAACCAGTATAAACCAGTATAATGGAACCTAATAGGGGTTTTTACATGTAAACCAGTATAATGCAACTTAATAGGGATTTTTACATGTAAACCAGTATAAACCAGTATAATGCAACCTAATAGGGTGTTTTACATGTAAACCAGTATAATGCAACCTAATAGGGTTTTTTACATGTAAACCAGTATAAACCAGTATAATGGAACCTAATAGGTTTTTTTTTTACATGTAAACCAGTATAATGCAACTTAATAGGGATGTTTACATGTAAACCAGTATAAACCAGTATAATGGAACCTAATAGGGTTTTTTACATGTAAACCAGTATAATGCAACTTAATAGGGATGTTTACATGTAAACCAGTATAAACCAGTATAATGCAACTTAATAGTGATTTGTACATGTAAACCAGTATAAACCAGTATAATGCAACCTAATAGGGATTTTTACATGTAAACCAGTATAATGCAACTTCATAGGGATTTTTCCATGTAAACCAGTATAATGCAACTCAATAGGGATTTTTCCATGTAAACCAGTATAATGCAACTTAATAGGGATTTTTACATGTAAACCAGTATAAACCAGTATAATGCAACTTAATAGGGGTTTTTACATGTAAACCAGTATAATGCAACTTAATAGGGATTTTTCCATGTAAACCAGTATAATGCAACTTAATAGGGTTTTTTACATGTAAACCAGTATAATGCAACAGTTTCAAGGATTCAACAGTTTCAAGGACTTCAACAGTTTCAAGGATTCAACAGTTTCAAGGACTTCAACAGTTTCAAGGACTTCAACAGTTTCAAGGACTTCAGCAGTTTCAAGCTTTTAACAGTTTCAAGGACTTCAACAGTTTCAATGTTTCAACAGTTTCAAGGACTTATGGAGTTTCAAATATCTATCAAGTGTTTTAACAGTTTCAAGGCCTTTTCAAGGATTTCAAGGATTTTTCTGCTAAATTCCACATTAGATCTGTTCCGCAGTCAATCGCAATGGCTTCAGCCATTGCAAGTTTCTAGTTATTATTATTATAGTATTTTTTTCCTGATTTTCAACAGCTTTCAACGCTTTCAAAGTTTCAGCGATTTCCACAAGTTATACATCAAAACGTTCCGCATGTTTAAGAGAATTCTGCTATTACTTTTGGGACTTCAGCGATTTCCGGTTTTTCCGCAATCGGACAAAAATCGGTCGATTTTTCCCATTGACTTATACAGGGGCTTCAACAAATTCAACGTTTTCAGCATTTTTTCCACATTTTCTGCAGTTTGTACAATGTTCAGAGTTTCCACAATGTTCAGAGTTTCCACAATGTTCAGAGTTTCCACAATGTTCAGAGTTTCCACAATGTTCAGAGTTTCCACAATGTTAAGAGTTTCCACAATGTTCAGAGTTTCCACAATGTTAAGAGTTTCCACAATGTTCAGAGTTTCCACAATGTTAAGAGTTTCCACAATGTTCAGAGTTTCCACAATGTTCAGAGTTTCCACAATGTTCAGAGTTTCCACAATGTTAAGAGTTTCCACAATGTTCAGTTTCCACAATGTTCAGAGTTTCCACAATGTTCAGAGTTTCCACAATGTTCAGAGATTTTACAATTTCAACAGCTTTTACAGTTTCTGCAACAAAATAGGGCTTTTTTTGCAATTATACCACAATTATGCAACTTTATAGGGATTTTTCCATGTAAACCAGTATAAGGCAACTTAATAGGGGTTTTTACATGTAAACCAGTATAATGCAACTTAATAGGGGTTTTTACATGTAAACCAGTATAATGCAACTTAATAGGGGTTTTTACATGTAAACCAGTATAATGCAACTTAATAGGTGTTTTTACATGTAAACCAGTATAATGCAACTTAATAGGGGTTTTTACATGTAAACCAGTATAATGCAACTTAATAGGGGTTTTTACATGTAAACCAGTATAATGCAACTTAATAGGGGTTTTTACATGTAAACCAGTATAATGCAACTTAATAGGGGTTTTTACATGTAAACCAGTATAATGCAACTTAATAGGGATTTTTACATGTAAACCAGTATAATGCAATTTAATAGGACTTCAGGTCTTTCAGACATTTCTACAGTTTCTACAATGTTAAGAGTTTCCACAATGTTAAGAGTTTCCACAATGTTAAGAGTTTCCACAATGTTAAGAGTTTCCACAATGTTCAGAGTTTCCACAATGTTCAGAGTTTCCACAATGTTAAGAGTTTCCACAATGTTAAGAGTTTCCACAATGTTAAGAGTTTCTACAATGTTAAGAGTTTCTACAATGTTAAGAGTTTCAAGGTTTCAACAGTTTCAAGGATATCAGGAGCTTCAAATACTTCAGGAGTTTATAAGATGTTTCATGTATTTTTACAGTTTCAAGGATTTCAAGGATTTTTCAGGTAACTTCAGCATTAGATCTATTCCGCAGTCAATCGCAATGGCGCAGCCATTGCAACGGTTTCTAGTTACCCTTTAAACTTCGCTCACATCAGTTGGCTTCCTTAATTAGCATGTTTCCGAGCAGTGTGGCGAGGCCTGGTGCGGCTAAATTAATGGTGTGAAAACCTAGACATCTGAATATTCTCCACCTCTTCTCTTCCACCCACATCCAGTGGTGCCAGTCAGTCTTCCTCTAGTTCTGTGCCCGTATATATTTGTCGATTCTTTATCAGTTTTGTCCATCTGAATATTCTTAGTCTTATTTGCGTCCGACTTTACAAAAGCTGGCATACATATTTCTGTTATTATTGTTCTGTCAGGAGCTCAGCAGTCAGCAGCAGTAAGCCTCATATTTATATTTGGCTTTTGCTATTCTTTATCTTAAACATGGTATAGTATAGAATAATACTTTTTTTAATCTAAATGTTTTTTAAATCTTATGTTTAAACAAATTGTAGTCAGATAGGTAGTTTTGGGACAGCTAAAAGTGAGGTACACTGTTGGGGTGATTGTGGAAATAAAACGGAATAGACAGGGTCAAGCTGAGATATAGAGTGCTGGATAACACTGTGTGAGCTCAGGCAATGTGAGCGTCGTGCCGAGCGGGAAGATGGTCTCCAGCAGCTCCATTGATTTTCTGTGTCTCGTTGACTTGGCCTCTGACGTTCAGCTCTTCCCCCTGTAGCTACAGAGAGAATGGGCCCTAACAAAGACCTCAACAGAAGCCCACCAGTCACAGACAGACTTCCCACTCTAGTCTGCCCGGGACCTTTGTGGTTGAGCTAAAAGCATCCCCACAAACTGCACCTCCCTCTACCTCAGTGACATTTGAATCAACACGAATTACTCTGGCTGCCCAGCTCCTGCCCGGGTCCACTCCATCAGTGAGTAAGTGTTATTTGTGTGAGCCGGGGGTGACTGATATGACCTGATACCCAAAAGCCTTTGCGCTTTCACCTTACATTACTGTTTATAGGTAGGGAAAAAAAGTATTGCTAGTTTATAGTTCACCACATGCAGTACTCGCTTTCATCAAGACATTTCAATATTAACAAGTAACGAAAGTAAAAATATAAAAAGAGTAGCGCAGCATTTTGTTTAGAAACATCGACCCCCCAAAAAAACAAATGATAATAATAGGCAGTTGTCGTCAGAGTTGAGTGGAAGGGGACTCATTCAAACAAACCTTTTTAACGTTTTTGATTTAATTGCGATACAATACAGACATGTTTTGATATCACTGTAAAGTCTAATAATGATTTTGATAATGATATAAACTAATAGTCAAATGACCAAACTATCAAAAAAATTAAACACACCATGCAGCACCAACACTTTGTAAATGTCATAAGGGAGAACGGGCTAATGTGGGACAGCAGGCAATGTGAGACACCCCCTGTATCTAGGCAACGGAATAATGTGGTCATGTGACCATTATATTTTCAAGCCCCTCGCATTCCACACTTGCCAGGTAGGAGAAGTTGGAGATGTTCTTTCTTTCTAAAATGGTGGCTGTGGTAAAGTGAGACAAATACTATGGGGTAAAGTGAGACAATGATCCAGGTGGGTCTAGCCTGTGTCCTGAGTCCCAGGCTCTTCTAACTGGTTCTGATGGTCCTATGTTCTAGGCCCCAGACTGTGTACTAGCGAGTTCTGATTATGGGTGCATGTTCTGACCCCGAGGCTGTGTAGGCTACTAGCTTGTTTTGATCGCCCTTCTTGCTGACCCCCAGACACCAGCTGTTCTGATACCCACACTGTGAATGTTTATTAATACATTTTAAGTTATATTATGTTGTATTTCATTTACTTTTAAAGTAGTCTACTTTGGATCATTTTCAAGTGTTTAAATTTGTTTTTATTTTACCCCGAGACCGTACTAGCTGGTTATGATTGTCTTGTGCTGACCCCCAGACACTAACTCTTCTGACAACACACTGTGATTGTTAATTAAAACATTTTGAATGAATTGTGTTGTATTTGATTGACTTTTAAAGTAACCTACTTTTGATCACTTTCAAACATTTAAAAAAAAAGAGGTGATTTGACCAATACCCATGATTCTGTTACTAGTCCAACATTAGTTTGGGAATGTGTGGTTGTTAGTCTAGCTTTTATTGTTACAACATGTATCATTATGGTATTTCTAAAGTGGTTCACTTTACCCCGTTGACATGCTAATCATTTCCATAGCTGGGCAACATCCTTAATTAATGGGAAATGTGTTAATTTTACTCCATCCACCCATCCATTTTCTTCCGCTTTATCCGGGGCCGGGTCGCGGGGGCAGCAGTCTCAGCAGAGATGCCCAGACTTCCCGATCCACGCACACCTCCTCCAGCTGTTCTGGGGGGACCCCGAGGCGACACCAGGCCAGCTTGGAGACATAGTCCTACCAGCGTGTCCTGGGCCTTCCACGAGGCCTCCTCCCAATAGGACATGCCTGGAACACCTCCCGAGGGAGGCGACCAGGAGGCATCCGGAACAGATGCCCTAGCCACCTCAGCTGGCTCCTTTCGACGTGGAGAAGTAGCGACTCGAGTCCGAGCTCCTCCCGGGTAACTGAGCTCCTCACCCGATCTCGAAGGGTGCGCCCAGCCACCCTGCGAAGGAAACTAATTTCGGCCGCTTGTATTCGCGATCTTGTCCTTTCGGTCATTATCCAAATCTCATGACCATAGGTGAGGGTGGGAACGTTGATTGATCGGTAAATCGAGAGCCTTTCCGCTTGGCTCAGCTCCCTCTTCACCACAACAGTCCGATACAGCGACCGCATCACTGCTGACGTCGCACCGATCCGTCTATCAATCTCACGCTCCATCCGTCCCTCACTCGTTAACACAACCCCGAGATACTTGAACTCCTCCACTTGAGGCAAGGACACCCCACCGACCTGAAGCGGGGAAGCCACCTTTTTCCGGTGGAGAACCATGGCCTCAGATTTGGAGGTGCTAATCCTCATCCCGGCCACTTCACACTCGGCTGCAAACCGCCCCAGTGCGCGCTGGAGGTCCTGATTTGATGAAGCCAACAGAACAACATCGTCTGCAAACAGCAGAGATGAGATTCTGAGGTTCCCAAACCGGACACCCTCCGGCCCCTGGCTGCGCCTAGAAATTCTGTGTTGGTGAAGCACTGCTTCCCCCTCCTGAGGCGCCGGATGGTTTGCCAGAATCTCTTCGAGGCCGACCGATAGTCCTCCTCCATGGCTTCTCCGAACTCCTCCCAGACCCGAGTTTTTGCCTCTTTGACCGCACGAGCTGCAGCACGCTTGGCCTGCCGGTACCTCTCAGCTGCCTCCGGAGTCCCACAAGCCAACAAGGCCAGATAGGACTCCTTCTTCAGCTTGACGGCATCCCTTACTTCCGGGCACCACCACCGGGTTCGGGGGTTGCCGCCGCGACAGGTGAGAGACCTGTCCCCGACCCGAAGGCGTAGGGACGCAACCCTCTCGTTCACCGGGGTGAACTCCAACACGTGACGGCTGAGCTGAGGGGCTATGAGCAAACCCACCCCAGCCCGCCGCCTCTCCCCGCGGGCAACTCCAGAAAAATGGAGCGTCCAGCCCCTCTCCAGGAGTTGGGATCCGGAACCCAGGTTGTGTGTGGAGGTGAGCCCGACTATATCTAGCCGGTATCTCTCAACCTCCCGCACGAGCTCAGGCTCCTTCCCCCCCAGCGAGGTGACGTTCCATGTCCCGAACGCCAGAAGCTGCGCACGCGGACCAGGTCGTCGAGGCACCTGCCTTCGACTGCCACCCAGTCCTCTCTGCACCCGACCCCTACGGATCCCTCTGCGGGTGGTGGGTCCACAGGAGGGCGGGCCCACGTCGTCTGTTCGGGCTGTTAATTTCCCGTTAATTTTACTGATATATAATTTTAGCTCAGCTCGGGGGGAGCAAATGTAAAAATTATATCACATTATCCCGCTCTCCTCTACTCCATAAAATGGCTTAAAATAACTATTTTGTTTTTCACAAAAAGGTATAGTATTGGCAAAGTAAATCATCAGTGATTAATATACAGTGGGAACCATATACACGTCTTAAAAAGACACATTTGCATTTTTTCTCACGTCAGACATGAAACCAGAATTTACTTATTTTTCTTAGGTCAATTAGATACAAAAAAAATAATATATATATATATATATATATATATATATATATATGTCAAATTCCAGAAGAATGAGAGACAGAATTTTCTACAGATTTTTTTTTGTTTATAACCTTTTACAAAATCAAATGACCAGCCATCATACAGATCAGAAAGAGGGTGGGTTCAGTGTCCCAGAGATAAACGTGCTGTGGTCTGAAATGTGTATATAAACCGAAGAACAAATGCAAAAGACCTAGTGAAGATTATGGCTGAACCTGGTAAGAGTTTGTCATCATCCAGAGTTAAACAAATACTGTACCGACATGGGCTGAGAGGGTACTCTGTTTGAAAGTCTTGCAATCAGACGCTCATTAAAACTCTGCACTGTTGCTGCTAAGCACTAAGATACAAATTAAAACAGTTTCCTGATTCTTTGTTTGTACTTTGGTGACAGTACTTTGGTTACCAGTCTTCATTTCTCTGACACTTGAGGCAAATCTCACCTTTTTCCTCTCTACCTCTCCTGGATATTATTTCAATATGTGTGGGTTTGCGTGTGTAGTACCTGTCTGTCCAGCGATCACGTCATGATAAAATCCCCTTAAAAACATGTTTGTAATCCAGTGCCTTGTTAAATGCGCCTGCGTTTGTGTTTTCCTAAGTTTATTGAAGCTATGATTCCTCAGATCTCAATGCCTGGGCTCAGGAAAGGCATTTCAAAACACAGCTGCTGTGGCTTTTCCTCCTCTTTCAGACGGCGTTTTCATTTCACTTGTGTCTTTATGATGTAGAAGATGTTTCTTCAAATTCAGATGATCGATACATTATTCCAGAATGTGTGTGTTTACTCCTCCTGTCTCCTCACGCTGCGTTCACTCCACTCTGAACAGTTGCTACTAATTCTGACCGCTCTTCCGCACCTGCCGCCACGCACACTCATCACCCACACATGTGCGCACACTTCCCATTTACAATACACAGGAATGACTAGTCGACTAAATTTAAGACAAATTTAGTCGACTAAATATTCATTATATTCATTATATTCATTATAATCATATTTAATCAAGGTCCTCTGCTTCATGGAGCTGCTTCCTCATGAACAAAGCTTAGAGCTGTTCCTTTGGCAGTGAATTTACGTGATATGAGGCTCTTTCAGACTGTTAATAGAAGTTTGGATGATTTTAGTCTCTCCTTTTCATTTTCATTTAGTCTTATTTTAGTCAACTAAAATATCTGGACATTTTAGTCATAGTTTTAGTCGCATGAAAAACGTTTAATTTAGTTTTAGTCCAATTTTAGTCGTCGAAAAAATCACTTTGACTAAAATTAAGACTAAATATTTTAGTTGACGAAATTAACACTGGTGTCAAAGGCAGAGCTCAGATCCAGCAGAACTAAAACTGAGACCTTACCTGCGTTAGTATTCATACGGATATCATTTGTCACCTTGATCAGAGCTGTCTCAGTGCTGTGGTAGGGCCTAAATCCTGAAAAATATCAAACACAGTGTTAGATAGGAGAAAGTAAGTGAGCTGTTGATATATTACTTTCTCCAGGACTTTTCCTAAGAATGGTAGGTTTGACGAATTATCCGCTTTAATAAACTTGGATGCAGGCCCAAGAATGCACTAGATTACAAACATTTAAAACATCTGTTTTAAATGGGATTTTTTCAAAACATGATCACTGGACAGACAGGTACTGCACACTCCAAACCCACACATATTGAAATAATATCTGGGACAGGCAAGAGATATGAAAGAGCTGAGGTTTGCGTTAAGTGTCAAGTATCAGGGAAAGGTAGGCTAGTAAAACGATTCCACTGCTACCAAAGCACAAGCAAAGAATCAGGAAACAATTTTCAGTCACAACTTTAGCTCTTAAAGCGGCAAAAAGTTTTTATTTTTTCAGAATCGTGCAGCAGCAATGCGACTGATTGCAACCGTTTCACACGACCAAATAGAAGCGGAAGCTTCAATAAACTTTGGAAGACGCGGACACAATAAAGAATGCACTGGATTACAAACATGTTTTAAACGGGACTTTATCATGACATGATTGCTGGACAGACAGGTAATGCACACGCAAACCACACATTTTGAAATAATATCCAGGATCTAGAGAGGGGCGGGATTTGGATCAGCCTCGGCCCAGGCTAGAAAGACAAGGCGGAACAACGAACGACCTACCTTGACCAGGAAGCCTCATACTCGCAGCCCAAGCCGAACCGGAGCACCCAGGCGCACAAACGTGCTCCACACAAGGAAGGACAGATTGCTAACGCTACCCCCGGCCGCAGCTCCGGATCCGGAAAGCTGCGCAAGTTGGGGTCAGTATCAGCGCAAAGCCACAAACCCAAACGGGCGCAACAAGCAACTCCACCCAAGCAAGAAGTCTCCAACTCTCGGCGCAAGTAAAGCTGGAGTGCCCGGGAAGTAAGGCGTGCTCCAAACGAAGAAAATCCCGGCTGGGTATCGAACGCCGCAACCGCCGCACCCAAACCAAGTTGTGTTAGCGCGCGCGGCCACTCCCCGTGCTTGTAGGCTCTGCTCGGTGCCACCTACTCGTCCCCATCCAGTAAGATGCACACCGACATGCCACAATAATAATATGGAACCTACAGCCTAGATTGTGTCCCCGTAATATATAAAAGGATTTTTATTATTATTGTAATAATTATACTTATAAAGTAGTAAAGTTGACATTGTTTCGTATTATTCAATGTATTTTTTTATGCAAAAAAAAGTCTAAAAGCCTTTTATATTTTTAGAAACAGTGAATGTGTACAAGTTCAAGTATTAAAAAGCATTTTGAATACAACAATTAAAATATCATTTGTTTCCTTTCATTAGGTCAAAAATGGTAAAATCGCACTAAAACATTTGAAATCTTACAAGCGCCTTGGAATCCCACAAGCATTTTCTTAGCATACTGTAAATGCTAAGACAATGCTTATTTAAGTCAGACACCAGAGGGTGCTATTATTTCAGGAAACTTAGAAACCACTCCCTGACTTTGTTCTGCCTCACAAACAACTCAGCGCAAGGAAGATGACAGAGGTTCTATTGGTACACTGTTATAATTTTATTGCCTAGAAATACTTTACTCAGTCGAGTCACGGAGCTCATGGAGCAGCAGAGGGTCATGTTCAGGGAATTAATTCAACAACAACAGGAGAACTTCAAAGGATTTATTAAACTCATAATGGAATCAACAAACACCCGCATGGATTTACAGACTAAGGACATTCAAGAACTAAAAACAAGCCTGCAGTTCACGCAAGGTGAGGTGGACACTTTAAAAGAACATAATCTGAAACTCACGGAGCGCACAAACACTTTACAAACGGACTTTTACAAAGTATGTGACAATTTACACATCATCACGGACAAACTGGAGTATCTGGAGGGACAGAGCCGCAGAAACAACCTGGTATTTGAGGGAGTGTTGGAGTCGCCTGGGGAGACCTGGGCCGACGCCGAGGTAAAAGTTAAGGAGATACTGAAGGAGAAGCTACAGCTAAATCACGCGGTGGAGGTGGAGAGGGCTCACCGCGTAGGGAAACACGACGGCGGGAGAGACTGGCCGAGACCCATCATCGCCAGACTACTGAGGTGGAAGGATCGCGAGGAAATCTTGCAGCGCGCCAAACGACTTAAAGGAACAAAAATCTTCATAAACGAGGACTACACCGAATCAATAAAAAGAAAACGCAAAGAACTGATGCCGGAGCTGAGAGCTGCACGAGAAAGGGGGGAGATCGCCTTCTTGAGATATGACAAACTCATTATACGTCCACGCAGCAGTACACCACATCCAGTATAAACACCGGGAAAAGCGTATGGATTTTGGTATGTAAAAGCACATAATTTCACATGTCCAGTAATACATATAGTTCTATAGGAAGCACCGACTTGGACTTTTCAATAAGGAGAATTGCTGAAGCAAACTCCCAGGATTTTACATTCTCTCAATACGACCTACAGAACACTGAGATCGACATTGACCCGGAAAATAACTTTTTTACTAGAGCTACCAATGACTGTCAATACTACACAGAGGATCTGTACAATAGTAAACTTAAGAACATTAAGGCATTCACTGTAATCCACTTCAATAGTCGAAGCCTCTATGCAAACTTTGACCACATCAAAAGCTTCTTAAAACAGTTTTCCACACCATTCAGTGTCATTCTAATCACAGAAACATGGATTAATAATGACAGAGAATTTGAGTTTTCTATTGATGGTTATGAATTTATAAGTATGAACAGAAAGAACAAGCATGGAGGGCGTAGCTATGTTTATAGACTCCAACTATAGTTAGAAAGTAATGGAAAATAAGACAATGGTGGTGGATGATGCACTTGAATGCCTTACTGTTGAAATTACAAGGCAAAAAAAGAAAAATATTATTGTGAGTTGTATTTATAGAACACCTGGCTCTGATGTAGATGTTTTTTCTAACTGGATGGAGGAGCACTTTTCAGGATTAAATCATAAAGTCATGTTTGTGGGGGGGACCTCAACATCGATCTGTTAAACCCATATAAACATAAAAAGACGGACGAATTTATAAATACTTTATTCAGTATAGGTCTGTTTCCTCTAATCACTAAACCAAGTAGAATAACAACTCATAGTGCAACCTTGATTGATAACATTTTCTCAAATGAAATTGAAAGTGATACAGTCAGCGGGTTAATTATAAATGATATTAGTGATCACCTTCCAGTTTTCGTTATGTATAAAAATGGATATGTAAAAGATGAAGAGGAAAACAAGTATTGGTTTAGAAGGGTAAAAACAGAGAAAACTATTGATGCATTTAAAAAGGAGCTTTTAGCTCAAGACTGGAGTATTGTGTACAGAGAGAATGACACGAATATGGCTTATGATGAGTTTACGCGAGTATTTCAAAAGGTATACGACAAAAACTGCCCAATGAAGAAATACAGTAAAAACAGAAAGTGTAAAGAAACACCATGGATGTCTAAAGGTTTACTAAATGCTTGCAAGAAAAAAAAAAATCTTTACAAAAACTTTATAAGTAACCGAACAAAAGAAGCTGAGGATAAATATAAGAAATATAAAGATAAACTGACAGGTATCATTAGAAAATGTAAACAGGATTATTATAATAAGTTGTTGGATACTAATAAGAATAATATTAAAGGTTTATGGAACATCTTAAATAGTATAATTAGAAATAAACCAAGAACGATTAATTATCCAAAATATTTCAAAGATGAGGATAACACTTTAAATAATATGAATGAAGTAGTCGAAACATTTAATAAATTCTTTGTAGATGTTGGACCGAACCTTGCTGCAAAAATTGTAAACGTTGAGAACTATAATTGTGATCTGATAGAAGCAAATCCTATGTCCCTGTTCCTCAAACCTGTGGAGGAAAAGGAGATACTGGACATTGTTAAAGGGTGTAAAAATAAAACTTCGACCGATTACCATGACATGGACATGAAAACTTTAAAAACTGTTATTGAAAGTATCTCTAAGCCGTTAACTTACATCTGTAACTTATCGTTGCAAACTGGACAATTTCCTGATAGTATGAAAGTAGCAAAAGTGATTCCTCTGTTCAAAGCAGGAGATAAACATCTCTTTACAAACTATAGGCCTGTTTCCCTTTTACCGCAATTCTCTAAAATCTTAGAAAAGGTTTTTAACTCTAGACTCGACAGCTTTATTGAAAAGTGTAATTTACTCTCGGACAATCAGTTTGGGTTTAGGAACAATCACTCAACCTCACACGCGCTCTTTGATATAACTGAAGAAATAACTAATGCTGTAGATAACAAGAAATGTGCAATAGGGTTATTTATTGACCTGAGTAAAGCGTTTGATACAATAAACTATGATATATTAATTAATAAACTAGAACTTTATGGAATTAGGGGGGTAGCTCTACAGTGGGTTACCAGTTACTTAAAAAATAGAAAACAATGTGTGAAAATCGGTGATTATCAGTCGAGTTGTCGACAAATTGTCTGTGGTTTACCTCAAGGTTCTATTCTGGGCCCAAAATTGTTTAATATGTATATTAACGACATTTGTAAAACGTCTGAAATACTTAAATTTATCTTGTTTGCTGACGATACAAATATTTTTGCATCAGGAGACGACTTACAGCAGCTGTGTCGGATTGTTAACTTGGAACTCAAAAGTGTCAACAAGTGGTTCAAACAAAATAAATTATCTTTAAATCTGAGTAAAAGCAAAATGATGATATTTGGCAACTGCAACTCCAATGCTCAGGAAGCAATTCAGATAGAAGGTGTTGTTATCGAGCGAGTGCATGAAATCAAATTCCTTGGTGTGATTATTGATGACAGAATTACTTGGAAATCTCATATTAAATATATATCTACGAAAATTTCTAGAAGCATTTCAGTAATTGCAAAAGCAAAGCACATTTTAAACATCAAAGCTCTACATACCTTATACTGTTCTCTGATTTTGCCCTACTTATATTATTGTACTGTGGTTTGGGGTAGTACTTACAAAAACACAGTTAAACCAATAATATTGTTGCAAAAAAGAGCTATCCGAGTAATTCATAAAGTTGGGTTTTTGGACCACACAAACTCATTATTTTTAAAATCAAAGATCATGAAGTTTTGTGACATTGTTGAGTTCCAAACTGTTCAAATGTTATTCAAAGCAAGGTATAAATTGTTACCAAACCAATTACAAAGAAGGTTCCAAGAACGTACTGGTCGTTATGAATTACGTGATGAATTAAACTTTAGGATTCAGAAACATAGCACAACTTTGAAAAGTTTTAGTCCAACAGTTAATGGTGTTCAATTGTGGAATAAACTGGAGATGGATTTGAAACGATGTCCAAACATCAACCTGTTCAAATTTAAATACAAACAAAAGACTTTTGAAATATACAGACAAGAAGAAATGTGTTGCCACTAGGGGGAGCAGTAGGATGGATTATGTGTATTGTTCCTCTATAATCTGGAAGAGTGTTGCTGCTTGGAACGGTTGTCATTCTATTGCTCAAATTCACAAATGGAGAATTAGGGTTGGCAGGTTATGGATCTGTTGAGAGGAATCCTCCCAACGGGCTCTAAACCTTGTCTTTTAATGCACCACTCAGCATAGGAACATATTCTACAAAATCAGCTGTTAGGGCAGCCATGTGGGGGTTTGTTGATTGGGAGTTACTGCCCTCTTCATCTGGCCCGCTCTACACTTTGGCTTTTTAATGCACCACACTATGCAGGGCTTGCAGCATACTTCACATATAACTCAATTAAATAAATATATAATAATAATGATTATGGAAATTACACCCAAATTAAAATTATACTGAGAATGGTAATGACAACTGGAAAGTATCAAGATCTCAGATTATAATATCTATTAATGTACCTTCATAACATAAAAGTAACTCTCGGTTATCAAGGGTAAAAATCTGGAAGAAATATATTAAGGATCACATTTTTTTTTTTTTTTTGACTGCTTTGTTCTAGACATCGTACATGAAACGGGATTGTTGTTGTAGCTGTGCGTTGCTTCAATTAATTGTATAAACAGTTCATATATTATTATTTTTTTTGGTAAGTTTGTAAGTTGGTCTGTATGAATGTAGCTGCTTGAAATGTTCTTTTTTTATTTATTTTATTGCACTTGGGGGTGGGCAATCATAAGCTTTTGCTTCAGCCCACTCCTTTTGAGCACTATGTGTACTGCTCAAATAAACAAATAAACAAAATAAACAAACAAAAAATGTATATAATTTTATAAATATTGACAGAGTAATAAATATGTTTAAGATCCTGGGTTTGATCCCCGGGTGTGGCCTTTCTGTTGGGAGTTTGCATGTTCTCCCCATGTTTGCATATAGGTTTCCTCTGGGTACTCCGGTTACTACCACTAAAAACATATACAATAGGCCAGAATGAATGAGACTGAAATGGTTGGTTGGTGGTGGTCAGAGGGGCCAATGGCAAAGACTGGTAGCCTTGCTTCCGTCAGTCTACCCCAAGGGGCAGCTGAGTATGAATGAATAATAACTACAGTGTGGCAAAAGTGTATCGAGAAGCTTTGTAAAACAGCCTTGTAAAGCGCAATACAAGTGTAACTATAAGCCATTATTATTAATTAGAAAGTACAGAAAGTACAATGTTTAAGTTCAGAAATATTCTAAGCAGTATACCATTGTTTGTCTGTTCCAAAGGTTTCCAACCTGCTGCTTCTGTCTTTACCATATTGTCTACTACCATTGTTGGTATGAAATGAAGATGTAACAGGGAAGCTCTGTAAATATTAATGTGAAATGGGGGTGGGATTAAATAAGTTAAATACGTTTTCTTCTTCCCTCCGCCTTTCAGACAAAATTGGAGCTTGCTTTTTTTGTTTGATTGTTGAAATTAATGTTGTTGTTTTTTCATTCCTGAAAAAAAATAATAATAATGACATGAGACATTAGATAAATACCAGGGGTTTAGAGAAGAGCTGGAGAAGGCCTCGAGGGTGAAGGCATCGATGTGGCCCATGCCACTGGTCATTGGATCACTCAGGGTAGTGACCCCCAAACAGCAGGGAAGACATCTCACAGGGTATCCACGGGGTCTTAAAAAGTCTAAATATGAATCAAATCAAATTTAAGGCATTAATAAGTCTAAAATGTGGCCTATTTGGTCTTAAATCCATGGTTAATTGGTCGCACATGTGTTTGACCCAATTATTTGCTCACAATTTTGTTTAAAAAATAGCAAAATGAATGCACAGACGCATACCCATGAGTATACCGCTCATTTACATGGTCTGAAAAGGCAAAGCGACACCTCCTTTGTTGCAGTCAACTGTCGCAAAAGGTCGCAGTGTAGACCCGATTTATGTCTCAAGTACACTTCAAATGAAGACATTAGGGAGCTGTTTGGAAAAATGTGTCCTGACTCAACAATAGCCAGGACTTTTAAGTGTGAAAAGGACAAAACATCATACGTAACACTTTTTTGGATGAGCTAAATATGTTAGCCCCCGTCTCCAAAGAACAAAGATTTGTGCTGATGTTTGACGAGACCACACAACCAAATCAAAACAACTTGATGTACAAATGAGATTTTGGGAGGGGGACCAAGTGCAGTCCAGATACCGGGATCTCAGGTCCTGGGCCAGCACAGGACCTGTTGCAAAATGTAAAAGTAAGTAGACTTCATTATTTTAACAAAATAATAAAGTGTAAAGATTCTCTAGATATTAACATACAATTTTAAACCATGTTATTTTTCAGAAATGTGTCGCCTCACTTGATGGAAATTTTTGGACCTCTTTCAGGCATGCTGGCAAATATGACTCTTTACAGCTTCTTAATGGTTCTTTTAGAAAGACAGAAGGTTTGTTTACCTTCTTTACTCACTTGATAGTGAAAGTAACGTGTATGTTTACAGCTTATTTCTGTGCAGCAGCGTAGGGTACGCCGGTGCAGCCCAGGTGATGCATCGGGGCCTATGGCACTTGAAGGGCCCATCGCGGGCTGGGATTGGGCGCATTGTGCAGACTCAGTATGAAAATACTGTCAACAAAGATGACACGTAGGCCTACTACACAACCACAATTTAAGCAGAGTAATTTGCTGATGGTCCCTAAATCTGACCGGCTTAGTCTACGAGCATTAGCCACTTCCCAATCTGTGTCTGGCGGCGTCACAGCCGCTGCAGCTCCCCCTCTGAATATCTGCCAAATATCCACTATCCAACAAACAGACCGAACATAATCATCAATCAGCTACTGCAGAGGGTCATTTTACACTGGGTGTAACCAGTGAACTTTTCCAGGCTATCTATGAGTTCTGAACAATGCGACTAGCCAAACTCTACATTGAAAATAACAGAGCGAGGAAACTGGATTTTACCCAATTAGTGAACAAGTTTGCTGAGCAGAAGGCACGCAAAGTTCACTTCTGATGGGTGAGTCCACTTATTACGGGCAACTGATCGGCTCAAGTTGTGGAGGCCACTGTGCCATCATGTACAGTATGTGTCTGTTTGCTTTTTGATAAGGCCATTGTTGTGCTGTAAGCTAACATGGCGTGTTGAACAGAGAAAACATGAGACGAGCAGCACACAGGAGACGGGAGACCATGGGCAAGGCGACCATGAGGCGGGGCTAACACCGGGCACAGACTGAGTTGGGACATGAGCGGAGAGGCACTCACACGTTGGGTGTGACAGGGGGAAGGCGACTACATAAAGCAGCCTATATGATGAGTGACCCAGACTTGAAGCATTTTGTGGTTAATGCAGACTTTTCATCAACAATGAGCCGTAGGCTATTGTAAAATGCTTAACGGGGTGACCTAGACTAACCATTTCCCACTGACATTCCCTCTATTCAAGCGTATGGGCTGGATATAGGCTTAAGATCCTGGCACAGACCCTGGGGGTTAAAGAGCCGTAGGACATGGCAGTCGCAAAGAGGGACTAGTAACCCCCAAAACAGTAGTTATTTTAGGCAAAAGCTCCTTCCAAGATGTGATTACGCTGCAGAACACACTTTTGAGCTGACACGCGTGCAGAGCATCTTGACGCTTGGTGATAAGCATTTGACTCCAATAATCACAAGCGTCTAAATAGGGGCTTTGGGCGCAATTTGGACACCTGAACAGTCTGAACACAGCATTACAAAGACAAGAGTGTAGGGCTTAAAAGCATTGAGGAAGAAATAGTGGCAAAAAGTAAAGAACTTCGATTCAGCTAAATGTTAAGTTTCAGAGTTTAATTCTAAGCTATATGGTTGGTAATGGTTGGTAATTTATTACAAATATTCCTTATTAGCGATATTGATTAGTGTTTCCACACTAACTTTTGTGAACTTGAATGATTAGCAGGTTAAAATGCCTAATGAGAAAAATTAAGTTCTTAAGTTTGTTCACCGATCACACATTTCATGAACATCATGATCAGTGACCGATCAGATTGGTGCACCTCTAAAGTGATACACCTTAACGTACAACAAAAAACAACATCAGCTCTGGGTCTAATATATACAGTGCCTTGCGAAAGTACTAATACACCTTGAACTCTTTCACAATTTGTCATGTTTACAACCCTAAACGTAAAGATTTTATTTAGAATGTTTTACTGAAAGTTCAGAAACAAGTAACAGACAACTGTGAAGTGAAAGCAAAATGATACATGATTCTGTTATTTTTCAAAAAATAGAAAAGTGAAAAGGGACATAAGTATTCATACAGCATTTCCGGAGTGCATTAAATTGCCTTTATAACATTCCTCATGACTGCAGAATGTTCACACCTTGCCCTAACCATTAAATAGAGTCTACCTGTGCATAATCTACTCTCAGTATAATTCCAGCTGTTCTGTGAGGGCCTCAGAGCTATGGTCAGAGTGTATTGGTCACTAAACAACATCATGAAGGCCAAGGAGCACACCAGAGAGGTCAGGGAAAAAGCTGTGGAGAAGTTTAAAGCAGCGTTAAGTTATACAAAGATTTCCCAAGCTTGGACATCTCACGGAGCACTGTTCAATCCATCATTCGGAAATGGAAAGTGTATAGTACCACTGCGAACTTACCAAGACACGGGCGTCCACCTAAACTAACAGACCGAACAAGGAGAGCACTGGTAAGAAAAGCCACCAAGTGCCCCAAGATAACTCTGGAGGAGCTGTGACGTACTGCCGCTGAGCTGGGGGAATCTGTACATGGGACAACTATAAGTCGTACTCTACACAAATCTGGACTTCATGGTCGAGTGGCAAGAAGAAAGTCATTATTGAAAGGAGGCCATAAGAAATCCTGTTTGAAGTTTGCTAGAAGGAATATGGAGGACACAGCTACCATGTGGAAGAAGGTGCTTTGGTCAGAAAAATTGAACTTTTTGGCCCAAATGCAAAACGTTATGTATGGAGCAAACCTAACACTGCTCATCGTCCTGAGTGCACCATCCTCAGTGTCAAATATGGTGGGGGGAGCATCATGCTATGGGGCTGCTTTTCCTCAGCAGGGACTGGGAAGATTGTAAGAATAGTTGGGAAGATGGATGGAGCCAAATACAGAGACATTTTGGAGGACCTGTGTTTGACTATTAAAGGCATCTTAGTGTCTGGCTCATGCCTTATATGGAACTAACCAGCGCTAGAAGAGTGACAGGCTACCCTTCTTCATACTGATGCCTCTATGACAACGGAACTTGCCCCCCGACCACGACCGCCGTCTGCGGCCAGACATTGGTTTCAGTCTGACTGCAGTTCCTGATGTCTGTCTGCAGTTCCTGATCTAAGTTTAGTCAAACGGACCCTAGTTCCTTATCTAGACATCTGCAGATGGCTCCTCGGGGTTTTACATGTGTGACGTATAGAAACCATGATGACTGCCGATGTAAGGGTATATAATGTGAGCGTTGTAAAGGCTGGCTGCTCGTCTTTCTGCCAGCGTGCGACTGCCTGAGTTCTGACAGCTTAGAGCGATCTGTCGCATTCTGAAACCTGAAATGTGGTGGCCACCCCAAAATCTTGAGCCGATCGAGAACCAATTGCCAGTCACACTTAGTAGCTGCAGTCTCTCAAGACCATACAGTATCTGACCGCAAGACCTGACACTCGTCTCCAAAACCAAGATCTGTAAATCGAGAGCCGCACGACCGTGACCGTTGGTAAACTCACCACCCAGGCAATAGAGATTGATCAAGGGGGCTCTTTTCCTTTCACAAATCTATCAATAAAAAGATACACGAAAGACATCTTCTGGTCAGTTAGACTCTTCTTTAATTTAATTGAGTAGAAACTTGGTGGTGCATGCAGGTTTAACATGTGGAACTCCCCGAGAGAGTGGGGCTGACCGGGCACAGGTTTTTTCTAAGGTAATCATCTTAAGTAAGTAGGGTAATGATACATAAAGCATAGTAAATCAGGAACTAAAAGACAGAAATCTTAACAGAACAAGAATCAATTGGAGGATTATTAACACTACCTTTGAATTGCCATGGCTCGTCGACGTTGTCGCTGTCTTGTTGAGTTTAGAAGTGTTTGGCATCAATAAGGCAGCATGAGTAGACACTCTGTCTACCTACCTTTTAGCCAATCATCACCACCCCTGCTGTCCCATGCGCTGTGCATGCTCCTGTAGCATGGAAAAAATCAGAGCTGGGCTGCCCGCTGTCTAGATGCCTGACACTGGAGTGCTTCATTCAGCCGAATTGTAACGTGCCACTTTGATTTCCCAGTAACGATAACGGCGTTTTAACGATGGGGAGAGTAATTAATTAGATTACTTCATTACCGAAAAGGTAGCGCCGTTATACTTAAACGCCGTCATTCCCAACACTGCTTGTGATAGCTTGAAAATGCTTAATGAAGTACATGAAGCCGCACAATGTTAATGTAAACGGCGTTTAAAAGAACGGCGTTAGGTAATGACGTTGTTTTTCTAGTAACGGAGTAATCTAATTCATTACTCTCCCCGTCGTTACAACGCCGTTATCGTTACTGGGTAAACAAAGTGGCACGTTACAATTCGACTCAATGAGCGCCACAGTGTCAGCTCATGCAGCAGGAACAGTGGAGAGGAGCGGAGAGGGTGAGTACTCACGCAGTCTGTGCAGAGTGTTGCAACTTTCTCTCTGCTCCAAAAACTGTGTGTCTCCCTGACCCGCGGCTCGTCACCTCCACAGGTGCAACCGCGGGGGAGAATTGATTTGGTGATCATTGATCAGTAGTGTTGGAACTTATTTTTAACCCAAAGATGCAGAATCGGTGGAGATGCGTCTTCCCCCCGACCTCTCTCTCAGTGCCTTTTCTTCTTCCTCTCTCCCCGCTCTCCGCTCCAGAGACACTGCAGGCCGCTTTCTGTTAGGGCATTTAACCTTATATTTTCGGATGAATGAGCGGAGAGACTTGCACAATGCCTGTGCGTACAGTCTGCCCTGATTGTTGGCCGCATTGGCATGAAAAGTTAATTGTTTCTAATTTGCTAGATGTTTGCTTAAAAAAAAGCTATGTAGAAATAGAATGTTTTTGGTACGAAGTGTTCTTGAGTTTCTGTTACAGTGAAAGAATGCAGAGCCAAAGGCAGATAAAAACTACACTCTCTCATCCGAGGGGGTGACTCAAGGTCAACTGATAGAGTCGGCTGGACTCGGTGACCTAAACGGGACCCATGTACACATAGAAATAGGCTCATGAATATTCATATTTGGTGTGTGGTATGAAAAAGTCTGACTTCCTGAGGATTTCAGTCTCCCTATGGTACGGGGTGCTGACGAGACTCATTTTGTTAGGGACCTAAGGAAGCAGACGTCTGTACTAGATCATTTGTTAGGAGAATAAACCTTTCGTAAACTTCAATCTCCTGATTTCTGGTCATCTCTACTGGTATGTATTATTAGCTGATAGAGAAGTGCTGACGACAATGACAACTCCTCTTCCAGTGTGAATACGCAGTGTTGTCCCGGAGGGGTAATGGTAAGATAGGGGAAAGTAAAATACGACGTAGTAATATTATTTCATTGTGTACAAGGTAACCAAGGACAACACAAAGAAAAAAAGGCTTTTCTTCATATGGTGACCCATCCAGACGTGCTGAAGGGGGAGTAGTCGTCAGCTGCGGACGGCGGCGAAGGTCCGGTCCGATAAATCATTGCGGTAGAACATGCCAGTGCTATCTTCCACAATCACTCAACCACGGCTTCACGGACGCGTCCATCCATAAGGTAAGACTACTTTTGACTACTATTTTTAACGAGTGTCAAAGTACGTCTTTTTGGCATATTTTTTCCAAATTTTAGTTAAACATAGTAAAAGAAGCTAAAGGTGTTGAATGGTTTAAATCTGTGAATTGATGGTGGAAGATAGAAGAGTCGTAAAAATAACGGAAGAGTTAAGGTAACAGAGTTATAGGACTACGCGTTGGGTTCACCCCTCTAAAAGCCGTAAGGTACGTGGGTAGGACCTCCCAGATCCGTGGACACACGGAACAAATACTACAGAGTTGGGGACTGTAGAACTTAAAGGGTCGAGGACCCACTAGAGTACTTAAAGGGTCGTGGACCCAAATAAAGAGTACTTAAAGGGTCGTGGACCCAGGGTCGGGGACCCAAATAAAGAGTACTTAAAGGGTCGGGGACCCAAATAAAGAGTACTTAAAGGGTCGTGGACCCAGGGTCGGGGACCCAAATAAAGAGTACTTAAAGGGTCGTGGACCCAGGGTCGGGGACCCAAATAAAGAGTACTTAAAGGGTCGTGGACCCAGGATCGGGGACCCAAATAAAGAGTACTTAAAGGGTCGTGGACCCAGGGTCGTGGACCCAAATAAAGAGTACTTAAAGGGTCGTGGACCCAAATAAAGAGTATTTAAAGGGTCGTGGACCCAAATAAAGAGTATTTAAAGGGTCGCGGACCCAAATAAAGAGTATTTAAAGGGTCGCGGACCCAAATAAACAGTATACTTTCACGAGGAAAAGCACGTAAGTTTACAATGAATAAAGGACGAAACGAAGGTAAGAGAATGTGTGAATTAAAAACTTGTGAAGAATGGGTGAGGGATTTGGGAAATTCCTCACCATGGTGGAAATGGACACGCAAAGGACAACGGAAGGCGAAAAAAACATGAGAACAAGGGAGCCCTGGATAGAAGAATGCATAAATGGAAAAGAAGATAATCGAGAAAGCAGAAATGGAGACAAAATGAGGAAACGAGTGGAACCAGTCCTTGAACTGGCCACAGCAGAATGGACGAGAAAAAACAAAATATTCTCCCCCGAGTCCGGGGGCGGGACCCAAATGCCGGTAAGGACGGATTCCGCTTTGGCCCCTACGGCCCCGCCTCTTTATGTCCCCGCCCACTTGGGAGCATATCCACAGTTAACAGTACAAGGGGTAGTGGATGTGGATATTAAAGGCTCACATCCCTTATCTGACAAGGAATCAAAAGCAGTAATGGACATACTAAAAAGAGAGTTCAAAAACGATGGACCAGTATTAAGGGATTCCGGAGGTAATGTATGGGGACAACAAATCCTTGACGTAACAAAAACACAGGCTACACAAGTGAAACAAGCGGTGGCAGAAGTACACAAACAAACTGCAGCGGCAGTGAACCAGAGTCAGGCCGAGGTGGCACAGGTGAAGGAGGAAGTGTTAGCCAAACTTCAGGACGACGCCGAGGAAAGGAAAGCAGCCATGGACGAGTTAACTGAAAGACTAAACGAGTTATCTACAAAAATGATGGAAAAACCTGCACCAGAACCACCGTCTCCCATGGGGGCCAAACCACGAACAACACAACCAAAAACCACGCCATTCAAGTGGACTTATGACAGCGAGGGAGAAGAGGACGATTTGGACGATGCGGAGAATTACGAAGTTCAAAAGGAACTCCTTGCCTTGTACAAACAAAAGCATCAGTTAACGCAGGCCTTACACAAGCTAAAACAGAGATGGGGAGACAGTGGACCAATGGGAAGAAAGACTAAAAACGGCAAAAAGGGAATTGAAAGTGGTAACAGAGGTCACTGCCAAGAAAGCAGAAGAAGCCCGCAAACTCCCAAGAGGACGGAAGGGAGGGGCCGCAAATTACCCACTAATACCTACGGGCCCTCCCCCGGTAGTGGGGGACCCCGCCCCGACAACTTACAAACCCCTGTCTAGTGTGGAGTTGCAACACTTGAAAGACATTCTACCGCCCCTGCAGAATGGGGGGAAAAATTGGTTCCGTACATTGGAGTTGCAGTGTGCTAACGCGCAGCTAGCGGTGGGGGACTTAAAAGGCCTTGTTTCTGCCTGCGCCCCCCCACACGCAGTCACTCAGATCCTGAGGCTCACAGGACTAAAGGACGCCCCAATGTATGAACCTTTTGATCCATATTCGGAAGCGTTTATCGACCAAGTGGACCAAATGTACCCACCCCCTTGTCCACAACCTCCTTCGTTTCCCACGTATATGGCAGGCGCTTGCCCCTCACAATTTATGGATAAATGTATCCAACTGTACATCTCCTCTATGCATGTGCACCCATACAGGCAGCCTCAGACTTCCTGCTTGTTCTTGCAGAACGTGCTGGACGTTCTACCCGAACCAGTCAAAACAAATTTGAAAAATGTGCCGGGACTAACCGCAGACCACACGTTATTCCTGACACATTTCAAACACCACGCTGACATCTTTAACAAAAAGTGTCAAGACAAAACTCAAAACATTGAAACCATGCAGGAGGAACTCCTGAAAAATCAACTGACCCAGGCGCGTCAACAATTGACAGCCGCCAAGAAAGACAAAAAGACTCAAATGGTGGCAACCACTCCCATACCTGCACCTACGCAGTCGCCCAGCTCACCAGCAAGCGTCTTATACGCGTCCCATAAACAGCCGTCCGGCCCGACCTCTCAAATGCACATACATGTCCATGGGATGGGGGGACAAACATCAGGGCAGAGGGGCGGTTTCAGGGGACGCAGGGGACGGGGATCTGGAGGAGTGGGTTTTGGGGGACGAGGAGCCGCAGCTCAAACACGGGCTGTTTCAACTGTGGAGATCAAGGCCACTGGTTACGGGACTGTCCGGAGCCCCCAGTACCAGCCCCCCCGACAATGGGTCGCGGGGGCCGAGGTGCTCTACGGATGAGGTCTACCAGTGGAGGGGATTTCCTACCAGGACAACAAGCGCCACCGCCTTGGCACAGGGGCGGAGCAAGAGGGAGGGGAGGCAACTACCCGGTGCACGACACACACGGTTACCTGCCCTATGGATACGAGGATGGATACTAGGGGTGCCCGATGAGTCCTGGCCCCACCCCGGAACCGTTTGTCCCTTTAGAGGTGGGTGGGGAAAAGTTGATGATGTTGGTGGACACAGGGGCTACGCACTCCACGACCAGGAGAGCTACGCCTGGAATGTTAAGCACAAAGAGCATCAGCCTCTCGGGACTCATGGGACAAGCGACCCCTCTACGCATGACTAAAGAATTGACTTTGAAACTTGCCGGACAGACATTTAAATCCTCCCTGATATACTCACCACAAACGCCAGTGAACTTATTGGGGCGAGACATTTTGCAAGCCACAGGGGCAGTGATCAACTGCTCACCGGACGCTATGTATATCACCTGGCCGAATGGACATTGTGTGACCTGTACACCCACCAGGACACATGGACAATATGTATTTCGAGAAGAAAACTTGACAAATGGTGTTTCCATCTATTGGCTACGACTGGAACCTGGTACTCCGGAATTGGAAGGACTATATGCAAAGATGCTTGAATGGAAACCATGGTTCAGCATGCTCCACCCCTACGCCCCTCCAAAGGATCCCCTACATTGCACCCTATTTTACGATCGCAACTCAGACGCTCAATACCAATTGGCGTTCGATTGTGAGGTTAGAGGTAACACCTATTCGCTCACTTCCACACACTTATATGTACATAAATCAGGTGTGGTTGCCCCAGTGACTCTACCAGAAGAAATTATGCCATTTTATAAACGTGACACCCTAACGGACCCACATGTCTCACTGTTTCTAGGCCCAGGACATGAGGCTCGAGAATTAGGACCCTTAACACATGTGCTGAACAAAACGTTGGATTGGGAATGTACTGCCATGGGTGATGTACAGTATAGCCCAAGCACCCAGGCCTATAAAATTGATATAGGCCTCTCATCAGATGCCTCTGTAGCAGAAGAAGAAATTGTTTCTCGCTCGCATGGCCGCGAGTTGACGGATCATGAAGGAGCAGCGGCCATGCTGGCTCATTTCCCGGAGGACTTGTGGTCAAGGGGTCCGGCGGACATTGGTTACTGTACTAAAATCGATCCTGTCAAACTGGATGTAATCCCAGGATCTCGCGTGTATGTTCCTCAACGTCACTTTAGGACCAAAGAACAGCGGGAGGGTATTGAAACGGCGTTAACAGACTTATGGAAAGCAGGAGTTTTAGAATTATCAGACTCGCCTTGGAACACTCCGTTAAACCCGGTTCCCAAATCAGATGGTACTTTTCGACCGGCCCACGATTTACGTAGAGTAAATGAGGTTACCACTACACCCCTTTTGCCAGTCCCAGACCCACACAAATGTCTGTCAGTACTTTCTCCAGACATGGGTTATTTCTCAGTAATTGACTTAAAGCATGCCTTCTTCACCATTCCACTGGCTCCTGAGAGTAGGTACCAATTTGCTTTCACCCATGAAGGTGTAACATTACAATATAAAGTGCTTCCCCAAAGACACAAGAACTCACCGGGAATCTTCAACCAGGTACTTAAAAATTGTTTGGCACCCATCACGGTGTTGCCTGGTTCAGCTGTCCAGCAGTACGTGGATGACCTTCTTATTGGAGCAGTTACGGCTCAGGATTGTTTGGACATGACTGCAGCAGTGTTGAGTCGCTTACACCTGTGGGGTTTTAAGGTCTCACAATCTAAACTTCAGTGCTGTCGCCCCCAGGTTTCTTTCTTAGGTAAAGTGAGTCTTTCCCCAAGCGCCTCCCAGAAACAATCGATCTTAAGTGCAGATCGGCCAGATACAGTCCGCTCTCTGCTTTCCTTTCTGGGTTTGGCCAATTACTCACGCCATCATGTTCTTGACTATACGGGCTTGACAGCACCCCTGAGGGACGTCATCAAGGCCGCTGGTGTCCGAGACTTGCAGGCTAGTTTGGTCTGGACGGAAGAGGCGGATACGGCCTTCACTGACTTAAAAAAGGCTCTAGCCTCCTGTGCTGACTTGGCGATACCTAACTATCGTATACCTTTCCACCTTGACACCACCATTACCTCATGCTCTGGACATGCAGTGTTATGGCAGAAGGGCTCCACGGGACAACGCAATGTAATTCTTTATGCTTCTACCTTGCTGGATCCCGTGGCGAAAAAATCTACGGATTGCGCTTTATATGCTGACACTTTGGCCTCCCTGTTGAGGAAAGTGGCGCATGTGGTCATGGGTCATCCTTTGGTGGTTTATACCACCCATTCAGTGGTGGCCTATGTACAGTCCAAAACCTTTGCCCTAACTCCGCAAAGACAGCTTAAGCTGGCTAATGAATTGACGGCCCCAAACCTAACTTTCGCAGCTGACGATGCGCCAACTATTTCCACAGGCATGGGGCTGCCTGGACTACCTCATTGTTGCCAAAACTTTTCCCAGAAGCAATCAGAAATCCGTCCTGGATTGTCCGACAAACCTATCCCACACTCTAGGTCATTGTTCACGGATGGACATTGCCACCGACTTCCTGATGGTTCTTTGTCGGCTGGGGCTGCGGTTGTGGAGCTCCTCCCTCCCGATCGCACCCATGTGGTGGCGCAGTGGGGCCCTGAAGGGGGTTCCTCGGCGCAGTATGCTGAACTCATGGCTCTGAAATTGGCCCTGGAAATATCACAGGACCAGAAAGTTACCATCTATACGGACTCAGCCTATGTTTGTGGCTTAGTACTTAGAGATTTAGCAGGGTGGATGAAGAATGGCTTCTTGACCGCTAAGGGCACTCCGGTAGCCCATAAAGACCTTTGTGAAGAGGTGGCGCGTTTGTTGCTACTGCCACATACTTTGGCCATAGTTAAGGTGCCGGGCCACTCAAAGGCGGGCTCCATGACGGCCATTGGAAATAGAGCCGCAGATTTAGCGGCCAAAACAGCTGGTGGGTATCCCTTGGAAAACATGGTCCCACAAGAACAAGTTTGGGCCATGATACAACAAATACAGCTCCCTATTCTTGACTCGTTGACTCATATATCTGATGTATGGGTTAAGGTGGCGAGTGTGGATGGACGGGATATTGCCCACACTGAAAACGGACAGTTATGGATGCCACAAGACGTGTGGGATCGTCTGTCGCTCCTGGCCTCTTCTTTGCCCCCAGGGCGAAGACATGAGCTGGAATTTCATCTGGACACCTATTGGAAACCCGCGTACGGCACTCCCTCCTTTCAAGGTCTGCTGAGCGTGGTAGACTGTCAGACAGCACACAGGAAGTATGACTCTGACTTTTGGCAACGGCACCCGAAGGCCCAACCCCATTCTGACGGGGTCTATCGGGGGCCCACGGGGTTAACCTTCTTGACCCCTTGTATGGAGGAACATGTTCTGAATGAGCTACATGGAGTTCATCACCAGGGTCCACGGACCATGGCTCGCTTGTTGGAACAGTACTACTATCATCGTACTCCATTCTTGTTGTGTAAAACCTTTGTACGGGCTTGTGTTGGCTGTGGAATGTTTAACCCGCACCCACATCACAAGAGTGGGGCGGGTCTTGTAAAAACTGGACGTTTTCCCGGTGATGTGATTCAGATTGACTTTACGGATATGCTTGTGCCCGTAAAGGGCAAACGCTTCCTTTTGGGCATTGTGGATACGTTCTCTGGATGGCCGGCTTTCTACCCTTGCAAACGGGAAAGTTCGGCTGAAGTCATGGCAGTGCTTTTGAAAGAATGGATCCCAATTTTTGGGGTCCCGTCTGAACTGCATAGTGACTCGGGAACTCACTTCACGGCGACTGACGTGAAGAGCTTGTGTTCCCTGCTGGGAATAAACAAATCATTCTCTTGTGTGTACTATCCACAGGGGAATGCCAAGGTGGAACGCATGAACCGCACCCTCAAGACGGTGCTGGCCAAAATGTTACAAGATACTCCCAAAAGCACTTGGTTGTCGGCTCTCCCGGCTGCTCTGTTCCACCTACGCTCCTCTGTGAATGCTACCACGTGTTTCACACCATTTGAGTTGATGTTTGGCAGGGCTATGCCCGGTGGATTACCTAAGGCTAACTCCACCCCTTTACCTGAAGTTATGAACATCTTCCAGTTCAGGCCGTACTTTGAGGCTCTACAGTCAGTACTTAAGGAACTGACCCCAATTGTACATAACGATGTTGTTGTTTCTGATCATACAGCGCACCTGCCTGAGCAGGTATACGTCAGAAACCACGCTCGTACGGCCTGGCATAAACCACGTTATCTTGGACCTTTCACGGTGACTCAAAGAACTGCAACAGCTGTGAAAGTTGAAGGCCGGGATAACTGGTACCACTGGACTCATCTTAAACCCTGCTCAGACTCCACGGGGTTAGTGTGGACTGACCCTGAACGTATTAGAAATGATAGTGGGACCTATGGCCCCACTGAAGGGGGAGGGGGACAACTCCCACCCCCACCCAGGAGATCACAAAGACTCCGCAATCAGAAAGACAATGCTGAAACTTAAGGAAAAAATGTGGAGTACGGGCCCCTTACGGTGTCCATTTTGGGTGTGGGGACTGATACTGGCCTTAAGTATGACAATAATACCAATTATGTTAATTGTGGAAGACCAAAACAGTTGTGAGGGGAGAGTAAGGGGACATCCCTTTCCCCAACTAAAGACAGAATACTTGAGAGTATGCCGTCAAATTGGCACTAAACCTGGTGAAAATTTGGTAATCTACTGTAATCCGGAAGGAACATTGGCAGTAGAAATGAGAGGCCCAGTGACAGACCAACACGCCCGGAAATGGATCACCAAATGTACAGAAAATGCAAAGAAAACATGGGAAAATCGAAAGAAAAAGAGAGTTTTGCTGGAACCAATGTTTTACGATTTATCTAACATGTCTGTTCCCACAGAAGGCGATGGATCTAGGAAGCGACAGTCTCTTAATGTAGAAGGCCAGGGTCCAGACGAGGGGGATAATGGGCACTCTTATTCCCTGGGTTGGTACCGCGGCTACCATGCAGCGGTTGAACGAGGTGTGGTGGGTTCTGGAGGATCTCACTGAGGTCATTGGCGAGGTCTTGGATCAAATGGAGCGCAGCCCAGAGCTAAAGGCCGTAGCAGCGGTAGCCATGCAAAACAGGGTAGCTTTAGACGCCTTATATGCAGAGCAAGGTGGTATGTGTACGGCAGTGGGCATTGACCACTGTTGTACATACATTCCCGATGACTCTGGGAATTGGACAGCAATGAGGAATAAGGTAAGGGAGTTAAAGGAATTCGTAGAGTCCCAAGAAGACCAAGGGCCACAATGGACTTGGCTCAACTGGCTAAATTCCGGTTCCTGGATCCATGTCCTTCAAAAGGTGGGTATAGTAATTGGTGTAATACTGTTGATGTGTTGTGTGTTGTTTTGTTGTGTTGTCCCTCTCGTTCGCAGCATGGTCTCCAGGGCTCTGGGGACTTCGGGGGGGTTGTACGCAGCAGTGGCTCTGCCCCCGGAGGACCCAGAGGCCGGGGACAGGCCCCTGCCTGAAGGGGGTGAGCCAAGCCTGTATCACCTCAGGGCATTGAAGGCTCTGGAATATGAGTGGGAGGACCCACAGAAATGATGTGGAGAGGGAAACTGTGGCTCAGATTATCTTTAAGAACCATATTAAGAATGTTATGTTGTGTTTTGCTTCGCTGTGCTTATGTTTTGCAGAAATGTTTATTTCCATATTAATTCGGGATGGAGCCTATGGAACCGAGGAAGTAAAATGTATAATTGAACCCAGTCCTGGGAGCTACAGGTTCCGGATGGAACGATTCGTGAGTGGTAACTACATGTGGGAAGAAAGTGATGATTTTACAGGACTGGAGGACCTGGTTGTGTATGCCCAAGCCAAACTCGACACCTGGTGGTGGTACTATACAATGGGCAGGGAACAACTATGTTTTGACGACGGCTGCACCTTCGTTAATTAGAAACGAGGTGATCTCGGTCAAGATCAGAAGGGTGTGTGAAAAGTTAATTGTTTCTAATTTGCTAGATGTTTGCTTAAAAAAAAGCTATGTAGAAATAGAATGTTTTTGGTACGAAGTGTTCTTGAGTTTCTGTTACAGTGAAAGAATGCAGAGCCAAAGGCAGATAAAAACTACACTCTCTCATCCGAGGGGGTGACTCAAGGTCAACTGATAGAGTCGGCTGGACTCGGTGACCTAAACGGGACCCATGTACACGTAGAAATAGGCTCATGAATATTCATATTTGGTGTGTGGTATGAAAAAGTCTGACTTCCTGAGGATTTCAGTCTCCCTATGGTACGGGGTGCTGACGAGACTCATTTTGTTAGGGACCTAAGGAAGCAGACGTCTGTACTAGATCATTTGTTAAGGCCACACAAGCACTAGCGCACCATTTGTTTGCGTGCAAGATTATTTTCTTTACACAATTTAAATTTACTAAAATGCATTAGTAAACTGAATATTAAGTTGATCTGGTGCACTCTATTCACAATGGAGTGAATGGAGTTTGGTGAGACACACCTTGGCTCACCATAAGAGTTAGGCCCAATTTAACCTCAAGGCATTGAACAGTTTACACTCATATCTATGTGAAAAAATATGTATAAACCTTGAATATAACAATCTGCCCAGTGCCCACCTAACAATATTACATTTTATAATCTACCAGCCCATCACTTCAAATGACCAAATCAAATTCTTTTTAGCATTTGCTAACCTTTTTAAATCGCGTATTATTGGCTAATTAAGCAAGTGTTTTGAGTCCCCTGGCCCCCACATTGGACTGTTCCAGTCTGCTCTAAATGCATTAGACTGGAACACTCAGGACAGCTCATGCAAATTCTGTCCTCGAAGAAAGCAATTAGACCCGCACACTCGTCTAATGCACAGAGGAGGTGGGGACAGGAGAGGGTAGTGTCAGTGGGTGGCTGAATGGAAATGGTAGCATTTCAAACACCTTTTACTCTACTAATTATGTCATGTAATGATAATAATTTTACCTTGGATGGTTCCTTATAAACTGTCAAATAGTGATCTATATATTGTGCACAAAGGTCTGCAACCTGTGGCTCTGGAGCCACATGTGACTCTTTAGCCGCCATGTAATGTGTGTGTGTGTGTGTGTGTGTGTATATATATATATATATATATATATACACACAGTGCCTTGCGAAAGTATTCGGCCCCCTTGAACTTTTCGACTTTTTGCCACATTTCAGGCTTCAAACATAAAGATATAAAACTGTATTTTTTTGTGAAGAACCAACAACAAGTGGGACACAATCATGAAGTGAAACGAAATTTATTGGATATTTCAAACATTTTTAACAAATAAACAACTGAAAAATTGGGCGTGCAAAATTATTCAACCCCTTTACTTTCAGTGCAGCAAATTCTCTCCAGAAGTTCAGTGAGGATCTCTGAATGATCCAATGACCTAAATGACTAATGATGATAAATAGAATCCACCTGTGTGTAAACAAGTCTCCGTATAAATGCACCTGCTCTGTGACAGTCTCAGAGGTCAGTTTAAAGCGCAGAGAGCATCATGAAGAACAAGGAACACACCAGGCAGGTCCGAGATACTGTTGTGGAGAAGTTTAAAGCCGGATTTGGATACAAAAAGATTTCCCAAGCTTTAAACATCCCAAGGAGCACTGTGCAAGCGATAATATTGAAATGGAAGGAGTATCAGACCACTGCAAATCTACAAAGACCCGGCCGTCCCTCTAAACTTTCAGCTCATACAAGGAGAAAACTGATCAGAGATGCTGCCAAGAGGCCCATGATCACTCTGGATGAACTGCAGAAATGTACAGCTAAGGTGGGAGACTCTGTCCATAGGACAACAATCAGTCGTATACTGCACAACTCTGGCCTGTATGGAAGAGTGGCAAGAAGAAAGCCATTTCTTAAAGATATCCATAAAAGTGTTGTTTAAAGTTTGCCACAAGCCACATGTGGGAGACACACCAAAAGTTATGTTTGGCGTAAAAGCAACACAGCTCATCACCCTGAACACACCATCCCGACTGTCAAACATGGTGGTGGCAGCATCATGGTTTGGGCCTGCTTTTCTTCAGCAGGGACAGGGAAGATGGTTAAAATTGAGGGGAAGATGGATGGAGCCAAATACGGACCATTCTGGAAGAAAACCTGATGGAGTCTGCAAAAGACCTGAGACTGGGACGGAGATTTGTCTTCACACAAGACAATGATCCAAAACATAAAGCAAAATCTACAATAGAGTGGTTCACAAATAAACATATCCAGGTGTTAGAATGGCCAAGTCAAAGTCCAGACCTGAATCCAATCGAGAATCTGTGGAAAGAACTGAAAACTGCTGTTCACAAACGCTGTCCATCCAACTTCACTGAGCTCGAGCTGTTTTGCAAGGAGGAATGGGCAAATATTTCAGTCTCTCAATGTGGAAAACTGATAGAGACATACCCCAAGCGACTTACAGCAGTAATCGCAGCAAAAGGTGGCGCTACAAAGTATTAACTTAAAGGGGCTGAATAATTTTGCACGCCCAATTTTTCAGTTTTTTATCTCTTAAAAATGTTTGAAATATCCAATAAATGTCGTTTCACTCCATGATTGTGTCCCACTTGTTGTTGGTTCTTCACAAAAAATTACAGTTTTATATCTTTATGTTTGAAGCCTGAAATGTGGCAAAAGGTCGAAAAGTTCAAGGGCGGAGATTCACCTTCCAGCAGGACAATGACCCTAAACACAAAGCTAAATCTACAGTGGAATGGTTTTAAAAACACATATTAATGTGTTAGAATGGCCCAGTCAACGTCCTTACCTAAATCCTATTGGAAATCTGTGGAAAGACCTGAAAACTGTTGTTCACAAACGCGCTCCTTCTAATTTGGCAGAGGTTGAGTTTTTTTGTAAAGAGGAATGGGCTAAAATGTCAGTCTCTAGATGTGAAAATCTTGTATAGTCAAACCCCAGAAGACTTGCTGCTGTTATTGCAGGAAAAGGGGGTTCCACAAAGTATTAATTCATGCTGTATGAATACTTGTACACGCCCCACTTTTCGGATTTCTATTTTTTGAAAAATAACAGAATCATGTATCATTTTGCTTTCACTTCACAGTTGTCTGTTACTTTCAGTAAAAAATTCTAAATAAAATCTTTATGTTTATGTTTGTAAACATGACAAAATGTGCAAAAGTTCAAAGTGTATTAGTACTTTTGAGAGGCACTGTATTTTTTACATGTCTCTGCCCAGTACCACCGTTGTACGATGCCAGTGTCTCATAGACCCCATGTAAACTGCCTGTTTGCGCCACAGAGCCATGTCTTTTATCTTTTTTCCTGTGGACCCTACCCAAAATTAGAGCTCACTGAGTACTCATTTCCGATCCCTGTTACTTGCGTATCGGTGCATGTTTGCAAAGTGTGGGATTACATCAGTCCAGACCCCTCCTCTTAGGAGTGGCCAGTGTTTAAGTAGACATCTAGCTTTTTTGTGTACTAGTTTTGCATTCTCACCATAACAGCGAGAAGAAGCATCTGAAAATAGAACCGAAGCACCATCACTTGTCCAAAGGGAATAGATTAAGTAACTTTTTAAAAAAATGCCCCATAATTTACTCATTTACCTTTTCTGCCTTTGTGATGGATATTATTGCTAGTACGAGATCAATGATATCCTCCTGATTTAGAAACACCAAAAATAGAAATAACACAAAGTGACGTGCAAGAAGGGCACAGAGTCCAAAGAACTGTTTGTTTTTAATAACGTGCCTGAACGATAAGGTGTACAGAAGGGGGACCAAATGAAACGGATATAAATAACACAACATCCGCTGTTCACTGTTTATGTCTTCGTTTAGAGTAAAGGTCATGCGTGTGATGTTATAGTATAGCAATAGCATGGCAACAGAATCCAAAAGAATGGCAAGCAGAGGCAAGTCTACAGTGCCTTGCGAAAGTACTAATACACCTTTTGCACATTTGTGACCAGTCAAAGGAACCAAAGACACAAGTCGGTTTTGGGGCATTATGAGATTTTCACAGATTGTTAAAGTGTAGTCTCCAAGCTTTCCAATGATGTGTAACACATGGAAATCTGATAATATTTGGAGGTGTAGCGGTGATTTGAAGTTGGCAATTCCCAAAAGACCAAAGGGGCCTCTGAAGTTTTGGGCCATTCTCACCTCTCTGCTGTTGGTTGCGAACCGCACTTCGCCATGTTTGTTAAACACTTTTTGTGTTTTGTATTTTCAATAAATAATAAATAATAAAAAAATAAATAAAAAAAACTCTCTGCTGTTGGGAGTGACAATAGGGCTCATTTAAATCTCATTGGGATAAGCCATACCCCCTGTCAAACTCCCCCCTAAAGCAGTAAAGCACAGGGAGGGAGCAAAAAGGTTATTGCTTCCACAACAAACCATTGTTTACCAGTTTCATTATGTGTATCTGTTTTATTTTTGGTTTCATTTATTGATCTCATCTCACAGCAGAAGGTTGTTATTGTTCTTTTGAATTTTTTTTATATCAATTGATAAACTGTCACTGGCTTGAGAACGTGTTGTTGAACATCTGTAACTTTTATGTTCAAATAAAAAACAATGATATATTATATACAGTATGAGTATGGATCCAAGTATGAATCAGAATCGATTTTATTGCCATTGTCGTTTTTTGCTAATGATAAATAATCAATAAACTAGGGGAAATAAAAAGTATATCAATCAATAAGGCAAATCACTCAAACATTGCTTAGAAAAATGCCAATTGAGTGAATATGAATCAATATTTCAGTAATAAAGGATCAATACCTAATATTTACCACATCACATTTGCTGCAAGAGGTTTGTACTGTCGCCTGAATGGAGGTTGATTTTTATTCCTTCAAGTTTTTATTATTCAATGCTTTAACCTTACTGTTTTTTTACACTCAACACCATCTGATCTTAAACAATATTTTCCTCCAAATCTGCACCACATAGTATGCACAGTGTCATTTGCACTTTACTTTAAAAAACAAAAAGGTTTTCTGTTTTGGCAAGCATTGTGAGTGGTCATTGTCTACTTTAAGAAAAAAATATTATAATTACAGTGCAAATGACCCTGGAGAAGCTGGTAGTACAAACATTCAAACGAGAACATAAAATGTAATTAATGAATGAATACATGTAGTCAGGCATATAAATATTTTTGGCATTTACTCAAAAATCAAACATAAATAAATCCAAAAATCATGGCAAAATGGGTGGGTGAATGTAGCACAAAGTCTTTAAAAATAAATTCAGGTGGTTGGTTGATAAAGTGACATTGCAGAGCTGCTCCTCTGCAGTCCCGTGCAGTGGGTGACAGGTGTTGTCCTCGCACTCTCCTCCTCCACAAAGTCCTGACCACTTTTAGAATGGCCTGATGTTTCCATACAGATAGGTCTGTATGTGGATGTTTAGTCCAGGTGGGGCCAGGACAGGAAAACCGTCCATACGGGGCAGATCTGCTCCGTCGCGCAATAGTTGACAACCTGATGACAAAAAAGAGAAGAGAGGAAGAAGAAAAAAGATCTTCAGTTAAATGTTTCATTTAAGCAAATCAGAAAAAAGCTCAGAAGTCAGTAAAGTAAAGTGAAAGTACCTCAGCGATCTCTGCCAAAGTGTTGACTCTTGTCTTCATGTAGGCTTGATCAGTCCAAAGCCACAGTCAGGGGAAAACAGTTTGGCCAGCAATAAGGAAGTTGATTTCAATTTTATCGTGAAGCAATTGTGTCCAACCCGCCAGGTACCGGAGCATAACGTTGTTCGTGTTCTGCCCACTGCAGTTGTCACAATGAAGATCCACCTCTGTTTCTCCAACTCCAAAGTTGCAGAAGAAATTATGCATGTAGCTGACTACGTCATTGCTTCCTTTAGTAGATGACATGCCTTCATCAATCAGGTAATTCACCTGTTTCTGCAGCCCTTCACAGGTAACACCAAAGAGGCCACATTTCCGTGGGGTCAGGAAGTAAATTGGTCCTGGCTGGAGAGGGTTTGAGGGAAAGTGTAACTGTAGGAGAGGTAGAGAGGGAACTTGGATTAGATTAAATGAAATGTGTGTCTTTTCATAACTGTCTAACAAAGTTGTTACTATATTGATGCTATTCTGCATTATTTCGCGCTAGTATCAGGCTGCTTATTCTCATGCATAAATCGCCCTTTAAGGGACATTAATAAAGTAAAGTGAATGTGTGTGAAATATCACATGCTGAGCAAAATCAAAACATTAATGTACATAAAATATAAATAAAACAGGGAGGGATGGAGACATGAAGAGAGGGATGGAGACAGGAAGAGAGGGGACATAACAGAATGAAGAATAGACACAGTAGCACAGTAACCAGATGATCTTTAAACTGGATCAGCAGGCTGTTCTCTGGCGGAAACTTGGCATACGGATTTTCTTCCTGCATTCGGAGCTGGAGCTGTTGGGAAGAAGAAGAAAAAAAGGATCTCAGAGTCTGTATCTGTACTTCCTGGTTTAGTCTCAGTTGGAGTTAGCCCTGGTTTGAGACAAAGGATTAAACAGATCCTGTACATTAAACTCTTGATGAATACTTTTACTTTTGACTTATAACGCACAACGAGAGTTCTGAGCTAGCTAATAACAGTATGAGTCTAAACATGGACTAAACATGAGATAACTCTGATTCAAACACTGAGCTCCCGCTCCGTGATTGGACAATAGTTGAACACACGATATGTGAGATTTTGTGTAATTTTGCAATTACATGGAAATTAGGTTTTCAACGCATTCTTTCTGAGAGTTCACGTGCTCTTGGGGCAGAACAGTGAATGTCACAACCTATTACTGAAGCAGTTCAAGTTTTCCTTACGCACACGACTTCAGTAAGATTTTTTTGTACCTTGAACTGCTTCAATACTTACTTTGCACCAGTGAAGTTAACTGATTGATGAGGCACAAGTAAACACTGAACATAATCAAGAAAGCACGACTATCACTTTTTTCAGTGTAGTTATAAAGTGATTGAAAATAAGGCTATGGTGGTGGATGATACACTTGAATATCTTACGGTAGAAATTGTGGCGCTAAGCTAGCCTGAGGACCAGGCACCTTCGCCGGCTACAAGTTCGGAAAGACCCCGCAGAAGTTTATTGTATCACGGACGGAGCAAGGAGCATGACAGTCCGGTAGCTGCACATTTGTGGGACTTGCAATGTCGTCCCACATAAACAGAGGACAGTAAGAATAAGGCTTTCGTAAAAGTCTATGTGAGAGAAATGCTCTTGGTGATGTTCGGAAACATTCGGCAAAACACTCAGCAAGTTCCGTTGGCTGCAGCGTGAATGCGCTACTGTGTTATTTAAATGAATTCCTAAGCATAAATAACCAACGAAATGTTGCCAAAATATTACTATTACTATGTATTACTGTAACTGCTTTAGAAAAATTTACCATTTCAACTGGACTTGTAGTTTTGATTCGATATTGTATCAACTAAGACGTTTCAGTCATCAGTTTAATAAATAAAAATAATAAGCTTACACAGACTACTATTACTGTAACGTAAGGCGATATTGAAAAAGCGTCCCTGGGGTATGTTTTTATGTAGAGACTGGGTTGTTCAAAACACAGTTTAAAGTAAAATTAAAAGATTTTTTTATGCAGATGATAGAAAACCAATGTGTGTAACTTTAAGTGTGTGTGCGTATATCTTCTGCATGCATAAAATTGTATTTGTATGTGTAATAGACAATTTTGTAAAAAAAAAGATAAACTGAAAACCTACACACAAGTCTCTCTTATCCAATTTGACACAGTCCTGCCTTGTCAAAGTCGCAAGCGTAACCTTAGGCTGTGTGTGTAATCAGATGTGTGATTACACGTGCATGATAATTATGAAAGTAAAAAGGAAATGCGCTGTTTATCAATTTACCTGTGATAAAATGGTCAGAGTGGTCAGGATCGAAGCCCTCTCTGTTTATTCTCAACAGCCATAGATTAAAGAAAGCTTGTCTTTGGGATATCGAAATAAACGTGTCGGTACAGCCCCACACAACACAGGGGTGAACCATTGCTTCAGGATGATCTCAGTGATCGGTAACATGGTGGGAGAAATGTGTGTGTATCGTCCATACACGATATCAACAACTGATAGGTTTTTAGGGGCGACGGTGGCGCAGTTGGTAGAGCGAGTCGTCTCATGATCGGAAGGTCGGGGGTTCGAATCCCGCCTCCTGAAGATGCACATTGTCGTTGTGTACTTGGACAAGACAGTTCACCCTCCAGTGTCTGCGTATACTGGTGTGTGAATGAGAGTGTGAATGGGTGAAGCCCCCTATGAGAGACCAAAAGGTCAGTTTGGAACCACGAGGCCGTCCTTCTGTGGACCCACCACCTGCAGGAGGAGCCATTGGGGACTGGTGATTTGAGCAGCTCCAACAGCTGCCCCACGACCCCATGATGACTTAGGAGGCACTGTCAATAAACCAGTTTGACAGTAAAATTGTCTTTGGCTTTCCACGGTGTTTGTCTATATATTAATTTTTGCACTGATTTTACACTAGGTCACCTCTATCCAGGGAAGATTACAGCCATTTGAGCCCTTACCATGAGCAGTTTTTGTCCCCCTAACTGATCAGTAAAGTAACAATAATAAATGTGTCTAATTATAATTTACGTAAGAACATCTATAATCATCAGTAAAGACGTAACACAGCCTTTGGTTCACTCTGCCGGCGCCTCGATCCTTTGACAACCTGGTCAAGCAACGAAAAAAAATAAATAAGCCAAGTGGTGATGCAGAGGATTGGAGATGATCAGGTCGCAAATGATACACCAGGGCACATGTATTAAATACGATATTGAAGCTTTCCTCTCTCTATTTTTCTAATATCTATGGAAGTGAATCTCTAAACAAAGGTGAAGATGTGTGGTATCTTGCATCATTATGGCAAAAGCTGTTTCCCCTGGCAATGTGAGAGATCAAATTAGCTGGAAAAATACATGGTTTTATACCCTTGGGGCAGATTAAGTTGAAAACCTAAAGCTAACATCTTATATTGCACACAGTTACACACATGACCTCTGGATCCATAGACAAGGATTTGTACAGTTAATGTCCTTGAGCAGCTCCCATCTCCCACTGGCACACAAAGAAAGAGGCTGATAATGATGGCATAGCTTGTCACAATCTGACACCTTTAACCTCAGATATCATCGTTATTGCTTCGCGGTGTTTCTGCGGCTACGGATACAGTTGTGGTGAGCCCTAGTAGTGTCCGGAAGCAGGGATAAATGTGTTGTATCTCCTCCATCTCTGACAAGCTTACCCCATTTGTGTTGGTGTGTGTGTGTCATTGCTGGGGGGAAAACAATTAAATAAATAAAGCCATCTACTAAAGTGCTTGGCAGAAAGATAATAGATTCACATGTTCACTAATAAAACCCAAATCATCAAATAAATTATGTTAAGATGGCAGAGATTCATTAAGTGAAAGATACAATCGTATTAATTTGATATGACAGGGCAACTTCAAAACAATCCAGATGACTGAGCTAATGTGTTTTGTAACATCCCCTCTTTTGTTCGCAATTAAACTGACAATTATAGAAGTATTGGCAGTAGATTCCATTTTAATATTAGTAGCATAATATTACTCCAGAAATCATATTGTGTGATCTGTTAGGGGTTTGGCTTGAGTTAATCAGATTTTTGGTGAGACTGTGTCATAACCTTAGCCTCCTTCAATTTTGCACCCTTTAAAGACCCTAATGTCAAAAAATGTATACTTCAAAAAAGAGCCTGAAAATTAGCACACATTCATATTTTTGTCTGCTTCATTTTACAAAAAATCCTTCAGTGGCTTTTGAGCCATTTGGATGGGCTGCGGCTACAGTGGCTTTCGGGTCAAAATAACCCAAGGGCACCACAAGGGTTAATATTGTCATGTCGTACTTCAGTGCTTCTATATTTAACGTTCAACACCTTCCTCCTTACTCAAATCTCATATTGGTCATTCTCCTTCAGGCTCTGAGTAAATGACCAAATTAACCAATCACGGTAGGGTGTGCACTCTAGGAAGTAGCAAATGGCTTTATCTTTACCTCTGCAATATAAAGATACAAACTTCTCACATACAAACTTCAACCAGGCTTTTCACTGGTTTTAACAGATACCTGCACATCATCCCGGTTTTAGCCTCTCATGCTCTCAACTCTTTGCTTGCAACTGTTCAGCACTTTGTAAACGTTGATTTTTTTAAATTCATAAAACGATAAAGAGCCCACCACCTCTAGAGCATTATAAAGTTGTTAAATAGACTTGCAATTTTCACAGATTTACAGATTGTCATGGTATACCTGTGACAACACTCAAATGGGTCACATTACAAAAGCAACACTGCATATATTTTCCAGCTTTTCACCGGGAGGTGGCATTCAGCAGATTTTCACTGCAGCATTCACAGCTGGAGCAGAAACAAGATTCAAAAATATCAGAGTGAGTGCGAATGATATATTTAGGCTGTGAAAATGACTTGAAATATAATGCAATTTTATATCAGTGTCAAGGCAGGCTTCTTTTTTTTTTACCTCCCTTTCATGGGTTGGCATCTTTGACAGAAAGAACTACATTCACCGGATGAGTGAGGTGATAAAGGAGGTGAACAAACAGGGAAGGATAGGGGAAAAGAGGTCAGATAAAGGCTTTGTGTAGCTGTTACTCCTCTTTAGGTCGGGAGTATCTTCAGAGGCCTGACAAGATGAAAACACATGCTTGTTAAGTGCAAAAATGAAAGATGGGGAGGAAGATGATAAGAGAATTAAATATCTAAGAGATGCAAAATAACTCCAAAAGTGGGGGTTGGGAAGGAGACAATCTTGGAGAAAGGCAGGGTATAATGTGACGTACCTTCATCCATGTTGTTTTATTTCCTTCTACTCACAGCCCTTTATTAATATATCTCCGGTCCATGCAGGAGCACATAGAGGCTGCCATTCAATACTGCACCCAATAACACTGTCACAGATATAGGAAATTATTCCCTGCACAAGTAGCTATTCATATTAAAACAAACAAGCATATGAGTGGAGGAGCACAAATTAAAAGTCAAGCTTGTCCAACCACTATCTGTTCTGCAGGCTGCTGCCCAGTACAGCACATTTAGTTAAAATGCAATACTGTCTTTGTCAGTGTAGTGTATTTTTGTATGTAGCTGAGGTAATCCCAAATGGAAGGACAGGAACATTTATTCTAATTTTAGGAATAATTGAACTTCATTTGATTTGAAATAAAGTTACCTCGGAGCACCAGTCAAATGTCTTTGACGAGGATTAATGTGGACATTCTGGATGAATGGCTTATACAAATCAATCTACAGTAAATCATCTGTATGCATAGGCGCCGATCCCGTGGGTGCTCCGGTGCTCGAGCACCCAGCCAAATCTTTGAGCACCCAGGCGAATTTACCTTGAATTCACAAAATGTCCCATTGAATAAAACAAGCGAATAATTAAAACTGTACTTCTCTCTCGCAACAGTCAGGCGCGGGTCCTACCATCATATACAAATGTGAATGTGACACTAAGCACTAAGTATGTGTAGCGTGGTCGAACAGTAACCACGCCTGACTTTCATGCCAAAGGTCCCTGGATCGAGATACCCCTGTGACAATTTTACTTTCTTACAAATTATATTGCTAATACTTTATAGAAATAGAATTCAATCGGGCATATTGTTTTTCTATAATTCCAATTCATACGTCTAGGGAAAATATAATTTGGGCACGCGGGCAGTGTGTTGCTAGGTAAAAATCCTCACTGTCAATCAAATCCTTGATCTCATTATCAACATGATGCTCCGACGCCGTGTACGTAACTTCGGCCAAAAACAAAGCTCGTTTGCCGCCAATGGGCTAATGACCAAGAAGCTAATAAAACGCACTAAGATAACAATGGGCAGATTTGTAATTAGAAAGAAATTGCATTTATCAGAAGATTCCACCAGCGAGGAGACTGTCTCCATTCATTATGAGACGGCCTCTACAACTACTTCTAGCCAACAATGGTGAGTCGCAGCGCACCAATGCATGTTTATTGCTTTCTCAAAAAATAGCCTCAGTGTATAAGATGATAGTAGACATTGCCAAGTAGCTTGCATTTCTGTTTAGGTAAATGTGAGGCGGTGTGCGTCACATGACAGTACCGGCTGACTGAGCACCCACGGGGGAAAACATAAATCGGCGCCATTGTCTGTATGTAATTAATTATTGTCTGGTATTTATGCACATCCTACTTTTCAGCTTTTTATTGATAAAAAAAATTAAAAATCATGTATAAATTTCATTTCACTTCACGATTGTGTGTCACTTATGCTGCGTTTACACATAAGCACGATGCGTTACGAATGCCACAAATGCACATTCGTGGCCAAGGATCACGAATGTGAGTGGATTTTGATGATTCGGGGCAGGGGTTTCACGCGCCGCCACTAACTGTTGCGACCTGTTACTACGCGTTACGATTAATGGCACGAATTATTACGCACGGTCACGAATATGCGTCCCGCGCTGCTGCGTGGTGTTGCGCGCTGCCACGCGCAGTTACGGGTCACTAGGAATATTCGTTCTGTCCAAAATCTGTCAAGAATTGGGCGAAAGTGGAGTGATCTTCTTCCACCGGGTTGGAGGCGGAGCAGAGGGCGTGCTTTCCCCTGAGTCATTGGGCTCGTCTGGCTCCAACTCCCGAACATCAGGTACGACCGCAGGAGGAAGAAAGGTCGGAGGAACACTTTCAGCACCCCGCGGCGCCGCAGCGGCAGGTGCTGTCTGTGGCTTGGAGCGCGGATTTGCCGACTTTGTGACACTTTTCCTTGGCATAGCGACTGCAGGTACGAACATTTACTTTGGGCGTAGCGTGTGTTTCTGTCAATTTTGAGCGTGAAAACAGTGATTCTGCTCTACGAATGCTCTCACGCTGAATTACGAAGCGCCACTACTCCTCACGAAAGGACACGCTCCGTTGCGAACTCCACGAACAGAGGGTGATTCGTGACATTCGTGGAAGATTTTTTGACAGACAAAAACTTTCTCCACGAATGTCACGAACTGATGCGTTCTGTTAAGAATCCCATTGAGATGCGTTAAGTCACGTCACGAACGTCACGAATGACGGAAAAATGACATTCGTAACGCATCGTGCTTATGTGTAAACGCAGCATTAGTGTGTGTCTTTCAATCAAATTAAATATATTTATGTTTATAGTCCATGCTATGTCGAAATGTCGAAAAGTTAAAGGGGCACCGATACTTATGCAACCCACTGTATATTAGTTTCACATTTTAAGTTTAATTACAGAAATAAATGAACTTATGAACAATATTCTAATTTTCCAAGTTTCAGGTAGTTGGCGAGGTAGCGAGGTAGTTAATAAGGCATATTATCATCCATTACTCCACCGAGTCCATATGCTACAGCAGCCTTTTAAACTGATTTGTTTTCTCTCTTTTGTAAACATGCTGTCACCTTCTATGTTCAGAACTCCGTGGTGACAAGAGTAGTATTTGTAGTGCACTGTAGAGTCCAAAACATGGCAGGTTCATCAGATTAGATTTCACCAAGTACAAAAACACTGATATTGAGATACTTGTGTTCTGAGAATTACAAATTCCCACTTTGGATAAGTAATCTGCCTCCAAACAACCATCTCGCTCTACTATTTTATCTAACCAGCTTGAAAGCGCTGCATCCAACAATACAGTATACACTAATCTCCTCTGGGTAAATGTATTCACATTGTTTAATGGTACACTTTGATCCCTCTGTGCATGTCGGTGTATTTTTTTAATATGACATCTTATAGCATACTTTTTAAGCTTTTTAAGACCTTATGGCTCTGTTACATATTGGATAACTTTGTCGGATTACAGTATTCATGTGCTATCCATATAATTAACTTTAATTTCAGCTTTGCATAGGTTTTTCTGTTGATGCTCTCCCTGTCGCAATCCCTTAAAATGACCGAGACCGAGGATGGTACAACTTGTGATCCGTGGTGATAGTCTTAGTTGATGACCTATTAGATAACCCATTCTTCTGTTTTATCTGTGTCCCTCCTTTCTTCTGAATGAAGTCTAGGACAATTGAGACGGGAGCTCACTAGTTTTCTCCTTTTATGTTGGTATAATGTGCACGTTGCCTGCAGTCTGTCTCCCAATCTGTCAGCAGTCACTTCTCTGCTACATCTTTTGCGCCAAAAACTTGCTCAGAGCTGCTCTAATTGGCATGGACGTCAGTGCCATCCTTGCGTATTCCCTTCGTTTCGGGTGTGAGTTAGTCAAGCATGATCCATATTCCTCGTGCTAGCGATCAAAACCTATGTGAAGCTCCCCCTATAATGTGGCTGCAATTGGTCCCACTGGGGCGATCTCGAAGGTAGCTATAGGAGGAATTAAACCTTTTCTATTTTAGCACACAGCAAGTTTAAAGACTATCTAGGTTTAGCAGGCCTCCATCAGCGCATCCTCCTCTCCTCTTTTGCCTTCTACCACCTTCAATCGTTCATTCTTCTTCCCCCACACACCTTTTTTTCTTCCTTTCTTTGATGTGTGCAATCCCTTAATCCCCTTCATCTCATATGCATTGGGGTCCCTCCCTTTCTTTAGCCACTTTGCCTCGCACATTTCTCATCACATCGTCTCTTCATCCCAACCACTTTTTCCCTGTCACTTCTCACAAATCTGGCATGCCTCCTCATCTTTTTTTTTCCTCACCAAATCTTCCAATCCCCCGTTGGTTCATATAATTCTATGAGGTTCCAGTTTTTATGATCTTTTTGTTCCTCTTCATCACGAGATCATGCTTCTATCTGTCCGTCAAACTTAATCTTAGCCTGCTTAATCAAAATTCTCCTGATCCCCACGCCTTCTGTGTACATACTTCAAAATAGGAATCATCCCTTTAATAATGTTTTTATTGGTTGGTAGAACTGTGGGCTTTACACCCTCTAGAAGCTAATATTTGCTTAATTACACCGTAACAGGAACTGGCATTTAATGAAATTTGAAACATAAATAAATAGTTTTTTTGTAGCATAGATTATATCACTGGCAATTTAACTGATTATACAGCGTCTCTGCTCCTGTTTGCAGAGGCAGAGTGGTGAACTGTCTATTAAATGCCACTTAATTATATGATAAGACCAGCAATGCACGTGCACACACGCACACATTGTGGCTGATTGAGACAGTTATGATGCACACGGATTCATCATAATATTATGTGCACATTGATGTTGCCAGCGCAGTGGCAAGCACATTAATCATCATACATGCTTCAACACAGACAGCTTAGATTCCCTCTGGAATCACATTTTAAAGAGGAGCCCTCTGTGTCACATTAGCAGGAATTTACAATTAATAATGTTATTACAGATAGCTTACGGGAAACAATGAAACTGTTAATCTATATGCATTTAGAAAATTAATCATACACATCATATTCAGCGTAAACATCTCCATTAATGGAGAAAAAAGATTAGATTTTTTTTCTAGTAGTCTTGAGTGATATTACAATAACAAATTAAATTAAAGCCGCAAGCGGCATTGGGAGGCCCTCGCGGGCCGCGGTGGCCGATTGACGCCGGTTCCCGCACGCCGCCGCAATAACCGGGAGGCGCTGCCGCGCCCTACCTGCTTATAATGTCGCTGCCACCCTCGGTGGAGTTATAAAAGAGCAGGCAAAAGAAATGGCGTCTTCGGCGCTGATTTTCCCAAAATGGCCGACCTCCTGTTGGTCACCTAGCAACCATGTAATGTACTTTTTTGTTCGGACAGTCATGACGCACGCGTGTACCGATTTTGGTTTGGCTGCGGCAAAGTTGATATTGGGTCGTTGCCATGGCAACACGGTGGGAAAAGGGGCGGGGCATCAATATATTTTTTGTTCGGGATCACATGACGGATGTCTGTACCAAATTTCATGCATCTACGACAAAGTTTAATTTTTGGCTCCATTCATTTTTATTTTGTGCTCTGCAGGGGGCGCTATTGCGGCAATTTTCAAATTTCCTATATCAGAACATCCGGGGTCAACGACTCGACCAACGATTCAAGTTTCGCTCAAATCGGCCAAAGTATGTGTGAGTTACGGCTGTTTGAACGCGGCGGCGAGCGGCGAAAACGGACGCCAAATTCATGGCGTTGCCACGGCAAAACCAAAAATCCTTAAAAAGTTTTTAATAACTTTTAATCTCCCACATGTGGAGATGATCTGGAGCGAACGGGGAGTCGCTGCGTTCAACGGCCTAGGACGAGTTCGTTCAAATGCGTGGGCATGAAATGGCGCCTTCGGCGCCAAGTCCCTCTTCGGGCCAATATGGCCGCCATACTGTTGGTTGCCTAGCAACCGTGTAATGTGTTTTTTTGTTTGGCTTCACGTGACCAATCACTGTGCCGAAATTTTTTCGTCTACGACGAAGTACGTTTTTCGGGTTTTGCGGTATTTTGGGGCGTCCTGCCATAGGGCGCAATGTTAACGTCATTTTTCCAGGGGGCGCTGACGCGCCATTTTTTTGAATTTTTACAATTTGGAGATGTGAAGTGTTTTTTTTTCACCTAATTGAATTTTGGGCAAAAATTCAGGAGTTTTCGTCGGTGGGAAAGTGCCGAAACTGGCGTTTTGGGGGAGAGGAAAAAAAATAATAATAATAAGAAAAACTCATACAATAACAATATGGGGCCGCCTCCGGCGGCAAACCTTATATATTCGGAAAGGTCTCATGTCCAGTAATCCACCCGTGGGGTTTATAGTCAAATACGAGCGCGTTGCGCTCGTCTATTACCTCTTCTTTCTCAATGTTTCTCTATCCGTTTTTTTTTCCGTATTTTTGTGAGTACAAGAACAAATTTGCCGCTTTCGCGGCAAATACTTATATCACCGGAAAGGGCTCGATGCCCTGAGTCACTGTATCAGTGTTTTGGGCTTTGTTGAGTGGCCATGGTCGATGACGAGCTTCGCTCGTCATCGACCACTTTCTTGTCCATGTTGCGCCTTCACTGTGGTTTTCACCTTTTTTTTTTTACGAGCAGCAACAAATGTGCCGCTTTCGCGGCACACACCTATATTATCGGACAGGTGTTGGTGCCGGGAGCCCCCTGATTACTGTCTCTTACATGGGGAGCGCTCCGCGCTCTGTTTCTTGAGTCTGTTTCTGTTTCTTTCTCTTTTCCCGTGGGACGTGCGCTACGCGCACGTCTTTCTTCAGTGCGCTCCGCGCACTGCTTGTACAATTACAAGAGGCCCGAGACCTGCCAGGTCCGCTCGGGCCTAATAATACATTGGAAGAAAAACAGGTTTGGCTTCACAGTGTACATTTTATTTAAAGAGGAGTAATACAGTAAACAGTAATACTTTGATGGTCCGAGTTCAACAGTACTAGGGCTGCACAATTTGTGATCTTAATATTTTTTAGCATATGTTTTAGTTTTTATGCATAATTTCAAGCATTTTCGTGCATTGAGCACTGAGCTGCATGTATACTTCTTAAACTGCTGTTAAACATGGTTCTCATTTATAACATTTCAGCTTTATATAGCAACAAGATACAAATCTGCAAGAGGCTTGTTAAGGAGTTGTCAGAAAAAACATCCTTAGTTTTAATCTTCTGTAATAAACGTGGCGCTCTCATGCCCTCTCTCCCTCCCTATTCATCTACATAAATACATTCTCTGAATCCCAAGCTGCAAAACGCAGCTTGGGATTTATTTTAAAAACCATCTGTAAATCTGTTACAATTAGACGTAGCTTAATGCAATGATATGTGTATAAGCCGATGAGCGGAGGCGATCGTCATTTTTTGACCAGCTCAACCCGCTCCACAATGAAATGAAAATTCTGTAACCTAATCTGACCGCAGGTTATGGGACATGGTTTTACTAGCGGTGAGAATCAGCTACATAAACCTTTTTTTCACTAGTGTTGTTTCCATTGTCTGAACCTGTCACATACTCTCTATGTTTCCTCTGCCTCCTGTCTGCCCTGAGTATGTTGTTTTGTTTTGGCACTAAGAGTGTTATTGTACCTGATCCATACCCACCTATTGCTCATTTTACATCCATTCACTGATTATTTACTGCCCAGACCTCCAGTGTAAACCATCACACTTCATCTCATAGCTTTTCCTTCTTTATTTGCTTGGGTGAGTAAAGCTCGATATTGTTGACCATAAAGTTACCCACAAAATATTCAAAAAATACAGAGCATTATGAATACCACTGCACAAGCAGATGCAGGCAATATTGTTTACAGTGGGGCTTGATGACATCTTTCTTTCTATCTTATGTTCTCTTTATTCTGTTTGAAATTAACAGACGTTTATTGATTTTCTCAGCATATTTGATGATCAACATTATGCATAATAGCAGACACCTAATAGAGAGGGAAATTATGCACATCTTTTGATTCTATACAGAACCATCATTTCAAAGAACGTCAAAATAAGTGGCAAAAATAATAACTTCCATACTCAATAGTCCAACGACTCTGCAGTGCGTGGTAAGACTTACGCAGCTTAAAATTAGAGAAGGCAAAAGGCACTCAACACTTACTATTGGGCAGTAAAAAACACAATAACATTTTTGTCCCTTCTCCTTCAAGAGGTAGTTCTACTCCTTCTGGTGATGGCTGCGCACTCCACGATGCTCCCAGAGCTCTCTCTACCTCCTACACAGGAAATCCCCGCTGAAGACCACATGTGTCCAGTGGCGAGGTCACAGCAAGTCATGGTGGCGCAGTAGGAGAAGTGTAACATCCTTTTATAACCTGTTACAACGGTACATTCTTATTAAGTACATTCAAGGAAATATTTTAATTCGGGATCGATTAACTTTGGATCGATAAAACACTTTTTGAGATTTGAATGGCTTTTAGCCAGACAGTCACTTCTTTTGAACAGATACAAAAAGCAGGAGTGGATGGCTAAATGCGTACATTTTGTTAGCCTGTTTGAATTCAGCGTTCTATCCCCAAATGAATAGTGAAGCCAGGACCAAAACTCAAGTATGGTGAAGTATGTTAAGTCAGTTTCATGGCATTTATATACAGTATACTGTGGTTTCTTTATCATTAACATCTTATAAGATGATGTTTAGTGGCCATTGGATGTGTATCCGAGTCACAAAAAGCAGAAACTTGACTGAATGTGATTAAGCATTTAGTTCAGAGGCCACTCAGAGGCCATTTAAAAGGTCAGGGCCCTCAAATAAAACTTATGCGAGACTGGAACATAATGCAAAACTTTGTGCGCATTTATTTTGCAATTTATAAAACCCTGCGCCAGTACACACACCTGCACACAATCTCCCCTTTGCTGATCCCACATGGAGCAGAAAGCTGCGTACATCATGACACGCCCACTGCAGGCCATTTCACCATACAATTACAAGGCAAAGGGACTTATGAATGAGATTTCTCTAAACATGAGACAGTAATAAGTGGGTTCAACGAGTGTGGGGCATACAGAGGGAGGGGCAGACGCTGCAGCGTCTATCTGTATTGCAAAGGGAACTCTGCTTGTCTGATCACATGTATCTTGCTGTATATTCCGCCAATAAAATGTATGGAAACAAAGAAGTTTGTGTCAGCTTGTGTCGGCTGTATTTGCCAAGTATAGCAAGCTTTGGGTTTGCCTATAACCATACGACAAACTCTGTAACTCGTGCTTTTGAACTAAACCCATATGGGCCACTGCAGGAGTTGGCCAGACTGATGTCCAGAGATTAGTTAATTAAAGCACAGAGTTGGTACAGTGGGAGCATTCCTGCTGCCCATTTAAAAGGCTTCAATCTGAGCCTGCGCCAGTGTGCGTACGTGCATGGGTATGAACATGTATGTCTATGCACACCAATGATGACAGCAACACTTTGTAAATGTATACGGACAAGTTATACATGTTTAACACAAATATCATGATTAGTTGCACACATTTTCATTATAATCTTAATTATAATGAAAATAATCTGAAGAAAATAAAGTTGAAATAAACTATTTCAAAAGTTCACCCATGCAACATGACTTCCTCAAACTGGCTTCCGCACACTGCTTTGCTCGCCTCTCCTCGTCTCTAAGCAGTGTTTCTGAAAAGTGCATACTTCGTAAGGCAGCTTGTTTAGTTGAGAATATTTAGTTTTATTTTGTTTTCTGTAAATACCACCTTTGGCGCAGATGAGCGGCTACACAAAGTGTTGGCCTCTTTATGAGGGCCCTGTACATTCATTAATAATTTCTAACCAGACTTTGATTTTATCTGTTTTCTAATGATTTTATCTGTTTTTTTGTAATTTTATGCAACTGTGAAGCACTTTGAATTGCCTTGTGTATGATATGTGCTCTACAAATAAACTTGCCTTGCCTTGCTTTGACCTCACCTAAATGTGGTCAATGGGTTAACAACAACTGAAAACATCTTGCCTGGCCAGCCAGACGCTGCCCCTTTCTGTTCAGAAGAAGAACCATCTGGGCAGCCAATAATTTCCTGATTTTACCACGAGAGGCGGCAGTTCATCCAGTTCATTCAAGAGACGGAAGCGGTAAACGCACTCTTCCAAAACATCAATGATGGCGTGCGCAGCAAATAATATAGTGTTTTCTTCGGCTCTTTCAGCTGCTTTAAATAAGAAACTGGCAGACATAACATCCCTTCCATTTAATGTTTACTAAAAAGGCTTCCTGCAACTTGGTCCTGCGTCATATCTGGCATTTTTCTAATTCGTTGATGCTGTCTGTCAATTACACCCACCTACATTGCTTTAAAAAAGCATCTTTGATAAAGCATGCAGTTTGGCTGGCCAGGCAAGAAAACATCTGGATCGTTCAAAATTTGTGATGTTTGATGGCTAAAAGCTATAGAAAAAATATATTGAGCAGGACTCTGATCCTAACCTATGCCTACAGTTAGCAAGTCGGCTACTCCAGGAAACTTTTCAAACGGTACTTTTCCTTTTAATTTCTATGGTGCATACTCTTTGAGTTTTAAAGCAAAAAAGCTCAAATCATCTCTATGCAGACAATGCAGTAATTAGACAATTGGGGGATCTCTTTCCTGTGAGTCCAGCGAGAAGGCGTCTAGGGAGGTGGAGGGAATGAATAATGTCACCTGGGTGTTTGTCTGACAGTTCTTCCTCTTTGTGTCTTAGACCCTGCTGGCAGCGCTCATCAACAATATTAATCAAAGTCTAATGTCTGAGCAATTAGAGTATGGCTTGGCTCGGCAGCATCCAGAAAACACAAACCCTATGGTGCATACAACTACATTTCTTTCCCTGTTTCACTAAACAAGACAAAGACCATTGGCTTATTTTCCTGGTAAATTACAGAATCACCATTGTACCAGAGATTTAGTTTGGTCAGCCCACCATCCATATGCAGCGCCACGGGTCCATGGCCCACCCGACAGTCCGCATCATTCAGTGTCCTCTGCCTCTACCAGGAGAGAGACAGCTGCGCGGCCTACACCTTTGTCTGCAGAACCTGTCCAAATTTGGACGTCTCTGTGCAGAGTGTTGCACCGTGCTCTCTGCTGTTTGTGACCGGTGCAGAGTAGAATCGAGTTGGTGATCATTGATTAATAGTGTTGGAAACTTATGTTTAACTCAAAGTTGTAGAAGTATCAGCAGAAACACATCGTTACCCTCTCTTTCTCTCTCTCTGTGCCTTCCTTCTCTCGGCTGTGACCAGCTCCAGAGAAAATTACAGGCTGCTAACTTTCTGTTGGGGCATTTGAACTCATATTTGCTGATGATTATTTTAGGTTTTGCCTGATCAATAAAGACCTCAGCATCGTGCATGACTTCAGACTTCAAATACTGTTCAACACCATTCAATCACAGTGGCCTCAGTCGGAGTATTTGGTGGCCGAAGCACATGCGTAATGAGTGTAAAACAGGCAACGCCCCCCTATCCTCCACATACAGTACTAGACTTAAGAAATCAGGAGATGGGAGACAAATGTGCTTAATATTTTACATTTGCACCAAAAGAACATTGGTGTGTTTTCTACAAAGTTATATTCTACAATTACTACTTTTTTGCCCAACAGAAGTTGTCGCATTGTAAATGTTCTGCCGTTGTCACCCAAACAACATTTTGTCAAAATCCTTTAAGCCCTTTCTAATAAAACAACTTGAGGACAAAATGTTCAATCGCTATTTAATACATCCCGCCCACTAACAGATGCCATAGCACAGAGCTAAACCAAGTCTGATTGGCAAATATGTTTAATCCAAATAAAATTAACACAATTCTGTCAAGTCTTTGCATTCACATTGTTGTGATAGTGCACTGACAGACACTGCCCATGTCAGAGTTTGTGGCTCATGATCATTTCACTGTGGAGCGGAGCGTCAGTGCTGCGTGTCACCGTTGCCATGAGAGATGGGTGACATTTATCTCCACTGCCCACACAGTCTGGAGATAGACGCTACAAAAACCTACACACTGAAAGCTCACGTTCCTGGCAGATCAGTTTCTTAAGAGAACAATATTCAGGTTCTTATTTAATGGACGGGAAGACAGTCTATCAAAAAGCGACGTTGCTATGAACACTTGGTCACCACAACCCTGTTATCCCTGAGGTAACTTTTCTGGGACCTCCTATTAAAAACCCAAAAAGTCAGAAGGATCGTTTTTTGTTATCACAAAAAACAATCACACAACCTAATTGCTCTCATTCCCGAATGTAGTTCTAATATCTTTAACACAATACATATAAGTTGGCTGGCCTTGAGTCTGACATGTATGGATCATTGTGCCATAGCAACAATGATCCTAATTCCAAGCCAAAGCAATATTCAATTAGTGTAGGAAAGCTTTTACCATTCAAAGCATACAGTAGTGTAAAGGAATGTTTTAACCTCACATGCAACATGGAAGCAAATAAAGAGGGAAAACAGGCAAACGTGAGGGAGAATAAGCTCTCTTCCTGTCATGGGTGGCAGCGTGTTGAGTTTGATGCTTGCAATAAGACTCTGGGCGGTGGGATATAATGAGGATACATGAGACACACTCATTAAACTGTGTGTGTGTGCGTGTGCATGTGTGTGTGTGTGCGTGTGCGTGTGTGCGTGCATGTGTGAGAGAACAAACTTCAAGTGAAAGGAGAGGAAGGCTCATTTAAATTCTCCCATTCTCAAAAGGCCAAATCATTGAGTACGAATATTAACGTGGCCACGCACCTTGCTAGAATCTGTTGTGTCAGTGTTTTTAAGGCCTTATTTACACAAAATCAAATGAAAGACGTTTTAAGATGTTTTAACATCTTGCGGTAAACGTATCTATATAATTGGTGTGCAGTGCCTGGTGAATGATTTGTGTAAAAACAGATGAAGTCATATGAACAAGGCTCTTTTTGAATTATGTGCTTAACACAACTTAATGACTTGAAAGTTAGATTTAATCAAATTGTCAGCATGTCCAACTTCTCTATACGACAAAATTCAAACTTAGAAATCTGCTTTAGCTTTTTGCCCATTAAAATCTGACCAATGTCACTGATGTCACTTAATTAAATGTACACTTAGCTGTGTATCTTGTTTACTTCTTCTAATGGCGTGTTGTTCAAAGCGCAGTGTGTGGCAGGCGTAATGAGCGGCCACATTCCAGGGAGGGCTGATCTGCCTCTCCTTCTGGTGACAGCAGCAGCACCCCTGAACCCTTTCTTCCCTCCTTGACTTCACAGCACAGTAAACAGACACTGAGTTTGTAGGACTAAGGAGAGCAACAAGACAGTGTTTCCGTTTGTGAGCACACACAGAGATGCAAATGTTTAGTACTGTATTGTTTGTTGTAAGTAACATTTAAAAATGGGCTTCACATGTGCAAACATGTTGTCTTTAATTTGGAGAAACACCGAAATATTTAGACATTATACACTATATCACAACTACAACAAAACCTTTTATTGTATTTAGAGTCACTGGTTTGTTATTATCACATGATATACTTTGGACAACGTAAAAAACACGCACACCAAGGACAGATAATTTCTAAGAGACATAGCAAAAGAAAATTATCTGGTCAAGATAAACTTTATTTTTATAACACATTTACATCAATCACAGCTGCCCAAAGTGCCCAATAGAACGTATTATTATTAGGGCCAGCATGATGCACTGTCCCCCATTCACATCTGAACTCACCGCGTCACCAGTTTGCATTGGTAAACTAAAGAGCACCCATGCTGCACACTCCTCCATCTGTGCTGAAGGAGCTAATTTAAACAAGGGGATTGTTCTCACAGTTCCCATTTTTCTTTTTTGTTAAGGTTGCTCATGGATTAACACTTTGAAAAACCCAGCATGTCCTCAAAACACAATATCAGACTGTTTTTAGTAGTGTGGATGAGCTTTGTGATTACATCTCACCAGACATCTACTTTGAAGAGTTTTCAAGGTTCAGTGGTTGCTGATATGATGGAAGATGGAGCTGGGGCATGCTGCGTATTCGCCTCAGTTTCACTTTGTATTTAAACCGAATTCAAACAGTTACATTTAGAAAAGCATAGTAAGGGGAAATATTGTTTATTCTTCAAAAGCTCAAGGCTCAGTGGGTTGTGTCAGTATGTGAAGCAATTATTGTGGGAAGCTTTGTCACCACATGTTTGTTTATTACAACAGTTTGCGTTGAAAAATTAATGAACAAATGCATTTCTAACACACATTCATCTTTTACTCCAATGTGCACAGAGTTAGTGGTGAGAAATAGATATTATAAGATATAGACATAATAAAGCTGTAGCTTAAAGGGACTATACGGAGTTGAAAAATGTTAAAAGTACATGTTCCAACACTATCCTAATGTGTAGAATGAGCCCAGACCTATTCACCACAACTGCCTCTAATATCCTGCACTGTCACTAAAAAAGGCGTTAATTCTGGTTCGAATTGCCGTCATGCACAAGCATAATATTTTAGTTTTAGTTTGGTTTATTTGTTTACTTGAGCAGTATACATTCTGCTCAAAAGGAGTGGGCTGAAGCAAAAAGCTTATGAGCGCCCACCCCCAAATGCAGTGCAATTTCACACAATGGTACAGAAGGAACAAAACATCAAAAAGACCTCATTCAAAGAGAATTTGAAACATTTCAGCAGCTACATTAGCACAGACCAACTTACAAAAAAAAATATTTGAACTGTTTATATAATTAATTGAAACAAAGCACCACTACAACAACGATCTCGTTTCATGTACGATGTCTAGTACAAAGCAAGTCAAAAAATGTGATCATTAATATATTTCTTTCAGATTGTTACCCGTGATTACCGAGAGTTACTTTTATGTTATAAAGGTACATTAATAGATATTATACTCCGAGATCTTGCTACCTCCTCAGTATAATTTTAATTTGGGTTTAATTATCATCATCATTATCATTATTATTATTATTATATATTTATTTAATTGAGTTATGTCGTGGAATTTCTTACCATAATAAAGGAAAAAGCTGGAAAGATATTTGTCTTATTCAAAGATGTAACGTTTATTTTACACACGTGCGGAGAACCGAAGCACATAGTTCGCATATACATCAGTTCTGCCGAGCCAGCGACTCAGGTCCCCGTTACATAGGTAAACACATGAAAGACAGTCACACCCACAAAAGGTGGGGGGGGGGGGGGTCAGAGTTTCAGACGTAACAGCCAGATGTCAAGGCGCCTTGCCTGGAGAGAGGCAATAGCGGGGGGTTTCTTTGTGCCATGGAGATGCCAACGTAAGGGGCAATAGTGAGAGAATTCTTTGTGTCTTGTCTGGCGGTGCAGGAGGGAGACCGGTTCCTTCCTGCAGTTGATTGAATAGAACAGCAGGGGGTGGGTTGGCGTCCTTGCGCCTAGACGCCGGTGCTTAAGGTAACTGGTTACCTTAACTAACTTGCCATAACAGTTATATGTGAAGTATGATGTAGCCCTGCACAGTGTGGTGCATTAAAAAGCCAGAGTGTAGAGCGGGCCATTTGAAGAGGGCAGTAACTCCCCATCAACAAACCTCCACACAGCTGCCCTAACAGCTGATTTTGTAGATTATGTTCCTATGCTGAGTGGTGCATTAAAGGACAAGGTTTAGAGCCCGTTGGGAGGATTCCTCTCAACAGATCCATAACTTGCCTACACTAATTCTCCATATGTAAATTTGAGCAATAGAATGACAACCATTCCATGCAGGAATTCTAATATAGAAGCTGCAGTTATGTGTTAGACCTGAGGTGGCAGTAGTGAGTATAAAAATGACCAACTTGCACCCAGTCCCTTTAAAGGCCCTAAACCTGACATGTTTTTCTTTTTGTTGGGTAACATTATTTTTGCCCCATAAAAGTATATAAAGTACATTAAGATTTGTTGATGTTGTGTATATTCAGCTCAAATAGTCAATATATGACAAAAAGGGGTTTACCTTTTTCATCACATTTGGACTGCAAAGGATGGCCATGACGGTAAAAATACTTATTTTGTCACATTTAATACCTCCATTCATCCATCCATCTTCATCCACTTGTCAGTAGCCGGGTCGTGGGGGCAGCTGTTGGAGCTGCCCAAATCACATTGCACCAGCCCCTATGGCTCCTCCTGCAGGTGGTGGGTCCACAGAGGGACGGCCTCATGGTTCTAACCGGGCCTGTTGGTCTCTCATAAGGGGCTTCTGAACCGCTCTTTGTCTGACCCATCACCCAGGACCTGTTTGCCATGGCAGACCCTACCAGGGGCATGAAGCCCCCAAAAACTTAGTTCCTAGGATCATTTGAGTGCTCAAACCCCTCCACCACCTTAAGGTGGCGGTTCCAGGAGGGGCATTTAATACCTTTCTAATCAAAATCTGAAGAAATTGACAAAAATTAGGTTTAGTGCCTGTAATCGCAGAGTTGATTATTTTCAGAAGTGTCACACAGATGCCCCTATCATACATTCTCGAAAGTGATATAGAGCTAGGGGTGGGGATTTAGCCTCTGAACGTCAAAATACACAACAGGGTACCATTTAAGTCTGCGTTAGAATGGAGGGGGGGCGGAATCAGAGACGAGGGTCACAAACCCAGGCAGCCGCAGACTGGGCTTATATTTTCCCGGGAATTTGACCGGTGGGCCGATTCCAAAATGGGCCGGCGCGTTAGATTTAATATTTTGAATTTCTGCACAGAAATTGGAATGGAATCATCCAATAGCCCATCACAGGCGCATCAGTGGTACATGTGCCGCACACATGATCAGCCCCCTCCCCTCTGCCTCTTCCAGACTCCCCTGAAATGGGCCGCGTTGGGATATATTTATTTATTTGCTGCCTGCTTTGCTTACTCTGGAATGGAATCATCCATCGGCCGGCATGCCTGCCCATCACAGGTATACACGAGTCATAAGCATGGTCACCCACCCCTCCCCTCTACCCCAAAACCAACCAATCATGGAGAATAATAGGCAATGAAATTGGCCTAGGGTCGTGCAGAGTGAGAACGTCATTAGGTTTGCAAAGCTGCACTGCTAAGTAAGTTGCAAAAATGGAGAAAGCTAAACCAACTAAAAAACGCAAAGGAGGTGCGGCGAAAGTGAGAGAGAAAAAAAGAAAATCACTGGAGGAATCGCTGGAAAAAGCAAGAGATGTTTGCTGCTGCAGCTGGATCCTCTTCTTCGCAACAGGTGGACCTAGTGGGGCTACCAGAAGAGGATGAAGAGGCGTAGGCATTGGCAGAGGCTGAGCCCAAAGGGAGGGACGACGAGGAATATCTAGGCCTATATGAAAGCGGTGATCGTGATGAAATGGGGAGCAGGAAAAAACGCTGTGCATTCCACCACACGGTAGGTCATATTGGTTGGCCTACCGAGAGAGTTGCCGACGTTAATTTCGTACACTCACCTTATTTAGCCAATGTGTGATTCACTCAAATTGTAACAGGCCAGTCGGCAAATTATTTAAAAACGGTTGCCTGTCCCGGTCCATTTAAACGCAACTCATCTCGTCTCATTGCCTTGGCTTAAACAACAAATGCATTTAGCTCGCACCTCACGGAAATAACTCGCAAATATCTGATGGAATACACTTGAGACTCGGTTTTAACTTCACAGCCTGCTGTGAAGTGGCTGGATTTTTCTCCCACTCCCACGTAATGTAGCTTATGGTCTCTTAACCATGCATCAGCTGATCAGCATGCAAGCTGTCAAAACGTAGCTGGCATCTTGGTAGGTAGGCAGGCAGCCTCATGTGTGATTCATAAAATTTAATAAACAGTTTATCCTTAACTTTGTGAGAGAGAGTTGCGTGCTATGGGTGGGCTGGTCCAAACCAAAAAATTCCCGGACTGAATTATTGTCCCAGTCCACCCCTGAACTCGCACACCAGGCATCAGACTATGAAATGTTTCACATTCAATAAAGCCCACAGGGGAAAAAAATCCATACTGTAATGTAAAATACATTATTTACATGTGGACATGTACCATTGTCCAATCCATGTTTTCTTCCTGATGCGCTGTGTCTTTGGCTTGTGGAGAAGTGCCAGCTAGTGGATTTTGCGCTGTTTTTTGGCCGCTCTCAAGTGTCGATTTTGGTCGCTCCGTACAGGCAGGGCTCCTGAGCAGATCTCACATGTGTGGATTCACACTGCGCGTTTGTTCCGTTGTTCTGAGTCTGACTCTGCCGCTTATCGGGCTTGGTCACATGATTCTGATTCATTCATTGATTGACTGAATTGACTATGCATATTAGGGCTGGACAATTAATAAATGTATTATCTAATCGCAATTTTAATCTCAATAATTACGTGGTGTGTTTTAATCGACAGGATACTTGGTCAATCCTGTTGCAGAAATACAAATGGACTGGGGAAGGAAAAGTAGAACTGCCAAATATGCAGTTATCTAATAAACTTATTTAATCTCATCTCAAGAACCATCGTTCCGCTGAACACAACGATAGCCTGCAAAAACGCTCAACATCACCGGAGAGATGAAAAAAAAATACTGACACCGCAGATGCTGCAGTACCTCTGAGATCAAGCCCAAGGAATCACTCGGACAAACAAATAGGAAGACATGCGACTGCAGGAGAAGAGAATCTGGTGAATTAAGGAACAAAATCAGCTACAAACTCTTGTCTAATGGGCAAAACAGAGACACACGAGGAGCTGTCAGAGAGTCAGAATTAGTTTTATAGCCATTGATAGTGAACAGGTTCATAAACTAGGAATCTATAGTTCAGTTGTGCAACATGAAACAGAAAACATAACTTAAAACTTGATAGATGAATAATAAACTATAAACATAAGACTATAAGTGCATGCATAAAGTAGATTCAAATTAAATATGATAATAAACAACAACAATTTGACACAGAAAAACAGCGTGAGTTTGGACATATTGTCCAATAGAGGAGAAGGATATTTGTGCACACGGACAATAAGTTTCACCCTCGTAGAAAAATAGTGTCGCCGTATTTATTTTGGATTGCTGTAACCAAAGGAAGCAGGCATGGAGTGGATTAGCTGGACTTCCGACAGTGAATTGTGAGTTTGATCTGTCTTTTGCACTTCTCGGAGGAACCACTCCGCTGCATGTCGTGGTGTTCTTGACTCCGCGTCGTGCATTCAAACTGTCTAATCGTTGTTTAATCCTTACATATACAGTAACAGTGTGTTAGTTTGATCTTTCTGTGAAGCACTTTGGTCTTCCTGGTGTTGTTGTAAAGTGCTATATAAATAAACTCTGATTCATTGATTGACTAGAGCTCTGCGCCATGTGTGTTTAGACCAATGGGCGAGGGAAGCAATATTTTTTGGTTCTGTGCTGTGATACCCCAGTCCAAGTTCACTGTAATAGGGAATCCAATGGGGATATTGCATAGACATATTATCAATAGACCGTCATTACTCACTCCTCCCCGTTTCCCACAATGACCACGTTCGAGGGGGAAATCATGGCGGATTTACAGGCTCCTGCTCCCCAGTTCTGAAAAAGCATTTTCCTAAAAAGAGCATAGTCTATGAACATACATTTCTTGGTGTAACACTCGGCCATAAAATCAGCTGGAAACCTCACATCATAAAAATTAAAACTAAAGTTGCAAAGGTTTTAGCCCTAATGAATAAATCTAAATATATCTTTGACAACAAAACTCTATATACTATATACAGTTCACTTATCCTTCCCCGTTTAACATATTGTGTAGAGATCTGGGGAAATGTGTATAAAAGTAATCTTGACCCATTGTTTAAAGTTCAGAAAAAGACAATAAGAATAATCCATTTAGCTGGATATCATCAGAAATATGGAAGAATTTAGACAAAAGCATCAACATTTGTAATAATCTGGTACATTTTAAAAAGGTTTATAAAGAATCTATATTTCTTAAATATCAACAAATATTGCGAGTGTTGTAGTATATTGTTTTGTTGTTGTTTCTTTATTTTTCTGTTGTTTTTTTAATTATTGTTCTTTATTATTTGTTGTTGATTTGCCCTATGTTCCTTTGTTTATGATTTGCTAGCTTGTATTAAGTTCCTTGCTTTGATTGTTAATGTAAATGCTATTGTTCTTAATTTTGGGGTGGGCGCTTATAAGCCTTTTGCTTCGGCCCACTCCTTTTGAGCAGACTTACTGCTCAAATAAATAAATAAACAAAAAAACAAACAAACAAACAGTCCAGCCCTCATTAGTAGGAGATTTCGAAAAATGTTCTCACGAAAACCAGCCTGGTTTCTTTAATTGTAACTAACCCAGCATTTTCACAGGAGGAATATCTAGCTTTAGAAAGTTCCAAAAATGTAGAAACCAGGCTTTAAAGTTGTTTTTAATGTGTCTAAAGTGCAATGCATTCCAATGGAGGTCTAGCGGCTATTGGGCGGCGCGGTAGCACAGCGGTTAGCGCTCGTGCTTCACAGCTAGAAGGTCCCGGGTTCGATTCCCACCTGGACGGGGCCTTTCTGTGTGGAGTTTGCCTGTTCTCCCCGTGTCTGCGTAGGTTTCCTCCGGGTACTCCGGTTTCCCCTACCACTAAAAACATGTACAATAGGCCCAGGGACTGCAGGTGGAAATTAGCACAAGTGCTATAACCTGGTACAATGCATCTCTCCTTTCTGAGGCTAATGTAGATTGTACACTGTCCCTGTTCAAATAAATAAATAGATACATAGGTACTACAGCAATGGCGGCCCCTAGTGTTGTCGTCAAAAAGCAGAGCAGCCAGTGGCTATTGGGATATATTGTCAAAAACAACATAAGTCTTTGACTGCCATTGATGGAAATCACCGTCATTGAAATGCCACCGTAGCCTGCCACCTAAGACAATTCTTGTCATTTAGAATTTTTAATATGAAAGTATAGCTTTACCTGTACACCCACAGCTGTTCAGGCTGCCCCAGAGCAGACCCCAAACAAATACTTGATGAGAGATAATCAAAGTCAGATCAGAGTTTGAGGAAGTGCCTGACCAATGGAGAAAATGAGCGGCCTGGACGATAGTGCAGGAAACACGGGTATGCTTCTGAAAGGAACAGCTCCTTTCCTAACTGCACTGCTCCTTGTCATGGCTGACAATGACTCAAGTCTGGGTCAACGATGAGGAGAAGAAGGTTCCTAAGCTTATTTGCACTTTGTAGATGTAGCCTGAGTTATTAATGTAAATGGGGAGGACTGAGGAATAACAGTCCACTTATATTACGTCTATGGTTTGGGCCCTGAAGATATTATGTCTTTAGATACACAAAATGCTCATATGGTGAAAGCATAACCCAGGACTAAAAAGACAGAAACGATTCAATTACTTAAGTAATACTCCACACAAACACGAAGCAAGAAACAGGGACTATTAAAACAACATATTGTAAAATTATAGTAAAGATGTCAAACAACCCAGGTTCAAACCAAAACAAATTATTCAGGACGATTATAAGGCTAAAGACTGATGGTTTCATGTAATTATTAACAACTATACGGCTACTAAGCTGTAAGACTGAAGTTGTAATACAAATTATTAATTTGATTTATTGCACACCAAATTTAGACGCGGCAAACTCCTCACGTGAAGCTGGATACACTGACTACACGAGATGCAGTTTGATTTTTCCTCATCAAGCAGAGTGACCTGGCATTTCGGTGACTTTTAGAGGCGTTACCATGCTGACATATTGCTCTCTCATTTTCACAGAATCTACCTCTACCCTCTCTCCCTTGTTTCATAAATCTTTTGTTGTCTGCTTTATTTACTTCACATCCATATGGAACAACGGTAATTGTTACTTAAAGTATTAATGTTGTATGCTGTTATTTCATAAATTGAACTCACCGAGCAGGGATGTAGCAATTAATTAAAAAATCGATAAAAAATCTGTTTAAACTGCTTAAAATGTGAATCGGTGAAAAAAAAAAAAAAGAATCATTGCAAGGAAAAAAATGTGAAGAATGTGAATTTTGTAATGTGAAGTTCTCTTAGACAACAATTACAGTTTGTTAAAGGACCAAACGCAGATGTTAAAATAAAAGAAACATCTTTTGGTTATAAAATGAGTCATATTTCTTTTGTTAAAGACAAAGGTTAAAAAAATCGAAAAAATAAAATTGAATTTAGGGTTAGGGATTAGGGTTATGATTAGGGTTAGCAAATGTGATGTAAATTGTGTCGCACTCACATGGATCTCACACTTTGCTTTCAAATGAGGTATCACATTGGCATTGAATTTATCTTTATTCTTTATTTTATGTACTCAAATATTTGCAGATTTTGTTTAAAATGTTGTAGAAAACGCTTCTAAAATGTGACTTAGAAGAAGAACTTTAAGAAGAAGAACTTTATTGTGTGTGAAGTGTGTGTGTAGAAATATAGAAAACCTCTGGCAAGCTACACATTTGGTCTACACATTTGCAGGAGAAAGAACAAGAGACCTTTGCATTTAGACAGAAGCATCTACCCTGAGTGGTGGTACCCTTGTCACACATGGAGGCCACTTTAGGGGCACTTTTGACAACTTGTTTTGACAGCTGGTTTTAGTATTATACCTGCACTTTAAAGTGTTAGTTCTGCAGAGCTATCACCATCGGTAACTGCTTCACCACATGGTGATGTTTCTCCAGAGACTGACTAATCGGTTTCAGTTCAAGAGCCACGGTCAAGAAGTCCTCACTTTGGTTCTGAATCTTGCTGTAGTCTGCTCTTCAATCATTATCATCATCATCATCATCATCATCATCATCATCTTTATTATCAGACTCGAGGTCCATATGAAGACACATAACAGAAACAAAACAATACAACACAAATAAAAGTCAATCGATTGATCAACGTTTATTTCTATAGCACTTTACAACAACACTTGGCCGACCAAAGTGCTTTATTTTATTTTATTGGTTTATTTGGTCAGGACAGTGCATGTTAATGAACATACATGGGTCTCATGCATGTAAACAAGCCACACCGGATTGTAGCCTTGGGCTAATTTTCATCCGCCGTCCCCCATGCACACTCTCAAACACACTCTCATTCATCCTGGCCTATTTTTTAGTGGTAGGGGAAACCGGAGTACCCGGAGAAAACCTACGCAGACACGGGAGAACGTGCAAACTCCACACAGAAAGACCCCGTCCAGGTGGGAATCGAACCCCAGACCTTCTAGCTGTGAAGCACGAGCGCCAACCACTGTACTACCGTGCCACCCACACAGGGAAAAAACATTATGTATAAAATGACAAAATAAAAACACTGGCACACAAACAAAAAGTCCTTAGTCTGGACTTGAACAGTGGCAGGTCAGTGAAGACTCGCAGCTCAACTGGGAGCAAGTTCCACAGTTTGGGCCCAGTTTTGGGCCCGGCCACGGCAAAAGAACGATGGCCTGGACCCCACTGCCTGGACCGGGACCTGGGCACATTCAGAACCATCTGAGAGGAGGAGCGCAAGGCTCTGCATGGGCAATGAATGGACAAAAGCTCGGACAGATATGGGGGGCATGTCCATGAAGGGCTTAAAAAATCAAAATAGAGTGCGTTACAGTAGTCGATGCGTGAACTGATAAAAGCATGTAAGGCCTTTTCGAGGTCACCACGGGATAAAAAGGGGTTGACCTTAGCTAAAAGTCGCAGCTGAAAAAAGCTGGATTTGACCACAGCATTGCCTTGTTTGTCAAATTTCAGCTCACTGTCAAACACTACACCTATATTTTTGACAGACTGACTGATTGCGCAGCTCAGAGGGTTAGTGGACAGGACATTGTGCAAATTAGAGCCAAAAATAATGCACTCACCTTTACTTTTATTTAAATGTAAGAAGTTGTGGGACAACCATTCAAGTCCAACAGGCAGTCCAACAGGTGGAGAGTATCAACGGCAGAACCAGTGTTAGGGAGCACGGGCAGGTAAAGCTGTATATCGTCTGCATACAGATGGAAGGATAAGTTGTGCTTCGCAATAATGGACCCAAACGGCAGCATATACAGACTGAATAGGATTGGGCCAAGGATGGATCCTTGTGGCACCCCAGAGGGTAGCGGTGCTACAGAGGAGGAGTGATCGTCCACCTTGATCACAAAGGTCCTGCCCATCAGGTAGGAGCTAAACCACTTTAGGACCATGCCTTGGAGACCAACATGTTGAGCCAGGCGGATCAGGATGGAATGGACTATGTTGTCAAAGGCTGCTGTAAGGTCCAACATCATTGATTTCTGTTGATTAATCCAGCTCTTACCGCATCGCCATTCTGGAGGCTGCTTGTCTGCGCTGTAGCTACAGTCCATTGTTTCAAACGTTTTCCTGTCATTAATAAATGTCTATGAATCTTTACCTCTTAACTCACTTTAAAACTTTTATTGCATCCAAAGAAACACACATTTCTTCCTGCCTTCTCCTGCTGCATTTATTAGACACACTCCGTCAGGAAACCGAAAAAGCATGTGGCCAATTACCATATGTAAACATAGATGTGCTGGTTTTACGCAATGAATCCTGTTGTCTTTCAACAGTTACGCTCAAACAGATAATAACTATAAAGTCACAGCAAGTCATTGAGAGTCATTGGCCTCAAGTCCAAGTTAAGTCTCAAGTCACAATTAGCAAGTCTTAAGTCAAGTCAAGTCATTTTGGAGCTTTGGTCAAGTCTCAAGTCCAGAAAATTGCGACTCGAGTCTGACTCCACCTCTGCAAACCAATGTGTTCTCTGAATTAGCCAAAAATCTCTTAACAGTACAATATATACGCGTAATCTTTTGTGAAATTTTATTTTTTATTTTATTTATTTATTTGAAAAGGAGGGACTAGAGCCCTGCATTTTAGCCCGAGGGCCGAGGGGCCCGAGGGGCCCGACGGCCCGAAGGCCCGCGGGCCAGGCTTCGGGCCCATTACCGCATCATTGCGTCGGACACGGGCCGGGCTCGGGCTTGGTTTTTCCCCCCCTGCCAATGCGTTGTGCTGCTAATTTTTAACCAACTTAAATGGCGACATTACATGCAGCACCCGCTCTCCTCTCTCCCTGTCTTGACCCGCCAACTCAACACAAACATGTACCTGCCTTCCCCGTGGACCGTGGCGTGGGAGTTTTCCTCGCCGTGCGTACAGCTCTGCAAAGCGGTCGTATTGAGAGAGAGGACCGGGCGGTTCGCGTGCGGATGTGCTTCTATCGATGTCCTCTCGCCCCGTCGTTAATTATAATACATCCATGGTCTTGACCCGCCACCTCTTGCCACAAACATGTACCTGCCGTCCATGTGGGCTGTGGCGTGGGGGGTTTCCCCGCGTGGGCAAACCTCTGCAAAGCGGTTTGGAGAGAGAGGACGGAGCGGTTCGCGTGCGGAGTGCTTCTATCGACGGTATGTGTTCGCAGTGTTTCCAGGAAACAAATGCACGCGTGTTCCTCCCAACAATAAAAAATAAACACTGTGCTTTATGTTACGTTTAGATATAAGTGTTTATTTATTCATACAATACAGGTCAACTGTTGCAGCGCTGTTTAATCACGCATTTGGAAAATATTGGAAAGGGAGCAAGAGAGAGAGAGAGTGAGAGGGAAGAGCCGGGCCGGGCTCGGGCCTGATAATTCTGAAAGTCTGTCGGGCCGGGCCGGGCTCGGGCCCGAACCTCACGGGCCCGGGCCGGGCTCGGGCCCAGAAATTAGGCCCGTGCAGGGCTCTAGGAGGGACAATGCATATTAATGAACATTTTCACAAATGTAAATATGCCAGATTATAGCCGTAGGCTAATTTCCATCTGCAGACCCCCTGGCAGGTTGATGTTAAGCATAAGTTTGTTGAAGATAATATTAAATCACTATTTATCATACTGGGTCAAGTTATCCGTGGGTCAAACTGTACGGTCGTACTATCTCTGTCATGGCCTTGACGGTGGATCTCAGGCGCCACTGAATGTTTTGCTTACGTATGAGTCTGACGCTCTTAGACGGTACTTATCCCTCTTCTGTGGAAGCATAGACAGACTTGAATGGAAGGACTAGCGCAATGTCTGAATGTTCATGTCTCCGGGTCCCGTAACGATGGTGAATAAACTTCTCCTGTATAAGACATCTCGACTCCTGCCTCTCCTTCATCGGTCCTCTCGAACATCAATTGTTATTTCCCTAACAAGTTAGTAAAAACATACAGAGACACTATATACAATTTATGTACAAAGAGACAAGGACGAGTACAGTGATCACTATACTGAATCACTGTACTCGTCTGAAATATTGAAATATTCAATCTTTCAGTATTGAAATACTGAAATATTGAAGGTTTTCATACCTAGTCGCATTCAACTATTTCACGCTTTTCATCAGCAGATAAATCCTTTTTCTCTTGTATTGCTTGAAAATGGGGGTCTGCTTAATACATTGAGTGCCAAAAATGAAAAAAAAACTCGTTTTTGCTGTGTTTTTTTAAAGTACGAAACTAATGCACTCTTATGTGTGATTTCGGGAGCTCTGTGATGAACAGAACTGAAATAAATGACTATCAACATCTGGACATTTCATCTGGGCATTTAATCACAACGCGGCAGAAATGAACATGCTCCTCGTTAGTTCATTGTGTTTTCAATGCCCCGCCCATCGGTCCTGCAACAGCGCAGCGCTTAGAGAGGAGGAAGTGATAGAATTCTTTTTGCAGCGCCACTTTATTCCCTACATCACTGTCACTTATTCACCTATTGACAACCTGCACTTGGACTGTAAACTTTGCACTGCCGATGCCGACCTTGATATTCTACTCTTTATAGTCTGTTCTAATTTTATTATATTTTTATTGTATTATATATTTACTTATTGTTTATATTTCGGCCCCTTAAGATGTTTGCTTTTGCTTTTACTCATTTACATAAGATACCCTTTTTTTAGAGCTTAGAGTCTCACCTTTCAAACGAGCTATAGCTATGTGTGTGTGTCTATAGCTATAACATAGAATACGCTGTGGTGCTACAAATATCATGAAACATTTTCTGGATTGTTGGCCTAACAGCTAAATTCCAAAACATGGTAGTTTTTCGCTTACCTGACAGCTAATTATCACAGCTGTCTGAGATTGACGTCAGTGATTCAAAGAGCCCTGAGACACAATACCATCCATGAGTTTAAAAGTTTACATTTTTATTTTATTTTTTACCTTTATGGCACTGAAATATCATTTGCATAATAATTGTTAACGCAGTGTAGGCTTTGTTGATGATTTGCTCTTCATTTCTGTTGTGGATCGCAACCATGTGGGAGCAAGTGGCACAGCAGTAGATGAGGTGGACTCATGGTCAGAGGCACCATCACTGGCTCTCTGTTTTTCTGTCAATAAAACGTCTATAACATGTAGGATGAAAGTCAAGTTTGTTACTCTCTAGGAAGTCTGTTTTTTCTTCGTCAGAACAAGCCAGGGTCAAAGTAGAATTACTATCAAACTCGTCATTATGTTTACGTACAGCATCTCCTAGCGCGCGGTCAATTCCATTCATTTCTATCCATTTGAGTGGACAACCAACAGTCAGCGGCTGGGTCTGTTTCTTGTCTAAAGATGTGATGTGTGGGATGTACTTCTAATCATATTTTTTGACGTTCTTGTGTTCTTGCATATAAAGAGGGCTACAATAGGTAACAGGTAAAATAGCGAACGCTGTGTGGTTCTATCTCATCTCCATTCCAAACACCAAACCACCAGCACAAACCTATCTCTTTCACTTGAAATTTAAATATCTGCAAAATTGGCTATGTGGACCAAAAAAACAACAGTGCATTACATGATAAGATGCAGATAAATTCATATTATTGTTGCAGCAATACCGCTACCGCTCCGCCTCTTTGTGGGGAACAGAGTGGGTTGTTTATTTTTGTGCATTTGTTTTACATGGCTGTGTGTGTGCGTGTGTGCGTGCATATTATGCTAACTAGATGAAAGACCTCAAAGCAACCACCATTATCCAGCCACCAAAGAGGTTACCTCACTCCAGCTTTTTTTATTCCATTCAATTTTATTTTAGTGTTCATGAAGAAGAACACATTTATAGGGGAGAGAGTTTTATTTTTGTCTTTCAAAATTGCCCATCCTTTATTCTTGGCTCCTGGCACTCTGGTTTTCCCACCAGTTTCCCCTACCACTAAAAACATGTACAATAGGTGATTCTGACCATCTGCTTGGCTCCACACCTGGAGATCAGTCCCTAGATGCAGCACTTTCGTTGCCCACTACTCCTTACGGGTCGCGCCAGTAGTAGAGGACACATTTTGTTGTACAGTTGTTGTATAATGACAAATAAAGCACCTTTACACCTTTAACGTGAGAAAAGTGTAAACCCGGCCCCCATATATCAAGACACATACACTGAAATGACTGAATCAGGAATGATCTAGAGACAGAGTTTTCAAAGGTCTGATGAGGTCAGAGTGACTCTGGATGCATTTTGTCCTGTACCACCACTTGAAGAAGCATCCTCTATCTCAAGTCTCTTTTCTACCCTTGCCCTTGCCCTCACCCTTTCCCTACACCTCGAAACAGAGGGCTAAGGGCGACGGTTGAAAAGACCACCCTAAGCCCTCCATTTGACTGCATTTTACAACTAACACAATGATTAAGGTTTTCTGAGTTTGGAATGGAATGGAATCTTAGTGTCTGATTTGTATATACACATTCATAGGAAACAGGCCTCTACTTGTCTCTATAGCATGTTTCTACTGAACCAGTTCATAAGTAACTTGTAACAGACTGATGCTGTTTTGTAACACCTAAACAACAGGACCCTACAGATTTTCATTTATTTCTGGTTCATCCGGCGCTACATTCTCCTTCCCCCTGTCCGTGTGTTGCTGCTTCTAGCGAATTTCTCCATTGTGAGATCAATAAAGGCTATCTTATCTTATCTCTACCACCGGGTCACTGTGGCTGCAGCCCGTTAGTCAGAGCTGCGAAAGATCAGCCGATCCGCTCATATAGCGCACTCATAGTGAGGACAGGCAGAGGTAGACCCGCTCGCAGTGCGCTCAGGGCGGGGACAGGGACCCCTACCCTTTGCCGCAAATTAGAATTGGGACAACCCTCCGTCTCCCGTGATCACGCAAAACGGAGGGGAGGGGCTAAGCAGAGGGATAAGGGGTAGAATTGAGATAGAGCCTTTGTCAGTCAGAGTAGAGCTTTATGTCCATTACTGATCCAGCCTTAAGCCCATTCATGTGTCCATCCAGAGCAGGGTTGCCTTTCCACAGGTGAAAGTAAAAGTAAAATGTGCTATTTGTATCTTTTTTCTTGATCAAAATCACTATTTTGAATGACACAATTTAAAATACAAGGCTCTGAGAGTTGCTTTTTCAACACGAGAGCGAGAAAGGGGTGGTTTCTCATCATAATAGGAACACATGGGCTCTGTTCACTTGTAACCTTGAAAATTCCAGCCCCGCCGTATGTTTGTGGGTTTCGGGCGATTTTTCAGATATTTTTGGGCGGTTCGGAGTTTGGTTGCCGAGACCTAACAACCCTGATCCAGAGTTAATCTGATCACAACAGTCTATAAAACCTTTGAAAAATCTGTCTTTAGATCATTCCTGAACCATGAAAAGATACTGAGGGTTGCTGAACAAAAATGTCATCAACCTGTCAATGTGCCGACATGCACTTCCACTGGTTAACCAATCACCGCTAGATGTATTAGGGGCGCATCTTACCTTTGGCCCACCTTGTTCACCTCTGACGTCATGTAGCTAGCCCCTGGGGACGAAGCTGCTGCATTTGGCCAACTGAACGTGTCCTTGGTGAGTTTCCGTGTGGTATTCATTCAATAAATCGTTCGATCTATCCTAAAACCGTGTTATTTATAGCATGTTGGCGTCTTCCTCGAGCTCACGCCTCTGCCATGCGTGTGCTCTACCTGCCGTCCCCGTGGGCTGTGGTGTGGGGGTTTTCTTCGCCATGCGTAACGCTGTGCAAAGGGGTCGTATTGAAAGAGAACCGGGTGATTCGTGTGCATAGTGGAACATTAAGCTAACATTTTGTTGCATTTGTGTAAATTCATTATGTGAATATGTTTGTTTAAAGAGCTCATTTTAAAAACTCTGCATTGTGGCTTTATGCAAATGAGTGCGCACCACCCTAGAGCAGATGAACAGAAAGACGTTTTGGGCTGATACGAGGCACGACAACACTGAGGGTTTTCCGACCATAGTTTGTTCATTTTTGAAATTTAACAAACATTGTTGTTTTTAACTTCAATGTCGCAGTCCTGTGGAAGTTTCTTCATCATCATTAAACAGACACAAGTTATACAAGGGAAATTAAATTTGTGGCCTCACACTGTGCCTGCATGGTTGAACCCAACACATGCGGGTACCGTACGCCATGCGTGTTACTGCTTTACCAAAACCATAAGTAGAACTTGGACCAATCAAATGAAATGCCAATGAGGCAAAATTTTCACGCCACCCTTGACAATTTCTCTCAGCACCTAAGGTGCAGTGGCACCCTGGTTGGGAAACACTGACTTTGTCTCTGGAGGATGGTTAAATGTATAAATGTCGTTCCCCTCTGTGGTGGACTGTTCTGTTCTGGGTTTTTCATTACATATGAGGATTGCTTGGAGACATGCAGATTTTAGAGAGTGAAGTCATAAACAAGTATGTATACAAGATGTATTCAATTTGGCCCCTCATCCAATCGAAACCACACATTTACCTTATTAAAAGTAGTATTCAGTAGTATTCAGTGTTACAAAGTGCTGGGTATGTGTGGACATGGCCTCATTTGTCAGCTTTGACATCAACACATTCAGACTTATCTACTCACTACCTGTCAACCTAATGATGAATGCAAATGTACAGATCTGTCCGCCTATTTCCCACATGAGTTGTTAGTTTCAAATAATGTCACTTAATCACATCTTATTGTTTATCTAACAGGGTCTCCCATGGGGGTTGTTACAGGCAAGAATGCAGTTATTATTATTATTCTCACAAGAAATAAATAATATATTTATATGGCAAAACCTTTTATTGTGTTTGTTGTCTTTCTTGCATCTCTTTTTATTTCACGTTATTAATAAAGTACTATGTGAATTTGATTTTCAATGGCAGGATTTGCTAACTACACAGAAAAAGACAAACCTTTTGTGTGCATACCAATAGGGCTCTATGGTGTTGCGTCACAAATCAAGCAGAGGTGAATACAGCGCTCTCGCTCCATTGAAAACAGTGGGAGATCGCTGATATTTGGTGGTTGTTTGAGAGGATTTATCAAGGTGAATAATTGTTGGATTGTGATGAAATGGGATTTGATTACCACAATAACCTGCCTATTGAGGCAAAAGTCTGATATAAACAGAAATTGGACTTAATTGGTCTCGATGAATGTTTGTACAAACTGCCAAGAGGTCGCCTAGTACACGTCGCTAATCCATCGTAACTTTGTGTAGAATGTCACGCATTTATGTTTCGCCTTTCGGGAAATGATCATGATCTAAGTTAAACGTAATGCTGACGAGAAAATGTTTTAGAAACTTTAAGGCGACGTTCTGTCTATTTTTTTTCGGCTTTAGATTTAACTAAAGCATGACTTAGCTTACACATGTCAATACATTAAACATTTGATTAAGAATTCATTTTATGTTTAAAGCAAAGTAAATGGTAGAATTTAGAGCCTAATGTGTCCGGCACAGTTACGTTAAACTTTAAAACATAATTGACACAATATGTTTAGATCTGCAGACGTCCATTCTAATCATAAAACGTAGTTTAGAAGATTGAAGTAGAACTGTAGTTCTAACAAAATGGAACATCCGACCGCACAACAACTTTTAGGCCGGATTTACTGAGAAAAACTAAATTTATCAAATACAATTTGTCACTCACAGGCAAAAAGGCTGTTTAATACCACCATTGTTTTCACCTCCACATCGGCGGCGCAATGAAAGTACCGGGATGGTAGAAGAGCCCTATACTGTATATCTTCCCATATCTTGGTACGTATTCCCAGCTACAGCAGAGTGACTTCAGGTCACATTGTATAATTCTTTACATGACCAATTATAAATGTATAAATGGTTCTAAATGTGTTGCTCCGATGTAAGTATGTAAGTGGGCGTGTGTTGGGTCGGACAGAGCCAGCAGGGTGTCGCCTAAATCCCAGGGAGCATGTTCCTGGAGGTGTACCCTGGTTTGATCTTCTTATATTAGATCCATTCCCTGCTACGTCGGCCTCATTATTTCAGCCAGTTCGGTAGCACTGTGGCTCATTTTGTTGGCCACCTTCAACTAACATTTCTCTTTTTTACTCCTACAGTCGGTCCCTTTTTTCTTCCTCTACTTTCATCTGACATGGTGTGTGTGTGTGTGTGTGTGTTGGAGCCTGTGCTAACCACCAACTGTGGGTTCGACCTTAACTTTCAATTAGATACGACCCAGTGGTGAAGGTGGCATCTTCCTGCCTCTAATAGTTATTTGCTATTGATCGACATTTACTGGGATGAAGCCACTTCCCACTGAGACAGGAAAAACAGAAATAAAGATGAGTTTGTCAGATGTCACTTCAGACAATTTTGAGTTTTCTGTACAATAACTGAATAAAAAAAATTCTATACGTGAAATATTACACTCTATAATATAAACAACATTTTTACGCTGCCACTACCAGCCTGAGATTTAACAGGCTATAACTTAAGTAAATAAAATATGACCAATCATTGTACTGCCAGTGGCTATGTTCAGGAGGAGATGACCATAGAACTTGCCCAGAACTCTCCAGTTCGGCTTGAAAGATTTGTCCTTTAGCCAGCCTTATATAGTTGGTTGTTGAAGAAAAGGGAATATTGGACTTTGTTGAAAGACTCACCAAATACAGTGGGAGGAAAAAGTATGTGAACCCTTTGGAATGTTTTTTTTTTTTTTTTACCTCATTGAGCATTCTGCTCTTTACAGGGTGGCCACTCCTTGGAAGTGAAGCAACAGTGCTGAACTGTGCTTTTAGTGTGTGCTTTTCAGTGTACTTGATTGGACTTCAGGTTGGCTCACACTTGACTCTAAATGTCTGCATACATTTGTCTAATTAGCTCTTGAAGGATCCTTAGCCAGGAGGTGTACTCACTTATTGTTGTTTATTTTTCATTCATTTTCATAGGACTTCAGGTGCTTAGGTCTTTCAACAATTTGTGCAGCTTCTGCAATTTCAGCAGGTCAGTGATTTCAGTTTAACTAGTTAATGGAATTTAAACAGTTTATACAAATTAACTAGATTATGCAAATTACCCAGTTTATGAAATTTAAAGTTTATGCAATTTAAACAATGTATGCAAATTAGGCCGTTTATGCAATTTAACCCATTCATACAATTGAAAGTGTATGCAATTTCACCAGTTAATGCAATTTAAACAGTTTATAAAATGTTATCAGTTTATGCAAATTAACCAGTTTATAGAATTTAAAGTTTTGCAATTTAAACAGTTAATGCAAATTAACTGTTTAAAGTTTTGCAATTTAAACAGTTAATGCAAATTAAACAGTTTATGCAATTTAAACAGTTTATGGTATTTAACTAGTTTCAGCATTTGCAGCTGTAAATCCCACAGTCAATCGCTATTACCATTGCAACAATTTCTAGTTGTTTCTACAGCATGCTCATTTCAACGTCACAATCTCCATGTCCACCACGTCATCCATCTGCTTTTACACATCCAGTACACGCCTGACCTCCCTAAATCAACCAATCCAATCTCATAACCAATCATGTACTTGTCCACACTCCAGTCCATCATCGGATTAATCCCTGGCCCCCTCCCCAGTCAAAGCCAATCCAGGAGCTAATGCATGTGACTAATGAGCACTAATGCTTATCCAGTGGTTCTACAACTGGCTCCTGATAGCTGTGCCATCGTGGTAGCTAGATGCAATTTTACACCTGAGTGCCCACTGCAGCATGTTACTATAGTCTATTCTTTTGTTAAAATCCCTGTTAGTGAAGTAGTATGAGCCGGTCTGTTTTGTTGAGTTGCATTACCGTGAGCCCCACCGATTTAAGCATGGTGATTGCTGCCCCAGATGAAAGCGAAAATGCTGCTTTGACAGTATAAAAACGAGCAAGTAGGGGGATTTTGAATTGGACGTTGAAAATAAACCTTTTCTGGAAGTGAGGTGTGTATTTTGTGTCACCAAGGATGAAGTAAAAGGAAGGAAGAAAGAGGCAGAGTAATTGAAAAAGGAGCGCTACGGTAGCAGTATGCCTGGATGTCCATCAGGGGCTGTGTCGCGGCAGGTGGGAGAGTACCATTAAAAAAAATATATATATATTTTGTTGAAGTGCAAGACGGAAAGGCCACATGCGCAGGCTGTTCCAGTGTTAGAGCTGGAGATTGACAGGCGAGGCAGGGGGTGCGCTGTGTGCTCATTCAGGCCGCACTCTTACATACACACGTGCGGGGATCTTCATGACTTGTGTGTGCTTATGTGTGACAGGTTTTCCAGGAAATGTTTTTGTGTTAGTGTTACGCACTGTGCTAAGGTCAGGCCAAGTTTAAAAAATAAATAAAAAAATAAAATAAAAAAATCTTGTGTAAGAGTGTGGCCTGGCTATCTATTGGTAAACACATCAGCTAGGCAAGGGTGCTGCAGCCGACATAGAAATGAAAAAAATATAGTGAAACATAAGTTAGGCTTCACAAATTAGGAAACGAATCATATAGTCCAAATAGGTAGAATTGTGCTGAATGTTACAAATGTGGTAGATAGGTTAATGTACACCAGATAGAAGAATAGTGTAAATTTACAGTCAAGAGAAAGTACATTTATTTGCTCTCTGCTCTCTGGGTTTACAAAATACAGGGGGAGGAAAAGGTATGTGAACCCTTTGTAATTTCTCACATTCCGGCCTAAATTGGTCATAAAATGTGGTTTGATCTTGATTTAAATCACAAGAATAGACAAACAGTGTCTGATCCCTATGCAGTTAGGAACTAGAGCTTCAGAGCTGTTTGCCCGATCCGACCGTCCTTACCCAGCGGCAGAAACAACAGGGGAAGTGACATCAGCAACAGCTGTTGCATAAAACTACATTTTGGGCTACAAAAAACACTCCTACTGCTGCCACGGACTTTAATAAGTCAAACATGAACCACAATAACGACATGAAGCCACACTGAAAATAGACGATGATATAAAGCTGTTGCAGATTTACCTTCCAAAGATACAGTTTCGTCACAGAAATAAAAAATGCTCTGGTCAAATATTAAACCAAATCCTGTCCTTTGGTTCATCGTCAGAGTAAGATGCCGCATTAATACACAGTGAGGTCTTTTCCTCCACTGTGTAGTGTGCAATGTATGCAAATTAGCCATGTGGCTTAAGTTTCTATTAAATGAAAGCAAAAGCACAAACTGCCTTAATTTCTTTAACACAGTGACTAGGCTGTGGTGACTCTAACATGTGTTTTGTTACTTTTATAAAGTTTGGCATGTGCAGAATCTTTTTTATTTTATTTTAATGTTAATTAAATGTGCTCCTTATCAATCAACAGTGGTTGCGCATGAATCACTCGAAGGTTGTGTCGTGGGGTGGGGAGATTGGCGGTGTGGAGGCTTATAGGATGGAACATAGCTCCTAATCGCTAATAGCTCCTGTGCTAAAGGAGGTATGATAGAAAGAATTGAGTCTCCTTTTCCTACCTCCTTCCTAACTGACGGCCCTATTTGGATGCTTCTTATTATGGCGGACACTGACGCACATCTGGTTTGGGTTTACGCTATGTTAAGAATTATTATGCAAATTGTATTTCAGTGCCTTAAAGGTAAAAAAATAAAAATTCATTCATGGATGGTATTGTGTCTCAGGGCTCTTTGAATCACTGACATCAATCTCAGATGCCTGGGATTAGTTGTCAGGTTAAGCCCAGTTAAGTGAAGACCTACTGAAAAACGACGTTAACCATTATTAAGTAGACCACCTTATTCAACCAATATGGGAAAGAAAAAGGATCTCTCTGCTGATGAAAAACATGAAGAGGTTGAATGCCTTGGACTAGGTATGAAAACCTTAGATATTTCATGACAGATCAAGCGTGATCATCGTACTGTTAAGAGATTTGTGGCTGATTCAGAGCACACATGGGTGTGTGCAGTTAAAGGCACAATGAGGGCGGTTTCTGCTTAATAATGGTTAACGTCCTTTTTCAGGAGTTTTTCCTCTTTACTGGGCTTACCTGACAATTCATTATCACAGGTGTCTGAGATTGATATCAGTGATGAGCCCTGAGACACAATACCATCCATGAGTTTAATAAAAAAAAAAAATAATGTTTGACCTTTTATGGCACTGAAATACAATTTGAATAATAATTCTTAACATAGTGTAGACCTCTTACCAATTTACCAGTTTCAGATGTACCCTCTAACTCACTCAATTGTGTTGTACGATTGTACAATGACAAATAAAGCACTTATTTACGTTCTGCATTCCTTTAAAAACATGCTCAAAACTCACCTGCTCCACAAAGCATACCACTCACTTCAAAATAGCCCACATATGTATGTAATTTACAAGAATATTTTACTGAATAATTTCTAATTAATTCCTAAATAATTTCTTGCTATTTTATTTATAAATATAAATAAAAGCGCTGCCATTCTCACAAATTCGCTCTTTCTGATCTTTTGAGGAGGCTGCTCTGTCCTCCTGCCCCAGGTTTATCATATTTTATGCCTTGTCAATCTTAATAAAATAAATTAAAAAAATTCGGACCACATTAATGAACATTCCTAAAAACTAAAGCATCAGTGCCTTTTATGCTCCTACAGTGTCCCATTATCATGAAGTTAGATTAAATCAATTTAAATGATATCTATGGTCCAGTCTCATTCCTAACTTTCCCAACATGATTCATCCCAATTCTTCACAGAGACGAGTTATAGGCACATTTCATAAATTGCAGGCTTACTTTGACAGAAATGCTACAAAACTAGCGAGCAAGTTATTGTGTGTGTGTGTGTGTATATATTTATATATATATATATATATATATATATATATATATATATATATATATCCAGGGAGAGGACATCGAGGTGGTGGACAGTGTCAAGTATCTGGGTGTTCATCTCAACAATAAACTGGACTGGTCCCACAACACCAACACAACACCAACACAACAATAGTAAACTTAAGAACATTAAGGCATTCACTGTAATCCACTTCAATAGTCGAAGCCTCTATGCAAACTTTGACCACATCAAAAGCTTCTTAAAACAGTTTTCCACACCATTCAGTGTCATTCTAATCACAGAAACATGGATCAATAATGATAGAGAATTTGAGTTTTCTATTGATGGTTATGAATTTATAAGTATGAACAGAAGGAACAAGCATGGAGGGGGCGTAGCTATGTTTATAGACTCCAACTATAGTTATAAAGTAATGGAAAATAAGACAATGGTGGTGGATGATACACTTGAATGCATTACTGTTGAAATTACAAGGCAAAAAAAGAAAAATATTATTGTGAGTTCTATTTATAGAACACCTGGCTCTGATATAGATGTTTTTTCTAAGTGGATGGAGGAGCACTTTTCAGGATTAAATCATAAAGTCATGTTTGTGGGGGGAGACCTCAACATCGATTTGTTAAACCCATATAAACATAAAAAGACGGACGAATTTATAAATACTTTATTCAGTATAGGTCTGTTTCCTCTAATAACCAAACCTAGTAGAATTACAACCCATAGTGCCACCTTGATTGATAACATTTTCTCAAATGAAATAGAAAGTGACACAGTCAGCGGGTTAATTATAAATGATATTAGTGATCACCTTCCAGTTTTCGTTATGTATAAAAATGGATATTTAAAAGATGAAGAGGAAAACAAGTATTGGTTTAGAAGGGTAAAAACAGAGAAAACTATTGATGCATTTAAAAAGGAGCTTTTAGCTCAAGACTGGAGTATTGTGTACAGAGAGAATGACACGAATATGGCTTATGATGAGTTTACGCAAGTATTTCAAAAGGTATACGACAAAAACTGCCCAATGAAGAAATACTGTAAATACAGAAAGTGTAAAGAAACACCATGGATGTCTAAAGGTTTACTAAATGCTTGCAAGAAAAAAAATAATCTTTACAAAAACTTTATAAATAACCAAACAAAAGAAGCTGAGGATAAATATAAGAAATATAAAAATAAATTGACAGGTATCATTAGAAAATGTAAACAGGATTATTACAATAAGTTGTTGGATAGTAATAAGAATAATATTAAAGGTTTATGGAACATCTTAAATAGTATAATTAGAAATAAACCAAGAACGATTAATTATCCAAAATATTTCAAAGATGAGGATAACACGTTAAATAATATGAATGAAGTCGTCGAAACATTTAATAAATTCTTTGTAGATGTTGGACCGAACCTTGCTGCAAAAATTACAAACGTTGAGAATTATAATTGTGATCTGATAGAAGCAAATCCTATGTCCCTGTTCCTCAAACCTGTGGAGGAAAAGGAGATACTGGACATTGTTAAAGGGTGTAAAAATAAAACTTCGACCGATTACCATGACATGGACATGAAAACTTTAAAAACTGTTATTGAAAGTATCTCTAAGCCGTTAACTTACATTTGTAACTTATCGTTGCAAACTGGAACTTTTCCTGATAGTATGAAAGTAGCAAAAGTGATTCCTCTGTTCAAAGCAGGAGATAAACATCTCTTTACAAACTACAGGCCTGTTTCCCTTTTACCGCAATTCTCTAAAATCTTAGAAAAGGTTTTTAACTCTAGACTCGACAGCTTTATCGAAAAGTGTAATTTACTCTCGGACAATCAGTTTGGTTTTAGGAACAATCACTCAACCTCACACGCGCTCTTTGATATAACTGAAGAAATAACTAATGCTGTAGATGACAAGAAATATGCAATCGGATTATTTATTGACCTGAGTAAAGCGTTTGATACAATAAACTATGATATATTAATTAATAAACTAGAACTTTATGGGATTAGGGGGGTAGCTCTACAGTGGGTCACCAGTTACTTAAAAAATAGAAAACAATGTGTGAAAATCGGTGATTATCAGTCGAGTTGTCGACAAATTGTCTGTGGTTTACCTCAAGGTTCTATTCTGGGCCCAAAATTGTTTAATATGTATATTAATGACATTTGTAACACATCTGAAGTACTTAAATTTATCTTGTTTGCTGACGATACAAATATTTTTGCATCAGGAGACGACTTGCAACAGCTGTGTCGGATTGTTAACTTGGAACTCAAAAGTGTCAACAAGTGGTTCAAACAAAATAAATTATCTCTAAACCTGAGTAAAAGCAAAATGATGATATTTGGCAACTGTAATTCCAATGCTCAGGAAGCGATTCAGATAGAGGGTGTTGTTATCGAGCAAGTGCATGAAATCAAATTCCTTGGGGTGATTATTGATGACAGAATTACTTGGAAATCTCACATTAAATATATATCTACGAAAATTTCTAGAAGCATTTCAGTAATTGCAAAAGCAAAGCACATTTTAAACATCAAAGCTCTACATACCTTATACTGTTCTCTGATTTTGCCCTACTTATATTATTGTACTGTGGTTTGGGGTAGTACTTATAAAAACACAGTTAAACCAATAATATTGTTGCAAAAAAGAGCTATCCGAGTAATTCATAAAGTTGGGTTTTTGGACCACACAAACTCATTATTTCTAAAATCAAAGATCATGAAGTTTTGTGACATTGTTGAGTTCCAAACTGTACAAATGTTATTCAAAGCAAGGTATAAATTGTTACCAAACCAAATACAAAGAAGGTTCCAAGAACGTACTGGTCGTTATGAATTACGTGATGAATTAAACTTTAGGATTCAGAAACATAGCACAACTTTGAAAAGTTTTAGCCCAACAGTTAATGGTGTACAATTGTGGAATAAACTGGAGATGGAATTGAAACGATGTCCAAACATCAACCTGTTCAAATATAAATACAAACAAAAGACTTTTGAAATATACAGACAAGAAGAAATGCGTTGCCACTAGGGGGAGCAGTGGGATCAATTATGTGTATTTTTCCTCTATATTCAAGGAAGAGTGTTGCTGCTTGGAACGGTTGTCATTCTATTGCTCAAATTCACAAACGGAGAATTAGGGTTGGCAGGTTATGGATCTGTTGAGAGGGATCCTCCCAACGGGCTCTAAACCTTGTCTTTTAATGCACCACTCAGCATAGGAACATATTCTACAAAATCAGCTGTTAGGGCAGCTGTGTGGGGGTTTGTTGAAGGGGAGTTACTGCCCTCTTCAACTGGCTCACTCTCTGGCTTTTTAATGCACCACACTGTGCAGGGCTTTCATCATACTTCACATATAAATCAATTAAATAAATTATATAATAATGATGATGATAATTAAACCCAAATTAAAATTATACTGAGAATTATACTCGTTTCCGGTCGGACCGATTTCAGGGACGGACAAAGCTAGACCAACGCGGAAAAAAAAAAGTTTTTAAGAATATCAAAATATTCGTTAAGAATATTAAGAACATTCAGGCCTGCTGAGAGGGAGCAAAATGCCTAAACCGCCGAAAATAGAGGCGAAGCAACAGGCAGATTCGGCGGTGGAAGAGGAATACGTAAGCCTCAGTCGAGTCACGGAGCTCATGGAGCAGCAGAGGGTCATGTTCAGGGAATTAATTCAACAACAACAGGAGAACTTCAAAGGATTTATTAAACTCATAATGGAATCAACAAACACCCGCATGGATTTACAGACTAAGGACATTCAAGAACTAAAAACAAGCCTGCAGTTCACGCAAGGTGAGGTGGACACTTTAAAAGAACATAATCTGAAACTCACGGAGCGCACAAACACTTTACAAACTGACTTTTACAAAGTATGTGACAATTTACACATCATCACGGACAAACTGGAGTATCTGGAGGGACAGAGCCGCAGAAACAACCTGGTATTTGAGGGAGTGTTGGAGTCGCCTGGGGAGACCTGGGCCGACGCCGAGGTAAAAGTTAAGGAGATACTGAAGGAGAAGCTACAGCTAAATCACGCGGTGGAGGTGGAGAGGGCTCACCGCGTAGGGAAACACGACGGCGGGAGAGACTGGCCGAGACCCATCATCGCCAGACTACTGAGGTGGAAGGATCGCGAGGAAATCTTGCAGCGCAAGTAGAATAACAACTCATAGTGCAACCTTGATTGATAACATTTTCTCAAATGAAATTGAAAGTGATACAGTCAGCGGGTTAATTATAAATGATATTAGTGATCACCTTCCAGTTTTCGTTATGTATAAAAATGGATATGTAAAAGATGAAGAGGAAAACAAGTATTGGTTTAGAAGGGTAAAAACAGAGAAAACTATTGATGCATTTAAAAAGGAGCTTTTAGCTCAAGACTGGAGTATTGTGTACAGAGAGAATGACACGAATATGGCTTATGATGAGTTTACGCGAGTATTTCAAAAGGTATACGACAAAAACTGCCCAATGAAGAAATACAGTAAAAACAGAAAGTGTAAAGAAACACCATGGATGTCTAAAGGTTTACTAAATGCTTGCAAGAAAAAAAAAAATCTTTACAAAAACTTTATAAGTAACCGAACAAAAGAAGCTGAGGATAAATATAAGAAATATAAAAATAAACTGACAGGTATCATTAGAAAATGTAAACAGGATTATTATAATAAGTTGTTGGATACTAATAAGAATAATATTAAAGGTTTATGGAACATCTTAAATAGTATAATTAGAAATAAACCAAGAACGATTAATTATCCAAAATATTTCAAAGATGAGGATAACACTTTAAATAATATGAATGAAGTAGTCGAAACATTTAATAAATTCTTTGTAGATGTTGGACCGAACCTTGCTGCAAAAATTGTAAACGTTGAGAACTATAATTGTGATCTGATAGAAGCAAATCCTATGTCCCTGTTCCTCAAACCTGTGGAGGAAAAGGAGATACTGGACATTGTTAAAGGGTGTAAAAATAAAACTTCGACCGATTACCATGACATGGACATGAAAACTTTAAAAACTGTTATTGAAAGTATCTCTAAGCCGTTAACTTACATCTGTAACTTATCGTTGCAAACTGGACAATTTCCTGATAGTATGAAAGTAGCAAAAGTGATTCCTCTGTTCAAAGCAGGAGATAAACATCTCTTTACAAACTATAGGCCTGTTTCCCTTTTACCGCAATTCTCTAAAATCTTAGAAAAGGTTTTTAACTCTAGACTCGACAGCTTTATTGAAAAGTGTAATTTACTCTCGGACAATCAGTTTGGGTTTAGGAACAATCACTCAACCTCACACGCGCTCTTTGATATAACTGAAGAAATAACTAATGCTGTAGATGACAAGAAATATGCAATAGGGTTATTTATTGACCTGAGTAAAGCGTTTGATACAATAAACTATGATATATTAATTAATAAACTAGAACTTTATGGAATTAGGGGGGTAGCTCTACAGTGGGTTACCAGTTACTTAAAAAATAGAAAACAATGTGTGAAAATCGGTGATTATCAGTCGAGTTGTCGACAAATTGTCTGTGGTTTACCTCAAGGTTCTATTCTGGGCCCAAAATTGTTTAATATGTATATTAACGACATTTGTAAAACGTCTGAAATACTTAAATTTATCTTGTTTGCTGACGATACAAATATTTTTGCATCAGGAGACGACTTACAGCAGCTGTGTCGGATTGTTAACTTGGAACTCAAAAGTGTCAACAAGTGGTTCAAACAAAATAAATTATCTTTAAATCTGAGTAAAAGCAAAATGATGATATTTGGCAACTGTAACTCCAATGCTCAGGAAGCAATTCAGATAGAAGGTGTTGTTATCGAGCGAGTGCATGAAATCAAATTCCTTGGTGTGATTATTGATGACAGAATTACTTGGAAATCTCATATTAAATATATATCTACGAAAATTTCTAGAAGCATTTCAGTAATTGCAAAAGCAAAGCACATTTTAAACATCAAAGCTCTACATACCTTATACTGTTCTCTGATTTTGCCCTACTTATATTATTGTACTGTGGTTTGGGGTAGTACTTACAAAAACACAGTTAAACCAATAATATTGTTGCAAAAAAGAGCTCTCCGAGTAATTCATAAAGTTGGGTTTTTGGACCACACAAACTCATTATTTTTAAAATCAAAGATCATGAAGTTTTGTGACATTGTTGAGTTCCAAACTGTTCAAATGTTATTCAAAGCAAGGTATAAATTGTTACCAAACCAATTACAAAGAAGGTTCCAAGAACGTACTGGTTGTTATGAATTACGTGATGAATTAAACTTTAGGATTCAGAAACATAGCACAACTTTGAAAAGTTTTAGTCCAACAGTTAATGGTGTTCAATTGTGGAATAAACTGGAGATGGATTTGAAACGATGTCCAAACATCAACCTGTTCAAATTTAAATACAAACAAAAGACTTTTGAAATATACAGACAAGAAGAAATGTGTTGCCACTAGGGGGAGCAGTAGGATGGATTATGTGTATTGTTCCTCTATAATCTGGAAGAGTGTTGCTGCTTGGAACGGTTGTCATTCTATTGCTCAAATTCACAAATGGAGAATTAGGGTTGGCAGGTTATGGATCTGTTGAGAGGAATCCTCCCAACGGGCTCTAAACCTTGTCTTTTAATGCACCACTCAGCATAGGAACATATTCTACAAAATCAGCTGTTAGGGCAGCCATGTGGGGGTTTGTTGATTGGGAGTTACTGCCCTCTTCATCTGGCCCGCTCTACACTTTGGCTTTTTAATGCACCACACTATGCAGGGCTTGCAGCATACTTCACATATAACTCAATTAAATAAATATATAATAATAATGATTATGGAAATTACACCCAAATTAAAATTATACTGAGAATGGTAATGACAACTGGAAAGTATCAAGATCTCAGATTATAATATCTATTAATGTACCTTCATAACATAAAAGTAAAAGTGAAGCGTTGCTTCAATTAATTGTATAAACAGTTCATATATTATTATTTTTTTTGGTAAGTTTGTAAGTTGGTCTGTATGAATGTAGCTGCTTGAAATGTTCTTTTTTTATTTATTTTATTGCACTTGGGGGTGGGCAATCATAAGCTTTTGCTTCAGCCCACTCCTTTTGAGCACTATGTGTACTGCTCAAATAAACAAATAAACATGTAAACATGGTAATGACAACTGGAAAGTATCAAGATCTCAGATTATAACATCTATTAATGTACCTTTATACCATAAAAGTAACTCTGTAATCACGGGTAAAAATATGCAAGCAATATATTAAGTAACACATTTTTTTGACTTGCTTTGTATTAGACATCGTATATGAAACTAGATTGTTGTTGTAGCTGTGCGTTGTTCCAATTAATTATATAAACAGTTAATATATTTTTGTTGTTTGTTGTAAGTTGGTCTGTACGAATGTAGCTGCTTGAAATGTTTTGAAATGTTCTTTTTTTATTTATCGCACTTGGGGGTGGGGGCTCATAGGCTTTTTGCTTCAGCCCACTCCTTTTGAGCACAATGTGTATTGCTCAAATAAACAAATAAACTAAAACTAAACTAAAACCCTGTACAAGAAGGGCCAAAGTCGCCTCCACTCAGGAGACTGAGGTCCTTCGGAGTGAGCAGGCCTCTGCTCAGGACTTTTTATGACTCTGTGGTAGCCTCTGCCATCCACTATACCATGTGCTGGGCCCCGGGCAGCAAAGGGGGGGACCAGAACAGACTGAGCAAGCTGGTCAGGAGGGGCGGCTCCAACTTGGGCTGCCCTCTGGACTCTGTGGAGGAGGTGAGGGACAGGAGGGTATTAGCCAAGCTCACCTCCATCATGGACAACACCTCCCACCCACTGCACTGGACTGTAGAGGAGCTCTTTCAGTGGAAGACTGAGACTCTCTCAGTGCAAGAAGGAGCAGGTCCTTCATCCCCACTGCTGCCAGACTGTACAACAAGACTCTAAAGTAACATGTGCTGTTATTTCTCAAAGAATAGAAAAGTGAAAAGTGAGGCATGCACAAGTATTTCTACAGCTTTTTCGGAGTGCATTAAATTGCCTTTATAACATTCCTAATGACTGCAGAATGTTCACACCTTGCCCTGAGACCACCTGTGTGTAATCTACTCTCAGTATAATTCCAGCTGTTCTGTGAGGGCCTCAGAGCTATGGGTGGAGTGTTTTGGTCACTAAACAACATCATGAAGGCCAAGGAGCACACCAGAGAGGTCAGGGATAAAGCTGTGGAGAAGTTTAAAGCAGAGTTAACCAACAGACCGTACAAGGAGAGCACTGGTAAGAAATGCAACCAAGTGCCCCAAGATAACTCTGGAGGAGCTGCGACGTACTGCCGCTGAGCTGCAGGAATCTGTACATGAGACAACTATAAGTCGTACTCTACACAAATCTGGGCTTCATGGACGAGTGGCAAGAAGAAAGCCATTATTGAAAGGAGGCCATAAGAAATCCCGTTTGAAGTTTGCTAGAAGTCATATAGAGGACACAGCTACCATGTGGAAGAAGGTGCTTTGGTCAGATGAGACAAAATTTGAACTTTTTGGCCCAAATCCAAAACGTTATGTATGGAGCAAACCTAACACTGCTCATCGTCCTGAGTGCACCATCCCCAGTGTCAAATATGGTGGGGGAGCATCATGCTATGGGGCTGCTTTTCCTCAGCGGGGACTGGGAAGATTGTAAGAATAGTTGGGAAGATGGATGGAACCAAATACAGAAACATTTTGGAGGAAAACCTGCTGGAGTCAGCAAGAGAATTGAGGCTGGGGCGGAGATTCACCTTCCAGCAGGACAATGACCCTGCATGACCTAATACTTTGTGGAACCCCCTTTTGCTGCAATAACAGCAGCAAGTCTTTTGGGGTATGACTACAAGATTTGCACATCTAGAGACTGACATTTTAGCCCATTCCTCTTTACAAAACAACTCAAGCTCTGTCAAATTAGAAGGAGAGCGTTTGTGAAAAGCAGTTTTCAGGTCTTTCCACAGATTTTCAATAGGATTTAGGTCAGGACTATGATTGGGCCATTCTAACACATATGTATTTTTTTTTTTTAACCATTTCATTGTAGATTTAGCTTTGTGTTTAAGGTCATTGTCCTGCTGGAAGGTGAATCTCCGCCCCAGCCTCAATTCTCTTGCTGACTCCAGCAGGTTTTCCTCCAAAATGTCTCTGTATTTGGCTCCATCCATCTTCCCAACTATTCTTACAACCTTCCCAGTCCCCGCTGAGGAAAAACAGCCCCATAGCATAATGCTCCCCCCACCATATTTGACACTGGGGATGGTCAATGAGCAGTGTTAGGTTTGCTCCATACATAACGTTTTGCATTTCTGCCAAAAAGTAACATTTTTGTCTCATCTGATCAGTTTAGGTGGACGCCCGTGTCTTGGTAAGTTCGCAGTGGTGCTATACTCTTTCCCAGTGACGTGCGGTGAGGTTTGTTGCTGGTGAGGTACATGCTATTGACTCCAATATAAAGTAAACAAAACTGCAGGAAAAAAATACAACTTGCTGTCTCTGGTATTCTCTTACATTGAAAACAGCAACACATTTAAACATAAAATACATTTTCACGATATTGCAAATTAAAATTAAATAGTAGTGAACGTGACCGTGACTCGTACCCCGTCCATCCAAGTGATAAGTCATTGACAATCTTGATGCACCAAGCAGGTGGTGCGTAATAGTGGCAACATTTTCAGGATAAAGACTCGTCTACAGCATTTCATCCATACAATGTCAGTCTAATCAGTTTTCCCTTTTACTTACTCCTTACATTTAAATTGCCTCTCCTAAACCGTGCAGAATAATAAAACAGACTGGTTTTCACTTGTAGTCTACATGTTTTGTAGAAATGTGTAGCGCTGACACAACGCCCCCCCTTGTATCGTCAGGGCAGTGCATTGGAGGCAAGCCTCACTTCGGGCCTATCAAAAAGTGGTTTAAAGTCAAATTAACAGGTTAAACAAGTCGTTCTTATGTCTGATTCTTTATCCAGGTAATAGAAAACCAACACACCCAACAAAAACCCATTTACAAATGTATTTTACTTTTAGGGGGCGAAAAAAGCCCCGAATGGGAAAGAGCGCTGAGGGAATGAGCCGAGCTCAAGTATGTGCGGGACGCTGGAGGCTCGCCGCAGCTCCGCCCTCTTTACACGATATCGACAACTGATAAACATTTGGGCATTTTTTAACCACGAGAGTGATTAAAATAATAGGAAATCCCTATCATCTTAAGAGAAGGGACTTGTTTATTGTATTATTTTTAAATTTTATTTTTTTTCTATGATGACTGGTGAGGCCTGGCCTCACCTGCCTCCCCTGACCGCATGTCACTGCTATTTCCATTTCCGAATGATGGATTGAACAGTGCTCCGTGAGATGTTCAAATCTTGGGAAATCTTTGTATAACTTAATTCTGCTTTAAACTTCTCCACAGCTTTATCCCTGACCTCTCTGGTGTGCTCCTTGGCCTTCATGATGTTGTTTAGTGACCAATACACAATGACCATAGCTCTGAGGCCCTCACAGAACAGCTGGAATTATACTGAGAGTAGATTACACACAGGTAAACTCTATTTAATGGTTAGGGCAAGGTGTGAACTTTCTGCAGTCATTAGGAGCGATATGAAAGCAATTTAATGCACTCAGAAAATGCTGTATGAATACTTATGCACGCCCCACTTTTCACTTTTCTTTGTAAAATAACAGAATCATGTATCATTTTGCTTTCACTTCACTTCACTACTTGTTGTGAACTTTTAGTAAAAAATTCTAAATTAAATCTTTACGTTTAGGGCTGTAAACATGACAAAATGTGCAAAAGTTCAAGGTGTATTAGTACTTTCGCAAGGCACTGTATATAAGATACCACTATATACTATTTAATGTTTTTTCACATTTCCTGCCTATTTGCACACCCTGAGTGTTTCTAAGAGCTGAATGTAACAAGTAAATTTCTCCATTGTGAGATCAATAAAGGCTATCTTATCTTATCACATATATATATATATTGCCTTTAAGTATTTGATTATTTCTTCATAAGAGTCGCCAGCTCTGGTGTTTGAACAAACCTGAACTGTTATTTGTCAGGGGAGATAAGACAAGCACAAGAACCAAGAACACCAAGCACCAACTGATGGACTAAGAGACACGCAGAGGAATGGACTGTCTTGTGGTGAAAGGTGACAGGAAAGTGTCCAATGTACCTTTGAGTGCCAAAAATCTGAAGAAGTGGACAGAAAAAGGAAAGTGGCATGATTTTCGTTACCATACCTATACTTTTTTTTCCGATACCATACTGGTATCGTTTAACAGTACCTCTTTATAAGTAAAGCATATAATTTCACAAAGGTTTCTTTCCAACAGCAAACTTTCTAAATTATTTTGTAACATGGTTAGTAAACCTTTAACATCTCTAATGATAAATATTCTAAAATAGCTTTTTCCACTTTTGTTATTATATGTGGCATGTTTTGATTAGTTACATCTTGTTAGGTAATCATGTTGTCTATAATATAAACCACAATGACGGGGTGGGCGGGGCTGAAGGTCCATAGGGCGCTGCCATTTTTATTTCCCAGAACTCTGTGTGTTCCTCTGAAATGAGTTGTGCTAGTGGCAGGCCGTGATATTGCAGCCTACGGCTCAAAAGCCTTTTTTGCCATAGACAATAATGTAAAAGGAGCAGCCTGTAAAATGGTCCACGGGGCATCTGGAGTTTCAGAATAAGGCAAATATATTAATTTAAAATTACTATTTTTAGGACATGGACTTTTTTTCTTTGGTGACGTCACCAGTGCTGTGGACGTGCGCGAGCGTGTGCGTGAAGACTCATGAACGAGCAGAAGTCTTCTCCGTTCGGTCTAGGCAATTATACCGCGCATTTCGTACACAAGGCAACCCAATGCGCCGGTCTAAGTGGAGCCAAACCATTGAGCCAAACAGACAACAATATGGTAATGAACGGGACTGGACTAGGATAAATCAGGTGAAACCCGGTGATGTGATTTTTTTTGTGTTAGTGATTTATGCATATTAACTTGCACATATGTCCGGGCCCATTCTTTGAGGTAGGATCAGGTGGGTTTTGTTTTAGTGATTTTTTTTTTCCCTGTTAAATGTGTTCTTTTTATGTCAGTGTGCATGCGTGTCCCTCAACACTGTTCAAACCCACCTGCAGTGTTGGGAAGTAACTCAATACATGTATCTAGAATACTCATTTTGAGTAACTGTATTCTGGTAAAGTTACACTTTCATTTGAGAGTATTTAGAATAGTTACTTTCTAAATATCAATAAAAAACATCCCAGTATCAATCATAACATTTTAGCTCCATATTCACAACATTATTAAGAAAGAACTTTTAATGTTGACCTGTTTTTCCTCCTAAAATAGCAAACGATTTAAACGCCTTATGCCACAGTTCAAACAAAAATGTGTCACATGATGCTGTATCTGCTGCTCCATTTGCCAACAGAGTTAGAGTTTCCTCATTGATGTTAATGAATAACTGGTGTTCCAACAATCGTAGTCTTAAAAAAGTAACACTGAGCACCTGCATGTTCACAGGGTTGCCATGTATGGTCTAAAACATGTGCAGCTGCAGTTTTGGCTGAACTGTTTTTTTTTTTTTGTTGCTTAAATGTGTCATGTTTTGGCCAATTATCTTTCCTCTGTTTGATTAAATGTTTGCAAATCCCAAGAAATGAAATATGCTTTTTTTTTCTGCGTTTTTTACATTAAAATATAGTATATGCACATTAAAAAGCATTACATTTGACTTGCTTGTATATATATATATATTGAATCTTATTTATTTCAACAAATACCTCTTTGGACCGCATTGTTTAATTTCCTATATTACAAACTAAAGCACACAAGTAATGTTAAGCTACATGTTGACCGATCGGTGAGAGCGAAAGAGAGAGAGGGAGCTTCTTTCCTGAGCAACATAACACAAAGGAGTAGGTGTGTTTAACCAACCAGTGCTCCTGGAATGTTCTCGTCACTTCTTCTGCGCAATCTGACTCCTCGTTTCAACACACTGCTTCCCAGTGGATCAACCGCAATAGTAATAAAATGTCCGCCAAATGTCCAGTACAAATAAATGCTGTATAAAAACAATACTTCAAATTATACTAATGATAATGCAATATAGAACACTTTTATATACAACATATACAAATATTTGTCCAACAAAGTCCATCCTCATTTAAGTAAGGGATAATGCACGGCAGGGTGTCTGTTATCAGAAATAACTGGACCACGCGGAGGCGTGAACCGTCCGACGTAAAGAGGAGGCAAGGCAACTATATTTATACCGCGTATTTCGTACACTCAATGCAACTCAATGCGGAGGACGGTTGCTACTGCAGAGTCCAGTTATTTCTTATAATGGACACTTTGGAGTAGAGGTAAGATTTAAGGCCCTAGCCCGACCCGGGTATCACGCATGACAGTCGAGTTTGGGTCGGGCTTCAAGAATGACTATTATTTTTAATTTTTTGTATTTTTAAACATTTATTTATTTATTTGTATTTATTTGTTGTATTTTTTATATATAAAAAATACAAAAAATAAATGTATACATTTAATTATAATCTCTAATAAAAATCTAAGCTATAGGCTTAGACTATTGGATACACAATATGATTATACCTATCCCTGGGTGCTGGGAGGGGAGGGAGGTGGTGCGGCAGGGGCAAGCGCATGTGCTGATTGTTGTCACGTTTAAGTAGCATGGCCAGCTTTGACCGGCGCTACACAGAGAACATCGCTATTCACTCTTTCTCTCATGACAGCATTGAACTTACACTGGATAAATCAGCAGTTTGGTTCCTGTCTGTGCGTAAAAAGTAGGCGTTTGCAAATGCAGCGCGATGTTTATGAACAACTAGGAGGAGGAGGAGAGAGAGACGGAAAGAGGAGAGGTGTGTATGCAACGCTGCTGCGTGCACGTACCTCTCACACTTGGCGCGCTCCTCTCGGTGCTGCTGCTGAATGCACTGCACAGAGGCACTGACCGGGCGGGCATTAAATACATAATTATTTACTGCCTCGACAAAGACCCAAAGGTCGAAACGCGTCAGCGTTAAATAAATAGAATTTAATCCAGTTGTGCCTCGGAAACTTTATTTTCCTAATTCATGTGACTCTGCCCGTTTCTTCCGAAGAGCACCTGGTACTACTACACACCATCGAGATCCAGTGAGCACCTCCGGCACCTCGGGTTGGGTCGGGCTTTACGCTGTAATGCTGTTAACAGGAAAAACTCCACTCCATGTGACATCATCACATAAGAATGTGATGATGTCACCAGACCCAGCGGGGGGCAGGAGCCAGTTTTTCATATTAACAGCATTACACGTTCACAAGTCATAGCTCAAAAGAAAATGTATGAATTACAAAAATTATCATTAGTATCAGTCACTGGGTCCATGATCTCTCTGTACAAGACCAAAGATTTCGTCAAAAACAAAATAATTTTTCCTCCATATAATAGTATTGGTCATTAGAATGCTGTAATGTCACCTGCAACCCAGCAATAGCATCCTTCTTGTTTGTGTGTTGTTTTTTCTCTCTCTCTTATCCTATTCTTTTTCTGTTTTGGAGCCCTTGCGCCTTTGGCTTGTCTTCCATCAATATTCTCAGTTTAATGATCCACTCTGAGGCTTCTAAAAGTGGTATAAAACATTTGCGTACTCTGCTCTCTGATTATACGTACAAACTCAAGTGTGTCATCTGAACCATTGCAGGATAGGGAGAAGACCATTGACTACTGACGCAGACTACTGTAGGAGTGGAGTTGGATTAACAAGCTGCTCGACAAAAGAGGGTCTACAGCAGGGGTTGGTCAGGCCCATGGGAAATGTCTGACCCTGCAGCATGGGACCTCTGGCCGCAAAGAAGATTTTCATAAGTAGGGTTACACACAAAAGAGATAATTTTCCTTTTTAAAAACTTTTTTGAAATGTTTACCTTTGAAATTAGAGTAGAATCTACTACACTGGCATTTCAAGAAAGTAATGCTTCATTTTGTGTCATGATTGGGATGTTCAGACCTGATCTTTTGACAGTTTGAACTATCCTACTTCTATCCTATTGTCACATCCAATTGGCTCAGTTAATAATAAAGAGAAGTGGCGTTCGACCCTAACGTGTGCGGACCAGTCCATTAGCCAGCTTAATCTATTTTTCCTACCGCCGTTAGCATTAGCCATCAAGCATCGCAAATTATGAACGGTCGTCAGCTGTTGTCAACCCATCGACCACATCTCGGTGAAGCCAAAGCCTGGTTAGACCGCATTAATGAATGTACACAATTTTACTTTAGATACAAATTTCCATTACAAATGGCCTTTGAGCAAAATGCAAAGTCACACTAAGCCAAGTTTCTGCTTTTTGTGGAGTCGGATACAAATCCAGTTGCTTCTAAACATCATCTTATAAGACATCAATGATAAAGAAACCACATAAATTATATAAATGCCATGAAACAGACAAAATACTGTACCTTGCTATACTTTAGAATTGGTCCTGGCTTCACCATTCATTTGTATGGGGATAGAACGCTCAATTCAAACAGGTCTGGGAGTCGCTGGCTGACAAAATGTACACATTTGTAGAAACAGGCTCAGATAGCTAAAGGTGCTTATTTGAGCTGGGGGGGAAAGGGATATCAGAATGCTACAGTTGAAGTAGCAACCATTGTCACAGAAAATTCCTGGACGACAGAGAGCTTACTCAAACATGGTGACCATTTTTAGCAAAATGCTAGTAACAATAGTAAGTGACTGAATTGCAAAATTTGCTCTTTGTCACCGGTTCTGCTCAATCAAAGTCTCCCATCACTGGCTCCTCTCTCTTTATGACTGATAGTAAAGACATTACAACTTGATCAAACTTTCACGCAGTTTCTGTAAAATGTGCTGCTGTTGTAGCGAGAGCTGACGCAGCCTGAGCTGCGCTCCCAGTCTCCGCAGAGTTTTACACGCTCGGGCAGCTCTTGAGGTTTGGTTCTAGAGTGGACAGCATTTAGATACAGAAAAAGCTCATCCACGTCTGAATATGAGTGTTTCCCGTGTGGCAGACGGGTCAATTTCCCTATTAGATTGTGATAAACACATTGTTTTCCTCCAAAATTTCTTCACGTACTGCCTGGGGCGTCCTGCGTACCCCCGGGGGTACCACAGTTTGGGAACCCCAGTGCTACATCAAAGTTGGCTCCTAGCTAGCTACATGCGTCCCTCCATGGGCTTGAGTAAAAAATACATGACAAACTTGACCCAGTTGGAGTAAAAGTCCTGTGTAAAACATTGGTTACAAATTCCAGGAGACATAACAGTGCCAATGCCCATCCTGTATAATTCAACAACTAGCAAAAGCAGAAACCAGAACAGCAGACTTGCAGACAAAGCGAGTTTATTTATAAGGCAAGGCAACTTAATTTATACTGCGCATTTCATACACAAGGCAACTCAATGCCTTGTAGAGCACAATTCATACACAAAGCAATTAAAGTGCTTCACAGTTGCATTAAATTACAAGAAAGCAGATCAAATCAATCCATAAAACAGAACGGGAAGAGGGCATTACCCATAGTTTTAGACACAAAAGTTGGATTTTGAACAAGTTTGCACAAAATGTCAGAAAATTGACTGGGACACAGGGACAACTCGATTCATCACCCACAGTTTATCAGCAAAAAAAAGTGGATTTGGTATTTAGTCTTTAACCTGCGTTATAAAAACAAGTGGGATTAATCTAAGACTGTGCGATTTGGCCAAAAAATTAAATCTAGATTTTTTATTTTAATACTTTGAATGATTACAATTTGAATCCATTTTATTCAACATCATCTTATACAGGGACTCTTTGAAGAATATCATACTCCAAAACATCAAAGCTGTGAAACATTGATCTATGGAGGCATCCACACATGAAGTCACATATGACAAACATCCTTGGATTCACTCCCTGACCCATAGGCTGATGAAGGAGATGGTCAACACAATCCCCCTCTGGGATTCCAGGGGGGGAGGAGCCCAAAAGAAAAAGGGGGAGTAATGTTAATTATCTGGTCCATTATCTTTCAAATTTTGTTTCGTTTATATGTATCTTGTGTTTTTAGCCCTGAAGAATTCTGGTAAATGGAATTTTGAGATTCATTGGACCCATTGGACACCGCAAACGAACAAGAAAGGACACCTAACCAAGCTCACGAAAATGCTACTGTCCCATAGACTGTAAAAAAGAATAGACAGCTCCTCCTCACTCCTCCCCGTTTACCAAAATGACCAAGTTCGTGGGGGAAATCATGGCGGATTTACAGGCTCCTCCTCTCCAGCTCTGACGAAGCATGTTCCTAAAAAGTGCATAAGGGAGGGATCTTGACTGTAGACTTGGCCCTTGCGGGCGTGTAATGGGCGTGTATTTCTGTTGTAATCACGCCCATGACCAGGCAGCAACGTAAATGGCCTGTCAATCAAAGTCAGGCTCTCATTAATTATGCAAGATTTCGAAAATTTATTTCTACGATAAAAAGCCCGGTGCCCCATATTGTTTTTAACCCAGCGTAATCACAGGAGGAATATCTAGCTCTAGCCACTTCTAAACCATTAGGCACCGGGCATTAAAGTTGTTTTTAACGTGTCTAAAGTCCAATGCATTGCAATGGGGGAATAGCGGTCATATGGAGGTACTACAGCAAAGGTGGAGCAATGGCGGCCTCCAGTGTCGTAGTCAAAAAGCAGAGCAGTCAGCGGCCATTGAAAGCTCAAATAGTGTAACAGGTGTGAGAGTCAGAGCAAGAAGAAGCATATAGGTTTGTATTCAACCGAGAATTAATTAGATTAACTATGACCAAGATTAAACAAACCTCAAGTCATAGTTGTAACTCTGTAATGATCCTCTAACGAATACTCTAAAAAAATCTAAAAATGACAATGACACTTTACATTTACATTTTTACTAATCCATATGTAACTCCTTGAGAGGAATTTTAGACACTCCCTAAAAATAAAGTCCAAGTTACCACACCCCTGACATTCTTATATGTATTGTACACTGGAACAAATATAATGTTCAATATACCCCAATTAATGGTTACTCTAGCCCACTTTTACAGATGCAAATACATGTATATTACCTAATTTTTGACATTTGCTGCGATTCTGGGTGCACACAGAATCGGTTGCAATTGTGGAAAAGGAGAGGCTAAAAAGGAGAGTTAATTTTCTCTCTGTAGAAATAATGATTGAATAATGACAATGAATAATTTTTCTGATCTAGATAAGTAAATAAATACATAAATAAGCTGTAAATCCAGCCTGGATTCCCTGTCAGATGTAGTTAGATGAGATGCTTATTGGTGTGCTGGAATTTTTTGAGGTTAAATATTTCCCGTCTGTATCCTGTCCTTTAACTGCCATAGAAATTCATCTGCCTCCGAAAGTGAAGGCATTTTCAACTCCTGATGGTTTCCTGGCGCTAGTCTTTTTTTTTAACTCTAACAAATGACATCCAATGAACTAACTGGCTTGTAGACTCTTATTTTATACTTTTACATTAGTCTTTTATGTAAAATATCAAAATGTTCCATTTATGATCAAATGAATAGATCATAAAGAAGAAGTGCAGCAATAATGTGAGGCTTGTCATTTTGTTTCAGGCTGCTATAAGGTCTGTGTTGTAATGTGTGAAGAACAGACGGTTTTACTCTGAGTGCTATTTTTAAATGGAACAGCAAAGTACTTGAAAGGCCTCTCATTTGAGCATGATTTCCAGAAGGGGAATTGTGCATGTGTGAACGCTGGTTGCAGTTGAGTAGGTGGTACCTTCTGGACTGTGTATAGGACAAACCCATAGGAGACTATGAAGAAACGGAGCTGTGGCAACAGGCAACTCATACAACCTAGAGATAATAAAACAATTGACTAACACAGCTTGCAATTACTTGTAACAACTAATTCTAATAATATATGTAGGCCATACCACCTTTGCTCTGCCCGATCCCGTCAGATCTCGGTGACTATGCAGGGAAGGGCTTGGTCTGTACTTGGATGGGAGACCGTTTGGGAACACCAGGAAGCCTAGGTGAATGTAGTGAGTGAGTGAGTGAGCGAGAGGTTGGTGGTGGTCATAGGGGCCGATGATGGCACCGACTGGTTACAACTTACAAAGGCGGCGCTCAGATCCAGTATGTAATATGTAAGATTGCGTTACAGCCGCTTCAAAGCCTGTACAAACAGGCACTTAAAATATTAGATTAAAAACCTGTTTCGTACCACTACTGTAAAATTGTGAAATATAAAGAAATATATAAAAAAATATAAATTATTAACGTTTGAAAATTTCATTTTCACACGAGGCAGGACGTAGAACAACTCGAGCCTCCTCCAGAGGAGACAGTTCTGTGAACTTTAGATCCTCCACCTTTGGACAGAATTGCTTCTTTGTGAAAGCTGCAGGGATGTGGAACTCGTTGCCATTAACTGTTAGAGAGAGTAGCACTGTGCAACAGTTTAAACTTAACCTGAAGAAGTGGTTGAAAGAGTCAGATTTGTCATCATTAGCAAAAAAAAAGGTTAATCGGGGTATTGTTTCAGAATGTAAGAAGGTACAATCTTCTCTTTTTATTTTTTTGTAAACTGTAGATATTTGTAATTGCAAGTGTAAATACTGTAAATATTGCATCTGAATGTTTGTTGAAGTGATCCTCTTGCTGGTGCTTCATCTGTATTTTATATTGTGAATGGACTTAACCTGCTGTCACTTTGCCTCTGCCCAGGGACTACAGATGAAAATTAGCTTGTAGCTGTCTCTGGTCTGTGCAACAACATTTGTTGTGCAATGTCCCTGTCAAATAAATAAATAAATAAACAAACACAAACTTTGCTATACTTGGCAAATACAGCCGACACAATCCACCGTCTCAACAAGGCTTTTCTTTGCATTCTAAACATGTGTTTCCATAAATTGTATTGATGGGATATACAGCAAGATGCCAATTTGTGTGATCAGAGAAGCAGAGTTAACTTTTCAAGACAGATCCTCTAGGGCAGGGGTCTCCAAGTAAATTTAGCTGGGGTCCAAAATATATTGGAAGTGTAGGATCCATAAACAAAAGTCCCAGTAAAATGTTTTATTGGTGTTTATTAAAGAGCAAGTATTGACTGTGAAAACAACATTCACAAACTCCTAAAGAATCTAAAATTACTGTGCTGAATGACATGCACAATAATAATAATCATAATAATAATAATAATTATTATTATTATTATCAATAATAATTATGATTCATAACTACGCACAGGAATGGGCTAGAAACGTACTTTCTTTTTTGACATACTCAGGAATTTGTGCTCTTCAAGTTGCGCACCAAATGTAATCATCCCACGTGCACACTAGTGCATTCGCAGGGTTTTAGAAATTGGAAAAAAAGTTAGCGTACAATTATTTTTTCGCGTTACGTCCCTACACACTTTTAAAGTCAAGAGTCTCATGTACAGTTTTATAAATCAGGGCGTAGATCTGTGATCTATGATCATGACTGTCACAGTAGCCTACATGCTTCTGCTGACACTTTGACTAAGTGTTTGCCTTTTCTACGCCTCTCCATCTGCTTGGCTTGTAACTGCACAACACTTTGAGCTTTTCTCTTAAATGTCCCATGTACCTTTCATTTACTTGTTTTCTTTTTCTGCATAGTTATGGTTTTCCAGTCTTGAAGCTAAGAGCACTAAGGCAAGCAGTATGGCAGTATGTTTGAATGTGCGCTGACATCTTGTCTTCACATTGCCTGATTTCCCCAGGGAGACCGGGCGTGTTTACATTTTGTTCCCAGTTTAGTGTTATATCAAAACACTTTCTCCCTCTTCTACTTTCTTCTCTCACCCTCCCTACAAATAAGATGTTAGTTGAGCGAACAGATGCTGACCCATCTCATTCACCTAAAGAAGGAGGTGAAACACAAACAAGTATTACCAAGGGAACGTAACACACATTCAAAAGCCACCCACTTCGCTTATACTTGTCAAATGTGTTTAGTGATCCTATTTATTGCTGCAATTCTCATGACACCATGTACTCTTGAGGAAAAAACACAAATAACCAGAGGTGGGAGACACGACTCACATGACTTGACTCAAAATTTTGGGACTTGAGACGTGCTTGGCCAATCCTCCCCAGAAAAGACGCACCATGCAGGCACACGCATGCACACACACACAATTATTAGACATGAGGTTGAGTACAGAGGAACCAGGTAACGAAACACTATCCAAAAAAGTAAAGGTAGAAGTTTTGAATTCCCTTTGCAGGAGCTTTAATTAAGTAAGTAGTAAGAAAATGTTATGTCAGTTAAAGGCTGAACAAAAAAGGTGGGTCTTGAGCCTGTCAGACCAAAGAGGCCAGTGTAAAACAATAGTGTGGTCTACTGTATCGAAGGCAGTGTGATACGTAGATACAGCTTCTATAATCATGATGGAGACTCGGTAGAAGAAGAAGAAGAAGATCTTTATTTATATAGCGCCTTTCACAGACATGGTCACAAAGCGCTTTACATGAGAGCATTTTACATTCACTCCATACTCAGTGATGGTAAACTACGTTAGTAGCTTCAGTTTCCCCTGGGGGAGACTGACAGAAGCGCGTCGCGACTACACACGTCTGCGCCAACGGTCCCTCTGACCAACACCATACATTCACACACACCATTCATCCTGGCCTACTGTACATGTTTTTTCGTGGTAGGGAAAACCGGAGTACCCGGAGGAAACCTACGCAGACACGGGGAGAACATGCAAACTCCACACAGAAAGGCCCCGTCCAGGTGGGAATTGAACCCGGGACCTTCTAGCTGTGAAGCGAGAAGTTCAGTAGTTTTACTGAACTTTGTTGTTCAGGTTTTAATGAACAAAACAGCGGCAATGTCAACTTTTGCCAATTTCACATTTTTTTGTTAAGATGGTGTTAGAAGCTAGAACAGATCCTGTTTTTCACCCTTCACAATAAAACACTTCCGTTTCTCCAAAATAAAACCATGTGACTTAATACATTTTTACCGTACCTTGTAATTTGGAAATACTCTTATAATTATGTTACAATTAATAATCAATGTAAAATGTATAGAACAGTAAATAAGTCACAACACAGTGCTCAGATCCAGTAGAACCAACACTGTCAACGTCTGTGAGTTATAATTGAATCTAATTTATTTAAAATCTTTAAAAGGGCTGTCTTGATGCTGTAGTTTAATCTAAAGCTGACTGAAATTTCTCAAGGATATTCTGCGAATTAATAAAATCATTTAGCTAAATAAAAAAAAAAAAAAAAAATGTGTTCAAAAATGGTAAGTTACATACCGATGTGACCCAGGTGTGAAATGTTTAATGTTATGGAACCTTATTGTCAAATAATGGTTGTTTAGTGATATATGCTTTATACTAGGCTATAGTGTGTAGTAACTGAAGTAAAGGTGCAATACCCCTTGAGCACTTTAATCATGGTTTGTAAATATAGTGTTTTGCTTGCTAAATATTACAGCACGTATTGTGTAGTACTTAGTGAATGTGATTGATATTTAAACATGGTTGTCTATTGTTGAATGTTGTAAGTTTAAATTAATATAGTGCAATTAGTGCTATTTATGAATTGTGCACACTGAAGCTAATGATAATGTACATTATGACTTACTGGGACTTTGGTACTGCTCTACAGGCCAGGTTCCCAGGATTTTGATGGCGAGCTATGAAGGAGGCCTAGCCTAACGAACCTAAAGATTGCCACTTGTGCTGAATCATCACTCTCTCCAGCCAGGCCGGTAGGGGGCTCTCTGCAGCCCGCAAACCTCTCACCCCACGAACTCTCTCTTTCTCCTTGCCCACCACACACACTTGAATCTCTCCATCCCAGACTTTACATAATCCCCCTGGACAATATACCTCAAACCCAGACGTGGGTTCTCTTACTGAACTGTGGGCGCGGTTGGGTTTTTGGTTGCAGACCATTTGTTTCCATGTTTCTTTTGTTTTGAATTGAGCTCATTGATCTTAGTGAATGTCAATTCATTCATTAGTTCTATCCACTGTAAATATTGTGCACTGCAACCTTGTATGTCCTTTACTATTGCATTTTCTTAAATATATGGTACCAGCAAAACCAAACTAAACCTCAGTCTCCTGCCTCTCCCTTCTAGAGCCGAGTCTATATCTTCTGACACCAGCCTATATGATCCTTTTATTGGGTGTTGTCTTTATTTGACAACGCACTTGCTACACCGGTCTAAAATCAGTAAGATCAAGATTGCTCTTCTTCAGAAGGGGCCTCACCACCACCCCTTTAAAGGCAGCAGGGAAGACCTCCGTCTGAAGAGAACAATTCATGATGGTTAAAAGCTTGTCTCTAAAAGATCCATAAAATGTCTTAAAAATCGAGTTGGGATTAGGTCTAAAAGACATGTCGTGAGCTTAATTGAGGAGAAAACGTAATCAAGCATCTCAGCATTAACCAGGACAAAACATTTTACTCACAACAACAGCGATACCAAAGCACTACTCACCATTGGAGCCTTCATGAGTCCTCTTCCATATACCCGTTCAGGCCGCTGTAAGCCTCAGATCCCTCACATTTGACAGTGGATCTGAAGAATTATCTACATGTAAATTAAAATCACTGTCTAAAATAATCTTTTCATCTGAATTAAAAACCCATTGGTAAAAACAGCACACATAACATTTCAGGGTTGCTAAAAACAATTGCATTCTGTTAAAAAGAGGTAACATTATCAAATAAAATAGGTTTGGCAGCAAGAGTAGTTGAACTTATTGAAGCAGCATCGCCTCACTCTTCCCAGTCCTCATGGAATAAGTGAAGTTAAAAGTTGGTGGTGAGATCTTACTAAGAACAATATTCTTAAGGCCCCCCCCCCGGGTTCTGAACGACCTGTCCCTCGCCCAGGGTCTGAATACACACTACTGCCGCCATGAGCGCCCATCAGCTCCTCACACTCCAGAGTCTCCAGAGAATCCAGCCACCTCTGCCCCCACCACCACCATCAATGACTCCAGCACTTCATCAAAGGCCTCCACAGACCCTCCCTCCCACCCTGCTCTCTCTATCCAAAAGGAGGAAGTGCGCCGGCAGTTCCTAAAACTGAAACCGCGGATGGTGTCTCCCCCTCCACCCTGAGACACTGCACGGACAAGCTGGCCCCCGTCTTCACAGACATCTTCAACACCTCCCTGGAGTCGTGCCACGTCCCATCCTGCTTCAAAACATCCACCATTGTTCCTATCCTGTACACGGATCACAGGACTTAATGACTACAGGCTGGTGGCGCTGACGTCTGTGGTCATGAAGTCTTTTGAGCGCTTGGTCCTGCCCCACCTCAAGGACATCACCGTCCCCCTCCTGGACCCGCTGCAGTTCGCCTACAGAGCCAACAGGTCTGTGGACGACGCAGTCAATCTGGCCCTCCACGTCATCCTGGAGCATCTGGACTCACCAGGAACATACACCAGGATCCTGTTCGTGGACTTCAGCGCTGCCTTCAACACCATCCTCCCTGGACTGCTACAAAACAAGCTCTACCAGCTCAGCGTGCCCGACTCCCTCTGCAGGTGGATCACTGACTTCCTGACGGAATGCAGACAGCACGTGCGGCTGGGGAAGATCGTCTCGGACACCCGGACTACAAACACTGGAATCCCTTAGGGCTGTGTACTTTCCCCCTGGCTCTTCTCCCTGTACACAAACTGCTGCACCTCCAGTCACCAGTCCGTTAAACTGATCAAGTTTGCGGACGACACCACCCTCATCGGGCTTATCGAACGGTGATGAGTCCACCTATAGGAGTGAGGTTGACCGGCTGGCGTCCTGGTGCAGCCACAACAACCTGGAGCTGAACGGCCAGAAGACAGTGGAGATGATTGTGGACTTTAGGAAAGACACAGCACCACCATCCCCCCTCGCCCTGACAGACTCTCCCACCCCCATCTCCATTGTGGACTCCTTCCGTTTCCTGGGCACCACCATCACCCAGGACCTCAAATGGGAGCTAACCATCAGCTCCCTCATCAAGAAGGCCCAGCAGAGGATGTTCTTCCTGCGGCAGCTGAGGAAACTTAAGCTGCCAACCAGGATGCTGGTGCAGTTCTACACGGCCATCATCGAGTCCATCCTCACCTCCTCCATCACTGTGTGGTTCCCCGGCGCTACAGAACGGGACAAGCATCGACTGCACATTGTGCATGCTGCAGAGAAGGTGATTGGCTGTGAGCTCCCATTTCTCCAGGACCTGTTCACCTCCAGGATCCGGAGGCGTGGGGGTCGGATCACAGCTGACCCTTCTCACCCTGGACACGGACTATTCACCCCTCTCCCCTCAGGCAGGAGGCTACGGTCTATCCAGACCCATAAATCCCACCACTTGAACAGTTTTTTCCCCTCCGCCATCAGACTCATGAACAAAAAACAAATCTCTGTAGCTTAGTTACAGACTCATGGATATATCTGCACTTGCACTGTGCGGTGTGTCCACACTTAGACCCGCCGCTATCACTTATCACTTAATCACTTTATATCACATCTACCCATCTGTAAATACAATCCCACTGTTGTTCAATGTCAAATTGTTGTTGTATTTTATTTTATCTTATTTATTTAATATGTTTTATGCATGCCCCTATAGCCTTATACTTTAAAGTTTTTTAGCTTATTTTTATCTTAACTCTGTGTTATATGTACTCCACCCGTCTCACCCGCAAAGCCGTCAGAATCACCAGGGACCCTACGCAATCTTGAATGTTTTATGTCGCACGTTTGCACCGAGAAACATTCTTAGTTTGTGAACCTGTTCTCAAACCATGGCAATAAAACCTATTCTTATTCTGATTCCCAACTGTACCCAGCCAAGTCCCTGTTAAAAATATACAATCAAGTGTATGCTCTAAAATGGTAAATGGTAAATGGTCTCAACTTATATAGCGCTTTTCCACCTACATTAGGCACTCAAAGCGCTTTACAGCAAGGAACCTCTCACCCATTCATACACCAATGTACGCAGACACTGGAGGCAAGGTGGGTGAAGTGTCTTGCCCAAGGACACAACGACAGCATGCACCTTCAGGAGGTGGGATCAAGTCACAGCAGCTAATTTTGAGGAATGACAAATGAAAGTATTTAATTTGCACTCTGTAAATGATTTTGTCTGCCATCTTGTGATTTTATGAAGCATTTTGAATTGCCTCGTGTCTGAATTGTGTTTAACAAATAAACGTGCCTTGCCGTGCCTCATTAGCCACATGTTCTTTCTTTGGATGGATTAAAAAGATTTCAACAATGAGTGAAGACTCATAGACTTCATAGTGCCCCGCTGGCCCCCTACTTTAAAATACTGTGTCCAAGTATTTCTAACCACTTTGGTACACTTTGATATTAAACAATCAACCCTTCGAAATATATTTAAAAAATTGTATGGCTATTAAATAGTGATTAGACTTTAAATCCAAAACCATTTGTTCTATCACTTTCACAGAAATGCTAGACAACTAGCCTGTGTATTCATGAACTGTGACAAATGGTTGAGAATCTGCACTACAGTACAGGTTGAAACTCGGAAAATTAGAATATCGTGAAAAAGTTCATTTATTTTTGGAATACAACTTAAAATGTGAAACAAATATATGATAAAGACTCATGACATGCAACGTGACATATGTCAAACCTTTATTGAAATGAATGAAAATTATGGTTTACAGCTTGTAAAAACCCCAAAATCAAAATTTCAGAAAATTTGAATATTACATGAAATCAATAAAAAAAATATTTTAAACAGAGAAATGTGGACCTTCTGCAACTATAATCCTGCGTATGTACTTAGTACTTAGTTTGGGCCCCATTTGCTTGAATTACTGCCTTAATGCGGCATGGCATGGGTGCTATCAGTCTGTGGCACTGCTGAGGTGTTATGGAAGACCAGGATGCGGTCTTACGCCCCTCTATATAGTCTCATCTGTTGTTTCTGGCCTTATGTGCCTTCGTTTTGTCTCCCTCTTGTGGCCTTTTGTTTTTCTTTTAGGCTTGGCCCTGGTGGGGCGTGGACTCCGAGCAGGCACACCTGGCATCTATCACTCATCACTGCAATACAAAGACCTCTGACTCACCTCCACTCATCGTGGGATTGTTCCGTTCCATGTTGCGGTACTTCTGCTCAGTCACCTCTACTATGTACGACTTTTTGCCAGGTTCTATTTTTGATTTTGGACATCTGTTTTCTTCCAGACCCTGAGCCTGCTCTGGAGCCACCCCTACGACCAAGCCAAGCCTAGAGGACACTTTGTTTTAATAAATTCACTTTTGATTCTCGTTCTGGGTGTTGAGTGCGTTTCTGGGTCCAACGGTTACGAGCCCTAACATCATCTTTCTTTTGGCAATGCCCCATAGATTTCTAAGGGGTTCAGGTCAGGTGAGTTTGCTGGCCAAACAAGCACTGTAATCTGATGGTCATTTAACCAGGTTTTGATACTTTTTGCAGTGTGGGCAGGTGCCAAGTCCTGCTGGAAAATGAAGTCAGCGTCTTCATAAAGCTGGTCTGCTGAAGGAAGCATGAAGTCTCTAAAATCTCCTGGTAGACGGTTGCGTTGACTTTGTACTTAATAAAGCACAGTGGACTAACACCAGCAGAAGACATGGCTCCCCAAATCATCAGTGTGGAAACTTCACACTGGCCTTCAAGCATCTTGGATTGTGTGCATCCTTTCGTCCTCCAGACTCTGGCACCTTGGTTTCCAAATGAGATGAAAAATTTGCTCTAATCAGAAAAGACAACTTTGGACCACTGAGCAACAGACCAGGTCTTTCGTTCTTTAGCTCACACAAGATGCTTCTGATGTTGTTTGTAGTTCAGGAGCGGCTTAACAAGAGGAATACGACATCTGAAGCCCATGTCCAGGATCCGTCTGTGTGTGGAGGCTCTTGATGCACTGACTCCAGCCTCAGTCCACTCCTTGTGAAGGTCCCCCACACTTTTGAATGACCTTTTCCTGACAATCCGCTCCAGACTGCGCTCATCCCTGCGGCTTGTGCACCTTTTTCTTCCACACTTTTCCCTTCCATTTATCTTTCTATTAATGTGCTTTGATACAGCACTTTGAGAACATCCAACTTCTTTTGCTATTTCTTTTTGAGCCTTTCCCTCCTTATGGAGGGTGTCAAGGATGGTTTTCTGCACAACTGTCAGGTCAGCAGTCTTCCCCATGATAGTGAATTCTACTGAACCACTGAGACCATTTAAGTCTCAGGGACCCTTTGCAGTTGTTTTGGATTCATTAGCTAACGACAGGGTGACACTTTGAGCCAACCAAAATTATAGTCCCTTTTCACAATATTTAAATTTTCTGATATTTAGATTTTGGGCTTTTGACAAGCTGTAAGCCAAAATCATCAACATTAAAACAAAGGCTTGACATGTCACTTTGCATGGCATGAGTCTATATCATATATTAGTTTCACATTTTAAGTTGAATTACAGAAATAAATGAACTTTTTCACGATATTCTAATTTTCCGAGTTTCACCTGTGTGTATATACTGTAAATTTGATGGCTCAAGAGAGACTGACAAAGGAGGAATTTGTGTGGAAGGTCATCAGTACAGGACTGCATGTGTCCAGATTGTGATGTATTCATCTACAAGCATTATTTTTGATTAAATGTGGTTGACGAAGTTCAGACAGCCCCATTGAGGTAAACCTGGACTAATCAATAAACAAATTGTAATCTGTAAACATGAATAATGTCATGAATAATGTCATGCTAAAACTAGAGAGATGTTTTTCCTGTAATGATGGAAGCTTTTTAATAAACACAACTTTCAGTTGTCTTCATTCAGTGAGTGTATCTGCCATACAAATTATGATATTTTTTGTAATCTTTGTGTCCTCTGTACTCTCTTGGAGATATTCGAATACCCGGTTAATGTGTTGACGTTCCATTGAAGCAAAAATTTTTGCGATGTTACATCAGGCTGTTTTGAGTCTAAACCCAGATTCCCCGGTAAGCCTTGACCCCGCACAGTCTGGCCTTGTGGGTTAGAAGGGCCGGGTTGGAGCTTGTGTGGCTCTCATTAGGCCTTGCGTCATAAGCAGATGCGTATCAGCCCAATGCCTGGTCAACCCGGTTTGGCGAGCTTTTCCATAACTAAGGCTAGTGCCAAAATGGTCTGACCAGGTATAGGTTTTGGGACCTGCCTCGGACTGTGGCCAAAGCGCGCTGAATCGTACCATCGTGACCAGAACAGACTGCTGGCTTCTGATAGGCAAATGGGAAGAGCCCTCCCTAGTGACACGCAGGTCATACGGATTTAATATTTCACAACATCATACCGCTGTTCTAAAAGCTGGTGTTAGCATAACATTTGCATGTAGCTTACCTTCATGTTTCATATTTAGCAGTGTCTTTTCTGTTTTATTACAGCTGGCACCTCTGAATGATTCCATAAACCCCAACAGAAGGCATCATTTGTCCACATTTGTTTTAATGACGATCTGTACAGAGTGCTCCTCTGTGGGGGCACCGCCCACAACAAATGCTGGTGTGTGTGGTGGAAACAGATGCGTGTGTGGGGTAGAGTCGATACGTGCACGACTGCATGTAGATCGTGGCGTGCGCGGTCGAGTTGCACTGCGTGGAATAGTGGCTATTGTGGCTTTAGCTGAGGCTGAGGTGTCCCAGCTCCTCAGCGCATCTGGACCTGAAACGGTCTGGACCTGTGGCATAGATGGTTCGATGGCCTTTCTTGAGACCTCAACACAAATGCGTCATTATTAGATCCCAAAATCCTTTAATTACAAATAAATCTGTAGCATGTCGCGTATGCCTAAGAATACGTATACGTGACATACAAAGCTGTACTTTTGAGGAAAAATAAATACATTAGTCAAAGTTTTCCTTTGTGCTTTAGCGTGTCAGTGTGCACTTTAACTGTGTGGTGATTGGTTGGTGAGACCGAGCAGAGCCTTACTATATGATTAATGATCATGTTTGTAATGCATACACTTTCTTTTTAGCTACGACTTGTGAAAGTGTAATGCTGTTAATAGGAAAAACTGGCTCCTGCCCCCCGCTGGGTCCAGTGACATCATCACATTCTAGAACCTGCAACCCAGCAATATGTTTATATAAACCTCCCCCATAAAAAAATAAAAAATACATTGTGTGCAAAAATAGAACACAACATGTACTGACTTCTGTCATAATTGCTCGCATCTTGGAACTTGGGTTGGTTACATTTTTGCAAATGAATATTACCCTAAATTAATAGATCTGCGTCCTTTGTCCCGTCAGTAAAATCCACACTCATTAGCTTTTTATCCTTCCAAAATTATTGTTTCTCCGGTGCCCCCTTCCTTCCCCCTGTCACCCCCTCTAATTTGAAGTGCAATAGTTTCCCTCTGGCATGAAAATATTGCGTCATTCATCATGTCTCTCTAATTCGTCTTAGATATCATACATTCTTCCACCACTATAACGGCTCTCTCCGATCACCCCATCACTTTCTTTGCTCCACCACTTAGCTGTGACTTAGCTAGCTCTCAAGTCAAGTCATTTGTATGTGGCTAGTGAACTGAAAAGTACAGTTAAGGAATGCTATCTCCCTCTCCTGTCGGTCTGGCCACTCTCATTGCAAGACAGTGTGTGTGGGCCATTTTTGAGGCTCAATGCACAGTGCTAAGCTGATTGCTGTGGTGGTGACTGGCCAGAGGTGTATTGGGACAAATTGAAGCCATAGCTGATTAGATGGCTATCGATAAGGCTTGAGCATTGGCTTGCTCTTGCTGGGAGAGCTGTTGCTAGGAAGTTGGTGCATTTGAAATATTCTTTTCTACTCTAGAACTATAAAATGTAGACTCATGGACATGGACACTATGTTATTTAAATATGTATTATGAAAGTTATTACGTGGAGAAAAAAAAAAGATATTAGTTCGTATTTGACCTTTATTTTTAGTGACACAGCAGCTGTATGGGTGGTTAGCATGGCACATTTGCTTTCCATCACATATGACCCTCCAGTATTCATTTTTTCTGGTAGGCTTTCACTGCAGATGGAACCATCTCCATGGTTACGCATACATCCCATTTTACATCAGAGCCAATCAGCGACAAGGTTGTTAAGGAGTGCGCCCACACTGGCCTGTTCCCTCAGTGTCAGACGGAGAGACAGCATACTGCATAGTTAGTGATGTATGCAGACTGTTTTGTTGAAGTCTGTACAAGGGGCTAATATCTATGTAAAAGTACAAGCCCAGAAAAGGCAATGCATTCTAATGTTAATGCCAACTTTATGGTGCAGTAATTACTTACAACATTATTTATTTTGTTCCTTATTCATCTGAATAAAAGTACTAACCGAGCGGACTACTTTTATTATCTTAACATCTGCTATACCTCATGCCTTGTATCTGAGGTCTGTTCATTTCTATTCACATGGTGTCCCTCTGTCTCACTCGTTGGTGTCGCGGCCTTTAGTCCTATCCACGGAGGAACCCCACCTACAGGGATTGGACAAGAAGAACTGAAGATCCAACAAGGACTGGACGTTCTGCGATCTTGGCCCGTCTGCTGAGAGACTAAAATTGGCCCTAGGTCTCTATTGCTTAGCTGTCCGTCCATGGGAGTGAATCTCTCCTTCTGTGGTTCTCCCAGGGATTTCTTTTTTCTCCCACTGGGTTTTTGAGTTTTTCCTCGCCATGCCGGAGAATCTAAGGGACACTCATGCCGCTCGTCACCACCTGCTGCCGATGCTTACATTGTAAGCCTGAACTTTACATTGTCTTGTTTACTGCTTTGTTTCATTGCTCTAATGTTTGTACAGTCATAAACACAAAACATAAACTAAAGACATATCGACTAAGGACAGTCAAATATGAGATTGGGTTAGGTCCTCATCCGAATACATTGATTGCGCACTGAAAAAATAGCAATTTCTGTGTCGAGCTAGTCATTAGGAGTATGATTTGTATTGCAGTATAATCCAAAATGCTATGGATTATACTGTGTGCCTTTTACTGTTGAATAATTCAGCATTTAGTCCGGACACAGTACGTGTAGTACAAACAAAGCAGTTTAACATTTGAGAATGTTCAAACTGTATCCAAATTAACTGTATTTGGGGACTTCAGCAAAAGTAAATGGTTTAAATATTGGGTTGAAATCTGTGAATAAATACAACTTTAAAACTTGATATACTATAAATTGCACATCAGTGTTTAGAGCTTATGGTTTATATTTAAAACCCCTTTTTTATTATTGTAAAGTTATTTACATTAAAACTAAATGGTAAATTCATAGATATAGAATATGGGTAAAAATGTGTATATATATAATGGTAAATGCTATTTATGGTTTCCATATATGTAAAAGGGTAGACCTTTTAGTGTATACTTGAGTTCAATTCCTAAGATAATACTTGCCTACTTATGGTTATGCTATTCTGCTGAGAATTTTTACCAGTTTGAATTGTGTAACTTACACTGGGTTTTTTGTCTTGTTAAAGGTTTTTCACCTGACCCTAACTGGAAATAAACAAGTAAAATGCAAAATTGTCCGAGTGGAATCCAGTTTTTAATCCATTCTTGTTGTATTTATTTATTTGAGCAACAGGTATGATACACATGTCAAATACAGGAATATTATTATTATTATTATTATTTTTTTTTTTAACAACATAAGTATCTGTGCGACAACCCGTCCTCTTCAAGTCTGGGAAATGCACAGCTAGCGCTAAAATACTCTAGCTGTGCATTTCAAACATCCTCATTAGTTCTCATAAAGATATAATGATCAAGTATTAAATTGATTATGGCAGTGTTCTATAATGGTAAAATCCTTAATTGTACTCTGTAATTCCACATCTTGTGTCTCTTTCTATTACTCCCACTTCCTCCTTTGCATCAGTGCTGGTTGCTGATCAGTGCGTCAATGGAAACGTGATTCCACTGACAGGAAAACTTGTAATTATCCACCTACACTCATGCTCTTTGCTGCGATTGGAGAACAGGTTCTATTTCGACTAGCCGCTGCCTACGCAAGATCTGTCAGAATGGCAGCCCAACAGCTCTAAGTGCCTGTGCGCTTCCTGTAAATGCTTCGGTGCTGTTTAAGGGATATTATTTATTATTAGTGTGTGTGTGTATATATATATATATATATATATATATATATATATATATATATATAAAATATTAAAACAAACTCAAAATCAATTATAATAAGCTAATTCTACTTAATAATTATAGAAACTGAATACATTGATTAAATAAATATCAAATATATAGCTGAAAGAGACTGTGATTTTAAAACTGGTGTAATGCGGGCCCGCCTCTGGGTCATTGTCAGGACACGAGCTGCTGAATTTAGTTGTAAACGTTGTAAAGCTGAGATACTCTTTTTGGAAAAAACAGAGGGCAGGGCATTACAGTAGTCGATACAACAGTGATATAAGCATGCTTCAGTGTCTCAAAAAATCTTTAATAAAAGTCAGTTCAGTGAGAAAGTGTGGCGCAAGTCTATGCCTATGGTCTGTACTGGCTGAAACGCGGGAACAAACAAAAGCACGTGTTCACCCCCACTCCCCCACCACCACGGAAAGAATCTGGATCGAGGAAAAAGATTGTTCTACATAACATACCTAATTTGTGGCCAAAAATCAACTATAGCCTACTAACCTTTTACAAGTTATCATGTGGTTGCAAACTCATCAAAGCTTATCTGTTGTTTCTTTTCTTTTATTTTGTGATATTATTTCCCACACAGGGCCTTGTGGATTAGCACCAAAAACTAATGAAATGTAATTGCAGGTTCGATAAGAATCGATTGTCTCTGGTATCTCAGATCCTTTCTGAAGAGGGTCTTACAGGTCCCAGCTGTACAGCCTCTCCTCACAGCACCTCACTTCTCTGCCTATTTCTGTCTTCTATAGCTGTAAGCATTGGAGATAGCATTGACAGGGCTGTATGGGGTGCAGTCAGATCTGTCGGATTGGCCGCTCAGTGTGACCAAGCGAAGGGGAATGAGATTTCTTATCAAATCAGCAGGATTACGAAAGATAAAAAAAAAAAAAGTAAATGGATAAACTTCCGGATCAAGATTCCAGCATGTGTATGTGGAAGAGCTTGTTTGCTTTAGCTTTGGGCAAGGGTGTCAAACTCGTTTGGGTCGTGGACCGAAATTCAGCCTCAATGGCAGGTCGCAGGCCGCGTATATATTGACTGTGGCCTAATAAACAACAATGGCTTACACTTATTATCAGCCTGTGTCACACGTTTCTCAAAGTGCTACATACAGTAAAGTCATTATTTATTCACTCCACACTCGATGGCAGGAAGTTACTATTGTAGCAACAGCCGCCCTGGGGCAGACTGAACATTTATCACATGGCCATAATATGCTGTTTATATCCTGATCTCTTATTATGTCAATGCCCTCTGCGGGACATGTGTGGAATTCTTTCCTTTTGTACATTTAAGCTGCCCCTTAGTGGCTGGAGTGAATGGAGTGACCATTCTGGCTATTTCTTTAAAACTTCATAACTCCACACAGGAATGGGCTAGAGACTTACGTTTTATTTTACACACTCAGAAATTCATGGCTTAGGAGGGAGACAACCTAATTGATCTAGCAGTGCCTGCCATATCTTTATAAAGTACATGCAAATAATTCACCATATTCCATCCCGGCCACATTTCCATGTTTTTGCCACAGGTCAGCACTTCCTTTGTCATGACACTTCCAATAGAGCGCAAAGTCAGCACACACTACATGATTTTTATGCCAGATTTTGATACACTTCTCAGTCGTGCCGAGTCTTCTTGAGTCGTGGCTAGTCAAAAGCAGTTGCACAGAGTCGTGTCTCGTAGTGTGGGGGTCACGTAGTAGCCAGCAGCATTAAACTATTAGTTACAGTATTTTTGGTTCTTTTAGAATGACACTATAACAAAAACTTGTTCAAATACCTTACGCGTTTCGACGATCACTTCCGTCTTCATCGGAGGCGTCTCCCAACGTGCTTGGTGCGTCTCTTATTGGGATGATGTTTTTCCCAGGCGTGGCCACACTGACATAAGCAATAAACCTGTCAGTGTGACCACGCCTTCCGCCGAGTGGTGGTTATTGGAGAAGTGTGTCCCACGTGTGCGCCAAGGTAAAGGCGCCCTCGTCTCTGTTAATGGATCTTACTCCTCGCTTTCTGATCTCTATGGCCACCCGGATCGAGCGCTTGTACTTGTGCTCTTCCATGCCTACGATCCTTGCTCCCTCCCAATCCATAATGTGATTTTCCGCAGTGGTCTGATATTGCAGGTTTGAGGTTTTCTTGTGTGGCCTTTTGTTTAATTGCTCTGGTTAGCCGTCCTGCTGTCTCCTTTTCGCATGTTCCCGTTTGTGTGTATTGAAAGTCCGTCCTGTTTCCCCAATGTATATTTTATTGCAAATTTTGCAAGGAATTTCATATATCACGTTACATTTATGGTCGGGTTGAATTTTGTCCTTGGGGTGTACGAGTAACTGTCTTAGTTTGGTATGTGGTTTTATTATTGCATTGAGACAGCTACTGAGACAGCTACTCTCACCCGTGGGGTAAACCCCTTTGAAGTAGAGCGTCTCTAACGATCTGCTCACCTCAGTATCGGTCAGTCCTGTCCTATTCATAGATGATCACTACCCAGTATCTGTCCTATTCATGGCTGATCACTGCTAATTACCTGCCTATTGTTCTTTTGTTGGCTGAGGTGCCGTCTCCTTGGACTGGTCCCGCAGTCAGTTTTCCCCGAAGGAGATTGGAGTACAGTGACGGAAGATTAAATCTGAGGCCACCATTCCGGTTCATGGCGAGATTTTCTTTCCTGACAAAAATAGCTTCTAGCAGGTAATTAGCAGTGATCAGCCATGAATAGGACATATACTGGGTAGTGATCATCTATGAATAGGACAGGACTGACCGATACTGAGGTGAGCAGATTGTTAGAGACGCTCTACTTCAAAGGGGTTTACCCACGGGTGAGAGTAGCTGTGATGAGAGAGGAGGAGCCGGGCCAACCCTAACTCCACCCCGTTGGTCTATATATTCAGCTGCGTCCAGAGTGGGACCTTTGTCGCTGACGAAGCCTTTTGGATGAGAGGCGAAACGTTCGAGGACTTCAACTACTGAGTACAAAAGATGAATCAAGTACCTTCATTGAAGATGCTTTACTGAAATTAGTGGTCCAACCTGATACAGTATATGGGCCTTAATTTTCTTCCAGTTCTACTTGCAGAACTGTTTCTGTCAAGGAAGATACTGTGAATGTGCAAAATATGGACAAAGTTGTATGACTCCCACACACTCATTGGCAAACACACACATTACTGTGCGGCTATGGGGAAAGGGCCAAGTGTGTGGGAGAGATGGAGGGAAGGATCGATAGAGCAGCCAAAGAGTGCTGTAAGCCATGACAAAAGCCTCCTATTATTCCACTGTGCCTTTTGGTCTGCAAGCCTGGGAGAGGCTGGTATGGTCTATATCCCCTCACCCAAGCTCTCAGGGAAAATACATGGCAAAAACTGTATTTCATGATTTAAAAAAAAAAACAATAAGGCATGTACTCGGTGTTCTCAGAAAAGATCAATATCTGTTGTTTGGAGGTTTAGTTTTATGTCATGCTCCTTAAGTGTTGTCTTTTACACAATACTAATCGATAGTAACTTACCCTTTATAATTGGTTTATGTTACGACCCGGCTCAGCTAGGGTGAAGAGGAAGTAACAAAAAACTGATGGAAAATGGATAAATAAAGTTACAATTTAATAAAAGGAATGTAAAGGCCAAAGTTAAAAAAGGGTAATGAAACAATTCAAACAAAAGGGAATATCTACACTATTTGCAAAGGTTAACAAAAAATAACCAAAACTAAGACATCCAAAAAATGTAAAAAGCCAAGTTACAAAAACTAAACGAAGGTTTCACAAAAACTAAATTAACCTAAAATTAGTGTTCCTTAGTGCTGCTCTGTGTTGAGGCTTCGAAGTGTGAGCCGTGTACAGCTCATATCCTGACGAAGTGTGGTTTGGAGCGTATGTTGTTTCCAGAGAGTGATGTCATCAAATGTTTATGAAGCAGCGAGGGTGGGGAGTGGTTCAAAGTGGTTCTACAGTCTGTGGTTAAAGTCAAAATGATCGCTTCATGACCAGGATGTGTTGGGCTTGGAGAGTTAAAGTCGTATATTAGTGCAAAGCTATAACAATACGCCCCCTTCAAAAACACCATAGGCCTAAATAAATGAAGATGTCGACAATACTACGTAAAATCTACAGCAGTGTACAGTACCAGTGTGCCCCAGCATACCTCGCTGAGCTAGTTACCCCACACACCACCACAAGGCACTTACGGTCCACTTCCACCCACACTCTTCACCAGCCCGTGACCAAGCTCTCCACAATGGGAGCTAGGGCCTTTACCCTAGACTCTGGAATGCCCTGCCAGAGTCCTTGAGGGCTCCCCAGAGTGTTGAGGCCTGAAAACACATTTATTTAAAAAGACCTATTAGTCTGTTAAAAGTTTCTATGTAGCCTTTGACTAATTTGTTTTTGCTCTTGTGCTCGCTTTGTTTTATTACATTTCCATAAGATATGAGCGCACGAACGTAGACGTTGAGGGCAGGAGGCAGCCTGACTGATGTCACCCACAGTAACTCCTTGAGGCTACCGATGTGGAGACCCCATGCGTAGAGTGGGCCCGAACCACAGTTGGCAGAGGGCGGCTACGTGCCTCATACGCCATAACAATGCCCCCCGGACCCAGTGGACAAGCCATTGGGACGACAATGGGATCCCGTGCCCTCTGGCCCCAAAACCGACAAACAGCTGGTCTGTTTTGCAAAACTCTGCTGTGCGGTTAATGTAGCAGCGTAAGACCCTGACGGGGCAGAGAAGTGGCAGCCGCACGTCCTCCTCGCGAGCATCAGTTGAGGTGCAAAGGAAGTGCAGCATCACATTCTGGTCTGTTATCATGTCCATGAGGTTGATGTGAGCTGGCGGGCCGACCTATAGCGGACTGGCCGTGAGTCCCTCCCCCAACTGGCAAGCGAGGTGTCCATGAACACATCCACGTGGTGTACAACGCAGCCCATGTGCACATGTTGGAGTCGGCTGGGGGCCAGGCAGAACTCGAGGTTTTCCCTATGACCTGTTGGGCTGGGCGGAGAGCACTCTTCTCCTGATTCACCACGAAGCCTAGCCTCAAAATGTGACCATAGCTGGGTGCTCCTTGGCCTCTTGTCGAGAGCACTAGCCAGTCGTCGATGTAGGTCAAGATTCTGAGACCTTGGTGACAGAGGCCCCGCTTCCACGCATTTGGTAAAGTTGTATGGGGAGAGGGAGTAGCCTAACAAGAGACGGTTGTACCTGATCGCAAATCTGAGGAACCGTCTGTGCCTCTGTAGAATGGGGATGTGGAAATAGGCGTCCCTGAGGTCAATGGACATCATCCAGTCCCCTGGGCGGACACTTCCCAGGAGGTGCTTGACCGTCAACATGCAGAACCCCTGTTGGGCACATAACTGTAGAGGACTCGCAGATTCCCTTCTTCTTAGGGACCAGAAAGTAAGGGGAGTAAAAACCTGTAATTGCTTCCTCTGAGTGAACTGGGAGCAGGCCAGGGAAAACATGGATGGGAGCAATGCATTAGTCCTGATTACGGAGTGACGCTGAGCTAAGCCAATGGCCGGAGCACGGGAGTCGGCCGCTGTTCATGTCTTCATAAGGCTCGCCATGGAGTTCTGGACCAAGGAGTGGAGGATGGAAGCAGGCAAAGGTTCAGCGAGTCCTGGATGGCCGGGACACTGGCAACGGCGGGTCAACCATCCACGTTGGAATATTCAAGATATCCTTTAGCCAGACCCTTCGTGATAAGAGGTATTGATATTGGTTTATTTGGTTGGGACAGTGCAAGTTAATGAACAAGCCACACCGGATTGTAGCCTTGGGCTAATTTCCATCTGTCGACCCCATGCGCACTCTCAACCACACTCTCATTCATCCTGGCCTATTGTACATGTTTTTAGTGGTAGGGGAAACCGGAGTACCCGGAGAAAACCTACGCAGACACGGGGAGAACATGCAAACTCCACACAGAAAGGCCCCAGCCTTGGTGGGAATCGAACCCGGACCTTCTAGCTGTGAAGCTCTAACCGCTGTACTACCATGCCCCCCACAGGTGTATCCCAACCACGCTGGACAAGCCTGACGAAGGAAGTCAACAGCAGGCAAAGAGTCGTTGTACAGCCTCTAGGCCGAGACTGCGACGCTAAGTCCAGGACAAAATCATGCGGAGCTGGAGCGTGCTGCAGTGACAGCGGAAGCTCAGTCTGAACTGTAGCGACAGAGAGAAGAGCTCGGGCAGAAGGTCCACTGGTTCACAGCGGGAACTTCTACGTCCAGATCCGGTAGAGACGGAGTCTACATTGTAAGTGGCTCCCTCAGAGGAGCCCCAGGAACTACTACGCTCACATCACTCTGGATGAACTGCAGAAATGTACAGCTGAGGTGGGAGACTCTGTCCATAGGACAACAATCAGTCGTATACTGCACAACTCTGGCCTTTATGGAAGAGTGGCAAGAAGAAAGCCATTTCTTAAAGATATCCATAAAAAGTGTTGTTTAAAGTTTGCCACAAGCCACCTGGGAGACACACCAAACATGTGGAAACATGTGCTCTGGTCAGATGAAACCAAAATCGAACTTTTTGGCAACAATGCAAAACGTTATGTTTGGCGTAAAAGCAACACAGCTCATCACCCTGAACACACCATCCCCACTGTCAAACATGGTGGTGGCAGCATCATGGTTTGGGCCTGCTTTTCTTCAGCAGGGACAGGGAAGATGGTTAAATTTGATGGGAAGATGGATGGAGCCAAATACAGGATAATTCTGGAAGAAAACCTGATGTAGTCTGCAAAAGACCTGAGACTGGGACAGAGATTTGTCTTCCAACAAGACAATGATCCAAAACATAAAGCAAAATCTACAATAGAGTGGTTCACAAATAAACATATCCAGGTGTTAGAATGGCCAAGTCCAAGTCCAGACCTGAATCCAATCGAGAATCTGTGGAAAGAACTTAAAACCCTCACGCACTGAGGGCGGCCCGTCAGAGAGTTGAGGATCCACGTGATGAAGGTCCGGTCGACCCCTAAAACCTCCAGTTTTGTTTGAGGATGTCTGGTTGAATTGTGTCGAATGCACTTGAAAAATCAAAGAACATTGTCCTCAGAAAAAAAAAAATCAATTACAGTAAAAGGCAAGAGTGCAGATAACATACTTTCAGTGTTCATATGTTCGGTTAAAAAGAGCTGTTTTCAGCCTGGATTTGAACATTGTCAGAGTGGAGGCCTGTCTCACATCCTCATGAAGACTGTTCCAGATTTTAGCTGCATGAAACTGAAACGCAGCTTCACCGTGTTTATTATTGACTCTGGGAACCACCAGGAGACCCCTCCCTGAAGTTCTCAGGGCCCGAGATGGTTCATACGGCTCTAACCTGACAGAGATGTCAGAGATGTACTGAAAAGACTTGTAGACAAGCAGAGCTGTTTTAAATTATATTCTCTGAGTGACAGGAAGCCAGTGCAGAGACCGGAGCACTGGACTAATATGGTCGGATTTCCTGGTTCTTGTCAGGACTCAGCAGCGTTCTGGATGTACTGCAGCTGTCTAACAGCTCGTTTAGAAAGGCCAGTGAGCAGCCGTTACAATAGTCTAACCTGCTGGAGACAAATGCATGGATGAGTCTCTCTAAGTCTGGTTTTGACACAATTCCTCTGATCTTAGCAATGTGTTTCAGTAAAACGCTGATGATGTTATTGCTTTGATGTGGCTGTTTAAGTTCAGGTCTGAGTCCATGATTACTCCTTGTGTCGGTGGGCCAAAAACAATGATCTCAGTTTTGTCTGAGTTTAGTTGGAGAAAGTTGTTTTGCATCCACAAACTGACAAGTCGAGTACCTCTTTACTTTGATGCGATTCAAAACACTGGGAATATCACATGTAAGATTAGTCTGCCCAGACTTCCCGATCCACGCACACCTCCTCCAGCTGTTCTGGGGGGACTCCGAGGCGACTCCAGGCCAGCTCAGAGAAATATATTTCCTATATTGTGGCTGATTTTACATGACTACATGAAAAAGGTTTATTTTCCGCCAACATATAAAACAAAATAAAACAAGTGCACGCGTAACACTTTCTGGAATATAGTATGAAACATCTCCATGGATTTATCATCTGTAGAAGAGACATGGAGTAGTATTGTATGCCTCAAATCTCATTGGACTGTGGCCATGATGATGTCAGTGAACAGACAGTCCCTGTTAGTCCAAAAACTGAGACAGAATGAAGACTATTTCCTTGGTGTTTTTCTCAGTGTCACTTGTGGGGAGGCTACCTGTCTGTGCCATCAGCCCCTCCAACCACCAACAACAGCTCACTCACGCATTACATTATTTATGGTCTATTGTACATGTTTTTAGTGGTAAAGGAAACCTACGCAGACACGGGGAGAACATGCTCCACACACTCCAGACAAAAAGACCCCTTCCGGTCGGGGATCCCACCCCATACCGTCTAGCTGGGAAGCACGTGGCAAACAATACCACTCTTCAATAGTAAGCACATTTTGAGCAAATTGTATTGCTTCTGGAGCCACTCAGCATCACCCATTTGTTGTGCTTTTTGGAGCTCTACCAGGAACGGCTGTAATTACACCGATATAAACAGCACTTTTATTATTGTTGTAAAATATATAAAACTATGCAAAAGTATGTCAGCATATTTTTGCATAACATTTGAATACAGTGCCCCGACATGACCCAGACTAAGCAATCATTTTCCAATTAGTACGTTTTTCTTCATAACAGCCTCAATTTGGTCAAGCAAACTGAAAAATTAGAGGATTGAGCCGTCTGGTCTGTATCCTGCTTTATATTGCATACAGTGACGGGTAAAAAAAAAGACTTGAGCTGTTGAGTCCATCACCTAGTTGTCTACAGAGGCATTCCTTTTTCATCTTGTAGGTCTAAATATATACAAATAGTAGTTAATTATGGCCTTTGTAATGAATTAATCACAGTTAATTGTATGTATAATTTATTTAGGGGTTTATTTAATTTTTGTCCTCCCCCAATCTTTTTAAATACGTTTATGTTGGCTTAACTGTGTGAATAAACAAGTTTCACGGTAAAATTGTTTTTGGTTTTGCCCAACGTTTTGCAGGAAAAAGGAAACTGAAAAAGTAAAGTGTGATTAATTTTGATTAATATTTTGAATCTCATTAAACCTTATATAATTAATGAATCGGAAAAAGTTCCGGTCCATAAAAAAGTATACTATCAATTTATAGCATGTATTTTATTTCTGATAAGAGAAGTGGGTAACACATTTAAGCATAATTTAGGTCAAAGTAAAATGCTTGTACATTGTACAAATACACTCAACAAAAATATAAACGCAACACCTTTGTTTCTGCTCCCATTTTTCATGAGATGGACTTAAAGATCTAATTCCAGATTCATTCCAGATACACAATATTACCATTTCTCTATAACATTGTTCACAAATTAGTCCAAATGTGATAGTGAGCACTTCTGCTTTGCTGAGATAATCCATCCCACCTCACAGGTGTGCCGCATCAAGATGCTGATCTGACATCATGATTAGTGCACAGGTGTACCTTATACTGCCCACAATAAAAGGCCACCCTGAAATGTGCAGTTTTTTGGCTTTATTGGGGGTCTGGGGACTCAGAACCAGTTAGTATCTGGTGTGACCACCATTTGTGTGTCATGCAGTGTAACACATCTTCTTCGCATAGAGTTTATCAGATTGTCAATTGGGGCGAATGTTGGTCCACTCCTCTTCAATGGCTGTGCGAAGTTGCTGGATATTAGTGGGAATTTAAAAATGGGGACAAGCACATGTTTAATAATTATAGACCCATATCCATACTTTCACAGTTTTCAAAAATTATTGAGAAATGGTTCACAATAAAACTAGATTCCTTTTTAGAAGAAAAAAAAATGTGATTATCAATATGGGTTTAGAGCCAACAGATCCACCTCTGCTGCACTGATACATTTTACTGAAGAAGTCCTCGCTGCTATTGACCACTCACAGTACATGGTGAGCGTCTTTCTGGATTTAAAGAAAGCGTTCGACTCAGTGAACCATGAACTTCTGTTGTCTAAGCTGCAGGACTATGGCATAAGAGGACATGTGTTTAAATGGCTGGAAAGCTACCTGTAAAACAGACAACAGTATGTTCAATTCGATCAACTAAACTCAAAACAGGAAACGGTGGTATGTGGAATCCCACAGGGTTCCATAATCGGCCCAAAACTTTTTATTTTATTTATAAATGACATCCATGAAGTAACAAAGAAAATGGGCTTTCTATTGTTTGCAGATGACACAACTGTTTATAAATCAGGAAGTGACCTCGATACATTATTATCTTGTGTGAGCACTGAAATGGCAAATTTAAAAATATGGTTCGACCAAAACAAATTATTATTAAATTGGGAAAAAAACAAATATATGATTTTTGGGACAAGGAAAATTGAGGGGAATGTTAACATCACTATTGAAAATTCAAGGATTGAGAGAGTTACCAAGATAAAATTTCTGGGAGTCATGTTGGATACTAAATTCAGCTGGAAGCCACATATTGAATATATTAGAACAAAAGTGAGTAAATGCATAGGTATTTTGCAAGTAAAATATGTTTTTGATAAGGTTTCCTTATTTCTTTTATATTCTTAATTAATTGTCCCTTATTTTACATATTGTATCGAGGTCTGGGGAAACGCATGCAAAAGTGTAATAGATCGAATGTCTTTGCTACAAAAAAAGCTATAAGAATTATAAGTCATAAAGGCTCTAGAGAACATACTAACGACCTTTTTGTGAAGCTGAAACTATTAAAATTTAAAGATCTCGCAAATTTTAAAATTTTACAGACCATGTGGAAAATTAAACACAATTTGGTACCTGAACATATTTACAAGAAATTGACCTTGATCACAGACGACACAAGGCGAAAAGGAAATTTGTGTGTACCGTTCTCCCGTATCTCACTAAGACAGAGGGGTTTCTTGGTTGCTGGGGTAAGATTATGGAATTCATTAAAGAACACATTAAAATGTTCTCAAACAATAGATACATTTAAAAATATGTTCAAGGAGATGCAGATGGAAAAATATATACAAAAAACATAACTTATATGCTGAAATGAAAAAATAAATAATAATAATTTTGTTTGTTAAAATTGTTAAAATTATTGATTTTTGTAAAACCAAAAACCATGTCACAAATCTGTTGAATGGATCACCTGCCGTTTTTGGTCATCGATTTTCCTGTAACTATTACAAAGGGGCATGGACAATAAGACAATGTCTTCATCATGCTCCTTTTCACCATGTACTGTTCATATTAATGTATGACCCTGTAAAGAAAAAATATGAACATGGATGAATAAATAAATAAAAGTAAAAAAAAAAGAAAAGAACTGGTACACGCTGTCGTATTCACCGGTCAAGCACATCCCAAACATGCCCAATGGGTGACATGTCCGGTGAGCATGCTGGCCATGCAAGAACTGGGACATTTTCAGCTTTCAAGAATTGTGTACAGATCCTTGCAACATGGGGCCGTGCATTATCTTGCTGAAACATGAGGTGATGTTCATGGATGTATGGCACAACAATGGGCCCCAGGATCTCATCACGGTATCTCTGTGCATTCAAAATGCCATCAATAAAATGCACCTGTGTTCTTCGTCCATAACAGATGCCTGCCCATACCATAACCCCACCACCACCATGGGCCACTCGATCCACAACATTGACATCAGCAAAGCGCTCACCCACACGACGCCACACACGCTGTCTGCCATCTGCCCTGAACAATGTAAACCGAGATTCATCCGTGAAGAGAACACCTCTCCAACGTGCCAGACGCCATCGAATGTGAGCATTTGCCCACTCAAGTCTGTTACGGCGACGAGCTGGAGTCAGGTCAAGACCCCAATGAGGACGACGAGCATGCAATTGAGCTTCCCTGAGACGGTTTCTGACAGTTTGTGCAGAAATTGTTTGGTTATGCAAAGCAATTGTTTCAGCAGCTGTCTGAGTGGCTGGTCTCAGACGATCTTGGAGGTGAACCTGCTGGATGTGGAGGTCCTGGGCTGGTGTGGTTACACGTGGTCTGCGGTTGTGAGGCCGGTTGGATGTACTGCCATATTCTCTGAAACGCCTTTGGAGACGGCTTATGGTGGAGAAATGAACATTCAATGCACGAGCAACAGATCTGGTTGACATTCCTGCTGTCAGCATGCCAAGTGCACGCTCCCTCAATGCTTGTGGCATCTGTGGCATTTTGCTGTGAGACAAAACTGCACATTTCAGGTTGGCCTTTTATTGTGGGCAGTATAAGGTACACCTGTGCACTAATTGTTAGAGAAATAACAATTGATGTTCGAGAGGACCGATGAAGAAGAGGCAGAAGTCAGGATGTCTTATACAGGAGAAGTTTATTTACCATCGTTACGGGACCCGGAGACATGAACTCAAGACATTGCGCTAGTCCTTCCATTCAAGTCTGCCTATGCTTCCACAGAAGAGGGATAAAATACCATCTCATTGCGTCATACTGATACGTAAGCAAAACATTCAGTGGCGCCGGAGCCCCACAGTCAAGGCCGTGACAGAGATAGTACGACCGTACAGTTTGACCCACGGATTATACGAGTTTACAGCTTGACCCAGTATGATAAATAGTGATTTAATATTATCCTTCAACACTAATCATGATGTCAGATCAGCATCTTGATGTGGCACACCTGTGAGGTGGGATGGATTGTCTCAGCAAAGCAGAAGTGCTCACTATCACACATTTAGACTGATTTGTGAAGAATGTGTGAGAGAAATGGTAATATTGTGTATCTGGAATGAATTGTAGATCTTTAAGTCCATCTCATGAAAAATGGGAGCAGAAACAAAGGTGTTGCGTTTATATTTTTGTTGAGTGTATTTGCTTTGAATTACAGATTGTTGTCTGTCAATTAAACCTTATTTTATTATTTACTTATTTTTGGCCACCTTCTATTCTCCCCGACAGTTCTACATCCCTAGTGTGAGCGGATTCCAGCTGAGCAGTGGTATTTACAGGATGTGGCTCTCCTATTGCTGCCTCTCCACTGGGGTTAGTTAAAATCAATCCCACTAATTAGATCTGTGCATCACTGTTATTTTGTCTCCACTCACATGTGTGTATGTGTTCTGCATGTCCTTTAATCTATATTTAATGTTCGGAAGCAGACCTTTAAAGAGCGCCACAGCTGGCCTCTTTGATAATTAATGACATTTTCCTCTTAATTACCATTCAGTACGATTCAGCTTCATACAATAGTGTCTCTTTTTTCCCTGAGGTTTTGTCCCTGTGAGGGGGTCACCCAAAGGTTCATAGATGTTGTCAGACTTGACCAAAATGCTTCAGATATTGTCGGGTGTCTACACCTATTCTTGTACATACATAATACAATGCTGTGTGTATTTCATTTGATCGGTACAATATTTATGGTCATATTATACTAAAAAAGGTATGAAAACTAATCTGGAATATATACTCATTGAATTACATGTTGTTGCGACACATGATTTAAAGACATGCAACTTCTTCAGCTTTCACCTTTGGATTTTCACAATAATGTCTGGTTAATTACATTCAGAATAGTTGCATAGTGCTTCTCTTATTACTTTATAAATTATTTCCGTGCTTCCATGGTCAAGCATCAGATCTAGCCTCCATTGCTAGTTCCTCAGAGAGTGTGGGGAGAGGGGCCTGGCTCCATCTGCTTCAGTGTGGTCATCCCACTGCTCTCCAACTTATTGTCCCTCATTATGGTCTCTCCTCTTCCCGTCACAGTTCACACCATCTGTTAATCCCGTCTTTGTACCTATGGTCGTGGTTGCCTAAATATATATTTTTTCTTCTAATTCAACAACAGCTTTTAAATGAGTTGCAATTATTTCCAACATGTGACAATGGAAAAAGTACATTTGATAAAGAACTTGTAGCTGAGTGGGTTGCCCGTATCGACACATCACCTCTGACTTAAACATGTTGCTAAGAAACAGTGTCAGAAAATAGCCTGGTATATGGTAAGTGTGCAAGTTTAGAAAACATTCAGAAGTTGTTGTTTTTTCTTCAGCAAGTTTACTTTATTCTCCCTGGCATCACTTTATATACTAAATGAAAGTTCCATTGGCGCCACACTTTCTACATTTGCACTGACGCAGCATTGGAATTTGATCAAATAAATGTATATTAATTAAACATATTACTTGAAATTCTTCAATGAAGGTACTTGATTCATCTTCTGTACTCGGTAGTTGAAGTCTTCGAACGTTTCGCCTCTCATCCAAAAGGCTTCGTCAGCGACAGAGGTCACAATCTGCACGCAGCTGAATATATAGACCAACGGGGAGGAGTTAGGGTAGGCCAGCCTCCTCCTCTCTAATCACAGTATCGGTGAGTCATGTCCTAACCTCAGTATCGGTGAGTCATGTCCTATTCATTGCTAATCAATACCCAGTATCTGTCCCATTCATGGCTAATCACTGTTAGCTACCTGCCTATTGTTCTTTTGTTTGCTGAGGTGCCATCTCCCTGGGCTGGCCAAGCCTTTTTGGTTTCTCCCGAAGGAGATTGGAGTACAGGGACGGAAGATTAAATCTGAGACCGCCATTTCAATAAATGGCGGGGTTTTCTTTCCTGACAAAAATAGCAATTAATATTTCCCCCAAAATAGATGTTTAAATATTGATACGGACGCTTTTTGGATCGATACGAGAATTGTGCGACGCAATATTGCGATATATCGCCGAATCGATATTTTTCAACACATATTTTTCAAAAAATGCATTCCAATCAAGATCATTTAAGATTACTTAAAATTGTTGTTGTTATTTTGGAATTACATTATTGTTTATTGATCTTTTGTATGATGTAAGAATTTGGAAATTAATTATATGTAATTGATGTTGATTGATGTAGAAAGTTTTCTACAAAAGAAAATTGCATTATGATCAGATATTCCAGTTAAAAAATTGTAAGTATGGGATTATTTCGGGTTTGTTTGTAAACATAAGATTTTAGTTTGTGAGTAACTGGTCATTCTGGTAGGTTTATCTATTAGCTGGGTTAAGCTGCAGTAGTCAGTAATCATTTACTAAGTTTGTTTCGGTCTTCTTTTTTGTCCAAGTTTATGTTGAAGTCGCCGTCAATAATTATTTCTTTTTTGTGACGAAGAAGCTTTTTGAATTGATCATAGAAATCTGCTTTGCTTGTTGGTTTTTGATATATACAAACAGTAAAGGACATGCTTGTAGAAAGTGTAATGTTTACACTGATACACTCCAATTGAATCTCTGTTGGTAGTTCAAGGTGATGACATTTTAGGTGACTTTCAACATATATAACAAGAATTGTAATGATGGCTTCAGGACATAAGGGTGACAACCATGTTTGAGACAATCCCAAAAAAACAATATTAGAATTAATTAGTAAGTGCTCCATTTGTTCCCTTTAAGAGGCCAGACTCCGAACATTTAAGTGACCTCCAAGTAGTCCTTTGCTACAGCGAGGATCCCATATTCTGTTAGCCTGATTTAAAGTTTGAAATAATTTTAAGGATAACATTTTTTTAATGGGTTTCGATTATACATTTTGCATTCTTTATTTGTTTTATGGGTTGCAGTAACAGGTCCTGACTCATAAGCTGTCGGCTGAGATGGTGACCCGATCCAAGGTCCGGTTGGCTGAGGTGGAGGTCCGGTCTGAGGCCCGATCAGCTGAGATGGAGGTCCGGTCCTACACACATTTTCACTTTTGTAGGTAGCGCCGTCGTATTTAAATAAATAAAATAATAATTTTAACAGACTTGAATTTTGGTGAATGTTCAGGGGATAAAATGTCTCTGCTCAAAGAGCAAAAAAAAAAATACAATAAAGAAGAATGAAAACCACGCAACAGTGGGGAGCAGAGGCACTCATCCTCCAACTCCGCAAGACAGTTGGCCATAGACTCCCATTCATTTTCCTGCAATAACAAGTGTATGGCTTCTATAACAGAGGGATGGGCGTTGGTAATGTGTTGAATTCCCAATAGGCCCTTTCACCATGCTGGGTGCTCCTGACTAAATATTCCCATATGAAAACAATATTTCTGCTTTCGCGCATTCCTACCTCATGGTAGGGGTCCTGAATCCGGCTTTCAGACGCCCAAAAACGTTTTACTGATTTCAGGAACACATCCAAAGGCACAAGTTCACGAAATGTCAAAATATAATTCTTAAAGGCATGGGTTTGGTGTATGCTTTAAAAGTTATGTATTGAGGAAGAAAACCTTATCTCTTTTTATATAGCCAAAATCTTCCTCTGACAAACATGAACCAAATTACAGTCAACCATTCATGGTTGCTTTTTTAGTTTCTTTTATGTCTCGCCAGTTCGTGGGGTTGACCAATTTGGCAGCCAATTTAAAATTCTCAAATTATTGTTCTACATCCCATAGTCACACAATATAGTTAGCTTAAATATGTCCCTCTCCTCTCACATATGTCCTGCTGCCAGTCAAGTGAATCAAATCTCTGCCTCCAGTCATACACGTGGGGTTGTTGGATGCAGTTTGAGTCTGTACGGGGTATCTCCAGTACTGGCTGTTCCCTTTTTTTGCCTTTATTTACGCTGTGCCACTGAAAATCCCTGTGTAGCCCACTGCGGCAGATGACATATCACATGTACCTTTCAAGCTTTTGTGAAGCATCTAAATCCTGTCCCCATAGCTTTGGCAGGCTGGCCGTTGAATGGGCAACCTTAACTCAGCACTGCAAAGCCCTGTAAGAGCAGACAGCCACCGGATCCCAGAGCTCTGTGATCGATTCCACTCTTCTCCTGAATATCAGTAAATCTAGTGGTGGCTCGATCCTGTCCCCCTGGTCCACGGTAATGCAGGCTCTGTTATGTTGGTTTGCTTGATAGTGATCTTTAACTAAGACCCCCGGTGAATGAAGGGGGAGAAAGGGAAAGATAACACTAGTCTTGTGTGGAGAAGGCAAGTCAACAGGTCCACGGAGCAAGGATTAGTGGGTAAAGTGGATTAGGAAGAGGTATTCTGTGCTTCCGCCCAGGCAGCTGCGAAGGTCTTTAGAAAATAAAATAAAATCCATGGAATCGGAGTGGCTCCAGGACATATGCATTTAACACATGCAAAGGAATAAAAACAAGAGTGTGAGGCAGCAAGACAGAGAAAAACCTTTATGAAAATATGTATTTAAAAATATGCACATGCTGCAGCCAGTGAGGTTTGTGATCGGTTTCTTGTGTAATAGTGAGGTAATAGGTGGCTAGAAATGAATTAGGGATAGGTGTTTAAAAGGAGTACTGCCAGGGAAATATAAACAAGCTCACCCACAGAACCCGATCATTGCTGTAATATTTTTGGAGGCCATCTGTCAGGGTGATGGGGGACGGTGGTGCTGGGACGTTCCTGAAGTCCACGATCATCTCCACTGTCTTCTGGGCGTTCGGCTCCAGGTTGTTGTGGCTGCACCAGGACGCCAGATGGTCCACCTCTTTCCTGTAGTCGGACTCATCACCGTCTGAGATGAGCCCAATGACGGTGGTGTCGTCCGCAAACTTGATCAGTTTTACGGACTGGTGACTGGAGGTGCAGCAGTTTGTGTTCAGGGAGAAGAGCCATTCTTGCCCCCTCACCGTATTATTGTTAGTAGTTAACCCTTTATGCTATGTTTAAAACATCCACTAGAGGTCACTTTATTTTTTGACGGTAGCACTTTTCATTCATCTTGCTACTAGCAAGTTCAAAACTGAAAAATCACCTCTGACATGTGGACTATTTTTGTCAACATTTTATATCATCTAACTGACACCTTACTTAACAGAATTATGTAACTTGATTCAAAACAGAAACATGTTATAATAGTCAAATATTTTTTTTTAAAACATGCTTGACCATACGGTTGAGTTGGCACTTCATGGTAAACCTTGGTGTGGATTGACAGTTCACCATGAAGTGCCAACTCAACCGTATGGTCAAGCATGTTTTTAAAAAAAATGACCAGCCAGGTATTGTAGATGCACAGGCCAAGGCGTATTCAAACGGGGGAATAACCATGACTTTGAGGGGTCTTGTACTGATGAACCAGCATGTCAGAAAGATCAATGCCTTCCATATGCTGATTGTAAGCAGCAATGGATGGTGCGACTGAGTGCGCCACCACTAACCTGACCAGCATGTTTTTGGAGGTAGATGAAACCAACTGAAACAGTGCGGCGCCTCGTGGGTTTGTCCCAGTTTCAGAGCGTGGTGTCCTGCACTGGTCAGCTCCTTTTCCTTCCTCCCTCCGCTAAGTATAATAACACTAATATTGTAACAAATTGATAACAATGCAACAATAGCAGTGTTTTTATTCCATGGAAAATAGTGAATTTCAATAAAATTAGCAGTTTGGTGAAGTTATGTGGGAAGTGCAATGCTTTCCTGTGGTTGATCGGAGAGAGGGCGGTATTCCATTGAAAATAATGCTGCGTTTACACATAAGCACGATGCGTTACGAATGTCATGTTTCCGTCATTCGTGACGTTCGTGACGTGACTTAACGCATCTCAATGGGATCCTTAATAGAACGCATCAGTTCGTGACATTCGTGGAGAAAGTTTTTGTCTGTCAAAAAATCTTCCACGAATGTCACGAATCACCCTCTGTTCGTGGAGTTCGCAACGGAGCGTGTCCTTTCGTGAGGAGTAGTGGCGCTTCGTAATTCAGCGTGAGAGCATTCGTAGAGCATTCGTGGAGCAGAATCACTGTTTTCATGCTCAAAATTGACAGAAACCCACGCTACGCCCAAAGTAAATGTTGGTACCTGCAGTAGCTATGCCAAGGAAAAGTGTCACAAAGTCGGCCAATCCGCGCTCCAAGCCACGGACAGCACCTGGCGCTGCCGCTCCGCGGGGTGCTGAAAGTGTTCCTCCGACCTTTCTTCCTCCTGCGGTCGTACCTGATGTTCGGGAGTTGGAGCCAGACGAGCCCAATGACTCAGGGGAGAGCACGGCCTCTGCTCCGCCTCCAACCCGGTGGAAGAAGATCACTCCACATTCGCCCAATTCTTGACAGATTTCGGACAGAACGCGAATATTCCTAGTGACCCGTAACATCCCGTGGCAGCGCGCAACACCACGCAGCAGCGCGCAACACCACGCAGCAGCGCGGGACGCATATTCGTGACCGTGCGTAATAATTCGTGCCATTAATCGTAACGCGTAGTAACAAGTCGCAACAGTTAGTGGCGGTGCGTGAAACCTCTACTCCAAATCATCAAATTCGTGATCCTTGGCCACGAATGTGGATTTGCGGCATTCGTAACGCATCGTGCTTATGTGTAAACGCAGCATAACATCGCCAAGGTTCCCATAGGTCTTTTGTTGAAATAAAATTTACTTGACATGAGTTGTTTCCTGGAATTACATTTTCAACTTTTATTTTGTCTTTGTAGGTATTAAATGATAATTTAATGCTATTATACATATATAATTATGTATTAGGTGCTTTTACCATCAAGCCGCATCTCAACCATTTGGTAGAGGTCTTTATTTAAAAACCTGAGGGGGTCTATATTTATTTTTTCTTATTAATTGTGTTATTAGTGCGCCACTAACTTGAAAAATGCAGACAAATAATGTTTACATCGTTTCGTCCTTGGAGTGAACATTAAACCAGTCAGATGACCTGCTCTTTAAAAATGACACATCTGGCCTTGATTGCCTTATGCCTTGACAAAGACACGCCAAGTGTCAAAATGCATAGGCTGTCCATTCTGATAAAGGACTTTTATTTTTTCTACTACAAAGTGCCTCAGACCTTTTTTTTTTACATAGGCTGTTTCTCAATTGCCAGGATATTTCCTCCGTTGTCCACTTCATTGACGTCCTCGTAAAAGAATCTTGGCATTTTCTCAATGCGCTTCATAAGATCGTCACCTGAAATGACTTTCAACAGTCCTGTGAGGTCAAAACAGTTTCTGCTATTTTGAAGAAGGTTTTTCCAACTTATTTTGTTAAAAACATAATTCCATTCATAAATAAATGCCAGTGATAATCTACAATGTAACTAGTATTGAAATAAAAGAAAAAACAAAATGTAATAACAAAGCGGGTACTGTGTGTGTATATATATATGAGATATATATATATATATATATATATATATATATACGTAAATGATTTTGCCACACCAAAATGGTATACCCACATATACTTTGACATACCTAGTTGTGTAGGGACAAGAGGGTTATCCTGCCATAGAGACCGTGTAATCAGACCATGGCTTATCTGAAAAAATGGTCATAACCACCCCCTCACTCTCTCAATCACCCACTCATGCGTATGCCATTAGGTCATTTGATTGCAGTGCGTGCGTGTCTGTGAAGTGAGTACACGTTTGCATGTGTGTGTAGGAGGTGTCATGGCAGCCTGTAGATGTGGAGTATAGAAGAAAGTGTTCACTTGGCAGCCAATCACATACGCCTTCCTGCCTTGCTTCCTTCCCGCGCCTGGCTCCCTCTTCGTCCCCCGCACTCTTGTTTTCTCTGTTGCCATTGCCTTTCTCCCTGCCATCTTTTCACAGCACAGATGAAACTATCTCCTTCACACCAACTCCTACACTGATCATTTGCCCATTACATTTTTCAAAATACTTTATTTTTATTGTAGTGGTGACTATTTAGACTTAGAGTTTGTAATGGAAAAAAAATAATACATTCAATAGTACTAATTTTGAGAACGTTTTGTGCATTCACATTGCTTTTAGTCACAGAACATCATAGTCCATAGTGATGTGCGGAACGCGGGTTACCCGCATATCGGGTTGCGTCACAATATTCTCATTTGATCGCGCGAGAGAGAGACAATTATGGAAGCGGAAATAAAGCCATGGTCCATTCAGACCTAGTGAGCGTGGGCAGTGACATTCCAGTGATGTCCAGGACTTGGAGGTACTAGCCTGTGTGAACCTTTTTATGATAGAGATGCCCAACAATCAGTCCAGCCTTGTTCTATAAAGTAAACATGATACAGGAATCTACTGAGTTGGAAAAAATGCTGCTTCATATTGTTCTGCAACACAACCCATGTGTTTTCCTCATAAACTTTACCAATGTTAAGGTGATGTGCACTGGAAGGACATGAGGCTAAATTAAAATGAATAAAAATACAAATAAAATAAAAAGAATTAATAATTTAATAATTATTAATAATTAAAATTAAAGTAAAACAAGGCCAGAGCAAAGGTTTGGGCACCCTGCAGAATTAAGGCCTCGTAGACCCTAAATATGGCAAATATGCATATTAAGCTCTGATGAAGACCAGTTGGTCTAAATATCTAAATAAAGGCCTTTTTAAGTACTTCCTCGCGCTGCTCGTACTTGTTTGGAGTGTCTGGGTTGTTTTTTTTTGCATGGCAAGAATCACAGCTTTAAACACTTGTCTGGGCGGCCAAGAGTCTTTCAGGGGATTTTTGTTATTTCTTCCAAAAAAAAGTGGATTAAATGGTTTAAATTCATTTCCTAGAAATTCTAAAGGAAAACGTAACACCATCTGTGGAAAAAGCTGAAGTTAAAAATCAAATCGCTTCTGCAAATGGGTAATGATCATAAACACAGCTCAAAATGATCTGTAAACAAACTACAGTGGGTTGAAAATGTATCCGTACCTCTTTAACGTTTCAACATTTTGCCACGCTATGGACCACAAACATGAATATATTTAGTTGAAATTTTACGTGAACGACACAAAGTGACACACAATTGTGTAGTAAAATGAAATTCATACATGATCTTTAACTTTTTTTTTTTATGAATAAAATCTTAAAAGTGGGATGTGCAAAGGTATCTACCCCCCTTTCCTTTTAGTGCAACTAATTGCCTTCAGACGTTTTATGATGATTTCTAAATGATCACATGTTGACCCAAAGACTAAATAGTCTACCTGTGTGTAAGGGCAGATAGCATCATGAAGTCCAAGAAACACACCAGACAGGTCCGGATAAAGTTATTGAGAAGTATAAAGCTGGCCTTGGTTATAAAAAGATTTCCAAATCTTTGAACTCAGCGTACCGTTAAATACACCATCCAGGAATGGAAAGAGTATGGCATCACTGTAAACCTACCAAGAACCGGCCGCCCCCCGAAACTTACAGACCGAACAAGGAGAGCACTGACCACAGCTGTTACCAAGAAGCCTATGATGACCCCGGATGAACTGCAGAGAGCTACAGCTCAGGAAGGGGAACCTGTACACAGAACTACTATTAGTCGTACACTGCACAAATCTGGCCTTTATGGAAGAGTGGCAAGAATTAGCCATTTTTAAACGAAAACCATAAGAAGTCCCGTATTCTGAAGCCACATGGGGATACAGCAAACATGTGGAAGAAGGTGCTTAAGATGAGACCAAAATTGAACTTTTTGGCCTAAATGCAAAGGTTACACTTTGCCATTTCGACACCTCCCCCATTGATGCCTAATTGTCAGCGAGGGGCATTTCGATTTTTTATCAAACGACACTCCGAATTTTGTTTTCCCCTTTTGTCGGAATGGTGACACTTAACTTTTTGTGCAACGACCTGCCATTCCGACACACAAGATCATTATTACAAATACGTGAGCCGACTAGAATGACCTAGGTTTACGCTCACATCCATTCACACAAGACAGAAGATTTTGGTCAAGTCACCGTCACAAGAGTACAAGGAGCAGATAACCCTAACCTTAACCCTAACTATTGTCAGAATGGGGGTATCAAAAAGTGTCGGATTGGGGGGACATCGCAATGGAAGGTTCTCGGAATGACGGGGTTTTGGTTTGGAGGGCTGTCTAAATGGAGGTTTGTTGGAATAAGGGGTAGACACCAAATGCAAAATGCTATGTTTAGTGTAAAAGTGACTTGCACATTACCCTGAAAACACTGTCCCCACTGTCAAACAAGGTGGTGGCAGCATCATACTCTGGAGGTGCTTTTCTTCAGCAAGGACAGGGAAGATGGTTCCAGTTGATGCAAGATGGATGAGGCCAAATACAGGGCAATCTTGGACGAAAACATGGAGTCTGTAAAAAACTTGAAACTGGGCAGAGCTTCACCTTCCAGCACGACAACGACCCTAAACATAAAGCCAGGGCAACAATGGAATGGTTGAAAAACAAATAATATCCATGTGTTAGAACGGCCATCGAAGTCCAGACCTAAATCCGAGAATCTGTGGAAAGATCTAAAAACAGCGGTTCACAAGCGCACTCCATCTAATCTAACTGAGCTTGAGCTGTTTTGTAAAGAAGAATGGGTAAAAAATCCAGTTTCAAGCGCAGGACTCTTAGAGACATATCCCTAAAGACTTGCACCTGTAATTGCAGAAAAAGCAGTTCCACAAAGTATTGACTCAGGGGGTATAGATACATTTACCACACCCCGCTTTTCAGTTTTTTTATAAAAAAAAATTCAAATTGTGTGTCACTTGGTGTCTTTCACATAAAATTTCAACTGAATATATTTATATTTATTTATTATTATTAGTTTATTTGACAGGGACAGTACACATTAACGAACATTTCTGTAAATGTGTCAGTATTAGCTGAAAAGATAGTTTTCAACTGTTGTCCCTGGGCAAGGTGTATAATGCCAACAACAATTATAAAACATAAAACAATTAAAAAGTTGAGGCTACACACTTGCATAACAAATGCCGACACAACTCACACACCAACAACATCCGAATGCTCGTTCTGTGACTTGCACAATAGAATCGAGATGTTGGTGCAAGGGCAGGTCATACAGTTAAAACAGACATTATAAGGATAAATATGTACAATTATTGTTTTAATTGATTCCTAAATGTGTTAAATGTGGGGCATTCTCTTATAGTGAGAGGGCTGCTGTTCCAGATGTTACAGCCTCTGACTGAAAGAACAGTCTGGCCAAAGGTGGTATGTCTGAAGGCCACTTCACAGTCTCCTCTAACCATAGACCGAGTGGTTCTGCCAGAAGAGGATTTCAATTTCTGAATTCCCTTAATGGCGGTGGTGCAAGTCCATTGAGTATTTTATAGACCATACAAGCAAATTTAAAGTATTTCAAATTTTCGAAGTTTAGAAGGTAAAGGGGCAAGAATGCGGCAGTGGTGGTACGAAACCGGTTTTCTGGCAAAAACTTTTAAAGCTTTTTTATATTTATGTATTTATTTATTTGAACAGGGACAGTGTACAATATACATTAGCCTCAGAAAGGAGAGATGCATTGTACCAGGTTATAGCACTTGTGCTAATTTCCACCTGCAGTCCCTGGGCCTATTGTACATGTTTTTAGTGGTAAGGGAAACCGGAGTACCCGGAGGAAACCTACGCAGACACGGGGAGAACATGCAAACTCCACACAGAAAGGCCCCGTCCCGGTGGGAATCGAACCCGGACCTTCTAGCTGTGAAGCACAAGCGCTAACCGCTGTGCTACCGTGCCGTGTATAGGGATTCTATTTGTCTAAAAGTGGTTTCATTTGTAAGAGACCAGTTTGTAAAACAATATTCGATGTGCGAGAACACCATAGCATGCAAAAACATCGTAGATGCCTGAAGTGTCATTGATGAGCAAATATATCTGATTTTCGTGACTTGACTTTTGAACGTGACAGTAGAGTCAAGAACAAATTCAAGGTATTTGAACTCTTGTACCAGTTCAAGCTCCACATCTCTGAGAAATACATGTGAATTAGTAGTGTTTTTGTTACATACAGTCTTTTTAGTGTTTAAAGGGAGACATGATTTTGAGAGCCAATTTTGGACTTGGGCTATTTCAGAAGAAAGAATACGACCAGCTTCCTGTATATTTTTTGCTGGAGTGGATATTACAGCATCATCTGCATACATTTGTATCTGGGTGTTTCTGCATGCTTCTGGAAGATCATTTATATATTGTTGTCCATAGCGTGACAAAATGTTGAAAAGTTAAAGGGGGACGGATACTTATTCAACCCACTGTACAAGCTTCCATCTGTCAAATCCATGCGACATTTCGGCCTTGGTCTCCAAGTTGTTAAGCAATTCAAAATGATTCAAGCGCGCAAAGCAGCATGTGTATTCCCAGGCCAACCAAATACCACCATGATAAATTATCTGTAGTTGACGTGTGGAACGTTTCCCCTCTCATCCAAAAGGCTTCGTCAGCGCACTAAGGTTCAGCTCAGCTCGCAGCCAAGATTTAAACCACAGGGAGGAGTTCAGCTCTGCTTAGTCTCTCCCCTTTATTAACAGGTGCTGAACCTTAGTGCGCTGACGAAGCCTTTTGGATGAGAGGCAAAATGTTCGACACTTCAACTAGAGTACAGAAGACGATTCAAGAACCATCATTGAAGATGCACAACTCCTGTACAACTGAGAGTCTACACAGACATACCAACAATTACACATAAACATCCAGTTAAAGGTATAGACAGCTAATAGAATCATTGCTGAATCAGTTGAGTGTTACAGAAGCATTAGAGAGAAATGGGCGTGTTGAGATTAACATAGAACAAAGTAAATTGGGTTTGCCATTATTACGCAATAAGGTCTGCGGAAAGCCCCTAACCATGAGAGACAAATGAGGCCTGAGTTTCATAAAAGCCACATTAGCAGAAGCACAGGGAGTGAGAGCAGACCGTCAATGGGTCTGCTATGGATCTGTGCATATGGCCAGAAATAATTGAAGTCTTAGGAGCTTGCTTTTCAGGGTTTTCACAATTGATTGTAGTAAATGTATTTTACAAAAAAAAAAAAACACGGGCCCGACAACAGCGTTGGTTCAGGCGAGCTCGCGACAAGGGCCTAAAGGCATCGCTTAAAAAAAAAAAGAAGAGGCAGAGTGAGGCCAATACGAGCGCAAAATCCACTTCTTCCTATTCGCAGCGTCTTAGCATCTCATCTCGAAAAGAACTACACACTTTATTCCTCTCACTGAGTTCAAATCAAATCAAACTTTATTTATAAAGCGCTTTTCATATCGAAAGGTATCACAAAGTGCTTTACAGATAACAGACACACAGGTGCATGCGCAAGCGCATACACACACACAAAATAAATATATCATTAGGACTAAATAAATAGATGTCAGTTAAAAGCTAAGCTAAAAAGGTGGGTCTTGAGCCTGCTCTTAAAACCCTGCTGGGTCTGACTGCAGTATTAATTCGCCTATAGAATATTTTCCTTGTAACTTGTCTTGAAGGGCCAAAAAAAGAGATATCAATGTGTGGTTTGGCAATTATTTACAGAAGTACCACTTCTTTATATATTTAAAGTTTCAATGACATAGCATTATTATTTAATGTGTAATTGCTGTTGTAAAACAAGATTTCAAAAAACAGAAATGAATAATAGCCTTTTCTATTAGGCAACAACAGATAAAGCATCCGGACCGACTGCATGACACAATAAATTAGATCCTTGAACCATATTATACTTTCACCCAAAATAGAATGTTCACTGGGCTTCTAGTTTAGCTTTTACAGTCTTCAATATGAAGAAAATTCCAGGCATTTTTAGGTTGACATAGTTGACCTAGGGTAAAACTTTTGCTTTTCAAAGAAAACAATACTTGACAAAGCATCAGGACCAACTGAGTAACAATAAATTAGATCCTAGGACCATATTATACATTCACCCAAAATTAAAAAAGGTTCACTGGGCTTCAAGTTTAGCTTTTACAGTCTTCAATATGAAGAAAACTCCAGACGTTTTTTTTAGGTTGACATAGTTCACCTTGAATCATAACTGTTGTCTTGCTTGTAACAGACACATATAAAATGCTATCCTCATGTGCTTTTGATCCACATTACATGCCCACTCCATTTTGATGTCAAGCAGTTTGTGTTTTTTTCCACAATACTGACGGGTGACCTGCTCCTGGCGTCTACACCCTCCATAGATCGGCCAAGCCTGACCCTGCTCCGGCATGGCCCCAAAGCATGGCCATTGGCCCTCTCACAAGGCCTCCTATAGAAAATAAATACACATTATTTACTGTGAAGTACATACACATTAGTATAAATATGAATTCAATGATCCATACATTTTACTAACTACCATTATTCTTTCAGAAAATAGCCATAGTTTCTTTACTCGTTTCTACAGCATGCATGCAAACTTATTGTCAACCCCATGTACTGAAAACATGCTCTTGAAGGTATGTGCATCATTATAAAAGAGAGTATAACATCATAGTAGTAAGTATTGTGGAATTATTTATATACATATTTGTCATATTAGGTTTTAGTGATTATATATATAACTGTGTTGATCTGTAAACTGTGCTTTGAGATACATTTGAATCTGGCGGACATTTTAGTTTCTGCTTGTATGTATGGTTGATCCACTGGGGGGCAGTGTGTTCAAATGAGGAGTCAGATTGCGCAGAAGAAGAAGTGACGATCCAAGAGAGCTGATTGGTTGGGGGAAGACACACCTATTCCTTTGTATTGTGTGGCGGGGGAGAGAAGCACTCTCTTCCACCCGCCTCGTCTGCTCGGTCAACATGGAGTCAGCTCAACAGATGTACCTTTAGTTTGTAATAGGAAATAAAGTAATGATTTTGGATTATATTATACCGAGTCTCCATCCTTTCATCCAGCACTAAAGAATACGCTATTTTCAACAATTGGTGACCCCGACGTGATGTTTTTGATTTGTGGAAGATTGGATGGAACTAGTGAATAGACAAAGAAAAAAAATATGCTTTTTTGTTGCTCTTTCGCTCACAAAGCAGACGTGCACACCGACTTTAAAATGGGTAAGAATACGAATTGTTTATAGCAAATTTGTTTATATTGGCTATGATGAAGGAAGTGTGTGCGTGTGTTTTTGCTGGTGGTTTGAGATATTTGGCGATACTTTTAAAACATAAAAAAAAAAAAAAATGAAACGAAGCTAAAATGCTATGAAACTTGACTGGATTGTTCCGTGTTTAGACCATACGCCTTGCAGATTTTTAAGGTGCTTTTTTTAAGGCATGTAAGTAGATGTTTTTATTGAAGTTAGACTAAAGTAATTTTAAAGGCGCGTTTGTGTAGGAAAAAATAACTGTTGTTTGCGATGATTGGTTTCCCATTTTTGCTGTTGGCATGTTCTGTGAATCTTTAACTATATCCCCATTGTCTATGCAAAAGAATTTCCTCAATATTTTGGTCAAATTACAGCTTAATGTTGTGTTGTTAGCTTTCGTTAGCATCGTTAGCTTAGTGCGCTAGCATACCGCATGGTTAGCTTAGTGTGTTAGCATACAGCTTATTGTTGATAAACGTGTAATAAACCCACAAATGTGTTAAACCCAGCTCAGTGTGTGGACACTGAAGGCTGTTCTGTGTAGTAGTGAAGGTTTTTATTGAAGTGTGGTGCATGGTTTGTTTTCAATATGATCTGTTTGCTGTTGGTATGCGAGGTTGCTAAGTTGGCTCTGAGAACAAAGGATTTAGCCTTAGCATTTAGTTTTTTCCATGTGGTACTGTTATTTGGCTGTTATATTGTAATACCGGAGTTTATGGCCGCCATTGCTATAGTCTCAAAATGTTGATAAACCGCATAAATGTGACGCATAAAACGCGTACATATGGAGCCCGATAAAACAGTTTTTTAAGAGCGGTACATTCAGACCAATGGATGCGGTACATTGAGACCGGGGCATTGAGGCAACGGTACATTCCGACTAACACACCTGTAGTACCACCATATGGCCACTAGATTTTCATTGAAAGGCATCGGACTTTAGACAAATTAAGAACTATTTTAACGCATGTTTTCTATTTTTAAACACTTAATATGGCTACATATTCTTACTGAGATAACGCTGGGTTATTTACAATTAAAGGAATGAGGCTGGTTTTCGAAATTTTGTTTTACATCTGCCTTAAACAGTGACTTCGCAGGCATTTTTATCTGAAAACGGAACAATTTTGTTAAAGCAACTAAGGTACATTTTTTTTATCTGATTTTGTTGACCGGCGGAGAGAGAGGCGGGAGAAGTGTTTGTCTGTTAATCTGTTTGTTTGTTCTTGTTTGACTGTTTGGTTTTTTGTTAACTGTTGTTTTGTTTTTTGTTTGTGGGGTAATATAAAAAATGTTATAAAAAATATAAAATAATAAAAATAACAAAAATAGGTAGGTGGACGTGATCGCACCGAGTCGCTAATGGAGTTCGGGAGTGGGAATTTCCGAATTGCCAAGACTCAAAGTAGCCGGCGAGCTACTATTTAGGCTTTGGGATTTTGATTGGCTATTTAATCTCGGTAAATTGTGGTGGACGCGTCAAGCCTTGGTCGCGTAAAGTACGGACCTAAATTTCCGCCCCGTAGACTGGTGCCGACTCCGACGGGAGAAAGCGTTGTAGCGTTATCCGGTATCCGTTAGGGACGTTGCGGACCTTAGAAACCGGTGAAATAATAAAAATAAAAAAATAGAGAGAGACTGGACAAATTCCAGATAAGAGAATAAAGAAAATGAGAATAAGAGATAATGACTGGCCAGATTATGTTTAGATGTTTGTGCACAGGGTAATGGGGATATTGTAAAAGTTATATGTGAAATTATTGTGTCTTGTTGTCTTGTCCTTTGTGTAATGTTCTTTTTATTGTAGAGTGACGAGTGACCAGTGTGATGGACGAGTGGAGAAGGATAAACAAACAAAAGTGATATTTTTGTATCGCTGAGAGCAGACTGTGAGTGGCGAAGAAGCAAACGGAGAGAAAGACTTGGAAAGTATTGGAGTGAATGCATCTGATCATTTAACGGTGATAGATGGTTCTCTGAGGAGACTGGATGCCGAAATGGCATTGAATGTGAAGCGTGATGGAAAGGTGATTGAAAGTGAGAAGGACGGTTGAAAGAAAGTTTTAAGATAAGATAATTCCTTACTCAGAGATGTGGTGTGTGAATGTTGAGTGGACACTGTTTTTTATTAGAAAACTAAACGTGTATTTGCTGTGTCTGCATTTGTGTGGACGTAGGAAATGATCAAACAGGAAGTAATGGGTGCATTGGAGGAGTGGCCATCCTCATTTGTACCCAGACATCCGTGTAGGAGGGGAAGTGGAGAAATTGCTCCGCCCCTCATTGAGAAAAAAAAAAGAAGACAAGAACATTTTTGACCAATGTTATTGTTTTAAAAGTTATTTTTGTTTTGTTTTTTATAGAGAAACATTTCTGCTGGTGGTAGAGTTATGTCTCCACAGCATACATTTGAAGAACAAGTATCCAAAATCAGTGTGAGACAAATGCCATTATTTTTTTTGAGCCTGTGATTAATGGACCATTTAGGGCTCTGAGAGATGTTGCTAAAAAAATTAGAACCTCTCTCCACACGGTGGCGCCATGGAATGAAAACTGAAGCAGGGAAGTCCTGTCGTGAGTTTGAATACATTGATTGAAAGTACAAACCACTATTAATTTAGAGTTTAAGTTGATCTTTATGCGCCATTTTGGACGCATTACCAAAAGTTATGAAGGAGCAATTATGCAAAATTCAAATTATTGTTAAAGAAAACCAAATAAATTAATGAATACATTTTGAGAATATGGAGAACGCCCTTGAACAGAAGCGAGAGCAAAATTGAACTGAAAGAAATGAGTGCAACTTTTAAAGGTGCAGCTTAAAGGAGCGAGTAATGAAAGTAATAATGAAAAAAGAGTAATAATGAGTTTACTTGAATGTGCAGTGACCTGTGGGTGTGGTGTTGGTAATTGTGGCCAAGGATTGTTTCAGACAAAGATGACCAACAACGTTCGAGGAGATCGAGGCGTTTACAACAACGCTGATGGGGACAATACAATGCTGAGTGCAGAGGCATGGGAGTCCAGAACTGTTACCTGTGAAGGTGAACGGACAGACTCTTGACGTGCTGGTGGATAAAGGTGAACGACACTCATCTGTGAACTATGAGACTGTGATCATTAACGGACACCATCTACTGGGTGGATACAGGAAGACCACCCACAACCTTTCACCAAGCCAGTGCCTAGTCAGCTCACAGGACTGAATCTGACACGCCAACTCAGACTCCTGTTTCTCTCCTCGGATGTGATATGCTGATGACAGTGAGAGCAACAGTTTTGTGCTCTCTGAATGGACTAACAGTGACTTTTCCCTGATTGGACAAACACCTTGCTGTCTGACAGTGGTTGCTGAATGCAGATATATCTACTGGGAAGAGCTGAAGGACTGTACAACTGACGTTTGACCTTGGATCCAACATTCACTTTGCCAAAGCCACCCACCCATTGATCACTGTACTTTAATATGATATAGAAAAGCTTTTAAGGCTAACCTTAGTGGACATGAATGGTCCTTTTAAAATAACAAAATTAATTAGGCAAACGAGGTGTGACTGCGAACTGTTTACACCCTATAGAACAGTAATATGATGTGTTTATAACTCGTTTGCTCTCTCTCCTGGACAATAGGCTACAGAATTTGTTCCATGACCAAAGCGTGAGTGAAACAAAAGATTGGTAAGAAATTGAAGTTTCTGAAATGTCCTGTACTCTCCATCCATGTCTGCCTACTCTATAGACATTAATGCGATACTTATGTCCGTTTTGGAACATCATTCCACGACACCATGATAGAGAATTATGTGTTTATGAACTGACTGAAAAATATCTTAATGCACCAGATAAAGATGGTCTTTAGGACCTGATGATGCTGGTTTATTTACTAAATTGAATCGATAATCTTTAAGTTACAACTAAATGCATTTGTCTGAATATTTTAATAGTTAAAACTAAATTGTCTGAAATTATGTCTAAAAGCTGAAATGAATTGGGCTTCGGTCCTTTCTCTTGCTCTGCTCCTGGCGTCAATCCGTGAGCAGATCGAGAGGAAACTCTTATGAACTTGACACAGGCCATTTTGGCGCCTGAGATCAGACTCCTCTTTGATTCCGCAGGAATCCAGTGGACACTGATCTTGCGATTGTATATGATCCCTATTGAAACCATCTACACTCATTAGTTTATGCACTCAGGTTGGAGGTGACTGCTGATCTCACTTTGGGAGCCGCTGAGAGCTCCTTTCCCAGCCTGTCTGACAGTCCTCTGCCGCGATTGGACTGAACCAGTGCTGGTCTGATCCCTTTTGAGGCCACTCCCAGGACCTCACATGCTGTCCAGGTCGCAAACCAGACGAGTGGTGTCCACCTCTCACTCGCCCTGTCGACCCATTTAAACCCGCCTTCAACCTCCCTGGACTGAACCTGACATTTGTTATTTTGCTATTGTTTTCTTTGTGTTATGTGGGTGCCGAAGGTATTAATCTCCAGTGAAATTGGAGTTGGTTTGTTGTGTTTCCTGTACAAGGATAGAGGTTTCACTTGTTTATGCATGTTTACGTGACTCTTTATTGGGGGTGTTAATTATATGGGAAAATTATTATAATTTGGTTTATTTTGGCATGGGAAAGAACTGATACAAATATATCTAAAAGATAAACAAACGAAAACATAAAGTGACGAATTGACAAATGTTATGGCCAACTAAGATTTCGGTTTCAGATAGGTAAATTAATTTATAATACTCTGTTTTTGACGTTTGCTGTGATTCTGAAGTGCACACGGAGTCTGTGGTAAATGTGGGAAACAGAAGCTAAAAGAGAGTTTTTCTCTGTAGATTAATGAAACCTGAATTCCTGAATTTTCCAGATAAAATTGACCCTAGCATTCCAACAGATAAATTAAGTTAAATAGGTTTTTGAGTCCAGCCATAATTTGCAAGATTAGCTGGCATGGTCGTTCTAACGGTGAGCGGCCCTGATGAGATTTTTTTTTTGTAATTTTTGTCTGTTCTTTTGTGTTTCTGTTACAGATCTCTGTTGGTTCCTTGTCTCTGTGGGTGCTTGTGAGTGGTCGTCATTATGAGAGTTTTTGACCCAAATCAATAAAGTTGTATTTTTAAAGCGCCTTACAACAATTAAAGTTGACCAAAACATGATGATGTAGAAAAAATAAACAATAAAAAACCACCCGTAGTGGTGACTATATGTTTTTATAGCGGACGCCGAGGAAGCATGAACTGAGACAACGACCTGACAGAGTAAAGGCAACCAGTTGAAGGACATGCATCTGTCACTGTGATTTCATAGGACAAATATTCAATCTGATTTGTGATCTCTTTTGTAGAGATCAAAACGGGGAATGTGGAATTATTTATATACATATTTGTCATATTAGGTTTTAGTGATTATATATATAACTGTGTTGATCTGTAAACTGTGCTTTGAGATACATTTGAATCTGGCGGACATTTTAGTTTCTGCTTGTATGTATGGTTGATCCACTGGGGGGCAGTGTGTTCAAATGAGGAGTCAGATTGCGCAGAAGAAGAAGTGACGATCCAAGAGAGCTGATTGGTTGGGGGAAGACACACCTATTCCTTTGTATTGTGTGGCGGGGGAGAGAAGCACTCTCTTCCACCCGCCTCGTCTGCTCGGTCAACATGGAGTCAGCTCAACAGATGTACCTTTAGTTTGTAATAGGAAATAAAGTAATGATTTTGGATTATATTATACCGAGTCTCCATCCTTTCATCCAGCACTAAAGAATACGCTATTTTCAACAGTATTTACAAAGAAAAACGTATAATTGATCTGTTCAAATAATAGGTCTGGCACTTCAATTTTCCATTTGTACATTCAGACTAGCAGATTTCATAGAGAAAAGCTACACGGGTTGAATTGAGCAATAAACTTGCAATACATTTTGAGATCTAGGTCTTTCTGTCATAAAAATCATAAGTTAAAAACGTAAACTTGTCTGCGGGTAGCTCACGAAAATCCTGGTTTTGTGAATCTACATTTCCCGCGAAGAGAACCGCGCCAAACTTTCCACGCGCCCCAGTTACAAACAGAGAAAAGTGGCCTCACGCGCCTCTATGATCGTTTTACACAGATAACATACATGCTAACTCATACTACCACCATACATGTTAGTTTTTACACATTTGCAAACTTACTCAAAGCTGGACGATTGAGGCAGACCGGCGCCTCTTCCTCCTTTTCTGCTCCGACGACGACTTTCACCGCAGTGTCTCCCTATTCGATAAACCTCCGGGGGGGTTTGGGGACACGACAGGACCTCTTCGACATCGCTCCAACTCTCTCCTACTCGCTCCAACACTCCAAATACTCAAAAAAACACTCGCTGACAACACAATTCTCGCTCGAAATCTCCACTGCTCTGCACAGTACGCTAGTGGCACAGCATATATCCGTCTGATTTCTGTGATTGGACGGCATGAGTCACGCGAAGGAAGCGGCCTACCGTAATGGCAACAACACTGAGAAACAGCGCAAGGGGTTAGCTTTCCAACACAGTAAAAAAAAATTCGAGGGCGCCTTTACTTTTGCAGTTATGGGGAAAAGAACAGCGCATGCGCAGCTGTGTCGGTGCCGACACACAGTCCAAGCAGTGTTAAAAACATGAACGTTCTCTGTGGTCCTGAGCTCCTCCGGCAGGTCGTTCCAGAGGCGAGGGCCATAATATTGGAAAGACGCCTCGCCATGAGTCTTTCTGTTGACTTTAGGAATAACTAGGAGACCCCTGCCAGAGGAGCGCAGGGACCGCAAAGGTTCATAAAGGTAAGGCAAGGCAAGTTTATTTGTAGAGCACAATTCATACACAAGGCAATTCAAAGTGCTTTCACAGTTGCATAAAGTTACAAAAAAACAGATCAAATCAATCATTAAAACATCAACATAAAAATTAATCAATTATAGTAAAAGGCAAGAGTGCAGATAAAATACTTTCAGTTTTCATATGCTCGGGTAAAAAGAGCTGTTTTCAGCCTAGATTTGAACATTGTCAAAGTTGAGGCCTGTCTCACATCCTCATGAAGACTGTTCCAGATTTTAGCTGCATGAAACTGAAACACAGCTTCACCGTGTTTATTATTGACTCTGGGAACCATCAGGAGACCCCTCTCTGAAGGTAAAAGCAGTTCTGAAAGATAAGAAGGACCAAGACCATTAAGACATTTAAAAAACATTAAAAGAACTTTAAAATTGATCCTGAAACACACGGGGAGCCAATGCAGCGACTCTAAAACCGGTGTAATGTGGTCCCGCCTCCTGGTCTTCGTCAGGACACGAGCTGCTGAATTTTGTAGAAGTTGTAAACCTGAGATCCTCTTTTTGGGAAGACCAGAAAGCAGGGCATTACAGTAGTCAATACAAGTGGTGATAAAACCATGCATTAGCGTCTCCGTGTTGGCCCGAGAGAGAATGGGGCAGACTCTGGCTATGTTCTTTATGCTGCGTTTACACATAAGCACGATGCGTTACGAATGCCACAAATCCACATTCGTGGCCAAGGATCACGAATGTGAGAGGAATTTGATGATTCGGGGTAGAGGTTTCACGCGCCGCCACTAACTGTTGCAACCTGTTACTACGCGTTACGATTAATGGCACGAATTATTACGCACGGTCACGAATATGTGTCCCGCGCTGCTGCGTGGCGTCCCGCGCTGCTGCGTGGTGTCCCGCGGTGCCACGGGCTGTTACGGGTCACTAGGAATATTCGCGTTCTGTCTGAAATCTGTCAAGAATTGGGCGAAAGTGGAGTGATCTTCTTCCACCGGGTTGGAGGCGGAGCAGAGGCCGTGCTTTCCCCTTAGTCATTGGGCTCGTCTGGCTCCAACTCCCGAACATCAGGTACGACCACAGGAGGAAGAAAGGTCGGAGGAACACTTTCAGCACCCCGCGGCGCGGCAGCGGCAGGTGCTGTCCGTGGATTGGAGCGCGGATTGGCCGACTCTGTGACACTTTTCCTTGGCATAGCTACTGCACGTACGGACATTTACTTTGGGCGTAGCGCTCAATTTTGAGCGTAAAAACAGTGATTCTGCTCTACGAATGCTCTACGAATGCTCTACAAATGATGTACGAATGCTCTCACGCTGAATTACGAAGCGCCACTACTCCTCACGAAAGGACACGCTCCGTTGCCAACTCCACGATTCGTGACATTCGTGGAAGATTTTTTGACAGACAAAAACTTTCTCCACGAACGTCACGAATGTCACGAACTGATGCGTTCTGTTAAGAATCCCATTGAGATGCGTTAAGTCACGTCACGAACGTCACGAATGACGGAAAAATTACATTCGTAACGCATCGTGCTTATGTGTAAACGCAGCATTAGATGGTAAAAACCTATTTTTGTGATATTCTTAATGTGTGGAATTAAAGTCAGCTCAGACTCAAAAATCACACCCAGGTTCTTCACCTGTGAGGAAGGATTAAAAGACAATGACTGTAGTTTGGGTAAAAGTTTCTCTCTCTGGGCCTCAGGACCGATGACTAAAACTTCAGTTTTGTCCTGGTTAAGTTGGAGAAAGTTTTTGCCATCCAGGATTTGATAGCTAAAATGCAGTTAAAAAGTGCATCCATTGGCCTGGTGTCATCAGGAGACATGGAGATGTACAACTGTGTATCATCAGCGCAACTATGAAAGTTGACTCCATGTCTCCTGATGACATCACCAAGAAGTAGCATATACAGGTAAAAAAGCACTGGGCCTAAAATCGAACCCTGGGGCACACCACATGTAATGTTATGGACCTTAGAGGAGCAGGTATCCACACTTACCATGAATGGCCTGTCTGTGAGGTAGGATGTAAACCATTTGTGGACAGCACCAGAGAGGCCGATGTGTTTTAAACGAGTTAAAAGAATAGTATGGTCGACTGTATCAAAAGCGGCGCTCAGATCCAGTAGAACCAACACTGTGACCTTCTGTGAGTCATAATTTAATTTAAAATCATTTAAAATCTTTAAAAGGGCTGTCTCGGTGCTGTGGTTTACCCTAAAGCCAGCCTGGAATTTCTCAAGGACGTTATGTGCAGTAATGAAATCATTAAGTTGGATAAAGACAAGTTTTTCTAAGATTTTTCTTAAAAATGGTAAGTTGGATACCGGTCTAAAGTTGTTAAAATTATTACAGTCCAAATTGGTCTTCTTCAGCAGGGGCCTCACCACCGCCCCCTTAAAGGCAGCAGGGAAGACCCCTGTCTGAAGAGAGCAATTCATCATGTAAAGCGCTTTGTGACCATGTCTGTGAAAGGCGCTATATAAAATAAAGATCTTCTTCTTCTTCTTCTAAAAGTTCGTCTTTAAAGGATTCATACAATGTTTTAAAAAACGGGGTTGAGACCGGGTCTAAAAGACATGAGGTGGGCCTCACTGAAGAGAAAACTTTATCAAGCATCTCAGCATTAACCTGGACAAAACTGTGCAGTGTTTCTTTTGGAACAAGTAGACAACCAGATGTATTTAAAGCCGTGTTACTTTGGTTACATAAAATATTACATCTGATAGTGTCTATCTTTCCCCCGAAGTGGTCTGCAAACGCCTCACAGAGAGCGTCTGTGGGGTTTAAAGGAGGTCTGTTAAAATCAGGATTTTAAACATTTTATATTGTTGAGAATAGGACTTTTGGGTTATGTGTGTGGTTGGTGATTATTGTGGAAAATAATTTATTTCTTGCATTTCTTATTGCTGTATTGTAGTTCTTTTGTTGAGCACGGAATATTTGATAATCAAGATTATTATCTAAAATCAAATCATTTACAATAAAAGACTTATTGGGCAGAGAGCGTACATTTAAAAGAGCCATGTTCACTGTGGTAGGGGACTGAGTATTTAAGGAACTATGTGATGACTGAGCTTTGGTGAGATATCTGAGGTTATTAGTATAAACAGTGCTGTGTAGTCTTACGTTTGGTGCGCGCTCTGCTGATAAAAACAGGAATATCCGTAATGGTGGGTGTGGAGGGATGCTGCTGATTCTATTGTAAGTTCAATGTTCTGTGACAACAGGTGGGATCCGGTGAAGTTGGGGTGTAGTCTGTCCTTTTTGAAAAGTCCAGGCATCTTAAAAAATTTTAAGGAATTGTCCACATATGGGATTTTATTCTTTGTGCAGTAGTTCTTTAAAAATAGATGGAGCAGCCTCACTCTGCTAAATGCTCCATCCCCAAAACGGGGCGCAGAGATGGTCCAGAAACTATGCAGGTTTTGTTATTGTTTTTATTGGTGTTGATGAGTGAAATGAAGTCTTGGTTGAGTTTTTCTGACTGCTGAAGTTTGAGGTCGTTGGTACCGGCGTGGATGACTACTGTAGAGACTGAAGGATGATTGTGGAGGATGTTTGGGGCAGAGTTATTGATGTCCTGCACGAGAGCACCTGGGTGGCAGGACGTGTGGCCGTTAATCACCCTCACGTTGTGGACCCAACACAAGGACTGATGGATTTTGCTTCACCGCGGCATGATCCTGGCTCCGAGTCTGATCCACATCCACAGCGGAGGAGCGCCCTCCTGCTGCTCTATCTGCGCGCCCGGACGGAGCAGCAGACGTATCCCCCCGGTCACTCGGTCCCAACGTGCCAGAGGAGGAGGCGCCAGTGCTCGGACTTGAGGTGCGGGAGGAGGGGCCGTGGTCTTCGGGCTGTTGATCACCCCAAAGACCGTGGCCCCTCCTACACTGCATGTAGGAGGAAAAAGCTTGGGGTCATTTTTCAGTGAATATGAATGATCACAAAAATATATTTTTGTAATGTATTCCGTTACTCTGGCCAATCAGAAGTTGTATTCTGAATACTCTAAATACTTTCACTTAAACACACATTATAGTAGTGTATACACTTGATGCAGGGTTAAAAACATGTGTGTTTATTGCATTGCCGTTTATTAATGCTTAATTTACTTATTTTCCACAAATTAGACAAGAAAAAAGTGCTTAATGTTCACCAGGAGAAAGGGTTGCATCTGCTGTGGCCAATGTGCAGCCACTCCGGTCTGCGGATTGTAACACTGGCAACTCATGGCATGCATGGGGAGCATGTTTGAATGCTCCATTGATAAGTTTTAAATCTTTACTGTTATATTGGGAGGACAGATCATTCTTATTAGCCATTGGGAAAATTGCTGCCTTACTTTGCGTCCCACGACAGAGGAGTTTGGGAAAGTGACAAACTGCAGCCTATAGCCTCACTCACTAACTTAGCTTACTGTTACTAACAACCAGCTTTCATTCTAAATGATGTGAAAACACAGCGAAAAGGTAAACGAACAGAACTAATTTGCCATCTACCTTGGGGGCTGCTCCTTGTGTGTGTCCCTTGTGTGTGCGGCAGTGCGTGCCCAAGTATCAAGTCGTCTTGCAGCTGAGAGGTACGTAGGATCTGGAGATAGAGATCAATGAAGTTGTCATTGACTCTATTAAACCATCATGACCATAACACAGCCGCTATGGCCGTATGCTTAACAGACTGAGAACACATGATTGCCCATTCAGGCTAATGGCTAATACATCTGAGCCCTAATGTCAATGTGATGGCGGCTCTTGATGGATAAGGCCAACATTGTAAACCAGATTGTCAAGGCATTCTGACTGTCCCCAAAATAGTCCCAGAAGGGTAAACAGAAGGTATCATAGTGATTATATGCAATCTTCACTCATCTTAAAAATAACTACAATTGAATTTGTGAATATTTGATTGGTACAGCTGCACTGACCAAGGGCAGACTGCCATTGGCACAAGCCACACAATGTCTAGCAAAAATGATGCCCACTCATCGCAAATAGTCTCACTTGGCTCATTGGCATAATTTAGCAGTGTGCACAACCACACGTGGTGGCTAAAGAAAGTGTGCAGAATATAAGCCTGATCTGTTTTGGGAATAGGGGATTGTGGAACTGTTTATTGCTAAGCTGCAATTGAATAAACTTCATACTTAACCTCTTTAGGCCTGTCACATTGACTCATCTTTAGATGAAAATCTCAGGTGCACTGATTGGGTTTACGCAGAGTTGAAACTTATCCATTGTGATTTTATCCTTTTTGTGAGTCTTGATATATGGTCAAATGAAGTTTTAATAACATTGTTAAAGCGATAGTAAGTTCAAATCTTTTACAAATGTAATAGAATGCATATAATTGGCCGCATGGGCCTGCACTATCATATGTTAACGTAAATAATACAAAACAATTATGTTTTTTTGTAAAGTCACTCCATTTGCTGATCACAGCATCTAATGAGAAACCCTGGTGAGATGAGTTTTTCCTCAGAACTGGCCTGTCAGTCACGTGCACAGGAAATGAGGAGGGGCTTTAAGGTCCAATCAGAAAGGGAGGGGGAATGAGCTTGATTAAAAATGTTCTCCCTTTGTATTTTGTAATCTTATAGAATATCACTATAACATCAAGGGCCTGATCTTGTGTGTCTAAATGCAGACGATAGCATAACATTTTGCGTTAGTAGGAGCAAATAAAATACCAAAATTATTCTGTTGAAAAGTTTACACACCCCAGTTCCTAATACCGTGCATTGCCCCCTTTGGCATCAATGACAGCCTGGAGTCTTTTGTGGTAGTTTTGAAGAAGGTTCTGTATATAATCTAATGGTAAAGCAGCCCATGAGATGCCCAATCCCATAGGATTGTGGTGCACTTTTCATCATAGTCCTTGTTGTCAACACGACCTATGTCACATCATCACTGACCTTGACAAATGGCCAAAAAATCCACAAGTGCGTGTGCAGGTGTGTAGGGGAGCGAAGGCCCGGTCCCCTGAGGTTCGGTGCGCTGATTTGGTGATGGGTTTGAGAAGGTTTAAGTTGTTCAGCGAGGTTGTCTGGCAAAAATGATGCCTCACAAATAGTCTCACTTGGCTCATTGGCATAATTTAGCAGTGTGTGCACAACCACAAGTGGTGGCTAAAGAAAGTGTGCAAAATATAAGCCTGATCTGTTTGGAGAATAAGGGATTGTGCAAATACCTATTATGTGCACACTGTATTGTTTCAATTTCAAACAAAATTTCAATACTGAAAGGAAAAGAAAAACCTCGATACTGATTTCAAATCTCATGGTCCCCCCCCAAAAAATCCAAAATATATACTAAAATTTGCTATCGTAAACTTGTCTCTTTCTAGCTGCACTGTATGTCTACATTGCAGAACACTAAATATATTAATTTGTCGAGTTTTACCATGTTCTTCAAAAATTATTGTAACAAAAGGTCTAATTTGTTCTCTAATTAAATGTTGTCAAATGCTAATGCTGTACTCGGCTATAACCTACACTATCAACTATTCAGTGGACTGGATTTGGCCCATGACCATCATGTTACACTGTGTGCGTAACAGTGTATAGATTCAAAGCACCAAAACGTGTTTAAAAAATTCCTTTAAATGCCATTTTTACACTTGTTTATTGGTTTATTTTGGTCGGGACAGATGTTTCTGAACATACATGGGTCTCATGCATGTAAACACCGGACACGGGGAGAACATGAAAACTCCACACAGGCCCCATCCAAGTGGGAATCAAACCCAGACCTTCTAGCTGTGAAACACGAGCACTAACTAGCTCTGGAGCTTGTATTGCTCTTCCTGAAGCAGATTACTTCGAAACACTCATCGGAGCATTTTTCAGTAACATCTGGTCACGGGACTCTCGAAAACTGCTTCATTCTGTGAGTTGCGCATCGTGTTTTAAAGCGCCACATCGGGTCAGAGCGTCTCACTGTGCTGCCTTCAGCGGCGAGGCGCTAAACCGATGCTTTCTTCTCCATATAGTGAGGTAAATCATTGGGGATAAATAAATGTGCTGTATTTCCCCCATTTTCCATTTAACCGCGTTCATGTGGTTAAAGTGGCTGTGGGCCAGCCAGAATAAGTTTTATATTGCAGTGTGCAAGGACGGGAGTCGGAGGCGGAGTGTCAAAAGACGGTGCTAATTGTTTTAATGACATTAACCAAAATTACAACAGCGGAGCAGTCTCTTGTCCTCACACAACAACAAAAAATCTAACCGGAAATCCCCCTGTCCTGTCTCAACAGTCCCTCCCGGAACTCTGTAAAGCAACTAAGGTTCCGTAGGTGAATTATGTAAACCCACTACACAAGCCCCCCCAGAATTTACCCATAGTCAAAGTCCCTGCGCCGGAAAGGGATGACAGCCTGACCACGGCGGGTACAGGTGGCAGGGGCCGAGGGGGGAAAAGGGGCGGTGGGCGCAGCTGGACAGACCACAGGGCTGGGCGGCAATGGCGTAGACAGGGCAGTGAGAACCCCAGCCATGGCAGGGGGGCGAGGCACCGGGGGGCGCCCACGGCGTGGGGCCTGGGCCAATTCCAATGGCCTGCAAAACGTCCACGTGGGCAGGCTTAACCCTATCAACGGAGATGGTGTCTGGCCTACCACCCATGTCCACAACCAGGCTCTTATCCCCGTGCTGCAAGACCTTAAAAGGCCCGTCGTGAGGTGGACAGTAGAATGATCAGATTTGCCAACAGGTGGTAGTGTTTTTTCGAATTTAATTAATGAAGGACTAATAGTGAGAACTAGGTCTAGGCAAGATTCTGATGATGGGGTAATTCTGGTTGGGACATCAACAATTTGATCCATATTAAAGTCAGCCAAAAAATCATTAAGAAGTTGTCCCGCTTGATTAGTATAAAGCTTAGACACTGTTTTAAGTGTTTAAGTGTACCTCCATTTACCACCAGTAAGACTAACTAACGCTTGCTATTATTTGGTACAATATTCATTCATTCTTGAATATTATTTAGTACAGACACTGATAAAGGTCCATATAGAATATGAAGAAGAAAACGGCAAAATTAGACAATTAGTCTATAGATTTAGATTATACAAACAGTTTCCATCCAATGTGCCCTCAACTCAGAGGTATAACAACTCATCCAAGGGTTAATCAGAGTCTGCATGAGGGTAATAGCATGGTAACCAAAAGGTAATAACATGTAATTTCTATGAAATTTTCAAATAATGTTGATAATAAATACTGTCTTTATTTAATTTCCATCTTATTTCCATGAAATTACATCATAGCATGTTTTGTGTATGCAACATTTTGTATACTTGAAGTTATTTCTATGGAAATACCCTTGTATAACATGTGGTATTTCTAGGTAATCTTTTTTTAAATTTTATCTGACCTAAAAAAGCTACTTAATTCTGGTTTCATGTCAGTGGAAAAAAAAATAATGCAAATGTGTCTTTTTATAAAGTGTATGTAAAAATCTGGTTTCCACTGTGTATATACCTGACAGTGTGCAATAGCTCCACCTAGAGTTTGCATCCCCAGCTACCACCAATTGGCACTTGTTACAATATCCTTCGGTCACCTTGGCCAGGTCGTCATTGTAAATGAGAATTTGTTCTTAATTAACTAATGTAACAGGTGCTTGACTTAGTACCTTGTAGTAAGAGTAATTACTATGCAATGAAATTGAAGTTGCAGATTGACTATTGGAACAAAATCAGAAGGCTAGGATCGAATGCTGGAGGGCGAAGTCAGCAATTAGACACAGACAGTAAGGTTTCGAGTGATAAGTATAATGTATTGATGTGAAGCAACCACCAAAACCCACATGATTTACAGTGATTGAAAAAAAGAGAAAAAATTAATAAATTCAAATCACCAAGATATTTCTGAAACAGTCCTGAGTGTCCAAGTAGCGTAATCCAATTCGCCCCATTAAATGTCCTGATAATGTATTGCAAGTTCAGTATGAATAAAGCACGAGATGTCCAGAGTTGTGAGAATGTATGGCACGGTGGAATCGGAGTAGCTAGTGGTGGTGTGGGAGAGAGCCGGCTGTACCAGCCTCCTACTGGACGGTTCCAAGGAAGGTCTAATTAGAACCAGGGAATCTGTAGGCTTCCGGTTCTGTAGTGGTTCTTAGCTCACTATCATCAAGGGCACCTGGCCTATGTAAAATAAACAGGGCCCATAATAACTTGTGGGCCTAACCATAAGGCTAGATTAGGCAAATAAAATAATTCCAGTGTACACATAATTCAAAATATTAAATCACAGTATTCATAATATAAAATCAAGAATAACCATGGTTACATTTCATAAAGGATATTCAATCATCAACCAATTCAGAATCAATTTAACAACAAAAGGAGAAAAATGCTAAAGCTAATGCTAACATTAACATTTCAAATACATGAACGGGCACAAACCAGTGGCCCTTGGTTGAGGCCTAAACCATATGGTTAGCATGTTAGCATATTAGCACTAGCAGCTAATGCTAAACCACATGGCACACCCAAACACATTGGCCGTTTCTCAATCTGTGTACTTATGCGGACTTGTGTGCTCGTGGACTCGTGAAACGTCATCACGCGCGGCCCAAGTCCTGTTCCAATTCAAAGTCCGCTTCTCAGCAAATTTGCTGTAAATCCCCGGATGAGAACTTGCTCCGCCCGTTTTACCGAGCATGCATCAGAAGAGGCTTGTGCGTACTCCGCCAGCTATATTTCCCACAATCCATTTCGCTTTGACCACGTGGATCACCGCGAGCCTCCGCCTGCGGCGGCCCCTCCTCTGCGCGCACGGAGCCGCACTTCAGCTGATCAACAGCTGATTGTGTGCATGTAAATAAACATGGCTATATGACCCATTTCATCCCCAGAGAAGTGTCTCCTGCTCCAGACAGTTTTTACTGGGTTTCTGAGCAGAAGTGTTGAAACAACTTTGGTCATACTTTCATTTTCTCACAACAATCAGCAATAGATGAATTTAAAGTCGTATGTCATGAATAGGCTATTGAGGACAAATGCATTTAATTTTGACATTGTTTTATTAAGGGGGCACTGCAGACACATCTTTATATGGGAACTTCAGAAACGGTTTCAGTTTTTAAAAATGTATATTTGACCCATTTTTTATTATTTCAGTTTGCACATAAGATAAATATTATTAATTACTTTACACATAATGCCTTACTTATGTATAAATACATAATGTGAAATTGACTAAAATTTACACATTTCATTTTGTTTTCTACAAAAGTTTGTAATTGATGTCTTTAAAAACATCTGTCCACTTCGCCTGCAGTGTCTCACCCTTTTAATTTCAATTGAGGTATAAAAGCTCACAGCCCCATGGTCATGAGCTACTTCCTCTGATGTCATCGAGTTCACTTGTTCCAAATGCTGAAAAAGCTGAGTCCACACTCGTGAACTCATCAGGTCCGTACTCCGAGTCTGCACCCGTACGTCCGTACCCAGGAGTTCACAAGTACAGAGTCTGCTCTCTGAGAATTGAGAAACGGCCCTTGAACAATCCAACTCACTAATTCCATGTATTCCCAAAGTCACCCAGATGACATGTCAGATTCCCCAAATCCACAAGTCCCACAGGTAGACTGACCTTAAAAGTTATTATCCAGATGTCAATTTCAAAGTCTGTTTAGTTAGGTACAATTGATTGTTTAGATCAGAACCAACCTGTACAGCTGCTGTCCCCTGCTTCTCTCCCACACAACTGACTAGGAGGAAGCAGTTTATTTCCCCTAACACCTGGGATTGGCTGGGAGTAAAAGGTGACTAGTCATGTGATTTGGTGGATTCAAGGCCTAGGAGAAAGGGTGGGAAATTTGAATGTTTAATCAAATATTTTAATTTAAACTGGTTCCACCCCTGGGTTGCTCTTACCTGGTAAAATAAAGAAATTAAAATATATAAAACATGAACAAATGAAGTAGTCCGTGTACTGTAACTGCAATTTTAATGTCTCTTCAAAATACATAAAAACACAGTCATTAAATGGTGGTAACAAAATGACCAAATTAGATCCAAAATGTTTTATTCTCCAATATTCTCTGAAACCAATATTATTTTCCAGCATTGCCTTAAAGGAGCTATACCTGATTTTTTCTTTCTTTTTGTAAGGTAAAATAATTTTTGCCCCATAAAAGCATGTTGTAAAAGTAAAATATCTATTTCAAAATTAGGTATTGTCCCTTTACCCTACTTGACCATGAAGTTCACCAGTGCATCACAGCTCGCCACTGGACTGCACTCCTGCATGACGACATCACAGACTTTGTAGAGACATTGTGCTCCTCCAACTTCTGTTTGTTTGTTTGTTTGTATACTTTATTGTCACCGTAAGGAAATTTGTTTGTTTGAGGACCACTTTATATTGTAGCAAAGTGTTACTTCACATTCCATGAAAAGATAAAATTAAATTGTAAATTTGCAAAAATGCTTGTGCTGTACTATGTTTGTTTGTGTTATGTAGTTTGTAGGCCTGGCATCGAAGCATTATAGCACAGCAATTTGTTTATTTTATTTTATTCTGATGCTCAGTGTAGTCCACCCCATGCTACATTGTGTGCTTACATGGGAGCCATTACTGCTAAAATGTGTTTGTGTTTGGAGATAGTCTGTTGTTTTCACACATCCTTTTACCGCCTTCCACACTTTTCCGGGGCTTGACGTGTCTTTCATTACCAGGCTCTGACAGTGGCGAGCCAAGCGGACGTTTGTTTGTCACTCTCTAATGGGGGCTGGCAGCCTACAAGGTGTGCACCGTGCCTTGGAGAGAGCTACCTTCCCCTCGTCTCTCTCAGAGGAGGAAAAGACCAATAACCCTTGCCGGCACATTTAGTCCACTGTTCAATTTCACTACACATCTGTGTCAGTGCTGCGAATTAGATCTGGCACCTATGGATTAATTCCGCATCAGATTGACTTGATGTGAATTGGCCAAACCTTGCCAGGATCTTGCACAGCTGCAGTTTTGATCCAGCTCCAAACGTCAATGGCAATCTACAGTCTGAAAAGAAAGCCTAGCTAATTCATTGAGACTAAACCCTACACTGTTCTAAACGTCTACGTTTCGTGAAGCAACAGTGGTGCAGATGGTAGAGTGAGTCTTTGTCACAGGATGATGGATTTGCATGAAGTATTTTGCACATTTGATTTTATTGTTTGTCTGTAACTTAAGCACTGCCTAGATTGATTACAAGAAAGCCTACGACACAATGCCACATATTGAATGCTTGGAGCTATACAACATCAACAGGATGTTTTCACACATGTTGGAGCACTTTGTAGGTCACCTCGAGACCACCTTAGCTCCAACTGTATTTACTCCAAAGTCGATGTTCACCTGCGCTCGCACAAAACATCGCATCATCAGCCACGTAACGACGATCAGCTGTACAACGAACTTATTCCCATGACAACGAGCGTCGACCTGTCAATGTGCCGACAACGATACGCGCGCACGCAGGGCGGAGTGGGACTCATTTTAGGCCCGGGAATTGTGGCTGAGACCGGCCCTCAATCCGCACGAAGCGCGTCTGCTCTGACAAAGAAGGCTGCAAAAAGGTCACTTCAAAACAACACTTAAACTATTTTTCAAAGCTCCGCTTTAATCATGTTACAATGAAAAGCATTTATTTATTTTTTAAGATTTGGCTACATTCTTTTTAACAGTTAACATTTGTTGTAAATTATTAATAAGAGAAAAATAAACACAATTGAATCATAAATAGAGAATAGGTACATTCAGGGACGTGCACAGATAGAGTCCGGGTGGTGCTCAAGCACCTGCCCCTTTGCCCAATGCCATTTAAGTGCCCTTCTCACAACCACATAGTTTAAAATCTCAATAATAACTATTATTTATTTTATTGTTCTTAGATATTGGCCCTACTACGCCAACATGTGCTGAAAATACAATTTTAATGCTCAACAACTTGAAATCACGCTTCGTTCCTCCTCTGCTCGAGCCGTGGCGTGCTTACGTGCTCCTGATCAATGAAGGGCAACTGTGCTGTCCCCGTGTTTCTCCCGTTTGAGAAGATGGTACAGCCATTTTGCCTCGTTAGAGCAATAATCCAAACGTCCTCACACCCCCAGAAGGAACAATAGCAGACATTGAGGACAGTTACAAGTACCTCGGAATCCCAAAAGCAAATGGCAACCTCGAAGAGGTAATAAGGAAAGTGGATAAGGCCAAATGCGGCCAACGAGTAGGCAGGTCCTAAGAAGCCAGCTCAATGGCAAGAACAAGTTCCGTGCAATAAACAGCTATGCCCTGCCAGTAATCAGATACCCTGCAGGAATAATAAGCTGGCCAAAGGATGAGATACAGACCACAGATGTTAAGACACAAAAGCTCCTAACCATGCATGGAGGGTTCCACCCCAAATCCAGCACCCTGAGACGGAAGGAAGGAGGAAGAGGACTAGTGAGCGTGACAGCCACTATCCAGGATGAAACATCCAAGATCCATAAGTACATCAAGGACAAGGCTCCAACAAATGATGTGCTCAGTGAATGTCTCAGACCATGGGGAACAGTGAATGAGGTGCTGAAGGTGCCGTCATTGGACGATGTACCTCCGGAACATAACTGAAGTGGCAGATATCAGGAAATCCTACCAATGGCTAGACAGCTGGACTAAAGGACAGCACAGAGGCACTCATCATGGCTGCACAGGAGCAGGCCTTGAGCAGCAGAGCAATAGAGACCTAGATCTACCACACCAGACAAGGTGTAGACTGTGCAGAGATAAATGAAGGCAAGGCATTTTGTACACAAAGCAACTCAATGCGCCTAATGGACTTAACTTATAAAGTACTTTTCTACCTTCATCTACAGCTCAAAGTGCTTTACAGTAAGGAACCAGTCACCCATTCACACTCTTATTCAGACACCAATGTACGCAGACACTGGAGGATGAAGTGTCTTGCCCAAGGACACAACGACAGTGTGCATTTGCGGGAGCTGGGATTCGAACCCACGACCTTCCGATCACAAGATGACCCGCTCCACCACCTGTGCCACCGTGGCCCCCAATCCAGCACATAACTGCAGGGTGTAAGATGCTGGCAGGGAAAGCTTACATGGAGCGTCATAACCATGTGGCTGGCATAGTGTACAGGAACATCTGTGCAGAGTATGGGCTGGAAACCCCAAGGTCAAAGTGGGAAACAACTCCAAAGGTGGTAGAGAACGACCGAGCCAAGATCCTGTGGGACTTTCAGATACAGACGGACATAATGGTAATGGAAAACCAACCGGACATTGTGGTGGTGGACAAAGAGCAGAGGAAAGCCGTAGTGGTTGACATAGTAATACTAAGCGATTTCAACATTAGGAAAAAGGAACACGAGAAACTAGAGAAATACCAGGGGCTCAGAGAAGAGCTGGAAAGGGTCTGGAGGGTGAAGGCATCAGTGGTGCCCATGGTCCTTGGGGCAATCCGGGCAGTGACCCCCAAACTGGAGGAGTGGCTTCAGCAGATCCCAGGAAATACATCTCAGTCCAGAAAAGTGCAGTTCTAGGAAAAGCAAAGATAGAGCGCAGAACCCTCAAGCTCCCAGGCCTCTGGTAGAGGACCCGAGCTTGGAGGAAAAAGAGAGGGTGAGAAAGGGTTTAGTTTAGTCTAAAAAAATGTATCCTTTTTTTCTCTTTGATTTTTGTTCCACAATAAAATACCAAAAGACCAACATTTCTCAACCTTCTTACTCTTAAATGAGAATATTATATTATTGACTTGAGTTTTGATTTTCAATCAATGTATGATTTTTGAACTTGTTTTCAGCCGCAGCCATATTCCCACTTTGGCAACTTGGCATTGACTCAAGGAGTTTTGGTATGGTTAATTTCTATTTGCATAGCTTTATTGGTATTAGGGATGGGACGATACACTTAAACGATGCACCTCGATATGTCAGAGTCACGATACGATACGTCACGATACGATATCAAAAAAGAAAAAAATATTACTGTATAATAACAACTTGTTTATTTTTGTTTCAGTTGAACACAGGGAAACACAAGGCTTAACAGGCCAAACACAACAAGAACACTCCCTTAGTGCTGCTCTAACCCGAGGTTAATGTATCTCAGGACTGGTTCTTCTTCAAAAAAAATAACATATCATTCCTGTGACTTGACATGACGACGCACTGGACCATTCCCCGGATATATATATTTTTTAAATTTAATAATAATAATAATAATACATCGAACTTGTATAGCGCTTTTTGGACACTCAAAGACGTTTTACATCAGGGGTGGCCAGCTAGTCGGAGACCAAGAGCCGAAATGTTCAACCTTGATCCTGTGAAGAGCCACAAAGGCACCGATCATTCGCGAGCTCAAGGGGCGGTAGTTTATTGTGATTAAATATAATATGACCGTTATATTTAATCACAATAAAGTATAACTTTATGCCTGGCCTTTTTCTTTTGTTTTAATAATTGTATTAGATGTAATAGTTTTACTCCTCACCAAGATTGAAATAAATGTATATTAAATAAACTGACATTTTGTGCTGTTCTGCTCTGACTGGGATAGAATTATATTTTTTTATTTTTAATGCTAGAGTGTGTTAGTGTGAGGGGCCCTGCCCACTGAGCCCCCTCCTCTGGTTCGCCCCTGGCCTGTGCGCTCAATGCCCGCAGCTTGGTCCTGACTGGACTGTGCAGAGAACGAACTTTAGGCTGCACAAAGTTCATAAGCTTTAATCAGGAGTCTCTGGAGGACGTCTGAGATTATGTTTTATGTTGCATTTGTTACAGTTACAGCACATGTGACAGAAAAGTCAATGACTTTGCGTATTTCCGCGTTACGATGTCGCGCTTCGCATCATGTGCTTCATTAGAGCTCCGCTTTTTTCTATTTCCTAATTTTGATCTTTTTCTGTGAATATGAGGCCAACTTTCATCAAATAAAGAGTAGGCTAATCAGAAACTTGAAATGCACAGAAGCTGATCCCAGTGCCACGATCTGCCTGACTGTTGTTTACCTACATCCCGCTTTGAGTGAGGCTGCTGCACGGGCGCCTTTTGCACGCCGCCTCGAAAAGGAGGGAGATACGGACATTCATGCGTGTAGAGATGGAAACACATGAACTATGGTTGGATTTTTGGTCAAGATTCTTAAAGACTATTACAGTTTATGGGGGGTATGTAGGCTACCATGTGGCTCAAGAGCCGCGTGTTGGCCACCCTTGCTTTACATAAAAAAAAAAAAAAGTTTTTATTTTTATTTTTTTTAATTTTGCGATCCATTTTTTTTTTAACTCGATGCATTTCGTCACGTTTTGTATCGCGATATTTCGCCAAACGATATTTCGTCCCATCCCTAATTGGTATCCAAGCTGCTCTGTGACATTTGATCTATTTCCTTTAATTCCATGAGAGCTCTGTCTCGTGCCCTGTGAAGAAAGGAATCAAGACAGTGTGTAATTAAGTATCACCACCAGTTTTGAGAGAACATCATGCCAGGGAGGAGAAGTAAGAAAAACATCATATTTATTCAGTATTTCTGTAGAACTTTTTGTTTTGGTGTAATTCCAGTAGTATTTCACTGAAGCAACATTATCTATGTATTAAATAACTTGGAATTTATTTATTAGACTTATATTTATATAATATTAAACAAATGTCCTTGATGCCGTCTCCTGTTTCCTCCATGCACTGCATGTCTGCCGTCTCTGTATGTGCAACTTGTGGAGTGAAATGTCAATGGCATTCTGCTCTTATTACTTGAGGGACACAGAGTAAGGCTTTACTCTGTACGCTCAGCCTCCCTGTGGCTGCACTCAGCCCCTCATGTACCTGAAAACACACTTGCCAGTCTTACACAGATGCTTTTAAACACCTTATTCTCAGACTATTCCATTATGAGTGCAAAACATTTTGTTTTGTTCTAGCATTCCTGCTGTGCACAGCACTGTGAAACTGTAGGTGAAGGGTGACAAATGGTTCGATTAAAAGCAACACAAAAAGAGTGTTGATTGACTGATTGATTATGATGGCTTGGCCCACGCTGGTGTAGTTCAGAATATTGAACACCTTGGTGCCCATGGTGGTTATACAAAGCATAACTCTTCTTATAAAAGATTGTTGGTCGACAGTGGTCGAGTGTAGTGCACATACTGTACACCTAAAAGGATGTAGTCTCTGTACTATACAAACAGCTTTAAGAACATGAGGAAAGAAACCTGCATTGCTATCAGTTCTTGATTACCATGGTTTTAAAAATGTCTTTATTTCAAGTATTTAGTCCTGTTGTTCATGACTTCTGATGCTAACATGGAGCCACAACCACTTAAACCTTTTAAATATGTTCTGTTATTTTTATTACGCCTCAATTAATCCAGCACTAAATTATCATATCTTATTTTAGATACTGTGACTATTAATTCACATAGACTTTTAGTAACAACAGTATATGTATAGAAGATATTGATGGTCGATTTCATCCAAAAATATTTCACAACAACCAAAGTTGTTTCAGCGATTTTGACTATGAGACACAGCTGCCCTTTGTATTGTACATCTCTGCAGTCTGTGGTCTTGGTGTGTGGGAGGGAGTATCAGTGCCCCCGAGCCCCACTCTTGCAGCTTCATGAAAAAGCCGTCTCTTCATGCAACTCTTTACTGGCAGCTATGGATGCTCTGCACAGGGTGAACGGGTGAGTTTCATATCACTGACGTGTTCTCTTCTCTCTTGCCTCTCCAAAGCAGTCTCAAGCGGCAAAAAGGGAAGAGCAAAGCGGAAAGCAGGTGTAGGTGAGAGAAGGGGGCAGGTGAAATTGAAAATAGAAATCTGAGTCAGTGGACAAAGAAAATGGACTCTTCATTTTTGCCTTGTTGTGCTACCATGTTTTTTTTTTTTTTTTTTTTTTTTGGGGGGGGGGGGGGGGGGGGGTTTCAGCCAGAAGTGTGTTTTTATTGTTATCTCTGTGTCTCCAAACTCTTCAAGCCCTCCAGTGTCTCCACAATTATTGATATACACAAAAGGCAAAGCTAGAGAGACAAGAAAATTACGCATAAAAGATGAGTGCAGTTTATTCTGTTTTCTTGGGGTTTGAGCCCAGATAGCAAAATTGGTATGGGCCAGTTGTGGCCCACATCACACACATTCATTTGGCCCACATACCGCATGGATTATCGGCCCAAAGGCGGTCCGCTTTCGGTTACCTTATCTGGCCCACATCAAATCCAGAACAGTGCCAACGTTTAGCCGGAAGTGCACCATACTATCCAAAGGTGGTCCAGATCTGGCCCTCTCATGGCCAAAATGTGGCCCAGATTTGGCTCAGCGCAGTGCCGTATGAGGACACCATATTTTGGCACATATCTGGCCCACATGACTTACTTTTGGCTCATCTGGCTGACATACCGCATGGATTATCGGCCCAAAGGCGGTCCGCTTTCGGTTACCTCATCTGGCCCACATCAAATCCAGAACAGTGCCAACGTTTAGCCGGAAGTGCACCATACTATCCAAAGGTGGTCCAGATCTGGCCCTCTCATGGCCAAAATGTGGCCCAGATTTGGCTCAGCGCAGTGCCATGTGAGGACACCATATTTTGGCACATATCTGGCCCACATGACTTACTTTTGGCTCATCTGGCTGACATACCGCATGGATTATCGGCCCAAAGGCGGTCCGCTTTCGGTTACCTCATCTGGCCCACATCAAATCCAGAACAGTGCCAACGTTTAGCCGGAAGTGCACCATACTATCCAAAGGTGGTCCAGATCTGGCCCTCTCATGGCCAAAATGTGGCCCAGATTTGGCTCAGCGCAGTGCCATATGAGGGCACCATATTTTGGCACATATCTGGCCCACATGACTTACTTTTGGCTCATCTGGCTGACATACCGCATGGATTATCGGCCCAAAGGCGGTCCGCTTTCGGTTACCCTATCTGGCCCACATCAAATCCAGAACAGTGCCAACGTTTAGCCGGAAGTGCACCATACTATCCAAAGGTGGTCCAGATCTGGCCCTCTCATGGCCAAAATGTGGCCCAGATTTGGCTCAGCGCAGTGCCATATGAGGACACCATATTTTGGCACATATCTGGCCCACATGACTTACTTTTGGCTCATCTGGCTGACATACCGCATGGATTATCGGCCCAAAGGCGGTCCGCTTTCGGTTACCCTATCTGGCCCACATCAAATCCAGAACAGTGCCAACGTTTAGCCGGAAGGGCACCATACTATCCAAAGGTGGTCCAGATCTGGCCCTCTCATGGCCAAAAGGTGGCCCAGATTTGGCTCAGTGCAGTGCCATATGAGGACACCATATTTTGGCACATATCTGGCCCACATGACTTACTTTTGGCTCATCTGGCTGACATACCGCATGGATTATCGGCCCAAAGGCGGTCTGCTTTCGGTTACCCTATCTGGCCCACATCAAATCCAGAACAGTGCCAACGTTTAGCCGGAAGTGCACCATACTATCCAAAGGTGGTCCAGATCTGGCCCTCTCATGGCCAAAATGTGGCCCAGATTTGGCTCAGCGCAGTGCTGTATGAGGACACTATATTTTGGCACATATCTGGCCCACATGACTTACTTTTGGCTCATCTGGCTGACATACCGCGTGGATTATTGGCACAAAGGCGGTCCGCATTCGGTTACCTTATCTGGCCCACATCAAGTCCAGAACAAGGCCAACTTTTAGCCGATCATAGTTACGTTACAATACACACACAAAACTAAATTAAAAATAATTGAAAACCTGAAAAAAATACCCACATGCGCAATGAGTGGGATTGTCCGCGGTTTCCATGAGGGCCCCATCTGAGTTGGCCCGTGTGGGCTAAAAGTCGGCTCTGAATGAGTTACATATGGGGCCAAAGTGGGTTAAAACCATAAGGCCCACATCGGCCCATACATCTAATTGCAAGATAGAAGCTTGATGAGATAAGCTGAAATCATTTTAAGATGCAATAAGGAGCAAACACTGTAAACCCGGACAATTCACCATTAATTACAAAACAAATTAGGCCTCATTTGACAGAAATATTTATTTTTTGTTAAACATGTAAAATTCATCTAAATAAAAAAATTATCCAACATTGGCATTTTGAATCCTTAAAATAAATAGCATGAATTAAACCTAGTTGCTATTTTTTTTATATATATATATATAATTTGATTAAAAATGTAAATGTAAAATAACATTGGAATTACACATTTCAGTAACAACAATAATCTATTAAAGAAAGAAATTATGCTTTTTCCTGGTATTTGGTAATAAGGTCAAAGACATCTTTATCACTATCTCACAATTTGTTGGTTAGAAAATGCAATATTGACCTAAAACAGCTGGATCAAATATCCAGTAGTAGTAATGAGGCCCTCCCAGTCACACAGAAAACACAGACCCTGGTATGTTTTTGATGAGAGAACAACAGTGTAACAAGTTGTAAAACATTTATTTCAGAAATAGTTTCAATTCCTCCAGGATTTTGCGGGTAATTTTTGTGATTGTTGTGCACTAAAAAGCATGATTTTGTGGGGCATTTCTCCAAAAGAGGTGATGAAAGGTTTAGCTTAAACATTATATAGATATAAAAAAAAGTCAAGTAAAGTCAGACTCGAGGTGCCTGAGAGGCAGATAGAGTGGTTTTAATCCACTTTGGGCCCACATGGAACCCATTTGCTTCAGTCTGAATGATTTAACCCAAGGATGTACTAGACATTGCCTCCTATGCCCAAATTTAACAAACAAAATGTATTTTAATATTTTGCGTTAATACGTAGTTGTGATGGCAACATTGTAAAATCCTGGAGGGACTGTAAAATAACGACAGGCCAACGAACAAACAGTTCCTCATTTCCAAAAGACATGATAGGTCATTTTGCACAGCAAGCCTCAAAGTGTGAAAGGCTGGAAGTTGTGACATGTTTGGGACAGGTGTAAATGAGCCAGAACTGGGCCATATCGTATTGCATATCGTTATCGCAATATAATTTTGTTATATTGTTGTAATTTTTTATACCGCTGTGGACACTATATCATTTATGTTACGCTCAGCTCCATCAGAGCAGCATAAACACTGACTGTGTAGGACACAGGGGCAGGTGCTTAAAAAGTAAAATGAGATGAAGGATGTAAACTACTTGAGTAGATCATATTTATGAGGAAATTAGTATGGCGCAAAATATATGAAAATACATGTATCTTCCCAATAGGCGCAAGGCTGGAATTTTGAAATAATTTGTCTTTTGTCAATGATATCGTCAAATATATTGTTATTGTGATATTTCTTTTTTATATCGTGATAGAGATTTTAGGCCATATCGCCCTGCCCTAGCCAGAACTGTACAAATATTTACATAGGCTCGTGGCAACACATTCGCTAATGCTAACGCGGCTAGCTTATTAATCCTCTCATTGAGGCTCTGCACCTGCTAAAACATAATTATTGTTAGGAAAGACTTGCCTTTCCACGTCGCTTTTATAATAGAAGAAGAGTCCGAATTTTGGTTGAATTGAGTCAAACAGCTGGAATCGGGAGCTCACATTGTTACTTAATACACAATACTGTTAATACTGTTGTGTACTTGTGTACACAACAGGACGTAATTCCGTGCTCCCGATTACAGCGGTTTGACTCAATTATATCAAAGTCTGGCTACTCTTCTTCTACTCTCAAGGCGACATGGAAAGATAAGTCTTTCCTAGCAATGATGATGTTTTAGCAGACCAGACCCGCCTCAGTGAGTGTATTTATAAGCTGCTGAGGATGTTAGCTCATCGCGTTAGCATTAGCGAATGTGTTGCGAATAGCCAATTTATTTATTATGGAATCATGACTGTACTATAGAGATGGTATGTCCTTACAGCATGACCCAATATGATACATTGAGATGGTTTACTTTAGACTGTGATTCCCCTCACGCAAATATTTTTACAGTTCTGGCTCATTTACACCTGTCCCAACACAACTTGTTTGAGGACTGCTGCGCATGCGCAAAGCGACCTGACACATATGTACCAGCCTAAATATAAAAAGTCAATTTCATACCTTTTATCATCAGACCAAGGACTTTCTGAACTGGGTTGTTGAGTGTTTTAGAAGAGCTGATGTGTAAAAAGGCTTATGAGAAGAAGTCCTTGTGTGTTTTCAAAACAATTCCAAGTGTTCATACATTGTAGGTTGGATTGCCACTGCATCACTGACAGAAGACCCAGAGTGACTGGACAGCTCAAGCTTCTTCATGTCCTGCTGCAAAAACAATGTTCAACTTGTTAATCTCAAGCACATTTATTTTAAGAAAAGTTGCAAATAATGGAGAAGACATCTTAATTCATCTCTCGCTAATGTCAGTACTTAGAGCCTAGAACTCGGTTTATCCTCCTGCCAAAGGAGCCTCTAGCGCATTGTGAGAGCAGTGGAGAAGATCTGCGGAGCCCCTCTCCCCTCTATTAAGGACATGTACTCCACCCGTCTCACCCCCAAAGCCGTCAAAATCACCAGGGACCCTTCGCACCCATCACACAGTCTCTTCAAAGTAATGCCTTCAGGGAGGAGACTGCGGAATCTACGGGCCAGCTCCAGTCGACTGAAGAACAGTTTAATACACAAGGCCGTCGGGGAGCTGAACTTATTGAAATGTAGAAAGTCAATACTTACAGTAAAATGTTGTATTTCTCAAGGATAAGAAGGACCAGACCTCCCAGGACCCGATGCATAGTAGGCAGGAGTTGGAGAGCCCAGACTACGATGTTCTGCAAGCTATGAGAGATAATCATATATGAAAGTGTGATTTACCAAGAAACGTATTAAGAGCGTGTCAAGTTCAACACATGACCAAAAGGTTATGTAAGACTAAGAGACATTTTTAAACTTGCCTTGTTCTGTTTTGGTACCAACAGTGGACAGTTCATGTCTCTGGCAGATTCAAAAGGTCCATGATTCTTCACTCAGCTCTCATTCAGAAAAATATGATAAAAATCAGTTTAAGAAAAAAATAAAATAACAATAGATTAGAGGTTGGAAATAAATCATGGAATGATGACTATATACGCACATTTTAGAAGAAATAAAAGTAAATTTAGTCAGATTTCCTTGACCACATACAGTAAAGAAAGGGGATTTACCAGTAGCATATGCCTCCTGTGCTAAAATAAATAACATATAAACTGTCAAGAAACATTTAAAACACACTAAACACTAACATTAAAAAACACAAATCTGTACAAAGCAGAAAACCATCATCAGATATTCAAATATGCTTGCTTGACATAAACATGTCAAAAGTGCATAGTAATATTTGTCACGTTATGGGATTAAATACAGGTCAAAAAGTGACAGAACGAAATGTTTGGCACTAGCTTTGTAAATATAAAGAGTTAGTTAAATCATGAACTTAATTGTACCTTGTTTGATACGTTGATAATTCTGTCCTCACGTTTCTCCTCCTCATCCTACGATGTAGAATCAAAAATAGCAGAAGGCACTAAAGTATATATAATTTGCAACCCCACAAGCCCAGATAAAAACAAACTAAATCACTCACACCGTCCAGATTTAATGCCGAAGTACGGACAGTATCCGTCAACGTACGTCACCTGCGTAATTCAAAAAAAGAGCGGGAGGACCCCGCCGCACCGAAACGGAGCGAAACGATGCATTTTGAGACACAAACACTGTTTCTGAGGTTTAGATCCGCCAAAACGTTCCGCTGCATAGTTTTGAAAATCTCTCACTTAGATGCCCGGGGTAGACAGCCGTCCTCCGTGCCCATTAGATACAATCACCGCTAAGCTAACCTAGCATACTCGGAGCGCGATGACGTCATGACGCACGGGTCCATCCGCCACCGTAGATACAGAAGGATGTTTGAGAATAGTTCAGGCGAAGGGAGACAAAAGGAAACTGTAGATTTATAAATTATGCTAAGAAAACTACTCAAATATAGGCTACTTGCACCGCTCTCGTCACGTTTGGAGCGCAAATGGCAATGACAGAAATAGTAAGCCTATAATTGTTCAGAAATTAATTTGTGATATAGATATGATAAACCTACAAAATGCAAGCAAAAAATAAATAAAAAATAGCCCAAACTTAATATAGGCTATGTAAAAATATATAGGCTATATACAAGCAAGTTCACTATAATTCATTTCATTAAAAAAAAAAAATTACATTATTTAAATCACACACACACACAAATGATTAGTTGCATGACTTTTATTTTTACCTAAAATTATCTTAGTTTACATTATTTTGTATGTGGGCTACATTTAGTTCACTGTTGGTTATTCTGGGCACAAATATACTGAAAGTGGCATGTCTTTGCCATAAGTGGCCCATGTTTGTTTTGTCATAAATAGGCCATAGTTGATCATTTATAAGTGGGCCATATTTAGTTTCTGTCTGGTTTATCTGGAGATATGCCGGAAGTGACATATCTTTGCCACTAGTGGCCCATATCATGTTTTGCCACGTTTGGGCCATATTTGATATTTTGTATGTGGGCCCCATTTGGTTAACCTCTGGTTAGTCTAGGTCTAACCATGCAGGAAGTACCATACCTTTGCCATAAGTGGCCCATATAGGTTTTGCCACAAATGGGCCATAGCTGATAATTTATAAATGGGCCACATCTGGTTGACTTCTGGTTTATCTGGAGATATTATTACCGGAAGTGCCATACCTTTGCCATAAGTGGCCCATGTATGTTTGGCCATAAATGGGCCATAGCTGGTAATTTATAAATGGGCCACATCTGATTGACTTCTGGTTTATCTGGAGATATCAATGCCGGAATTGACATATCTTTGCCACTAGTGGCCCGTATAATGTTTTGCCATGTTTGGGCCATATTTGATATTTTGTATGTGGGCCCCATTTGGTTAACCTCTGGTTATTCTAGGTCTAACCATGCAGGAAGCACCATACCTTTGCCATAAGTGGCCCATATAGGTTTTGCCACAAATGGGCCATAGCTGATAATTTATAAATGGGCCACATCTGGTTGACTTCTGGTTTATCTGCAGCTATTATTACCGGAAGTGCCATACCTTTGCCATAAGTGGCCCATGTATGTTTTGCCGTAAATGGGCCATAGCTGGTAATTTATAAATGGGCCACATCTGGTTGACTTCTGGTTTATCTGGAGATATCAATGCCGGAAGTAACATATATTTGGCACTAGTGGCCCATATCATGTTTTGCCACGTTTAGGCCATATTTGATATTTTGTATGTGGGCCCCATTTGGTTCACATCTGGTTATTCTAGGTCTAACCATGCAGGAAGTACCATACCTTTGCCATAAGTGGCCCATATAGGTTTTGCCACAAATGGGCCATAGCTGATAATTTATAAATGGGCCACATCTGGTTGACTTCTGGTTTATCTGCAGCTATTATTACCGGAAGTGCCATACCTTTGCCATAAGTGGCCCATGTATGTTTGGCCATAAATGGGCCATAGCTGATCATTTATAAATGGGCCACATCTGTTTGACTTCTGGTTTATCTGGAGATATCAATGCCGGAATTGACATATCTTTGCCACTAGTGGCCCGTATAATGTTTTGCCATGTTTGGGCCATATTTGATATTTTGTATGTGGGCCCCATTTGGTTAACCTCTGGTTATTCTAGGTCTAACCATGCAGGAAGCACCATACCTTTGCCATAAGTGGCCCATATAGGTTTTGCCACAAATGGGCCATAGCTGATAATTTATAAATGGGCCACATCTGGTTGACTTCTGGTTTATCTGCAGCTATTATTACCGGAAGTGCCATACCTTTGCCATAAGTGGCCCATGTATGTTTGGCCATAAATGGGCCATAGCTGATCATTTATAAATGGGCCACATCTGTTTGACTTCTGGTTTATCTGGAGATATCAATGCCGGAATTGACATATCTTTGCCACTAGTGGCCCGTATAATATTTTGCCATGTTTGGGCCATATTTGATATTTTGTATGTGGGCCCCATTTGGTTCACCTCTGGTTATTCTAGGTTTAACCATGCAGGAAGTACCATACCTTTGCCATAAGTGGCCCATATAGGTTTTGCCACAAATGGGCCACATCTGGTTGACCTCTGGTTTATCTGCAGCTATTATTACCGGAAGTGCCATACCTTTGCCATAAGTGGCCCATGTATGTTTTGCCATAAATGGGCCATAGCTGGTAATTTATAAATGGGCCACATCTGGTTGACTTCTGGTTTATCTGGAGATATCAATGCCGGAAGTAACATATATTTGCCACTAGTGGCCCATATCATGTTTTGCCACGTTTGGGCCATATTTGATATTTTGTATGTGGGCCCCATTTGGTTCACCTCTGGTTATTCTAGGTCTAACCATGCAGGAAGTACCATACCTTTGCCATAAGTGGCCCATATAGGTTTTGCCACAAATGGGCCATAGCTGATAATTTATAAATGGGCCACATCTGGTTGACTTCTGGTTTATCTGGAGATATTATTACCGGAAGTGCCATACCTTTGCCATAAGGGGCCCATGTATGTTTGGCCATAAATGGGCCATAGCTGATAATTTATAAATGGGCCACATCTGGTTCACTTCTGGTTTATCTGGAGATATCAATGCCGGAAGTGCCATATCTTTGACACTTATGGCCCATGAAATGTTTACCTATGTGTGGGCCATATTTTATATTTTGTATGTGGGCCACATTTGGTTCACTTCTGGTTGTTATGAGAACAACCATGCCATAAGTGGCCCATGCGTGTTTTGCAATAAGTGGGCCATTGGTGGTTATTTTTTATATGGCCCACTTCTGGTTCACATCTGCTTCTATGGGCCACACCAATGCCACATGTGCCACATCTTTGCCGGATGTGGGCCACATCGGCTTGCTATCTGGGAGGGAAGAGCTAAAGTTTTAAAATGAAGTCAAATGTGATGTGGAACATGTTGACAGGATAGATGGGCTGAAGCAAATTATGACTGGGGCGCTTAGTAGAAGACGTCTGGATTACTCTAAAATTCAACCATTTATCAGTTGTGATATGCTGTGTGTCTGTTACATTGAGTATTATCAATAAGGTTGAGATGTAATACAATTGAGATAATACATGTATGCTAATTTTATTTTGTTTGTCTTCATAATTATTTATTCATTTATTGCATTGTCTGATAGTGCAATCATTTGAAACAGGTGAATGAATTGAATGCCCTGCCTCTCAAGGAACACCTTGTATAGACTACAACAACAATAGTAAAGATTGCGGCAGTGTAGAAAACAATTTTCTGTAACACTGTGGGCATTCACCTACGGAGCCCGCGAGGGGACATAACGAGATTTTTTTTAATTGCGAAATAACGCAATAGTTTTGCGAAATAACGCAATAGTTTTGCGAAATAACGCAATAATTATTGCGAAATAACGCAATAGTTTTGCGAAATAACGCAATAATTATTGCAAAATAACGCAATATTTGGGTAGAGAACGAGGCCACTTACAGCATCTACGGCGTATAGATACGCTATCATCCTCCACACACAATGGAGCATCAATGGGGGAAATTAATTTACCTTTATTTCGAATTGGGTTTAAAATACAAAGAATCAAAATTAGTGCTGGCCAACAGACATGGTATTAATGTAGCCTAGGCGAAACACAGCTTATTAGCCTACATATTACGTGGAAGCTGTGCGAGGTCTTGGAGGGTGTCCCAGAGTCCTGAGAGACGATCTTGGGACAGAGAATTGTTATAGGATTTCAGATTAGCACAGCCATGCCCCGAGATCAGGAGAGAGGGTCAATCCCCGACCGATGTCTAGCTGATTGTGGAGGTGTCAGCCCCAGATTCCTGCGTTGCGCAGCCCAATCCCATGGCCGATCATAGCCTACATAATACGTTCAGCACCTGCAACTTTCAGTCAGTCTCTCTGCACAAAACTGTCCTGAATTTACGATCATCTATCCACCAACCCGGGGGTTAATGTTGACGCTTGTCCCCAAATAGCTGCGTAAAGGCGGTGCGTCTTTACGCATCTTACCCACTACAGCTGCGCTAAGTGTCATTGGCACCAGCACGCGGACAGGCACCAGGTTCGTCCCAAATGCTCCAGCGCTTCCACCCATCCCGTCAAGGAGCGTTGGCTTCTCTTGAATTAAAAGTGTGGCCTGTCTGAGAACGTAAACGACCCTCTCCCTGCGCGCAACATCTTTGCCTCTGGATCATTGTGCACTCTTTTGGATCGGGAATTACCAGCGCCCAAGTCTACTAAATGCTGAACTTATGAATTCTTCAACTTGTCGTAAAAGTCAATATGTTAGATAAAGTTAGGTCCTCTGAAAAAGACTTCTTTGATGTCTCCTGGCTTGCCTTCTGGACACACCGTTTGAATCCAATTCCCTGAGGATAATGCACGTCTTCCTTTCTCATGCCTAAACCACTTGGCGTACATCCACCGTTTATCCCTGCTGTCCAGAACTGTGCACACAACTGTATAATTCTGGTTATGAATTCAACCAGAACCGCCAGGTCGGAGTATTCCTTACCCCTTGAGTGCCATTTAACCTACAGGAATACCATGTCTATTGGCCAACACTAATCTTAATTTTCTGTAATTTAAACCCAAGATCAATTAAATTCCCCCATTCATGCTCTTGACGGGATGGGTGAAAGCGCTGGAGCATTTCCAGACGATCCTGGTGCTTGTCCGTGCGCGCTGGTGCCTCTGACACAGCACTGTGCTGTGCTAATCTGAAATCCTATAACAATTCTCTGTCCCAAGATCGCCTCTCAGGACTCTGGGACACCCTCCAAGACCTCGCACAGCTTCCACGTAATACGTAGGCTAATAAGATGTGTTTCGCCTAGGCTACATTAATACCATGTCTGTTGGCCAGCACTAATTTTGATTCTTTGTATTTTAAACCCAATTCGAAATAAAGGTCAATTAATTTCCCCCATTGATGCTCCATTGTGTGTGGATGATAGCGTATCTATACGCCGTAGATGCTGTAAATGGCCTCGTTCTCTACCCAAATATTGCATTATTTCGCAATAATTATTGCATTATTCCGCAATAATTATTGCGTTATTTCGCAAAACTATTGCGTTATTTCGCAATAATTATTGCGTTATTTCGCAAAACTATTGCGTTATTTCGCAATAATTATTGCGTTATTTCGCAAAGTATTGTGAAATAACGCAATAAAAAAAAATCTCGTCACGTCCCCTCGCGGGCTCCGTATTCACCCCCTGATTACTTTGTTCTGACTAATTGGTTTGTCGGATCACAGCTTGTTCAGAATTGAATATGGTTTGGATGATGGATGTAGAGCTGTTTGTTTGATGACAGTTTTTAATTGATCAATTTCTTTGGAAAGTGAGTGAGAATTTTCTAATTAGATATCTAGATTGCCTTTGACAAGTGTCTGAATGTTTTATATATGTATACACTACTGTCTATCTCTAAATCAAATTGAGATAATGCTGTACTAAGATCCAGTGTTAATTATAAGAATTTGTAATCTATAAAACTTCATTTGTGTAGCACAATGTTACAAAATGCTTAACAGTGCAAGAAATTATAAAATATTTTATACTTACTAGAACAATGGGCTCAGAAAACTGACTTGGAAGCATGCTGAAGTTATATGCAAATGCATATTATGCAAAATGAACTTTTGTTATCTTTTAAGCTGATTATGGTGGTTTTCCTATAGTTAAGGAACTTGGCGTGTTTTTTTGAGCGATTCACGCATGTCTGAGGAATCCTGGTGCAAAACCGTAAGCGCCTGGGAACCCATCTCCAGATATCGAGCCAGGCTGATGATCAGAATCAACTGGCTGAAGGACGAACCAATCCTCATGCATGTATTTCTTGTAGAGATAATGCAGACACCGGAAGAACCGGAAATACACTTCATAAATAGTAATAGTTTTGGTGTGGCTCTTTGATCTCCAAGTCCAGCTCTCTAAACAGAATGTATTGAATGGGGGTCGAACAAAGAAGTAACAGCTTTATAGATCTGATTCGATACCTTTGTTTCATCTCTTGCTGCTCAACTAATTGGGCCATTCTTGGTTGACAAGATTGACTTTTATTCCCAATATGATTCCGTTGTTTTTATTCCCTTGAGGCAAAAATACATTAAGGGGACTTTTTCTTCCAATTTTTCTCTTGTCTCATTCCATTCTGATATAATTCAAATAAAAGCCTCCTTCTCTAAGATGCTCGTAAATTCACAGGGAAAGAAAATCATTATTTTCTCATAAATGTGTTGATATTACCCTCATAGGGCAGGCTCCATGTAAAAGCAATTTATGAGGTTGGTTATCTAACCCATATTTCACCTGAAAGCTCCTTTGTGTTCCGATTGGCTCATCCATGTTGTTGGTAATGCCATTTCATTAACAGAAGACACAGGGACGAACAACAGATTTTCCTCACTTGTCTTTGTGCTAAGGGAAGAGGTAAAGAGTGACCGGCTGCAGTTTCTTGTCTTTTTTTTTTGTCTTGATTTTTAATGGAAGAGTGTCATCACCACTGGAATGCTTAAAAAGTAGTTTGTAATAGACATTATAGTCCCCGCTAGCCTGGCTAACGCCAGACTAAAGTCACAAGAGATATTTAGTCTGGGGACCACCAATTAATTTTCTCGTAGGAGAGGTGTGGTTTACGATTGTCCATAGTCGTTTATTGAGCGCTAGATGGTGTGGCGTCTGCTGCTGTCATGTTGAATCCGTAAATAAACTTATTTTTTTTTTATCCGTAAACAAACTACAAACCTCCGTATGTCGCGATCTTGTCCTTTCGGTCATTACCCAAATCTCATGACCATAGGTGAGGGTGGGAACGTAAATTGATCGGTAAATCGAGAGCTTTGCCACTTGACTCAGCTCCCTCTTCACCACAACAGTCCGATACAGCGACCGCATCACTGCTGACGCCGCACCGATCTGTCTATCGATCTCACGCTCCAACCGACCCTCACTCGTGAACATGACCCCGAGATACTTGAACTCCTCCACTTGAGGCAAGGACTCCCCACTGACCTGAAGCAGGGAAACCACCTTTTTCCGGTGGAGAACCATGGCCTCAGATTTGGAGGTACTGATCCTTATCCCGGCCGCGTCACACTCGGCTGCAAACCGCCCCAGTGCGCGCTGAAGGTCCTGATTTGATGAAGCCAACAGAACAACATTGTCTGCAAACAGCAGAGATGATATTCTGAGGTTCCCAAACCGGACACCCTCCGGAAATTCTGTCCATATAGGTAATGAACAGAACCGGTGACAAAGGGCAGCCCTGGCGGAGGCCAACACGCACCGGGAACAGGTCTGACTTACAGCCGGCAATGCGAACCAAGCTCCTGCTGCGGTCATACAGGGAACGGACAGCCCTTAGTAGAGGGCCCCGGACCCCATACTCCCGGAGCACCCCCCACAGGGCACAACGAGGGACATGGTCGAACGCTTTCTCCAGATTCACAAAACACATGTGGATTGGATGGGCGAACTCCCACAAACCCTCGAGCACCCGATGAAGGGTATAGAGCTGGTACAGTGTTCCACGACCAGGACGAAAACTGCATTGTTCCTCCTGGATCCGAGGTTTGACTATTGGCCGGATCCTCCTCTCCAGCACCCTGGAGTAGACCTTACCAGGGAGGCTGAGGAGTGTTAGCCTGGAAAAATCACCCCCTGCGTCGAATCCATTTCCCACAGCGGTAGATACGCAAGCAGGAGGCGGGGTAAACCAATCAGCGAAGGGCGGGCGTCTGCTGTTGATGTGGAGTTATTAGCGGTTTTGCGTTAATATTTGCGCAGGATTATGAATAACGAAACTCACCTACTGTCGATGTGTTTTTTGGTCATTTACCGCCGACTGGAGACACGCTTTCTCTCTTTCGCGCATCGTTCGTAGATTGTTATTGAGGGGACTTCCGCGTCCCGTGAGTGACGTTGCTCGCTAACAACACGCCACGGCAAATAAACGAATCTGATTGCACGTGAACTGATTGATTTTGCGGAAGCCGCGAACGAGGACGGGGTGACCAGACTGATCCCCCGCTGGATACAAAAATACAGAGGGGAATCATTCTGGTCCCACCAGGCTAGAGGAGTGTGATCCCTCTGTAATTGGAGCACACCGTCCGATCCCCCTTCTTAAAGAGCGGGACCACCACCCCGGTCTGCCAATCCAGAGGCACTTTCCCCGACCGCCACGCAATGTTGCAGAGGCATGTCAACCAAGACAGTCCTACAACATCCAGAGACTTAAGGTACTCGGGACAAATCTCATCCACCCCCGGAGCCCTGCCACCGAGGAGCTTTCTAACCACCTCGTTGACTTCAGCTTGGGTGATGGACGAGCCCCCCTCCGAGTCCCCAGCCTCTGCCTCCTCATCGGAAGACGTAACGGTGGGATTGAGGAGATCCTCGAAGTACTCCTTCCACCGCCCGACCACATCCCCAGTCGAGGTCAGCAGCCCCCCACCCGCACTGTAAACAGTGTTGGTGAAGCACTGCTTCCCCCTCCCAAGGCACCGGATGGTTTGCCAGAATCTCTTTGAGGCCGACCGATAGTCCTCCTCCATGGCTTCTCCAAACTCCTCCCAGACCAGAGTTTTTGCCTTTGCGACTGCACGAGCCGCAGCACACTTGGCCTGCTGGTACCTCTCAGCTGCCTACGGAGTCCCACAAGCCAACAAGGCCAGGTAGGACTCCTTCTTCAGCTTGACGGCATCCCTTACTTCCAGGCACCACCACCGGGTTCGGGGGTTGCCGCCGCGACAGGCACCAGAGACCTTACGGCCACAACTACGAGCAGCCGCATCGACAATGGAGGAGGAGAACATGGTCCACTCGGACTCCATGTCCCCAACTTCCCTCGGAATCTGAGTGAAGCTCTTCCGGAGGTGGGAGTTGAAGACCCTACTGACAGAGGGACCCAACAGACCCTCACAACACGTTTGGGCCTGCCAGGTTTTGTAGGCCGAGACGACGGTGAAAGACCTGTCCCCGACCCGAAGGCATAGGGACGCGACCCTGTCGTTCACCGGGGTGAACTCCAACACGTGACGGCTGAGCTGGGGGGCTATAAGCAAACCCACCCCATCCCGCCACCTCTCCCCACGGGCAACTCCAGAAAAATGGAGCGTCCAGCCTCTCTCCAGGAATTGGGATCCTGCAAGTTTGATAAATGAGGGCCAGCAGTAATAAAATCATTAAGTTGGATAAAGACAAGTTTTCTTTTAAGATTTTGTTTAAAAATGGCAAGTTGGATACCGGTCTAAATTTGTTAAAATTATTACAGTCCAAATTGGTCTTCTTCAGCAGGGGCCTCACCACCGCCCCCTTAAAGGCAGCAAGGAAAACCCCTGTCTGAAGAGAGCAATTCATCATCTGTAAAAGTTCGTCTTTAAAGGATTCATACAATGTTTTAAAAAAAACGCGTTGAGACCGGGTCTAAAAGACATGTGGTGGGCCTCACTGAAGAGAAAACTTTATCTAGCATCTCAGCATTAACCTGGACAAAACTGTGCAGTGTTTCTTTTGGAACAAGTACACAAGTAGACAACCAGATGTATTTAAAGCCGTGTTACTTTGGTTAGATAAAATGATAGTGTCTATCTTTCCCCTGAAGTGGTCTGCAAACGCCTCACAGAGTGCGTCTGTGGGGTTTAAATTAGGTCTGTTAAAATTAGGATTTAAAACATTTTCTATTGTTGAGAATAAGACTTTTGGATTATTTTTGTGGTTGGTGATTATTGTGGAAAATAATTTATTTCTTGCTTAGTTATGCTCTTGGCTTTTAAACAGGCCAGGGCGTAGCAACATGTGGCAGTGATCAATTTGAATGTCATTAACACCAGTGGCATTGGGTCCAGCCTTCATTCTTCTCACTGCCTAAACCATAGTAATTGAATCAAGAGGCAGTCACTGTTGGAGAGATCCTGGTCAAGCAAACAAAAGGATAATTAACATCACCAATTACTTTGTATTTACAGGAGGGTCTGAGGGAACAAGACCATATACAAAGCAATTTGCTGTGGAGATGACGCAAGAATAAATAAATGGGAACAACCTTTTGTTCCCCTGGCTGCTGGAGAACGGACCACCAGTGTACGTATACAGATGAAAATTAGAATCGTCCATCCATCCATCCATTTTCCTCCGCTTTATCCGGGTCGCGGGGTAGCAGTCTCAGCAGAGATGCCCAGACTTCCCGATCCACACACACCTCCTCCAGCTGTTCTGGGGGGACCCCGAGACGACACCAGGCCAGCTCGAAGACATAGTCCCACCAGCGTGTCCTGGGCCTTCCACGAGGTCTCCTCCCAGTGGGACATGCCTGGAACACCTCCCGAGGGAGGCGACCAGGAGGCATCCGGAACAGATGCCCTAGCCACCTCAGCTGGCTTAAAATTAGAATCGTGAAAACATTTATTTCTGCAACTACACTTAAAATGTGAAACTAATATGATATAGACCCATGTCATGCAAAGTGACATGTGTGAAGCCTTTGTTTTAATGTTGATGTTGAAATCTAAAATTCAGAAAATTAGAATATTGGGAAAAGGGATCATATTGTTGGCTCAAAGTGTCACTTTTTCATCAGATAATAAACCAAAACACCTGCAAAGGGTATCTGAGACTTAAATGGTGTCTCAGTGGTTCAGTAGAATTCACCATCATGGGGGAGACTGCTGACCTGACAGTTGTGCAAAAAACCATCATATGCACCCTCCATAAGGAGGGAAAGGCTCAAAAGGTAATAGCAAAAGAAGTTGGATGTTCTTAAAGTGCTGTATCAAAGCACATTAATAGAAAGTTGGAAGGAAAAAGTGTGGAAGAAAAAGGTGCACAAGCCGCAGGGATGAGCGCAGTCTGGAGCGGATTGTCAGGGAAAGGCCATTCAAAAGTGTGGGGGACCTTCACAAGGAGTGGACTGAGGCTGGAGTCAGTGCATCAAGAGCCTCCACACGCTGACAGATCCTGGACATGGGCTTCAAATGTCGTATTCCTCTTGTTAAGCTGCTCCTGAACTACAAATAACGTCAGAGGCGTTCTTGTGTGGGCTAAAGAACGAAAGACCTGGTCTGTTGTTCAGAGGTCTAAAGTTCTCTTTTCTGATTAGAGCAAATTTTGCATCTCATTTGGAAACCAAGGGGCCAGAGTCTGGAGGACGAAAGGAGGCACACAATCCAAGATGCTTGAAGGCCAGTGTGAAGTTTCCACAGTGATGATTTGGGGAGCCATGTCTTCTGTTGGTGTTAGTCCACTGTGCTTTATTAAGTACAAGGTCAACGCAACCGTCTACCAGGAGATTTTAGAGACTTCATGCTTCCTTCAGCAGACCAGCTTTATGAAGACGCTGACTTCATTTTCCAGCAGGACTTGGCACCTGCCCACACTGCAAAAAGGACCAAAACCTGGTTAAATGACCATCAGATTACAGTGCTTGTTTGGCCAGAAAACTCACCTGACCTGAACCCCATAGAAATCTATGGGGCATTGCCAAAAGTAAGATGAGACTATATAGAGGGGCGTAAGACCGCATCCTGGTCTTCCATAACACCTCAGCAGTGCCACAGGCTGATAGCACCCATGCCACGCCGCATTAAGGCAGTAATTCAAGCAAATGGGCCCAAAATAAATGCTAAATACATATATGATTATAGTTTTCAGAGGGCTCACATTTCTCTGTTTAAAATAATTTTGTTATGGATTTCATGTAGTATTCTAATTTTCAGAAATTTGGATTTTGGGGTTGTTACAAGCCATAATTTTCCAAATTAAAACAAGGCTTGACATATGTCACGTTGCATGCCATGAGGCTATATTATATATTAGTTTCACATTTTAAGTTGTATTACAGAAAAAATTAACTTTTTCCCGATATTCAAATTTTCCGAGTTTCACCTGTAGATGGGAGCAACATCCGGGAACTTTTACTGAGCAACGCCCCCTTTTTGGGGAATTGAGAGTTAAACATTGGATTAGTGTGCATGTGGAAAAAGGAATATTTCTCATTCTGGGGATAAAATATTCCAAACCAGTGATAAGAACGTGAGGAAAATTACCATTCTTGATTACGGACACATCAACCTACTGTCAGCTCCACATTGTGGCCGTGCATTATGCACTTTGTGTAACGTCTTTAATCGGTAAATAGGGCGGCACGATAGCACAGAGGTTAGTGCTTCCGCTTCACAGCTAGAAGGTCCTGAGTTTGATTCCCACCAGGGACGAGGCCTTTCTGTGTGGAGATTGCATGTTCTCCCCATGTCTGCGTAGGTTTCCTCCAAGTACTCCGGTTTCCCTTATCACTAAAAACATGTATAATAGGTGAATCCTCCAGCCAGGTCCTTCTGACCATCAGCCTGGCTCCACATCATTGAGCAACCTGGGACAACGATGCCATCAAAGGATGGGTCAAATGCAGAGGACAAATTTCCCTACGGGGACAATAAAGTATACAAACAAACAAACTTGTTCAGCGTTTGAAATGATCGATTTTAAAACGCACATTAACATTGGTATTAGCAGCTAGTAGGTTCTCATAAGCTACAAAACTACATCGTGGGCTGTATGATTTTTATTTAACAACAATATGAAAGTGACAGACTAAAAGCTGAAGCTGTAGTGACATTTGTTACGACCAGCTCGAGGCCGCAACAGAACAAGGAAGACGAAACCTTGTAAAAGTGCACAAAGGAAGGGTTTATTTACAAAAGGGCTAAGGACACGTAACAAAACAAGATTAAGGCTAACAAAAGATAACTAAACTAAAATGTGCATGAGGAGTTCGTGAGCTAATGGGGAGCAGCCGCGACCGGGGGCGAGGAGGTACACCCAAGTGAGCGCGGAGGAGGAGCCAACATGGTGCGCGCACCTGCACAACGTTTTTCAATGCCCCTGCGGCCAACCGGAGAGGAGCCCTCCGCACTCAGCGCAACGCCCAACACCTGTGCAGAGGAGGCAGAGAGAGGAGCAACCACAACAGCAGAGGCCCCGCCCCCACAGGACCCCAAGCTACGACCCGGGGTCGTAACACATTATAAAGCAACCGGCAAAAAAGTTACCCAGGCGAATGTCAAAGACAAGTCATGATCACAGTGGATTTAGCAGCTCAGTTTTAAAACGTCAACTGTTTTCTCTGTGAATTATTTGAAGCAACAGGTCACTTCCATGGCTTCCTTTTCACGTTCAATAATTAAATAAAACAAAACAAACAAAACATTTTCATATGGAAATTAAACGTTCTCAGACGATCTTTCCTCCTTCATTCCTATACGGGAATGAAGGAGGCTTCTATTTGCCCCCCGCGTTAACCTTTTGGTGCCACTTATGTGACGTAGACGTTGCCCCCATCTACATGAAACCCATAGCCAAAATAGCAAGAAAAAAAAAAGTACTAATACACCTTGAACTTTTGCACATTTTGTTATGTTAACAATCCTAATTTTTTACTGAACGTTCACACACAAGTAACAGACAACTGTAAAGTGAAAGCAAAATTATACATGATTCTGTTATTTTTCAAAAAAAGTGAAAAGTGGGGCGTGCATAAGTATTCATACAGCATTTTGCAGTAAATTGCTTTTATAACATTCCTAATGACTGCAGAATGTTCACACCTTGCCCTAACCATTAAATTGAGGCCACTTATGCGTAATCTACTCTCGGTATAATTACAGCTGTTCTGTGAGGGCCTCAGAGCTATGGTTGGAGTGTGGTGGTCACTAAACAACATTATGAAGGCCAAGGAGCACACCAGAGAGGTCAGGGATAAAGTTGTGGAGAAGTTTAAAGCAGCGTTAAGTTATACAAAGATTTCCCAAGATTTGAACATCTCACGGAGCACTGTTCAATCCATCATTCGGAAATGGAAAGAGGGATAACACCACTGCGAACTTACCAAGACACGGCCGTTCACGTAAACCAACAGACCGAATAAGGAGAGCACTGGTCAGAAATGCAACCAAGTGCCCCAAGATAACTCTGGAGGAGCTGCGACGTACTGCCGCTGAGCTGGGGAATCTGTACATAAGTCGTATTCTACACAAATCTGGCCTTCATGGACGAGTGGCAAGAAGAAAGCCATTATTGAAAGCCAGATTGAAGTTTGCTAGAAGTCATATGGAGGACACAGCTACCATGTGGAAGAAGGTGCTTTGGACAGATGAGACAAAGATTTTACTTTTTGGCCGAAATGCAAAACGTTAAGTATGCCACAAACCTAACACTGCACATCGTCCTGAGTGCACCATCCCCAGTGTCAAATATGGTGGGGGGAGCATCATGCTATGGGGCTGCTTTTCCTCAGCGGGGACTGGGAAGATTGTAAGAATAGTTGGGAAGATGGATGGAGTCAAATATAGGGACATTTTGGAGAAAAACCTGCTGGAGTCAGCAAGAGAATTGAGGCCTTTTCAGCTCTGCCCATACATTTTCAACTGGATTTAGATCAGGACTAAGTTTTTTCCACTTCAAAAGATTGACTTTGTTATCCTTAAGCCATGTTGTAACCAGTTGGGCAGTATGCTTTGGGAATTGTCCATTTGGAAGACCCATCTGTGCCCAAGCTTTAACTTCCTGGCTGATGTCTTGAGATGTTGCTCCAATTTTACCACATAGTGTTCTTTCTTCATGATGTCGTCTATTTTGTGAAGTGCACCAGTCCCTCCCGCAGCAAAAAAAAACCCACAGCATGATGCTGCCACCCCTGTATTTCCATGTTGGGATGGTGTTGTGAAGCTGCAAGATTCCCCCTTTTTCCTCCAAACACGATGATGGTCATTATGGCCAAAAAATTCATTGTTTCCCCCGTCAGACCACAGGAAATGTGTCCAAATAAAAAAAAAATTGCGCAAACTCCAAACTGGCTTTTTTATGTTTCTTTTGGAGTACGAGCCACTTCCTGGCAGAGTACCCTCTCAGGCCTTGTCAGTACAGTACTTGTTTCACTCTGAAAAATGACAAACTCTTACCAGTTTCAGCCAGTATCGTCATCAGGCCTTTTGCATTTGTTCTTGGGTTGATATTCACATTTTAGACCACAGCACGTTCATCTCTGGGACACAGAACCCGGCCTCTTTCTGATCTGTATGATGGCTGGTCATTTCCATCATTGTTTTAAAGGGTAACAGAGTTTAAAAATGTTCATATTTTGTATTTTCCTCCCCCTACATGTTCCAGAAATGTCCTAATGTGTAGAATGACCCCAGACCTATTCACCACAACTGCCTCTAATATCCTGCACTGTCACTCAAAAAGGTGTTAATTCGGGTCCGAATTGCCGTCATGCAGGAGCTCAATATAGGCGTGTAACGATCCGAAGTACTTGACAGGGGTTGTTTAAATGCTGACGTTAGCGGTACTTGCAAAAGGCTGCTTTTCTTCTTAGTAGAAGTGATATTCACATTCGGATGAGATGCGGTTTTAAGTGCGTTAACATGTTAGATGTGTTGCCTGCCACATACCCGATCTCCGTGGATCAATGTCGGCATACAACTTTGGATTTATCCACTCGTCTATCCCCGTTATGTATTTTAACAGGGAAGCCAAAGTGTTCCCAAACAGGAGAACGCAGTGAGGTGGGAGGGTCTTCAAGCTCTGGCTTCTCTTTCGCTGTTGCCATGATGCCATTTCTCACAGCTGCTCGTGCAGCTCTACTGTCACTCAATAGCGTCTGTGTGGAAACTCACCTAGGAACTTTGTTCCGCTGCGCTTAATATCACGCTAATAATAAATGAATATTATTTAATGAAAAAAATACACCGAAACGGTATGCAAGTGGACCGAACCAAACAGGCCGAACCGAAACGGTTCAATACATCTCCGTGAACCGTTACACCCCTCACACCAGATAAAACCCCAGGTGTAGACTGCGCAAAGAGGCCAATGAGACAAACCAGCACATAACTGCAGGGTGTAAGATGCTGGAAGCTTAGGAACACGAGAAACTAGAGAAATACCAGGGGCTCAGAGAAGAGCGGAGAGGGTCTTGAGGGTGAAGGCATCAGTGGTACCCATGGTCGTTGGGGCACTCGGTGCAGTGACCCCCAAACTGGAGGAGTGGCTACAGCAGATCCCAGGAAATACATCATGCTCTGATAGTGGCCTTCAGCTCTTCTGCATTGTTGGGTCTGGCGTATTGCATAGATTTCTATGGGGTTAAGATCAGGCAAGTTTGCTGGCCAATCAAGAACAGGGATACCATGGTCTTTAAACCAGGTACTGGTAGCTTTGGCACTGTGTGCAGGTGCCAAGTCCTGTTGGAATCTGCATCTCCATAAAGTTGGTCAGCAGCAGGAAGCATGAAGCGCTCTAAAACTTTCTGGTAGACGGCTGCGTTGACCCTGGACCTCAGAAAACAGTGGACCAACACCAGTAGATGACATGGCACCCCAAACCATCACAAACTTTACACTGGACTTCAAGCAACGTGGATTCTCTGCCTCTCCTCTCTTCTTCCAGACTCTGGGACCTTAATTTCCAAAGGTAATGCAAAATTTACTTTCATCAGAAAAAATAACTTTGGACCACTCAGCAGCAGTCCAGTCCCTTTTGCCCAGGCGAGATGCTTCTGACGCTATCTCTTGTTCAAGAGTGGCTTGACACAAGGAATGCGACAGCTAAAACCCATGTCTTGCATACGTCTGTGTGTGGTGGTTTTTAAAGGACTGACTCCAGCCGCAGTCCACTCTTTGTGAATTTACGCCACATTGAATGGGTTTTGTTTCCCGATCCTCTCCAGGGTGAGGTTATCCTTTTTGCTTGTACATTTTTTTTTCTACCACATCTTTTCCTTCCCTTTGCCTCTCTATTAATGTGCTTGGACACAGAACTCTGTGAACAGCCAGCCTCTTTAGCAATGACCTTTTGTGTCATGCCCTCCTTGTGCAAGATATCAATGGTCGTCTTTTGGACAACTGTCAGCAGTCTTCCCCATGATTGTGTAGCCTACAGAACTACTGAGACCATTTAAAGGCCTTTGCAGCTGTTTTGAGTCAATTATCGGATTAGAGTGTGGCACCAGGTGTCTTCAAAATTGAACCTTTTCACAATATTCAGATTTTCTAAGATACTGATTTGGGGTTTTCAGTTATAAACATCAAAAACATTAAACACTTGAATGTATATATTATACAAGTTTCACTCTTGAATGGATGTATACATTATAAAAGTTTCACTTTTTGAATGGAGTTACTTAATTAAATCAACTTGTTCATGATATTCGAATTATATGACGAGAACCCGTATGATAACTTATACTTTTTTCACTCATTTTGTCCTGAGGTCGGCAGCTTTCACACAACACATGCTCCACTCCAGAGGAGGGAAAATGCTGCATCAAATCCACCTGTTTAATCTTTTCAGGGCACAGCAGTGCAATGCTATTCTCTCCATTATAATTTGGCTTAGACGTGTAGCGTGAACACAGCTAATTCTCCAGCATTCTCCAGCTCACAGAGCTACATCTTACACCTCAGCAGGGCGTAACCAATAACTGAAAATAATGTATGAGAGGAAAAAAAAATACTGGCTGAACAGCTGGAGATGATGGAGGAAAAAATGAGGCAATGTTTCTGGATGAAAAGAGGTTTAAAGAAAGAAAGTGTTGAGGCAAAGGCTGGTGGGTCTTGTGCGCTGGGTGGCATTAGTAGGGAAAGCCTCTCCACTTGGGCAGATAAGAGATGGCTCTGGCCAATGATGTGGAATGGTTCTGATTGGCTGACCCTGATCCCCTGGCAGACTGAGGCAAGCTTTTCTGTCGAGGCCTGGGGCACAACCGTAACACTGTCGGATATTTCAGACTTCACTCCAACAAGCGTGACTACTGCGGGATAGCTACCCTAACCCAAGCCCTATATGCTCAATGTGTAATCTGCACTTTGATAACACTAAAACAAAATTTGTTTTTACTAGTAAACCTTATTATGACTTTCAACTTTGAGTAATTAAGGTTAAGGTTATGTGTGCTTTATTGTAGGGAAATGTGTTCCTTTGCATTTGACCCATCCTTCGATGTCGCTGTGGCAACTCGTAAGGAACAGTGGGCGCCCTGAGTGCAGTGCAGGGACCCATCTCCAGCTGTAGAGGCAGGCTAATGGTTAGAATCACTTGCTGTATACAGCAACAGTAGGATTACAGTAGCTACACCATTGAAGTTTTTGGTTTAAATATTACTTTTGACATATATATGAGAACCGGGAACTGGTTCCTATTTGAAACCGGTTCCTAAAAGTCCGGTTCCGGAACCGTTAGGAAGACGTTTGTATTTTGATTCTTTTTTCGATTCCTAATGCCGGCGATGCGGCCCGCACAGCGGCGTCGGAAGCGTTTGGAAGGTGGGGGGGGGGGGGGGGGGGTAAAGATAAAACTGAGTCAAGGGGTAAAGGAAGCAAACATTTATCCGTCAAATGAATAATTCAGATATTATTTGGTTAAGTTAGACTCCAGACAGCGAGGTTTAACAGGCGTATTGAACACTCGTGCTAGCCCGGTGCAGTTTCCCCAAACTCACGCTAAAATTGTTTTTCATCACTCGCTTTAAAAATACATCCAAAACTGATGTTCCTTACCTTAAAGTTATTGGTCAGGCCCTTTGTACCGATGAAGAAGGGAAACACGCTGTCCACCTGCCGAGGACCGCGAAAAATCCTGCTCCTCCATGTGATAATCCGTGAAAAACTCAGAAGACACGAGTGTCCTTGTGCACAGCTACTCAAAGCGGAGCGTATATGCGGCGCGGAGCAACGCGATACTGGCACGGATAGTGCCAACAAATATTGTCTTTTATGCGAAATAAGGCGCGGGTCATATTTTATTGTTTGCCCTTGGGGAGCCTATTGAAAAGGTCCAGTCTAAACTAGTAAATGTAAAGTCAATGAAAATTCACTTTGTGAAAGTGGAGGGGACTTCCGGCGGAAAAAATAAAATAATTACTCCGCGGAAAAAAAAATACTGTTCCTTGTTTTTTAATTTCATTTGTTTTTATGTAAAGCAGGAAAAGTACTTAAGAAATTAAATTTGATTTTGATTTGAAGTCACCTGGCAAATAAAAAATGGCCTGTGTAAAGGCCTTTTCAAATAAAAAAAATATGTTTTTTTTTTCTCTCCTGCACCTCAAATCAGAATCAGAATCAGAAACAGAATAGGTTTATTGCCAAGGTATACAAACTAGGAATTTGTCTCGGTGCAAATGTGCGACATAGAACATATAACACAGATTTAAGATAAAAAAGAAGCTAAGAACATTAAACTATAAGGCTATAAGCGCATGCATAAAACATATTAAATAAATAAGATAAAATAAAGTGGCATATGGTAAGACAACAACAATTTGACAATGAACAACAGCGGGATTGTATATACAGATGTGCAGCATATAAAGTGATATTAAGTGTTATAAAGTGATAGCAGCGGGTCTAAGTGTGGACACACCGCAAAGTGCAAGTGCAGATACATCCATGAGTTCGTAACTAAGCTACAAAGAATTGGAATCGAGAATTGTTTAGAACAGGAATCGATAGTGAGAATCGGAACCGGAATCGTAAAAATGCAAACGATGCCCAACCCTAGTTGTAGTGCAGGTGGAAGACAGATCTGTTATTGTGGATTATGCAGATTAAATTAAGCTTTGTCAACAGAGTACTGACGAGGGATCAGATGTGTGACAGTCAGTAGATGAACAGTTTTAAGGACAACTAATTAAATCACAAATGACAGGAGAGGATTGAGGACACGGTGAGTGCAATGATTTTCATGTTAAATGTGTAGTGTTAAAGTTTTGTCTGTACATTGGACCTTGTACTGTGCTATGGGCTTCCTCACTCTCAAAGAAATATACCAGACTTAACATCTTAGGGTAATTTCCCTATCATGTTTGATGTAAGCGCTCCTTCCATATCTAGACCACCTAAACCTACCGCCGCTGAGGCTGGTATTGCTTCTCATGAACATAACACTGAAATTAAATCATTATTTAAAGGTAAAAAATCATCAGCTGAAGTGTACCAGCTATGTAGCATGCAGAGGCCCGGAGATCTGTAATGAGATTGGTAGTTCTATTAAAAGAAAATTCAAAGATTCAAAGATGTTTTATTTGTTAAACCATTTGTGAATGATTTGAAATTATATTTCTCTCATCCTTGATTGTGGAACGGGGGGCGTGGAGAGTGAGGGTTGGGAGTGCAGGGAGGGCAGGGAAGGCAGGTAGTTCAGCTTCCTGATGGCCTGCTGTATGAAACAGTTCTTCAGTTGACTGGAGCTGCCCCCCCCCCCCCCCCCTTCGGTTGTTTTTGCATGTTGACAGTAGTTTTCTTAAAATAGCCATTGATGCTCATATCAGGCACTCTTTAGTCTTCTTGGACAACAAGAAAGGGTAAATAAATTGAAAAAGTCTCAGAGGTCTTGACCGTGCTGCCTAAGCGGTCACCATCTTTCCGGATCTCTGTACAGCAGCATGTTTAAAGCAAGCAGGGACAGTGCCATGTGCTAAGATACCATTGATGATGTCAACAACAAATGGTGTTTCAATGGTAGCTTGCACTAAAGTGATTCCTACGGCCAGCTAATTCCCTCAAAAGGGGCAGACTATAACAGGCTCATAATTATTATTAGTTATTATTATGAATTCATTATTTATTATTATTATAATTAACAGTACAAGAAAAAGTGATGGATGGGTCAAAGGTTCATTACATGGAGTTAATATTTATTGACCAGGTTCAGGAGCAGGACCACGCCTCAACCAATCACCCTCTGCATACCAACCACTCCTGCATTCACCTTACCACGCCTCTAATTAACCATGAGCCTGTATATACTCCCCAGGCCAAGCCTTCATTCCTGTCTGTTTGAAACTGTCGACCCCACCCTCCCTCCCTCTACATCTGTTTTATTTTTCAGCGCTGATTCTCCTGCTTCAAGGGGGTCCTGACGAGCTGGGTTCATTTGAGACGGAGCCCCCACCCACAGTCTCGCCCAGTTCACTCTACACTTCTAAACATAATTAAATTCCTAAATTGCACTTTGTTGTGGCGTGGTCCGTGCTAGTGAAATACTGTACATAAAATCAAATGGGGCAAAGGTGATAAACAGCAACCTTTCATCTGTAAACTGGCATTTTAGAATAACTGTATAACACCCCACAAAACCAGGACAGCACATATTGATCCATTGCAAAACACTATCAAGACGTATGGAAACCCAGAACGTTGTTGATTTATACTTCTCATATTTTGGTGATTCCAGTAAATAGTCATATTCTATGTGTATGTGCTCGACATATTGTTATTTTTCTATCTAAAGACAACATAGTAAAAATTCCATGTCCACAAAACTGGGAACTTCAATGGATGAAATTGCTGAGGAGGAGTGTACTGTATGTTGGGCTAGCTCTTAGGGGTTTAACAGTGTGACAAGATGGTGTATGGGTCAGAATGCATGAGGGACAGATGAGACTGGATTCCAGGTTCACGTTTCAGCAGGATTTATTCTGGCTGAAGTAAATGTATTTGTAAAGCAGTGTGTAACTGTTGTGGTCCTGTCCGGCCACTCCCTTCTCTCTCCATCTCCCCCTCCCCTTTGTGTGTTTACCTTGTTTGTCGGTTCCTGGGCGGTTCCCTCGTTACTCACCTGCTGTGCTCCACACCTGTATCTCATCATGCAATCAACTCTATAGAAAAGGCCACCAGACCGCCACTCCTCTGCCAGTTTGTTCCGTCATCCATCCGGTGATCGTCTATCAGGCTTTTGAACTATTTTGCAAGACCTTTTTTGATGCCTAGCACTAACTTGCGTTTTTCCGTGTTCTGTTCAGTTGTTTTGTGGTCCAAAATGCTGCGGCTCGTGTCCTGACCAGATCCGGGAAATACGACCACATTAGTCCAGTGCTCCGGTCTCTGCACTGGCTTCCTGTTGCTCAGAGAATAGAGTTTAAAACAGCCCTACTTGTGTATAAATCTCTTCATGGTCGGGCACCGAAGTACATCTCTGACATGTTGGAGCCGTATGAACCACCTCGGGCCCTGAGATCCTCAGGGAGGGGTCTCCTGGTGGTTCCCAGAGTCACCACCAGCACGGTGAGGCTCCTTTTCAATTTCATGCAGCAAAAGTCTGGAACAGCCTCAGTGAGGACATGAGACAGGCTTCAACCCTGAATATTTTTAAGTCCAGGCTGAAAGGACACCTTTTTACTGTTGCCTATGGTGATTGATTATTTTTTTATTTTTAACAAATTTTAGTATGTACGTATGCGTGCATGTGTATGTGCACGCATGTATATGTATGTATGTGTGTGTGTGTGTGTATGTATATATTTTATGTAATTTTATAAATGAATTTGTTTTTGATTGTGTTTTTAAATGTTTCTTTTTTTTGTGTGTGTTTGGTGTTGCTGTGAGTCACATTGAGTTGTCATGTACATGAAATGTGCCATACAAATAAACTTGCCTTGCCTTGTTGGAGCCAGTTCCTGTACCACTGCCATCTGTCCTCTGTCTGTGTCTCCGTCTGGATCATCCACCGAGTACCCATCTCCACCTACCTGCCTTGCCGCCCAGGATCACTCATCCCTCACCCCCATCAACTTGCGTGTTTGTGTAATAACTGGGTCTGCCAGTTCTTGTATACAACAGTAACGACAGCACAATGTGGATATTAGGTATAACTTGGTCACCAGAAGAATCACACAAGTAAATAAATTAAACACATAAATGTAATTATCTGGTGTACTGTAAAATGCTAATACCCTAAAATGATAATTATCTAGACTCTGCACAAACAACAGTTTTCAAAAAAGTTTTTTACAGAAAAGCACTCACAGTGAAGGCAGAATAATACGTGGAGCAATGTTGCTAGATTTAGTGACAGTCAGTGCTTGCTGCAGCTCCACAGTCTCCGCTTGTTGGTTGCTTGAGCGGTCCTGTCCATGGAGCTCACTGACTTTGCTCCTTTACCGAATACTGAAGGTGGTGCTTTGGTCTTCGGAAAGATGACTGATGGTGTGCAGGAGATGGTCTTCCGAAGCTCTGCAGTATCCTCCTGCGCACCGGGAAGGATTGCTCAAGCTCTGCGCAGGTGTGGACTTTATAAGTGGCACTCTACGGATCTACACCTACAAAGACTGAGGGATAGATAAGAGAGAAGAGAGAGAAACTGGAGCTCTACTTCCCTACTGGACCAGGCCTGCCGGAGTTCAAAGGGCAGGTTGTCCCAGCCTTGCTGCTTCTCTAACCGAGAATGGGTGATGAGCTTGGCATTGGTTCTGGCTGGCCGGGGGAATCATACGGGGGTTCCAGGACTTTGTGTGTGTTCGTCAAGTTAGGGTAATCTGACTTTTTTCAAAATACAAAAAGGTAAGCGTTGCAGTGGCAATGTTGTAAAGATCTGTAAAGTCTGGTGCCCTTCAAAGAAAAGGCCTATGAACTATTAAATGGCAGGATCTTGCATAAGACATGTACAAAAAAAAAAGGTGTGTGGCAAGAAAGCGTCCGAGGCACTCTGTTTTAGATCAAATTAAAAGTCGTTTAATTCAAGATGAACATGCCTACGGGTTTTTGACAAAGTGTCGGGTGACATGTGTAATGTTCTCTGCTGCATTAATAATGACAACCGTGTTGAGTTTTATGTTGCCTTTTTATTGTCTTACACTGTCCCCATGTCGTTCTGTATTCCCCTGATAACAACAATACCCAGCATGCATAGCCACTCCCGCCTGGACTACGGTAAGTGATGAGGGTCAAAAGCATGTTCGCTTTAGTAATACAACATCTCCCTTTTTTTTTTTTTTTTTTTTTTAAGCTTATAAACACCATAACCTATAGTTTTATAACAATGGGCAACCTGAGGGCAGCGATCCGCCTGCACCCTTTACAAATCACAGATCAAGAATACTTCTGGGTTTTATGACGCGACCTGATCGAGTAGTTGCCAGCAAGTTCTCGTTGGTGTGTGGTGTGTTCTCTTTTACAGTTGGCTCCGATTGGAACTGTTGTGGAGTTGTAGGTTGATCACATGTTGGTTCAGTAACACGGGATCTTAATTGTTGAGTTGTGACTGGGAGTACAGAGCGTAGACGTCGGCTCATGAGAAGCTGTGCTGGTGAATCCGTCGACAGGTGTGTTCCGGTGCTCTAAGATGGACAAGTATGGATCAGTTTTCTGAGCGCAAGCTTTGCCTGCACTTTCTTTGGATCAGGCTGGATGCCGTCACGTGTCAGTTTTTGTCCAAAGTAGCTCACCTCTGTTGCGCATACGACACTTTTCTCTGGGTTCAGACGCACACGTTCCAGCATAGCTCGGAGGTTGGCGTCGTGTTCTTCTCTGGTCCTGCCAAACCCCAAAATGTCATCAACAATAGCCGCAACACCATTTAGACCACTGTATGTCTCGTCTATTTTCCTCTGGAAAATGTCTTGAGCGGATACGATTCCAAAGGGCAGACGGGTAAAGCGGTATCTGCCGAAAATGGTGTTGAATGTTGTGAGCTGGGATGACTCATGCGTTAGTTTGATGTTCCAGTACCCTGAACGTGCGTCCATCACGCTGAAGTATTGCGCTCCCGCCAGCTTTGGGGTAACGTCATCCAATGTAGGAAGAGGGTAGTGTGGTCTTTTGATTGCTTTGTTTAGATCACGAGGGTCAAGACAAACCCTGAGCTTACCATTATGGCGTTTCTCAGTGACAACAAGTCCGTTGACCCATTCTGTGGGCTCGTTTACTTTGATGATGATGCCATTTCTTTCCATGTCGTCAAGCTCCTGTTTTAGACGGTCCTTTAGCATGAACGGTATTCTCCGTGGGGGGTACACGACTGGCACAGCTGAGGGGTCTACATGTAGGCTACATTCACCTGGGAACCTTCCTATCCCCTTGAAAACATCAGCAAATTCCTCCATGATGCTGTCAGTGACGCTTGTGGGCTCAACTGACATTACCAATTTGACTAGGTTAAGGGCAAGGCATGCTCTTAGCCCTAAAATTGGAGGGGCTGCCGTGTTCACAATGTCAAATGTGAATGTATGGTGTCTGCCTTTCCTGCTACATTTTAGCTCACACGTACCTTTTATGTCTAGTCTCTCTCCACCATAGCCTGGCAGAGAGCGTGTGGCTGGTCTCAGTTTGACATGTTTGAAAAGTCTGTTGAAGAGCCGAACAGGAATGACGTTGGCGGTAGCTCCAGTGTCAACTTTAAAGTGGATACTGTGCGACTGTGGTCCTACCTGCACATCTGCAAACGCCTGTTCGTTGTTTTCTCCCTCATTTGTTTTAGTGATTGTCAATAAACAGTTCTTCTGTGCCACTTGAATTGTCTTGTTCGACTGTGTACACTTTGTTTGACTTGTACTGTGACTACTGACAACCTTTGGCAAAGTGGTTCATTTTCTGACACTTATTACACTTACGCCCTTTAGCAGGACACTCTTCTTTGTCACCGTGCTGCAGCGCACATCTCCCGCATGTTTTCCTCGGGTAATTACTGCCGCCTGCCTTTGCGCCTTTCTGCACCGTGTGCCTCCGCTTCGAGAAAACCGCATGGGCTGCCATAGATGCTTGGGAACTTGGAGGTGAGGCTACCATTGACTTAAGCTGGTCTTGCGCGATCTCATATGAGCGTGCAATGTCAATTGCTTTATCCAGTGTAAGGTCTGAGCCTTGATTTAGCAACTTCTCTCTCACATGGGGCGAGTTCGTGGCAAATACGATCCTATCGCGCACCATCTCGTCCCTGTTAGTATAGCCGCATTGCTTCACGAGTAGCTTTAACTCAGTAACAAAATGTTCGAAGGATTCCCCCTCGCCTTGCAACCTCTCATTGAACTTGTACCGCGCAAATATCGTGTTTGACTTGGGCATGAGATACTCTTCAAACTTGCCGTAATACGTGTCCAGCTTCTTAGCTTCATCGGCTGTCAGTGTCCAAGTATTAAAAATATCTCGGCATACCCACAGAAGCAAATAGCTGCATTGGGTCGCTTCTTCCTTTCCCCCTAGCGGTCCGGAGAACATGAGCTTTACGTGCTGCACGAAACGCCGCCATGCATCGGGGAGGTTCGCCGAATCCCAATCCATCTGTGGTGTAGGCACTCCCGATGGATCCATCTTTAGCTCTTGTTAGAAGCGTACGGTCCGACGAGTCTCTGACACCATGTAGTGTTCTCTGTTGCATTAATAATTACAACCTTGTTGAGTTTTATGTTGCCTTTTTATTGTCTTACACTGTCCCCATGTCGTTCTGTATTCCCCTGATAACAACAACAACAATACCCAGCATGCATAGCCACTCCCGCCTGGACTACGGTAAGTGATGAGGGTCAAAAGCATGTTCGCTTTAGTAATACAACAACATGGTCATGTGACATCTCACCGAGATCAAACAGAAATACAATACATTTAAATTATACATTACAATTACAGTGCCTCACGAAAGTACTACTACACCTTGAACTTTTGCACATTTTGTCATGTTCACAAGCATAAACAAAGATTTTATTTTGAATTTTTTACTGAATGTTCACACACAAGTAACAGACAACTGTGAAGTGAAAGCAAAATGATACATGATTCTGTTATTTTTCAAAAAATAGAAAACCGAAAAGTGGGGCGTGCACAAGTATTCATACAGCATGAATTAACACTTTGTGGACCCCCTTTTGCTGCAATAACAGCATCAAGTCTTTTGGGGTATGACTCTACAAGATTTGCACATCTAGTGACATTTTAGCCCATTCCTCTTTACAAAAAAACTCAAGCTCTGTCAAATTAGGAGAGCTTTTGTGAACAGCAGTTTTCAGGTCTTTCCACAGATTTTCAATAGGATTTAGGTCAGGACGTTGACTGGGCCATTCTAACACATTAATATGTTTGTTTTTAAACCATTCCATTGTAGATTTAGCTTTGTGTTTAGGGTCGTTGTCCTGCTGGAAGGTGAATCTCCGCCCCAGCCTCAATTCTCTTGCTGACTCCAGCAGGTTTTACTTCAAAATGTCCCTGTATTTGGCTCCATCCATCTTCCCAACTATTCTTACAATCTTCCCAGTCCCCACTGAGGAAAAGCAGCCCCATAGCATGATGCTCCCCCCACCATATTTGACACTGGGGATGGTGCACTCAGGACGATGAGCAGTGTTAGGTTTGCGCCATACATAACGGTTTGCATTTGGGTCAAAAAGTAAAATTTTTGTCTCATCTGACCAAAGCACCTTCTTCCACATGGTAGCTGTGTCCACCATATGACTTCTAACAAACTTCAAACGGGTTTTCTTATGGCCTCCTTTTCAATAATGGCTTTCTTCTTTCCACTCGTCCATGAAGGCCAGATTTTTGTAGAGTACGACTTACCCCCGGCTCACACTGAATCCGGTCCGGGTCCGGTTTCGGTCCTGATCCAGTCCGGTTTCCCCCCAAACTACCACTCAAATTGAATCCGGCTGACACTGTGGCCAGCTCCGCCAGCTCCAGCGCCAGATGCTGCGCCAGGCACAGAAACGGCCCTCGCGAGAACAGAAGCGCACGTGAGTTTCCCTCTTGGTGCGAGGTCACGTCATAAGTAGCCCCATATATAGGTAGTTTTTGTCAACAAAAGCCGTATTTGCCAGTACAACGACTCTCCCCTGTGAAGTGGATGCTTTGCAACACACTAATGCCCCTGTGTCACTGGTAATGGAGATATTTTTTCTTTTTACGACGTTACACGCATGTACAGGTCGTAAACGAGACCAAATAAGTAGTAAGCGGACAGATTTTATTTTGAAATACACCGGGTCTTCCTCTCCCACGAGACCTGACTTCCTGTTTGGCGCGTGTTTTTCGTCAGCTTGATCCGTTGGGGCTCCGGTATCCGGCAAAGATAGACTTCTTGCGGATTCTTTCCGTTGCCGCTGGAAGGCCGCCGGTTGGTCTCGGTAGCCGGAGCCGGACTTCGCGGAGCGGTGTGAGTGTGCTACATTGGTTTTAATGACTTTCTAAGTTGGCGGACGCCTTACCTGGCGTTAACCGGATTCAGTGTGAGCCGGGGGTTATAGTTGTCCCATGTACAGATTCCCCCAGCTCAGCGGCAGTACGTCGCAGCTCCTCCAGAGTTATCTTAGAGCACCTGGTTCGGTCCGTTAGTTTAGGTGGACGGCCGTGTCTTGGTAATGTGAGATGTTCAAATCTTGGGAAATCTTTGTATAACTTAACGCTGCTTTAAACTTCTCCACAACTTTATCCCTGACCTCTCTGGTGTGCTCCTTGGCCTTCATGATGTTGTTTAGTGACCACAACACTCTGACCATAGCCCTGAGGCCCTCACAGAACAGCTGTAATTATACTGAGAGTAGATTACGTACAGGTGGCCTCTATTTAATGGTTAGGGCAAGGTGTGAACATTCTGCAGTCATTAGGAATGTTATAAAAGCACTCAGAAAAATGCTGTACACTTTTTACTTTTCTATTTTTTTAACAATAACAGAATAATGTATAATTTTTCACTTGTCTGTTACTTGTGTGTGAACTTTCAGTAAAACATTTAAAATAAAATCTTGTTTATGGTTGTAATCATGACAAAATGTGCAAATGTTCAAGGTGTATTAGTACTTTTGAGAGACACTGTATATATTACCCTGGCCTGCACAAATAAAAATAAACAAATTCATGTTGCATCATGAGTCCACATTATACACTCAACAAAAATATAAACGCAACACCTTTGTTTCTGCTCCCATTTTTCATGAGATGGACTTAAAGATCTAAAATTCATTCCAGATACACAATATTACCATTTCTCTCAAACATTGTTCACAAATCAGTCCAAATGTGTGATAGTGAGCACTTCTGCTTTGCTGAGATAATCCATCCTACCTCACAGGTGTGCCACATCAAGATGCTGATCTGACATCATGATTAGTGCACAGGTGTACCTTATACTGCCCACAATAAAAGGCCACCCTGAAATGTGCAGTTTTTTGCTTTATTGGGGGTCTGGGGACTCACCATTTGCCTCATGCAGTGCAACACATCTTCTTCGTATAGAGTTGATCAGATTGTCAATTGTGGCCTGTGGAATGTAGGTCCACTCCTCTTCAATGGCTGTGCGAAGTTGATGGATATTAGTGGGAAATGGTACACGCTGTCGTATTCGCCGGTCAAGCACATCCCAAACATGCTCAATGGGTGACATGTCCAGTGAGTATGCTGGCCATGCAAGAACTGGGACATTTTCAGCTTCCAAGAATTGTGTACAGATCCTTGCAACATGGGGCCGTGCATTATCTTGCTGAAATATGAGGTGATGTTCATGGATGTATGGCACAACAATGGGCCTCAGGATCTCATCACAGTATCTCATTCAAAAATGCCATCAATAAAATGCACCCATGTCCTTCGTCCATAACAGATGCCTGCCCATACCATAACCCCACCACCACCATGGGCCACTCGATCCACAACATTGACATCAGCAAAGCGCTCACCCACACGACGCCACACACGCTGTCTGCCATCTGCCCTGAACAATGTAAACCGAAATTCATCCGTGAAGAGAACACCTCTCCAACGTGCCAGACGCCATCGAATGTGAGCATTTGCCCACTCAAGTCTGTTACGGCGACGAGCTGGAGTCAGGTCAAGACCCCGATGAGGACGACGAGCATGCAGTTGAGCTTCCCTGAGACGGTTTCTGACAGTTTGTGCAGAAATTGTTTGGTTATGCAAAGCAATTGTTTCAGCAGCTGTCTGAGTGGCTGGTCTCAGACGATCTTGGAGGTGAATCTGCTAGATGTGAAGGTCCTGGGCTGGTGTGGTTACACGTGGTCTGCGGTTGTGAGGCCGGTTGGATGTACTGCCATATTCTCTGAAACGCCTTTGGAGACGGCTTGTGGTGGAGAAATGAACATTCAATGCACGAGCAACAGATCTGGTTGACATTCCTGCTGTCAGCATGCCAAGTGCACGCTCCCTCAATCCTTGTGGCATCTGTGGCATTTTGCTGTGAGACAAAACTGCACATTTCAGGGTGGCCTTTTATTGTGGGCAGTATAAGGTACACCTGTGCACTAATCATGATGTCAGATCAGCATCTTGATGTGGCACACCTGTGAGGTGGGATGGATTATCTCAGCAAAGCAGAAGTGCTCACTATCACACATTTAGACTGATTTGTGAACAATGTTTGAGAGAAATGGTAATGAGTATCTGGAATGAAGAGGGGAGCAGAAACAAAGGTGTTGCGTTTATATTTTTGTTGAGTGTAGAAATAGGTGATTGTAATGAAACTCTTTTCTAGCTCCCACAATCCCTCCTGCACATCCGAATTGTTAAAGAAAATTAATTATATTCACGTTTCATGCCCGTGTACAGCTTTGAGCGGTGGCAACGTGAAGCAGGGAGATTGTACTTCTATATTCCATCGCTCAATAAAATGTTAAATGAAGATATACTGTGTTTAAAATATACTCTGTGATGGAGAAAATACATTTACACTACAACAACAAAAAGTCAGGTACCCCAGCTTTAAGGCCTACATGTGAAAAATCACCTTTACTACAGGGTTTCACATTACTATCCACCGTGGCTTGTCATTTTCAAATGGTACTTGAACTCCTCCACTTGAGGCAAGGACACCCCACCGACCTGAAGCAGGGAAACAACCTCTTTCCGGTGGAGAACCATGGCCTCAGATTTGGAGGTGCTGATCCTCATCCCGGCCGCTTCACACTCGGCTGCAAACCGCCCCAGTGCACGCTGAAGGTCCTGATTTGATGAAGCCAACAGAACAACATCGTCTGCAAACAGCAGAGATGAGATTCTGAGGTTCCCAAACTGGACACCTTCCGGCCCCTGGCTGCGTCTAGAAATTCTTTCCATATAGGTAATGAACAGAACCAGTAACCAAGGGAAGCCCTGGCGGAGACCGGGAACAAGTCTGACTTACTGCCGGCAATGCGAACCAAGCTCCTGCTGCGGGCATACAGGGAACGGACAGCCCTTAGCATAGGGACCCAGACCCCATACTCCTGGAGCACCCCCCACAGGGCACCACGAGGAACACGGTCGAACGCTTTCTCCAGTTCTACAAAACACATGTGGACTGGTTGGTCTCACTGTCGTTACCCACGTGGGCGTTGAAGTCCCCCCTGTAAAGTCACATAAAATTACAAGAAGGCAGGTAAAATCAATCTATAAACGATCAATATAAAATTCAATTAAAGCAAAGAATGCAGATGCACAGGTAAAAATAGGTCTTTTCAGCCTGGATTTGAACATTGTCAGAGTTGAGGCCTGTCTCACATCTTCATGAAGACTGTTCCAGATTTTAGCTGCATGAAACTGACAAGCAGCCCATGCTATGTATTTGACTCAGGGGTTTCTTTGTCAATATTTTGGTGACATTCTTTTGAGCTGTTAATTTGAGAAAAAAAAAATGCTTTGCTTTATAGCACATGCACCAACAGGAAAGAACCCGGTCAATTTTCAGATTAAATGTTGGGTAATTTTGATAAGTTCTTTAATAATGTGATTTAAATACACCGTGCTACCTCCGGTCAACATAGGGGAGAATACAATGTATACTATTCTAAGTAAGAGCAGGTTCAAGATTTCTTCATTTTTAGCCGCAGGTCAATTTGTTTGCAGTAGAGAATATAGCAGTTCCCCACATATGAAATACACAGAACAGGAAACAAACAATACACCAGGTGCAATCTATTTTTAGTCTTCAAGAGATAAAAACACCACATTGACAGGCTTTTCCCCGGAGAAAACACCAGTGTTGGTCAGTTGAAGGAATGACATCTCCAAAAATGAGAGGCATATTTTTTTGAATGAAAATGAAAAAAGAAACAAAATGGCCCTCATCAAACGTTTACATACCCCTGTTCTTAATACTGTATATTTCCCCCTTTAACATCAATGCCAGCTTTGATTCTTTAGTGGTAGGTCTCTTTATTTCCTCGGATGGTAAACTGGAAGTCAAACCTAGGCAGAGCTGCATGTCCCCTGTCCTCCACTCAGCTATGCGCATTGAGTTACCTTGTGAAATGTCGCGGTATAAATAAACATGCCTTGCCTATGATAGTAGGAAGAGCACCTGTCGCTCTTGGAGATAGGTCAAATGGAATTACGCTGGGTTTGGGAATTACCTTATAGTTTAAAGTTTTATAGCTTAATTTTATCTAAATTCTGTGTTATATGTTTTATGTTGCACGTCCGCATCAAGAAAAATGTCTTGAGAACTTGTTCTCAAACAATGGCAAATAAAATCTATTCTGATTCTGATTCTGATTGTGGAGTCAAAAGTAAACAATATGATCAGATGCAGTGATACGTCGCCTTGTTGGCGGTATTTCCTCTGTATCGGCCGGTTATAAAAGCAACAAAGGCAGAAGAACAGGAGTCCTGGCTAAAGTGTTGACTTTAGTTTTGTCTGGAGTCTGTGTCCATTCCACTCTCAGTGCTCAGCTGCAGCTCACAGCTTAGGCTAGAGCAGGAACAGGGCGGAGCTGACACAGCAGAGGGGCTGGGGGGACCCCATGTGAATAAAAAGTCATACCAGCTATAAAAGTGTGTGTTGTTATAATAAACATAGGTTCCACCACCTTGACCTCTCCAGTGTCCATGAAAACAGATGGCCATGACTATGTAGTATAAAGAATTTGGCAGCAAGCGTCTTGAGAGCCATCTGGAGAAAGAAGGAGACTATTCCCAATGTGCTGATCAACATGTGGCCCAGCTCAAGAGAATGTACTGACAGCAACAGAGTAAAGGAATACACACCGTTGCCTCCCCACAACATTCACAGGGACAAAAACCATGGGGTCAATAACAGGTTAGGGGTCATGGTTATGGGTTAATAAACTAGAAAACCCAGGGATTTTGACACCTCCCCAGAAGTCCTGGAGCAGGGTCAAATGACCCGTAGGTCCAAACTGACGACTCAGATGCAAATTGAAGCCATCAATTCATTTGTAAATAGGGCCATCACCTGAGAAATCAGCAGCGGCGGGGGAGGGAGCAGATTGTAGTATACCAAGGGGCAAATTACTAGGTAAGAACACAAGGTAATGTTCACTTCCAATTTGAAGCAGTTTATTTGGAGTAGGATCTTCGGGATTGGCTGCAACGTAAGAAGTTAGAGCAGGGCGCTAAATTAAGGCAAATAGGAATTGACAAGAGTTTAACAAGTTAATTTAAAAAAAAATTTATTCCAAATAATCAAAAATTTGAAGATTCCTATAGTTTAAAACTACTAAAAGCGAACCCAGTTGGCTAACCAAAAATAAAACCATATATTTGAAAAGAAACAAGGAGAACAAGTCAAAAATAATCACCTAACAAAGTAACCATCCATCCATCCATTTTCTTCCGCTTTATCCGGGGCCGGGTCGCGGGGGCAGCAGTCTCAGCAGAGATGCCCAGACTTCCCGATCCACGCACACCTCCTCCAGCTGTTCTGGGGGGACCCCGAGGCGACACCAGGCCAGCTCGGAGACATAGTCCCACCAGCGTGTCCTGGGCCTTCCACGAGGTCTCCTCCCAATAGGACATGCCTGGAACACCTCACGAGGGAGGCGACCAGGAGGCATCCGGAACAGATGCCCTAGCCACCTCAGCTGGCTCCTTTCGATGTGGAGGAGTAGCGGCTCGAGTCCGAGCTCCTCCCGGGTAACTGAGCTCCTCACCCGATCTCGGAGGGTGCGCCCAGCCACCCTGCGAAGGAAACTCATTTCGGCCGCTTGTATTCGCGATCTTGTCCTTTCGGTCATTACCCAGATCTCATGACCATAGGTGAGGGTGGGAACGTAGATCGATCGGTAAATCGAGAGCTTTGCCGCTTGGCTCAGCTCCCTCTTCACTACAACAGTCCGATACAGCGACCGCATCACTGCTGACGCCGCACCGATCCGTCTACCGATCTCACGCTCCATCCGTCCCTCACTCGTGAACAGGACCCCGAGATACTTGAACTCCTCCACTTGAGGCAAGGACACCCCACCGACTTGAAGCGGGGAAGCCACCTTTTTCCGGTCGAGAACCATGGCCTCAGATTTGGAGGTGCTGATCCTCATCCCGGCCGCTTCACACTCGGCTGCAAACCGCCCCAGTGCGTGCTGAAGGTCCTGATTTGATGAAGCCAACAGAACAACATCATCTGCAAAAAGCAGAGATGAGATTCTGAGGTTCCCAAACCGGACACCCTCCGGCCCCTGGCTGCGCCTAGAAATTCTGTCCATAAAAGTAATGAACAGAACCGGTGACAAAGGGCAGCCCTGGCGGAGCCCAACACGCACCGGGAACAGGTCTGACTTACTGCCGGCAATGCGAACCAAGCTCCTGCTACGGTCATACAGGGAACGGACAGCCCTTAGTAGAGGGCCCCGGACCCCATACTCCCGGAGCACCCCCCACAGGGCACCACGAGGGACACGGTCGAACGCTTTCTCCAGGTCCACAAAGCACATGTGGACTGGTTGGGCGAACTCCCACAAACCCTCGAGCACCCGATGAAGGGTATAGAGCTGGTCCAGTGTTCCACGACCAGGACGAAAACCGCATTGTTCCTCCTGAATCCGAGGTTCGACTATTGGCCGGATCCTCCTCTCCAGCACCCTGGAATAGACCTTACCAGGGAGGCTGAGAAGTGTGATCCCTCTGTAATTGGAGCACACTCTCCGATCCCCCTTCTTGAAGAGGGGGACCACCACCCCGGTCTGCCAATCCAGAGGCACTGTCCCCAACCGCCACGCGATGTTGCAGAGACGTGTCAGCCAAGACAGCCCTACAACATCCAGAGACTTAAGGTACTCGGGACGAATCTCATCCACCCCCGGGGCCCTGCCACCGAGGAGCTTTCTAACCACCTCGGTGACTTCAGCCTGGGTGATGGATGAGCCCCCCGCCGAGTCCCCAGCCTCTGCCTCCTCATCGGAAGACGTGACAGTGGGATTGAGGAGATCCTCGAAGTACTCCTTCCACCGCCCGACCACATCCCCAGTCGAGGTCAGCAGCTCCCCACCCGCACTGTAAACAGTGTTGGTGAAGCACTGCTTCCCCCTCCTGAGGCGCCGGATGGTTTGCCAGAATCTCTTCGAGGCCGACCGATAGTCCTCCTCCATGGCTTCTCCGAACTCCTCCCAGACCTGAGTTTTTGCCTCTTTGACCACACGAGCTGCAGCACGCTTGGCCTGCCGGTACCTCTCAGCTGCCTCCGGAGTCCCACAAGCCAACAAGGCCAGATAGGACTCCTTCTTCAGCTTGACGGCATCCCTTACTTCCGGGCGCCACCACCGGGTTCGGGGGTTGCCGCCGCGACAGGCACCAGAGACCTTACGGCCACAACTACGAGCAGCCGCATCGACAATGGAGGAGGAGAACATGGTCCACTCGGACTCCATGTCCCCTACCTCCCTCGGAATCTGGATGAAGCTCTTCCGGAGGTGGGAGTTAAAGACCCTACTGACAGAGGGATCCACCAGACGTTCCCAACAGACCCTCACAACACGTTTGGGCCTGCCAGGTCTGACCGGCTTCTTCCCCTGCCAGCGGATCCAGCTCACCACCAGGTGGTGATCGGTTGACAGTTCAGCCCCTCTCTTCACCCGAGTGTCCGAGACACGCGGCCGGAGATCAGATGACACAACTACAAAGTCGATCATCGACCTCCTGCCTAGGGTGTCCTGGTGCCACGTGCACTTATGGACATCCTTGTGCTCGAACATGGTGTTCGTTATGGACAAACCGTAACTAGCACAGAAGTCCAATAACAGAACACCACTCGGGTTCTGATCGGGGAGACCGTTCTTCCCCATCACCCCCACCCAGGTCTCACTGTCGTTACCCACGTGGGCGTTGAAGTCCCCCAGTAGAACAATGGAGTCCCCGGCCGGAGCACCATCTAGTACCCCTCCCAGGGACTCCAAGAAGGCCGGGTACTCTGCACCGATGTTGGGCCCGTAGGCCGAGACAACGGTGAGAGACCTGTCCCCGACCCGAAGGCGTAGGGACGCGACCCTCTCGTTCACCGGGGTGAACTCCAACACGTGACGGCTGAGCTGGGGTGCTATGAGCAAACCCACCCCAGCCCGCCGCCGCTCCCCGCGGGCAACTCCAGAAAAATGGAGCGTCCAGCCCCTCTCCAGGAGTTGGGATCCAGAACCCAGGCTGTGCGTGGAGGTGAGCCCGACTATATCTAGCCGGTATCTCTCTACCTCCCGCACGAGCTCAGGCTCCTTCCCCCCCAGCGAGGTGACGTTCCATGTCCCGAACGCCAGAAGCTGCGCACGCGGACCAGGTCGTCGAGGCACCTGCCTTCGACTGCCACCCAGTCCTCTCTGCACCCGACCCCTACGGATCCCTCTGCGGGTGGTGAGTCCACAGGAGGGCGGGCCCACGTCGTCCCTTCGGGCTGTGCCCGGCCGAGCCCCGTGGGCAGAGGCCCGACCACCAGACGCTCGCATTCGAGCCCCAACCCCAGGCCTGGCTCCAGGGTGGGGCCCCGGCTGCGCCATACCGGGCGACGTCACGGTCCTTGTTGTAATATTGTCCATAGAAGTCTTTGAACTGCTCTTCGTCTGACCCGTCACCTAAGACCTGTTTGCCATGGGAGACCCTACCAGGGGCATGAAGCCCCAGACAACATAGCTCCTCGGATCATTCGGGCACTCAAACAACCCCACCACGTTAAGGTAGCAGTTCACGGGGTTGACAAAGTAACCAAAAACTCAAAATAACTGAGCTGTACCCAAAACAAACCCCAAAGAAAAAGAAGCAATAAACTATATCAAAATGGACAAATGTAAACTAATAAAGAAAACAGCAGCAGGTTAGCCCACCTTGACGGTTCTGATCATTAGGAAATTATGGCCATCACTCAACCCACGTAGCAGCTATTGTGAGCTCAACGCCAGGAGTGGAGAGATGCAGAAGGCACCCAGATAGTGGCAGCAAAAGAGGGGATGCCCTGTATAATAAAGGTCCATCCATCCATCCATTTTCTCCCACTTGTCCGTTGCCGGGTCGTGGGGGCAGCTGTTCGAGCTGCCCAAATCACATTGCACCAGTCCCCTATGGCTCCTCCTGCAGGTGGTGGGTCCACGGAAGGACGGCCTCATGATTCCAAACGGGCCTGTTGGTCTCTCATAGGGGGCCCATTCACACTCTCATACATACACCAGTGTACGCAGACACTGGAGGCAAGGAGGGTGAAGTGTCTTGCCCAAGGACACAACGACAATGTGCACCTTCAGGAGGCGGGATTCGAACCCCTGACCTTCCGATCATGAGACGACCCGCTCTACCATCTGCGCCACTGTCGCCCCTTATAATAAAGGTCCATAGTGTAAAATTATCTTCTTCTTTTTTTAATCAAAATCTCTTCACAACCTGTTCAAGACACTGATGTGCATCAGAATTTATAAACTGTGATGAAATCATAGCATGTTAAGAATGTGTTCAGAGTGTGTTCACCGGTTGGGGTGGGCCGTGAGGTAAATAAAGCTTGAGTTGTATGGATACAATATTGTGTCAAAAACATTTGTCTGTGTGTAACCAGATTTGTGCGTCCGTAACCAGATGTGTCTGTGCGTAACCAGATGCGTGTGTGTGTAAACAGATGTGTGCATGCGTAATTTTTTTTTGCGTGCGTAACATTATATTTGCATGTGCAATAAAAGAATGTGTGTGTAAATTTCCATGTTGTAAAAAAAATAAACGGAAAATGTCTAAGTCTTACGCACAAGGCTCTGTTTTACACACGACACTTTTGACACAGTCCTGCCTTGTTGAAGTTGCAAGCGTAACCTAGGCTGTGTGCGTGTGTAATCAGATGCGTGCGTGTGTATTCAGATGTGTGCGTCCGTATTTTTTTTTTGCAAGTGAAAATGAACAATGTGTCTGTAAAATGTTCAAGTTGTAAAAAAAAAAAACCTGAAAAAAAATCTAAGTCCCACGCACAAGTTTCTGTTTTACGAACGAGTCTCTGTTTTACGCACGAGTCTCTGTTTTACGCACAAATCTTTTTGACACAGTCCTGCCATGTCAGAGATTTGTGCGTAACATTTTACCACCCAAAGTTTTGACTGCCAGGCTGGTTGTTAAAACCATAAATCGCCAGTAGATGGTGCTGTTTTGCTGTGTTTGGGTGTCCTGTTCTGAAGTTCTGAACCTGGACTTGCAGAGGACGACAAATAATAATGTTCATAGAAATGCTAATGATCTCCACCCTGAAGTTTGGACCGCCAGTAAAATGGATGGTTTTGCAGCCAATAGGAACAAGCCATTGCCAAACCCTTCTCTGCTAAGGCAAGAGCAGCACCATCGATCTCTGGGCTGAAACCAGGAGGGTACTTCTGCTTCAGGTAAGTTGTTTTCTTCTGACAAATAAAAGGCGGTGTGCTCTTCCTCTAACTATGAACTAGACGTTTATTTGGCAATGGGGAAGGTGTAGGATAGGAATGCTAGTTAGCAATTAGCATTAGCTCTGATCTGTAAAAAAAAAAAATGGTTGTTTGTAATAGCTTAAGGCTAGCAAACCTTTCTCACTGGCATTTTTCACAAAACATTGCATGGGAAAATGCTTCTGACAGCTAATGTGTTTTTAGGGTCATACACACACATACGGTCTTCTATGTCAAAGGAGCAACAGTGTTATGGTTTTTCAAAAGTGTAATAAACACTACGCCAAAAATATTGCACATTCACAATAAAATATTGAAAATATTAAAGCTGAATTATAAAAGGAAAAGAAAGAAATAACAGTACTTGGCAAAGAATGACCACAATATAACAGATTTTATTATGTTCCATATTTTCAGTTTAATGACTGCTACATAGCAAAATCTGCCATGATAATCAATAAGCCCCAGCATGGCAGATCCTGTAGGTGACTGCTGCATCCAGGAGCCCATCTTCAGATATCAAGGATCTTCATCAGGAGCAGCTGAAAGAAGACCTGTTGCTCAAGTGAGTGACATAATGAAGCTTGTATGCTGCGTACAATCTCGTACTGTACAATGCATATTGTATATTATTTGTTTTTGCTACAGTGACGCCAACAAACCACGAGCATCAGGAAGAACCTCTTTATCTGCTTTACGGCAGTCTTCCACCTGGATAGGAGTCGGCCCTCAGGAATGTAAGTAGATACTGGTTGTCCAAGTCTGCTGCAGCAGTTGAGAGCTGGTGTCTGTAATAAATGTCAACTACTAGCAGGCCCGTCTGATAAAATGTAGGTGTATGTCGATTTAGAGGCCACACGCCTCTAAGCTGGAAATGTTACAGTTCAACAAATAACATGTGAGAAAACATGTCACTCAACATTTGACACACACCAAGGTGTGTGTCAAAACAGATGATGAGGATGGCTCAGCAGCAACTGTAGGAGATCTTCAGCAACTTCCACCTCTGGACTGTTGAGGGCATGTTCAGCAATTGTTACTGCCTCGAGTATGTAGCAGTGCATCTGCGCTGAATGGTGAAGGTGGCCTTGAGGGTCATGTGGACTCCACTGCCTCTTACAGAAGAGCTGCCTCTAACCTCGTAGATTTAAGGACAGCTGACTGAAGTCTTTTTGGAATACTTAATAGCCACTGTGACAACTTTTCCATGTGACCATAACATTAAAAAGCGATTACTTTGTCGCTGACGAAGCCTTTTGGATGAGAGGCGAAACGGTCGTAGACTTCAACTACTGAGTACAGAAGATGAATCAAGTACCTTCATTGAAGATGGACAACTCCTGTACGACTGAGAGCTTACACAGACATTATAAAGCAATGTCTCTCAAACTTTGGTGGTCAGGCTTCCCTGCGGTTATAGTTTAGGTTTAATTTAGAAACCATTTTATAATAATCTTGGGTCCTCTTTTTACGTTAACCCCTGTTTCATCCTTTTTATAAACCTGTTTTGTATAAAAAGCAGCCTTTCTTAGCCCGACATTTCTTAACATTCACACAAAGTATCAAGTTTGTCCTTGCGCCTCCCCAACTTGAAAGGGGGACCTTTCTACATGAGGGTTTTCACTCCAATCTCTATTTCTTTCCACTTTTTTTAATTGAAGACTTTGCACTGATGCAGGTGATAAACCTCAAACACAAGAAAATAAATGTAAAATGTAAAATATATATTTCTTATGTTGTACATTAACACATATGTGAAGAAAAACAAAAAGAGTAAAAATATCAATGCAACTGTATAAACCTACATATTAACTGAAATTCCTGTCCTTTGGACCCAGGGTGCAGTGCCCTCTCCTGTGGTGCGCCACCAATTGCCTGATTGACATAACAAAAGCAGCTGAGTACAGGTATTAGCTAAAATCCTTTGGGTCAGTTGACCAGTCCCTGGGTTTTACAGGTATAAAGGTCGAATGACACCTCTCTGGGTTTTCTAATGTTAAAGCACAGTGCTATACTGTGCTTTAGCACCGAGCAGTGAGTCGGCTTTTAACAAACTGTTAAAAATGTTGCTATTAGACTTTTAACAGGTGCCACACGAAAGGCCTCATATCACTCTCAATTGGCCCCCTGTAAAATTCAGGATTTTAGCGCTGATTTTCAGAGCCTTAAATGATCAGGCGTTTTGAGCCCATCTCCTCTGGCCGCACTCTTCAGTCCTCTGGCCAGAACCTACTTGTGTGGTCCCCAAGACTTATTATAAGACCCGAGGGGACCTGTTCTTTCAGTCGGTTGCCCCAACACTATGTCTGGCTGACTCACTTGACTCTTTCAAAAAGGATCTGAAGACATGTTTATTATATTGTTTGTTTTTACCTATTCTCTTGTACAGCACTTTGTGATTCTTTTCATTTATTCATTTATTTCAGGAAGTGGTACAGAAAGTACAAGGTACTTACAAGGGATTTTATGCGCTTTAGAAATAAACTTTACTTATGATGTTTTTTGCCCAATTTTGCGTCGTTCCTTCAAGAGTCGTGGTTAGTTGAAGGCAGTTGCAGAGTATTGTGTCTCGTAGTGTAGGAGGGTTCACGACTGAAATCATGTTTTAATCATGTAATGTGGGCGACAGAAAGATGTGACAAACCTCAGTTGCAGGAATTCAAACATGGTTGATTTTTAAGCCTGATTTTGGATGTACACGAGAAGCGGGTTGATTTTGCCATCCCAAAAGTGAACACACAGTGGCATATAGACAAAAACTTGAAACTAGAAAAACATCTAGCTTCCTCATTTTTTATTTGTCATAACAGTGGCACAAACAACTAATTAATGGCCACAGCGAGGCCCCTCACAGACCACGCCAAACAGCACATTATATCACCAAAAGTTCACTAGAACCACTTTTTCCAGCTACATTTCAACCACAAGCAGAGTTTAGCAGCATTTACTGAGTCGGACTTCTCTCAGCTAGATACCTCTCTCCGCTGTCTCTGCCGTTACGGGGTTAATGTCCATTTCCTTTTTCTTATTCTTTGTGTCGCCAACTTTTATTTCCATGTGACAGAACTATAAACAAGTTTAGGAAGAGCTGTAGCCTGCAGCCATAGACTGTAAAAGAGAATAGACAGCTCCTTCTCACCCAGCCATAATAACTACATTCGAGGGGGGAAATCATGTTGAATTTACAGACTCTTCATCCCCAGCGCTGACTGGGTATGTTCCTAAAAAGGGCATAAGGGTGGCATCTTCCCTGTAGACTCAGTCCTCGTGGGGCGTGGAGTCCGTGTCATTAGCTCTAATGCTAACAGCTTGTCAATCAAAGTCCTGCCCTCATTAATTATGCAAGATTTCTAAAATGTACCTTACAAAAACCTGCCTGGTTTCTTTAATTGTAATCACTGTTATCACTGGAGAAATATCTAGCTGTAGAAAGTTTAGGAAAATTAGAAACCAGTCTTTAGAGTGTTTTTTAATGTGTCTACAGTGCAATGCTTTCCAATGGGAGACTAGTGGCTATATGGAGGTACTACAGCAATTGCGGACCAATGACGGCCCCTAGTGTCACGGTCATAAAGCAGAGCAGCCAGTGACTATTGCCTGCAATACAGGATACTGTGTTGTGCTGACATGTGATCACATGACACTCGTTGACCAATTGGGAAACGCACATGTTCCCACTCTCACAAACGAGTGGGAAGTCTATCTTTGCTGATTTGGGGTCCGTTTTTCTTCTCTAAAGAGAGAAATGAAGCAGGAGAGATGAACCACTTTTTTGTACGCGTACACACCATTTGTGAGATGTGCGTCAAGGGTCACTCCCACATACTGTATTTATAGTTTGATATGATTTGACAGTTTTTGGTTTGCAATGGCATGATCTCTGTGGTAAATGTAAAAAAAAAGTACATGCATTCTGTTTTCTAAAGGTTGATGTTTAAATGTTACCTTGCTGCCACCCATGCAAGGACTGCGAATCTGAAATACGTTTTTGATTGATGTCATCTGTGTTTGGGCCGGAAGCGAAGTAATCTTCATTTAGCAGCATTTGAGACTGTCTCACTGTATGTGGTATATTGTTAAAATAAATGAGAAACAGCAAGGGGCCCAGAATACTGCCTTGTGGAACTCCCATTAAGCCCGGCAGTTTAGATATTATTTAGCCTATTTTTGCTACCTGAGTTCTGCCCTTTAGGTAGGACCTGATTAGGTCTACGGCATGTGAAACTGTTTGCAAAATCTAAATTTTTTTCTAAATGTTTTCCTTTTACGTCTTACGTGTTGTCCATGGCCCATTTTACGTATGTCACCCATAACAATAGAAATTACATACAATGAATTTGGTGGTTTAGACTGGTCTGTCATATCTCCGTCACATCTTCGGCTCTACGACAGGATTCTGTTTTTGACAGATGCCGGAGCGTCATCACTGGCTTTTGTTCTACAGTGTAGTAGTTTGTTTATCCTGCATAATGAGCCATGTGCCTGACAAAAGGGAATTCAGGGGGTAATTGTCTAGTTTTAAAGGAATAGGCCACCGTTTTTGGTCTTTACGCGTGCCATCAGTCACGTAAACAGAGCACAGACGGCGTTAGCATAATAGCCTCTCCTCTATGGCTCCCAACGGGAGTGAATTTAGAAGCGACCAAGCTCTTCCAAGTTTTTCCTATTTAAATATGGTTACATGAGCCTTTACACAATCTGTATCTATATATTATATTATTAAGTATAGTCAGACAAAATTATTGCAAGGCGTAGTAATATTACTACGGGTGATGGGGAAGAACGGCCTCCCCGATCGGAACCCGAGTGGTGTTCTGTTATTGGACTTCTGTGCTAGTTACGGTTTGTCCATAACGAACACCATGTTCGAGCACAAGGATGTCCATAAGTGCACGTGGCACCAGGACACCCTAGGCAGGAGGTCGATGATCGACTTTGTAGTTGTGTCATCTGATCTCCGGCCGCGGGTCTCGGACACTCGAGTGAAGAGAGGGGCTGAGCTGTCAACCGATCACCACCTGGTGGTGAGCTGGATCCGCTGGCAGGGGATATAGCCGGTCAGACCTTGCAGGCCCAAACATGTTGTGAGGGTCTGTTGGGAACGTTTGGTGGATCCCTCTGTCAGTAGGGTCTTCAACTCCCACCTCCGGAAGAGCTTCACCCAGATTCCGAGGGAGGTTGGGGACATGGAGTCCGAGTGGACCATGTTCTCCTCCTCCATTGTCGATGCGGCTGCTCGTAGTTGTGGCCGTAAGGTCTCTGGTGCCTGTCGCAGCGGCAATACCCGAACCCGGTGGTGGCGCCCGGAGGTAAGGGATGCCGTCAAGCTGAAGAAGGAGTCCTACCTGGCCTTGTTGGCTTGTGGGACTCCGGAGGCAGCTGAGAGGTACCAGCGGGCCAAGCGTGCTGCAGCTCGTGCGGTCAAAGAGGCAAAAACTTGGGTCTGGGAGGAGTTCGGAGAAGCCATGGAGGAGGACTATCGGTCGGCCTCGAAGAGATTCTGGCAAACCATCCGGCGCCTCAGGAGGGGAAGCAGTGCTTCGCCAACACTGTGGGTGGGGGGCTGCTGACCTCAACTGGGGATGTGGTCGGGCGGTGGAAGGAGTACTTCGAGGATCTCCTCAATCCCACCGTCACGTCTTCCGATGAGGAGGCAGAGGCTGGGGACTCGGAGGGGGGCTCGTCCATCACCCAGGCTGAAGTCACCAAGGTGGTTAGGAAGCTCCTCGGTGGCAGGGCCCCAGGGGTGGATGAGATTCGTCCCGAGTACCTTAAGTCTCTGGATGTTGTAGGGCTGTCTTGGCTGACACGCCTCTGCAACATTGCGTGGCGATTGGGGACAGTGCCTCTGGATTGGCACACCGGGGTGGTGGTCCCTCTCTTCAAGAAGGGGGATCGGAGCGTGTGCTCCAATTACAGAGGGATCACACTTCTCAGCCTCCCTGGTAAGGTCTACTCCAGCGTGCTGGAGAGGAGGATCCAGCCGATAGTCTAACCTCGGATTCAGGAGGAACAATGCGGTTTTCGTCCTGGTCGTGGAACACTGGACTAGCTCTATACCCGTCATCGGGTGCTCGAGGGTTTGTGGGAGTTCGCCTAACCAGTCCACATGTGGATCTGGAGAAAGAGTTCGACCGTATCCCTCGTGGTGCCCTGTGGGGGGTGCTCCAGGAGTATGGGGTCCGGGGCCCTCTACTAAGGGCTGTCCGTTCCCTGTATGACCGCAGCAGGAGCTTGGTTTGCATTGCCGGCAGTAAGTCAGACCTGTCCCGGTGCGTGTTGGGCTCCGCCAGGGTTGCCCTTTGTCACCGGTTCTGTTCATTACTTTTATGGACAGAATTTCTAGGCGCAGCCAGGGGCCGGAGGGTGTCCGGTTTGGGAACCTCAGAATCTCATCTCTGCTGTTTGCAGACGATGTTGTTCTGTTGGCTTCATCAAATCAGGACCTCCAGCGCGCACTAGGGTGGTTTGCAGCCGAGTGTGAAGCGGCCGGGATGAGGATCAGCACCTCCAAATCTGAGGCCATGGTTCTCCACCGGAAAAAGGTGGTTTCCCCGCTTCAGGTTGGTGGGGTGTCCTTGCCCCAAGTGGAGGAGTTTAAAGAGTAACTCACCCTCAAATCCACTTTTTTTTCCTGATAAACTGTATAAATGAGTGTCCAATAGTGTTGTCTACATGTCCTGGTCATTATTTCGGCTATTTAGTGCAAATTAGTTGAAAGATCAACTTTCTGCCTAAAAGCGTCAGTGAGGCGCCATCTGCTGCGAACTGTCGGTACTGCATTTGATTTTTTAATTCGGCGCCCCTATTTGCGCAGAGGTTAGAGATGACGTGCGAGGTTAGACCTGACGTCAGTTGCTCTGCCGCGCTGGGCTATAAAAGCGGCCCAGTCTCGCTCACGCCCCCGTAGCGAGTTGGAGTTGGAATAGCGAGAGAATATTTTCATCAATTGTCAGGTTTGCGAATTGTTAACATAGCATTTAGGTAGATTTTATTAGCATAGCTTGTTGTATTATAGATAATTGTATAGTGTTAGCAGTGTTAGTTGTTGAATATTGTAGTTTTAGTCATTAGTTGCTTTTATTGTTAGATTAGTTAGCTGAATTTAGCTTAGTTAGTATTCAATATCGTGTGTATTTTAGTGTATATTGTTTATTGTACTGTGTTGTACTACTGTGTTAGGATGGGTAGAAAGTGTAGCGTAGAGGGCTGCCATAGTTCTGGAGGTTTGCACAGGTTTCCGCAGGACTTAGAAATTAGGCGCCAGTGGTTGCGCGCAATTGGCTTGGGGGAAAACTGCGAACTCCCTCCTCATGCTGGAGTTTGCAAACATCATTTTACGCGCGATTCCTTCGCCAACTTCATGGAGGTTGAACTGGGCTATGCTACTCTTCTCCGTTTGGAGCACGAGGCAGTCCCCACCCTTGCTTTACCACGACTGAGCCATAGCCCACCGACACTGCTGCCCCACCAACACGAAGATTTCGGGCGCCAATCTGAGGTGAGTGAGAAAAAGGATAGCCTATAACTGCAAATAATGATTTTCCCATCTTGGATTTGGTAATAATTGCAATGATTGTAGCTGCAGTAAAAAAGATGGGGTGGCATATTATAAAGTGCTAGGCTATGCTTATAAATCATCAATACAAGTTTATAATGTATGTGTTTGCATGTCTGTAATTAAAATTAAACAACAATTACCATAGTGAACATTTTATACATATTATTTATTTTTATATTTTCAGCCAAAAGTGACCAGAGAAATTGGCTGCCAGACGGATCCAGTCATTGTAAGGCATGCATGTGTCCAGGCCAATGTGAAGCCTAGCAGGCGAAGCAAAGGTGATATCTCTATTTATCGTTGTTAATACAGTACAGTAATTTTATGTATAAAACAATGCTTTTGGTTTTGTTAAGCTGGACACAAGTTGTGTAACTGCCATTTTAAAGCCGTTTGTTTATTTTATTTTTGTTTTGTAAAGGTATTCAAGCCCGGGCCTCTTACACGAGCGTAGGTTGTGGGACTGGGCCCTTGATGGAAATCCCTCTTCCTGACAGCCCCAAAGCAGCCTCTACACCTCTGAAAAGGAGCAGGTGGGAAGTGTCAGCGTCTGACCCCAGCTTCCATATGGATGACAGTGCTAGCACTGTGAACTGTTCAAGGTAAAACGAAAATCTAGCTTTGTAATTGAAAATATATACACACCACATCCTAGATTTTGAGGGATGAAATATGCCTCTTTTTATATAGCATTCCCACTGAGGTCCCTCCACACAAGGACAGAAAATATATTGTTCATGAGGACCAACTGCTGGGGCTGTTCAGACGATGTCCAGTCTGCACTGGTCGTTGTACTGTGGACACGATGACAATCGGCACACTGCTTCGGGTCACTCAACAATGTCCTCGCTGTGAGTTCACCAATCAGTGGTCCAGTCAGCCAATGGTGAACAACATCCCAGCTGGAAACCTACAGCTCTGTGCTGCTGTGCTGTTCACCGGCTCATCATTTAGCCAGATTTCAAAGGTACAATAAAAAAAAGTTTTTTTTAAATTATTTTCCCATCTATTATCAGTTGATGACATTTGTTTTCATTTTATAGTTCCTAGGGGCCTTCAATATTCAGGGACTGTCAGAGCAATGCTTTTACAGGCATCAGGCAAAGTTCCTCATCCCTACGGTCAACTGGCAGTGGAAGCTGGAGCAAGATGACCTCATCAGGGAGGCTCTTGAAAGCGGCTCTGTTTCACTGGGCGGGGACATGCGGGCTGATTCACCTGGTAAATACATTTCATAAACATGTATCAGAAGTATTAATAAAAGTCAGCTTGCATTTGTGTAGGACATTCAGCCAAATATGGCAGTTACACGATGATGAATCTATGTAATAACAAAGTCATGGATGTCCAACTAGTCCAGGTAATACAATTCAAGGGATATTTCAATATGTAATTTGGGATCACTCTTTGCATCTTAGCACCTAATTTTTGTCTTATTAGAGCAATGAGGTTGGAAACAGCGTGCGCATGGAGAAGGAGGGCTTTGTGCGGAGTCTGACCTTCCTGGAAGAGAGGGGTGTCAATGTGGAGGCCATTGTGACGGACCGACACACGGGAGTTCAGAAGTTTTTAAGGGAGGAAAAAAATGAAATCAGGCACTACTTTGACCCATGGCACATGGGAAAGGGTGTGTATTTTGGGAATGCTGTCTAATATTATGGTTATTGTGCATTTATTATATATATATATTTTAATCTCTAGGAATTGGGAAGAAAATTGATGAGCTGGCAAAGAGAAAGACCACGCAGGACGCTGGCCAGTGGAGGAAAAGTGTGGTGAATCACCTCTATTGGGCAGCTTCGACTTCCTCCTCGGGACAGGAGGCTGTCGCTAAGTGGACTTCGGTGGCCAATCACATGCAGGATGTGCACACTCACGACAATGAACTGTTTCCTCGGTGCCTACACGGGCCTCTGGTTGGGGAAGGGTCCAGAGTGTGGCTCAAACCAAGTAAGTAAAGCATTTATCAGTAATACTGGCCCTTTACTCATTGTATTTTATGTAAATTTCAAAAATGTAAGGTTTGCATTGTCATTCTAAAGAAAAATTGCTTTACAATTATCTAATGGTAATTTACTTTGTAGGCACAGCAGCATGTGAGCGGCTCAGTGACATTGTGTTAGCTCGGCGCTTTGTGAAGGATGTGGAGAAAATCAGCCCGGTGTATCACACGTCAACCCTTGAGGCCTTCCACAGCCTGATAATTAGGTTCTCCCCCAAAAGTGCAGGCTTCTCCTTCAAAGGAATGTTAGCCAGGTAATGCATACATACATTTGACATCAACTTAAGAACTTGTTGTGTGAATCTGTACCTAAAAATGTTGTAGGTTGCAAATTGCTGCCCTGCACTACAATGAAAATGCTACACGGTCACATGCAACAACGATTGAAGGTATACTGCGATATGCAATAGTGTACCCAAAGTACAAACGTGGCGACTTCACCGTGAGAGCCCGACCAGAGCTACCTCAGGTATGTCACATTAAAAACAACACAAGCAATGCTTATACAAGGACAATAGTTTGGGGTTTTGTTTACAGTCTACATTGATCAACTAATGGCCTTGCTGTTTGAAAGCGTGGTCGAGGATCCTCTCCCATATCAGGAGTACACAGACAAAGTACCTGTGCCTGAACCACTCTGTGCGCAGTATGAGAGGCCAGACAAACAGGAGGCTGTGAGCAGGCACAGGTCACGATTTTTCAAGAGGACATAAGGTGAGGAACATACCTGTATTGCATGACAGATTTGACTTAGTTATTTGGATATATTACGTAGATTATAGTGCCAGTTAGAGTTATAACTGATTTTTCTTGTCCATGCAGAGTCCAAGTGGTGGAGAAAACGCATGCGAACCATTCTTCATGTCCACTGTATGTATCGGATCACACTGCAATGCATTTGGTCAGTATATTGATGACAGACTACACAAAATTACTACCCTTTTTTAATTGATGTGCTTTCTTTTTTGTTTTGTTTTATAGCATTTCGATTCACCTCTCTGAAAATGGAGGCACATTGGCCAAGGACAGTAGCCAACAACATATAGAACAATGGGAGTAAACATTGCAATATGAAGAATTCTATAAGCTGACATGCCACTGGACAACTTTGTCTCCCGTGCATTGAGAAGACCTGCGTGTATGCAGTGCAGATAGTTGACTGTACATGAGCTACTGCTACTTGGTTAATTGAAGCCATCCTGTAGCTCAGCTGTGGTTGGAAAGATTTCAGCTTTACGGCTGTAAAAAAAAAAATGTTTTAAGGCCTTTTAAGTTTATATAATTAAAGTTTACTGAATGATCAAGCCACATTGAGAAATTAAATTCAATGCATTCTAGTTCTCCTGATTCTGTAAATTAGGGATAAAAAGTTTTGATATTGTATGTATTAGTTAAATTTGTTTATTGCACACATCTATGTAGACCAAGTGAATGGAGTGCAGCTATACCTCAAGTGAGATATGAGCTGTCATGACAGTGCCTGAATGGGGAAATTTGAACTGTTGTAAACGCCAGTAAGTACAGAATCAAGTAAGAAAATTGGCACTAAAAAATTAAGATCTTTAATTTTAATAATTTTTTCATCATTCAACTAAATAAGCATAAAATGGAGACATTATAGCCTTTACTCTACAATGATCATTCAGTGGTAGTTTAGTTAACGTTACATTGTTTAAACTTAAAATTTAGTAATAGAAATGACTTTGGGCTATTTACTTAGGGGGATAACTGGGTCTTTGGGTCCACAGTGTTACAGACCCTTAGTCAAGCCTTTAGATCAAGATGATTCTGTGTTATCTTCATTGACAAACCGAAAACCATTTCAAAAGGACAGTGTTCCTGCACAATAAGATATATTTTTTATTCATGTGATATGTTTTGTACACTTTGCTGTAAGAAAAATAAAAGAAAGCTTTGTAATACATACAGTCACGTCTCTATACCTCACACATTTATCTGCTGAGGACACTGAGATACATCTCCCATGCTTACGTAGACTACAGCAAAAAGTCTACATCTAAAATAGATTGATACTGAAAGGACTGTTCGGTCCCTTAGCTGCGATGCTAACATCGATCGAGCTCAATGCTAAGCCGCTAGCTTTGTAAATTACAGAGGAATCACACTAATAAAATAACCCAGCGCCTCAGAGCAGCCTCAGGTACAAGGCCTCGCACGGTGCTTCTCCTGAGAGAGCTGTAGAGATGTCCCTGTGGAAAATGTTGCTAAACACGTTAGCTCGCTGGAACTCCATCAGACTTTGTTTACGAGTAGCGCTGCAGGTGCCGCGTCAAAGTCGGATGACTCTGTCCTGTCAATCACAGACCCAGACCCCGCCCACCCCTCCCCCCTCCCGCGCGCCCCTTAGTCCTCCAGGCAACGCCCCTTGTCTGTTAATATTTTCAAATCTGAGGCTCTGAGGCTGAGGCTCTGGAAGGGGGGGGGGTTAGTAACCCTTTAAGTATCTCGGGGTCATGTTCACGAGTGAGGGACGGATGGAGTGTGAGATTGATAGACGGATCGGTGCGGCGTCAGCAGTGATGTGGTCGCTGTATCGGACTGTTGTGGTGAAGAGGGAGCTGAGTCAAGCGGCAAAGCTCTCGATTTACCGATCGATCTACCTTCCCACCCTCACGAGATTTGGGTAATGACCGAAAGGACAGGATCGCGAATACAAGCGGCCGAAATTAGTTTCCTTCACAGGGTGGCTGGGCGCACCCTTCAAGCTCGGATGAGGAGCTCAGTTACCCGGGAGGAGCTCGGAGTCGAGTCGCTACTCCTTCACGTCGAAAGGAGCCAGCTGTAGTGGCTAGGGCATCTGTTTCCTCCTGGTCGCCTCCCTTCCTTGTGCTCGAACATGGTGTTCGTTATGGACAAACCGTAACTAGCACAGAAGTCCAATAACCGAACACCACTCGGGTTCCGATCGGGGAGACCGTTCTTCCCCATCACCCCCACCCAGGTCTCACTGTCGTTACCCACGTGGGCGTTGAAGTCCCCCAGTAGAACAATGGAGTCCCCAGCCGGAGCACCATCTATTACCCCTCCCAGGGACTCCAAGAAGGCCGGGTACTCTGCACCGATGTTGGGCCCGTAGGCCGAGACAACGGTGAGAGACCTGTCCCCGACCCTCTCGTTCACCGGGGTGAACTCCAACACGTGACGGCTGAGCTGAGGGGCTATGAGCAAACCCACCCCAGCCCGCCACCTCTCCCCGTGGGCAACTCCAGAAAAATGGAGCGTCCAGCCCCTCTCCAGGAGTTGGGATCCGGAACCCAGGCTGTGCGTGGAGGTAAGCCCGACTATATCTAGCCGGTATCTCTCAACCTCCCGCACGAGCTCAGGCTCCTTCCCCCCCAGCGAGGTGACGTTCCATGTCCCGAACGCCAGAAGCTGCGCACGCGGACCAGGTCGTCGAGGCACCTGCCTTCGACTGCCACCCAGTCCTCTCTGCACCCGACCCCTACGGATCCCTCTGCGGGTGGTGGGTCCACAGAAGGGCGGGCTGTGCCCGGCCGAGCCCCGTGGGCAGAGGCACGACCACCAGACGCTCGCATTCGAGCGCCAACCCCAGGCCTGGCTCCAGGGTGGGGCCCCGGCTGCGCCATACCGGGCGACGTCACGGTCCTTGTTGTGATACTGTCCATAGGAGTCTTTGAACTGCTCTTCGTCTGACCCGTCACCTAAGACCTGTTTGCCATGGGAGACCCTACCTGGGGCATGAAGCCCCAGACAACATAGCTCCTCGGATCATTCGGGCACTCAAACAATCCCACCACGTTAAGGTAGCAGTTCACGGGGTCGTTTGATTCAGTTTTCTTTCATTTAACAGAAATGTCCATAAAAATAATTTTATTCACAACCTTCTTATTTGAGAACAGAGAGGACAGGATGGGTTGAAGGATGTTAGAATTTAATAATTTTATTGACATATCATTAGAGCGTGTGCGAGTGAACTAAAAGTACGGTTGATCCCTGATGACTCTGTGTTTGAATTTATGAATTAATGACTGGACACGAGCTTAAAATCCTCCTGTAACTGGCACTTAAGCACACAGCACTGTAAAAACAGCAAGGACAAATACAATATAATAAATAAACAATTTACTTAATTGAATTCATTGCCAAAGATTGTCTAATATTTTGCTTCAGAATGGGATGGAAAAAAAAATAATAATAAATAAATTAAAAAATGTTTCACTAAAACCGAAAGTTTACACATGCATTGAGTTTGCAAAAAATGTGTCGATTTCAGTCAGATAAAGTGATGTTGCAATATAATTGCTATACATATTAAATACCATATGGTGTATTTATTTTTGTAAAACTGTAAATGATAAATCCTTTATTTATTTTGTACGACTGTAAATGATAAATCCTTTGTGATATTTTGTGTTACTTGAATGAGAGATAAGGGGTAGGTTTATTATAAGTTCTTTGAACTTCTTCCTACTCCTTTTGAGCACAATAGTCTTGTTTTCTTCTGTAAAATGTTTTAAATATGTTTCTGCTCAAATAAAAAAAAAAAAAATAATAATAATAATATTGAGTAATCTTATTGTTAAGTTTTTGTAGCTGGACGTGTTTAGGCAAATCGCATTCATAACTCACTTTGCATTTTCCTTTTTTTATGAAATATAGGCGTGGCAAGGGCATGTTGTGAGTTGTGTCCATATGCGTAGATTGCAAAACTGTTATCACGGTGATGTTCTACTCAGGATTGGTGGGCAACGGAATAGGTACTGGGCAGATTACAACCGATGCTGCAATTACATCTTTTAACTTATTTTTAGCTCTTGTTTAATATTACAACCTAAAGATTTCAGTTCAGCAGCTATGGTCTTCCAGATGTGGTCCTTTTACTGCAAACATTCTCTGGCCAAAGTCTCCTCTTGCAAGTTTGACATTTTTTAATCATATCTCCGGCAACATTAAAAACTAATTTCACAAAGTAATACTCCAGAAACTGGTGCAGAAATCCTCAACTGAACTGATTTGTATCATCATATTTCTGAAATGGGAAATCTGCTTACTCCAGTTATCTGATCATGTAAACTTAGAGGTTTGAGGTATATTATACAGTGCCTGACCTCCAAAAAAAATCACCATCTGGATTGAAATAATAAGGTCCCTCCCTCCCTAATGTACCAATGAAAAAGTTCCAGCGGGTTTTCCGCCCGTAATGTGTATTAACATAATCTTGTGTATAATTGTCTTATGTATGTGCTTTGCTTATTATTGTGATTTCTTCTTCCAGCAACAATAAGGGGCGCCATGTAACGGCTGCCCTGGTGCGTTTAGCGCATCTGCACGAATGTACCGTGTAAAATTCCTAGTTGTGAACCTGTTCATAACAATGGCAATAAAACCTATTCTGATTCTGATTCTGATCCTGAATGACCAGATGGAAAGATGGAAAATTAAGGTGGTCCAACAAAATATTGGAGCGTGTGATCTTTTTTTTGCCGACTTTTTCATTTTTTTGGTCAGGCAGTGTATAGTGGAGTATCTCTAATGTATAGTATTTTACTCTTCTTTAAATGACATCTGGAAATGACCCTGCACCAGAGTGACATGGGACTGACATTTATTAGTTTGATGAAATGCTGTCAGTCTCAGTCTGATCATATATTCTCCTAATGTGAATCGAGAACTTTGATTAGATTAAGGTCAGCCTGGTAATGTGGTAATTGCTTCCTATAAACTGCACATCATAAATTATTTGGAAAGCCATGAAATGATATTGGCTATGGCTCACACCAGTGTTAATCCACTTTGATTCTGGCCAAGGTTTGCCAAGCATCCATCGGTGAAGTGACACGCATGGTAGTCGCTGAATCCAGGAGAGAAATTCCAACTTCTGGCGAGTGGACTCTTCTTTAGGAAGGTTGAATAAAGTCCTGTACCTCTCGTAGCCAAAAGCGTATTTTCGCTGAGACTTTTTCGTTAGGTAAGAACAAATGGTTAAAAGCTCCAAAAAGTTGATTTAGCACCTTTAAGATTAAGTGCGCCTCGCCTGAATTGTCGGCGAGACCAGGCGATGGAAGCCAAGAGCGGTTAAAAGCGCCTGGAATCAAGTCAGACACACATCATGTCAGACACACAGAGAGGCTGCCTCAGATCATGCAGCGTCTCGCGTTTCTTGGACACAGTTTGTGAATAAAATTTTCTTAAAAGTTTGTTTTCTGTTTCTCCCACACACCACAGACATACAGAGATACTCATCATCATAGCAAAGAAAAGACTGATCCTCTTGCAGTTTCCAGCTTATGATTAAAATGGATAATAAACCTCTGCTCAAACGACTTATTTAAATGTATACGTTGGACGACCTTTGCACTTTCAACCAAATATGATTTCTACAGATCAAAAGTAAATTGCTATAATGAGAAAAGAGGAGAGTCAGGGTGACATGTTGCTGATCAAAACAGATTTCAGACCCAATCACCTGTCAGTCTGCTCTCAGCGCACATCCTTTGTAGTTCATGCAGGCAAGCCCGAGCTGTGAAAAGCAACTTTGCCTGCTTGGCCCAGGTGCTGCAGCTGCCTTAAGTTCATGAGAGTATCAGCTCAGATCAGTGCGTCTCTACCCACTTATCACTGGGAGGTTTTTATATTTATTTACAACTTAAAATCGACTGTTCCAAATGATTATGCACAACAGCATTTAAATACATTGTATAGGTTGTAAAGAACTGAAAATGGTCATTTGTTGAATTTGCAGCATATTTGCCGAAATCAAAAGCATCAAACACATGTTAACAGGTCCAGTTACATTTTAACATAGGACCTATTATTTGAAAGCAGCTTCTAAATTCTTGCATCCATTAAACTTGTACGTTTTTGGAGAATTTCTGCTTGGATTTCTTTGCAGGATGTCAAAATAGCCTCCCAGAGTTGCTGTTCAGATGGAAACTGCCTCCCACCCTCATAGATGTTTTGCTTGATGCTCCAAAGGTTCTGAGTAGGGTTGAGGTCAGGGTAGGATAGGGTCCACATCATGAGTTTCTCTCCTTTTATGCCCATAGCAGTCAATGATGCAGAGGTATTCTTTACAGCATGACATGGTGTGTTGCATGAAGATAATTTTGTTAGGGAAAGCACAGTTCTATTTGTACAATGGAAGAAAGTGGTCAGCCAGAAACTCCACATATTTTCAACCTCTCTCCCTATGACTCCGCCACCTCCTTGCTGACGTCATAGCCTTTTTGGGACATTGTGGCCATTCACCAACCATCCACTACTCCATTCATCTGACCATCCAGGCTTACGCGGCGCTCATCAATGAACAAGACTGTTTGAGAATGAGTCATACTGTATTTCTGGGCCCACTGCAGCCGCTTCTGCTCATCAGCATTCATTTAACAGTTTAGGGGATACGGATAGAAGGTTTATGCACAACTGCAAGCCTCTGGAGAGTCCTACACCTTGATGTTCTAGAGAATCCAGAGGCACCAGCAGCTTCAAATACCTGTTTGCTGCTTTGTAGCAGCTGTTCTCATAATCAGATGTATTTGTCTGGCAGAAATCGTCCTCATTGTGCCTTTATCTGCAAAAAACAGTGTGTGCTCTGAATCAGCCACAAATGTCTTAACAGTATGGTGATTACGCTTAATCTTTTGTGAGATATCGAACGTTTTCATACCTAGTTTAAGGCATTAAACAGACAACAGTGAAGTGAAAGTGAAAGCAAAATGATACATGATTCTGTTATTTTTCAAAAAATAGAAAAGTGAAAAGTGGGGCGTGCATAAGTATCCATACAACATTTTTGTTGTGCATTAAATTGCCTTTATAACATTCCTAATGACTGCAGAAAGTTAACACCTTGCCCTAACCATTAAATAGAGGCCACCTATGTGTAATCTACTCTCAGTATAATTACAGCTGTTCTGTGAGGGCCTCAGAGCTATGGTCAGAGTGTATTGGTCACTAAACAACATCATGAAGGCCAAGGAGCACACCAGAGAGGTCAGGGATAAAGCTGTGGAGAAGTTTATCAATCAATCAATCAATAAATCAATGGTTTTGTATAGCCCAATATCACAACAGGAGTTGCCTCATAGGGCTGTAACAAACATTAAGGCAATAAAACAGAACAGTAAATAAGACAATGTAAAGTTCCGGTGAATCAAATATCCAGGCAAACATAATGTCCAAATAAGCGTCAGCAGTGGGTGGCGACGAGCAGTGGGTGGCGACGAGCAGCTCAGGTGTCCCCTGTCCTTAGACTCTCCAGCACGGCAAGGAAAAACTCAAAAACCCAGTGGGAGAAACGAGAAACCTTGAGGAGAACCACAGAAGGAGAGATCCACTCCCATGGACGGACAGGCTATAGAGACCCAGGCCGAAGGAGTCCCTCAGCAGACGGGCCAAGATCACAGACCGTCCAGTCCTTGTTGTCAGTAGGCAGGGTTCTTCCGTTCAGCCGGGTCCCTCCGTTCGATCTAGACAGGCACTCCCAAGGGGGAGTGGGACAGGATACACCATGTGAATAGTAATGAACAGACTACAGATATAATAAATATTGTATCATAATAAGACAAAGTTTGCAGTAAGAAGAAGAAGAGGATAGCGCTCAGTGTACCGTACTTACCACAGCAGTGTTTCTTCTAAGGCAGCTTTACTTCAGGCTGAGGGTTAGAGCTTTACCTAACTGACCTGATCATAAGCTAATTCGAAGAGGTACGTTTTGAGCCTAGTCTTAAATGTAGGGACTGTGTCTGCTTCTTTAACGCGAGCTGGGAGTTTATTCCATAAAACCGGAGCTTGGTAGCTAAAGGCTCTTCCTCCTTTAAAGCAGCGTTAAGTTATACAAAGATTTCCAAAGATTTGAACATCTCACGGAGCACTGTTCAATCCATCATTCGGAAATGGAAAGAGTATAGCACCACTGCAAACTTATCGAGACACGGCCGTCCACCTAAACTAACAGACCGAACAAGGAGAGCACTGGTAAGAAATGCAACCAGGTGCCCCAAGATAACTCTGGAGGAGCTGCGACGTACTGCCGCCGAGCTGGGGGAATCTGTACATGGGACAACAATAAGTCGTACTCTACACAAATCTGGCCTTCATGGACAAGTGGCAAGAAGAAAGCCATTATTGAAAGGAGGCCATAACAAATCCTGTTTGAAGTTTGCTAGAAGTCATATGGAGGACACAGCTAACATGTTGGCCCAAATGCAAAACGTTATGTATGGCACAAACCTAACACTGCTCATCGTCCTGAGTGCACCATCCCCAGTGTCAAATATGGTGGGGGAGCATCATGCTATGGGGCTGCTTTTCCTCAGCGGGGACTGGGAAGATTGTAAGAATAGTTGGGAAGATGGATGGAGCCAAATACAGGGACATTTTGGAGGAAAACCTGCTGGAGTCAACAAGAGAATTGAGGCTGGGGCGGAGATTCACCTTCCAGCAGGACAATGACCCTAAACACAAAGCTAAATCTACAATGGAATGGTTTAAAAACAAACATATTAATGTGTTAGAATGGCCCAGTCAAAGTCCTGACCTAAATCCTATTGAAAATCTGTGAAAAGACCTGAAAACTGCTGTTCACAAACACTCTCCTTCTAATTTGACAGAGCTTGAGTTGTTTTGTAAAGAGGAATGGGCTAAAATGTCAGTCTCTAGATGTGCAAATCTTGTAGAGTCATACCTCAAAAGACTTGCTGCTGTTATTGCAGCAAAAGGGGGTTCCACAAAGTATTAATTCATGCTGTATGAATACTTATGCACGCCCCACTTTACGGTTTTCTATTTTTTGAACAATAACAGAATCATGTATGATTTTGCTTTCACTTCACAGTTGTCTTTTACTTGTGTGTGAACCTTCAGTAAAACATTCAAAATAAAATGTTCTATGTTTAGGGTTGTAAACATGACAAAATGTGCAAAAGTTCAAGGTGTATTAGTACTTTCGAGAGGCACTGTATTCCACGCTTTGAGGCAACAGAGAGATCCTTTTTCTTTCCTATTGCTTGACAATGGTGGTCTGCTTAATAATGTGGAACGTCCTTCTTCGGTAGTTTTTTCCTTAAGTTGGCTTACCTGACAACTAATCATCACAGGTGTCTGAGATTGATGTCAGTGATTCAAAGAGCTCTAAGACAGAATACCATCCAAGTTTAATTTAATTTTTGTTTTTTACCTTTATGACACTGAAATACAATTTGCAATATCATTTGAAACATACTGTACTACCAATACAAATATTCCATTCCATTGTGTGGTTCAGGGAAACAGTGGCTCTGTGGTATTAGTAGTATTACTCTGCAGATTCAAAGTGTTTGGGTATAGATCCATCATATTTTCTAACATCGTCTACTAGACTGGGTTGGTTGAGGATGTTATGTAGTAACAGTACATATGTATGTAGTCAAACTGTAAGTCTGGAAAATACTCAAGCTAGAGGCTCTGTTTAACTCTGGTCAGTACTCCAAGGATTGGCATGGACTGCCATAACTCTACCTACTGCACTTCTTGTTTACAGTACAAATTATAGTAGCTATTCTTCAAGATTGAGGTGAAACTGGAAGTCTCTACATCCCGTTTGCATTCACAAAGCCCTGTCAACCTTGATCTGAGTTGTCCATTGTATAGAGGAGAATATGTCTGAGGCCACATCCATGCACAAAATCACCACAATTAACAAGAACAAAGAAACAAAAACACTTTGTTTTGGGAGAGAGAAGTCTCTGTATACAATACATATAATGTTTCCCTGTAGTATGCTGATATACTTGCTCTTGTGTCCGTAGGCAAGTTATTTAACCTTGTGTGTGAGTGATTGGTTAAAGGGGCCCACCACCCCCCGCCACACACCAAGGACTTGAGAGAAATGAAAATGTTGATTCATATGAATTGACAATACAATCTCTCCTCAGTTTGTTAACACTATCACAAAAGAATAGACCGTTGGAAATAGTTTTTATCAGTTCTATAAAGATACGATGAAACTATGTGAACATGAGCCCTTTACTTTCCAGATGTAAAGTAGGCAGCTATACTCCACACGGCTGGGCATGCATTATTGAGGAGAGGCTTAAAGGGGGTGAGAGTGGATTAGTCTTATATTAACCTCCAGTGGAAGGGAGAAACGGAAGGGGGTGACAAGAGAGAATCACCCCTGGCCATTTAAACTGCCGTAATTAAATCCTGGATAGAGAGGCCACCACTTAGACTCTCAGTCCAAAGAAGAAAGGAGACGAGACCGAAGCACAAAAATACTGAAAGACACATGGGGAAAATTGAGGAAAAATTTAAAGTGTCTGCCAGTGAATCTTGCATGTCTTACTGTTGATCCCCGAGCTGAGAAACATAAATGAGTCCGTCAAATTGCCATCCCAGTTGCTACCAGCTCATAACGAATAGAGTAACCATGAGGAATTATATATTTCTTCTGTACAATTCTATATGCTGTTTGTGGTCCGATACTCATACTGATGAAGGGGGTTGGCATGGCCGTTACCCGATATACAGTGGGTTGCATAAGTATCGGCCCCCCTTTAACCACTTAACTTCCACCCTAGGGTTAGGGTTAAGGGTTACGGTTAGGGTTAACAATTATTTACATCCAAGTCTCAAAGCATATTGACTGGAGAGCTTACAGTCTATATGCCAGTGTGATATCTAATTTGAAATCCAACACCTTCTAGTTTCTAAAAATATGTGTGAGTGAAACACAACTTACGTTACATTTGCCGTTCTTAACCCTAATTATATCCTGATTAGGGTTAACTAACCCTAACCCTAGCCCCCTGATCAGGGGAGACGGCAGTTAAGGGGTTAACTTTTCAACATTTTGTCACAATATGGACCATAAACATAAATATATTTAACTGAAATTGTATGTGAAAGACACACACTAAGGCTGTGTCCGAATGTCCACCCTAGTCCCTAACCCCTCATTCACTACATAGGCCCGCACTATATAGTAGACTATATAGTCCACTGATTCTGTTGGCTATTCGGACAGAAGCTCACTACTTTCTCCGAGCTGCGTGACGTCACGCGCGCTGCGGCGTGCAGATTTTTTTGTTGAAAAAATTAAACGGAATGACAGTTTTGGCACTTTTACAGGCGTTTTATTTGACATTTATTTGAAAATTAAAACTATCATATAGGTAGAGCGGGTCGTCTCATGATCGGAAGGTCGGGGGTTCGAATCCCGCCTCCTGAAGGTGCAGATTGTCGTTGTGTCCTTGGGCAAGACACTTCACCCTCCTTGCCTCCAGTGTCTGCGTACACTGGTGTATGAATGAGAGAGTGAATGGGCCCCCTATGAGAGACCAACAGGCCCGTTTGGAACTATGAGGCCGTCCTCCCGTGGACCCACCACCTGCAGGAGGAGCCATAGGGGACTGGTGCTATGTGACTTGGGCAGCTCCAACAGCTGCCCCCACGACCCGGCAACGGACAAGTGGGAGAAAATGGATGGATGGATGGAAACTATCATATAAAAAATATAAAAAATCACTCCAGCGTTAGCTCAAAGACGTGCAGAAAGAGTGCACTACATCTGCTAAAAGTTCGCTAAACTCCGGAAAAAAAATATTTGTGATAAAGACCGACCAAACTAATGAGACAGGGGACTAATTATGGATAGATACGAGTCAGATTTATATTTAACATGGATTTTACATGAATGGCTTGGATTATTTGAGAGGAAGCTATCGGTCATTTAACGGCTTGAGCTAAAGGTAAGCAGCTAACGCTAGCATTTTTCACCGTAACCGTTTATATCTAAGTCATTTATTCATGATAAATACGCAACACACGATTGAAACAGCTGATTTCATTCCGTCGTGTTGTTTAGTTCAAAGACCTGTTGCTGTCAGGCATTCTTCTCCGACTCTCGCAATGCATTGTGGGCTATATTGACCCGTTTAGTAATCACCGCTGCTCACTATTTTTCAGAATGCATTGGGGGAAATTTTGAGTGCACTACTTTTTTCTCTCTGGACATTCGGACACCCCTACAAAATGGCGTGACCACTATATAGTGCACTATATAGGGAATAGTGTGGACATTCGGACACACAAGTGACACACAATCGTGAAGTGAAATTAAATGTATACATGATTTAGAATGTATTGTTTATGATTAAAAAACTGAAAAGTGGGATGTGCATATGTACCGGCCCCCTTTCCTTTTAGTACAACTAATTGCCTTCAGAAATTGCCATAAGGCCAGATTTATGCAGTGTACGATTAATAGTTGTCCTGAGATGTAGCTCTCTGCGAATCATCCAGGGTGATCATAGGCTTCTTGGTAACAACTGTGTGGTCAGTGCTCTCCTTGTTTGGTCAGTAAGTTTAGGAGGACGGCCGGGTCTTGGTAGGTTTGCAGCGATGCCACAGTCTTTCCATTCCTGGATGGTGTATTTAACTCCACCGTGAGAGATGTCCAAAACGTTTTATAACCTAACCCAGCTTTATACTTCTCAATAACGTTATCGATGACCTGTCTGGTGTGTTCTTGGACTTCACGATGCTGTCTGCTTCCCAATAGTCTCTTTGTCTCCCTCACTAGGGACTTTTTGTGTACTTTGACATTTTCATTTTTATGGCATTTTTTCTGTGTTCAGTGGATGTTCCTCAAATTTGCCTCAGCATAATCTTTTTCTGGAGAAGTTCATTTTGGCTATTTCAGTTTTTTTACATTCCCAGAGCTGGGGCTAAAAAAAAATCACACTTAACACCCTAAAGCCCAAAACGTGGCCTCTACTTTCAACATCCATAACATTTTTGTACTTTCATATTTCTTTCTACTTTAAAAACTCAGAATCACTGAACTACTTCTGCTTGACACATACATACCAAATAAGTGTTTATGATTTTTAACCCTTTATTGGCCAAAATGCACACAAAAGTGTAACACATTTTTAAATGCATTCCAAATTGGGTGAGGTGTTTATTTTTATTAGGCCTTGGGATGGGTCAAAGTTTAGTGGTAAAATTATTTTTTACAGGTTTTTGTGTTTCTGTAGTGACAGATTTTCTATAAAATTACTATACTTTCATATTTTTTCACACTTTAAAAACTCAGACTCATAGATCTATGTCTGCTTGACACATACATACCAAATGGTAAATGGTAAATGGTAAATGGTCTCAACTTATATAGCGCTTTTCCACCTACATTAGGCACTCAAAGCGCTTTACAGTAAGGAACCACTCACCCATTCATACACCAATGTACGCAGACACTGGAGGCAAGGTGGGTGAAGTGTCTTGCCCAAGGACACAACGACAGCATGCACCTTCAGGAGGCGGGATTCGAACCCCTGACCTTCCGATCATGAGACGACCCCGCTCTACCATCTGCGCCACCATCGCCCATATCTTTCATATTTTTATATTTTTAACTCTTGATGTGCCAAAATGCATTCTTAACTCAAAAGCCTTTCCTCTTTGAAGAAACAACCAAACACAACAGCAATAACGACAGTAAGAAAATGGAAACAAAAGTGTGTAGTGTTCTGGTTTTGCCACAGTGTTTCACAGGTGCACTGGGCACTATCCAAAAACTTGATTTGGTCTCTGTGTGTTAAATTGTAAAAGTTTATTTTAGATCAGACCAGTGTGTTTTTTTTAATACCCCTAACCTCACTTTCTGCAGAGTTGGTCACGTTACTGTGACTTGCCTTGTCAGCTCAAAACTTCATGTTACCAACTCTGAGGAAGATTGCAGAAAGTGAGCTGTGGAAACTGTCAGGGATAAAGAAACCACACTGGTCTGATCTAAAAGAAAACTTCAGCTCTGGGCACTATATAAGAGCAGTGGGACAATGGGATTGTCTCCTGGACTGACTACAGAAAAAGAAGCTCGACGTAAACCAACATTTCCAGCATGTCCTAATCTCGCCAGTTTTCAATTTCACGTTCGCAAGTTTGTCATTGCCAATAACTGATCTCAACTTGTACAGCGCTTTTCTACCTTCATCAGGCCCGAAGCGCTATAATAAATGCTTCATTATTTCATCAGTTAGAAACATCCTGATGTTAGACAAAGGATCACTTACTTGCCTGACAGGATAGGCAGTAGGTCCAGGAGACAATCCTGTTGGGAGCGAGTACCACACAATGCTTCCACTTTGGGATTTCGCTCTTTACCCCAAGAGCCAGCTGAGAATAAAAAAAGAGAAGTTGCCGCTCACAGCAGCGCTATTGAGACTGACTTTTTTCTTTTGGGGAGGAGGAGGAAGACGCAACGTCCTTTAGCGTAGACGCTGAGGTACTGGAATATATGAGATCAGGCTCAGAGTTGGAGATCCTAAACCAATTCCCCCAAGTGAGAGCGGTGTTATGAAGTACAACACTGCAACACCGTCCAGTGCACCGGTGGAAAGGCTGTTCAGTCTGGGAGGTATCGTTTTTACCCCAAGAAGAAACAGACTCTCAGACAAACGTTTTGAAAGACTGCTCCTGATGAGATACAATCGCACATTTTGTGCTGATGTGGAGTAGCTCAAGCCTGCCTGTGCCCAATAGCTTTTTCTATCTGGTAAACTGAAGAAGGGGGGGTGATTTACATTACAGTTTGTTGCATTTTTGATAATAAAGAGCACGAAAGAAATATCTGTTATGTCCTTAATAGTAGAACTTCCATAACACATTTAGGAACAAAATCGAGCAACATAAAAGTAACGTAAAAGTAACGAGTAACGTAATAAGTTACTTTCTTTAGAGAGTAACTAAGTAAAGTAACAGGTTACTTTTTAAAAGAAGTAACGAGTAATGAGAAAAGTTACTTTTTAAAAGTAACTTCCCCAACACTGTTGCTATTTGGACTATAGTGCCTCTAAACTGCTGTCTGGATCGGTCCGGGGTCCAGTGGAGCTCACGTCCAAAGGACTGGTAACGTACAAACTGGGCACTTCGTTGGCCCTACCTGCCACCTATAGGGGGTGTAGTGCTGCTTTGTCCCCGGTTACCTTTTGGTTACTTTTGTGTTTATGTATTTTATGTTCATGTGAAAGTGAAAGAATGATTGAAACAAAGGATTTAAAAAGCAATTTAATAACACTATTTTAAACAAATTGTTAAAATAAAGAAAACTATATTTTTGACAACCTACTGTCTCTTGTGCTCTTCAGTCCACAAACTTGTGCTTGGCCCCGTCTACATGTAGCAGGGTATCTCACAAACCAAAGATGTTTTCCTACGATCTGGCCTATCATCCACACAAAACCGGAGTTTTGTCGATAAAAACGAAACGTTTCTGAAAACTCCGGCCAAAGTGAAGATTTGTGAATTCTCCGGTTATGCGTTTGAGTGTGGACATAAATAACCGGAGTATTCGGCCGCACGTCACTGGCAGCGTGCTGCTCTGACGTCAGTGTTTACGACCTGTGTTTACATCAGAAACGGCAGGGATGCCTCAAAACTGTGTTGGCTTCAGATGCTTTTTGCTAAAGCTCAAGTTCTGCTTCACGTTGAAGCGCGCAGACAAAGGAGGTTAGTTATTTTACGCCAAATAACCGTCCCACATCCGACATGTTCCTCAAAGACGGTAACAGCAGGTTTGGTTCAGACAGGTGTTACGCCGAAAACTGCATGACTGCCGAGAAATGCACCCCCTCTTACAGATGAAACAACTATTTTACACCAGACAGGAAGGTTTCTGATGCAGGAGACTTTAGGATGAAGTCGTCCTCCCGGAGGAAACGGTGAAACGAATGTTACCGTCCTCGCTGCTGCCGTTGTGGGAGTCATTACGTGCCAGGTCAGTCTATCGTCATACGAGCACTGGTCAGTCTGTTCAAGAAAGTTGTTTTCTCGTACTGTTAATCTGACGGAAGAAATGCGTTTGTTTGTCAAGGTATAGCCTATGTGGCCTCGCAATTGTTTGGCAGGTCAAGCTATAACGGTGCATTTGGGAACACAGTTTATACAACTGCATAGAAAATAATGAATGTGCTGTGCAGAAACTTGTGGAGAGATTTGAACAATGAATGTACTTGACAACGCATATGCGCGGTTAAGTGTGGATGCCGGTTTTAAAAAAACCGAGGCTGTGTAGACTCAAGTTTTTTTTTAGGCGGAGGGCTGATTTATAAATGCCCTGCTACGTGTGGACTAGGCCTTACCGCGGGGGTTATTTCGTGCTGCTGGTTACTACCAGCGGTTATTGTTTGGTCCTGGAGCCATCTCTCTAGGTGGCGTTGTCAATAATTTGGCCATTAGTTCTAAATTCACGTATATTTATTTGTACCCTTCCTACCATACGGCCACACTGCCATCTTCAGTGTGGTCTTCAGATGAGTCCTCCCTTGAATCAGAGATTAATTTTATTTGGTCATTCTCTAAATCTGAATCCTCGATGGTCTAATATTTTTCTCCTCATCCTCTCTGTTCATGATCGCATCCAAAGCCTCATGGTGTATCTTCAAATGTCTCCTCATTGTCCCACTGCTTTGATGAAATAATGAAGCATTTATTATAGCGCTTCGGGCCTGATGAAGGTAGAAAAGCGCTGTACAAGTTGAGATCAGTTATTGGCAATGACAAACTTGCAAACGTGAAATTGAAAACTGGCAAGATTAGTACATGCTGGAAATGTTGGTTTACGCCGGGCTTCTTTTGCTGTAGTCAGTCCAGGACACAATCCCATTGTCCCACTGCTCTTATATAGTGCCCAGAGCTGAAGTTTTCTTTTAGATCAGACCAGTGTGGTTTCTTTATCCCTGACAGTTTCCACAGCTCACTTTCTGCAATCTTCCTCAGAGTTGGTCACATAAAATGTTGAGCTGACAAGGCAAGTCACAGTAACGTGACCAACTCTGCAGAAAGTGAGCAGTAGAAACTGTTAGGAATTTAAAAAAAACACTGGTCTGATCTAAAAGAAAACTTTTGCAAGATAACACACAGAGACAAAATGAAGTTTTTTGGATAGTGCCCAGTGCACCTGTGAAACACTGGGAAAACCAGAACACTACACGCTTTTGTTTCCATTTCTTACTGTCGTTATTGCTGTTGTGTTTTGTTGTTTCTTCAAAGAGGAAAGGCTTTTGATGCCACCCACCCACCCCAAATCCCCCCTCACTACACCACACCCACACCCTCCAAATGTTTATCTTATGCACAGTCATCCAACTCATATACAAATGTGCCCACATTTGCAAACTGCTCCTGAGATAAAACCACAGAAGACAGAGTTTCTGTGGAACATTTGTATTGATTTTCAAAGGAATGACAGCATTTTGTTCATGTTAGTGTGGCTCTACATACTACTACTACCATTGTATGACCAACCCTTAGGGAAAATGAACAAATGAAGCACATTCAATTTGGATCACATTTATAAAGGTTATACAAGTATTACTGACTCTGCAAGAGCAAAAATGAGGAGTTAAGAATGCATTTAGGCACATCAAGAGTTAATAATATAAAAATATGATATATGATATTTGGTATGTATGTGTCAAGCAGACATAGATCTATGAGTCTGAGTTTTTAAAATATGAAAAAATATGAAAGTATAGTGATTGTATGGTTGTTAAAGGTAGAGGCCATGTTTTGGGCCTCAGGGTGCTAAGTGTGATTTTTTTTAAATGAAAATCTGTGACTACAGAAAAACAAAAAACCTGTAAAAAATTATTTTACCACTAAACTTTGACCCATCCCAATGCCTAATAAAAATAAACACCTCATTCAATTTGGAATATTTTTTCTAAAAATTATGCAAGTTTTTGTGAACAAAACAGCTAAAAAAAACAGCACAACAGTAGACTTTTGTGTACATTTTGGCAAATAAAGGGTTAAAATTAATTAAAAAATTACACATATTTGGTATGTATGTGTCAAGCAGAAGTTGTTCTATGATTCTGAGTTTTTAAAATATGAAAAAATATGAAAGTATAGTGATTTTATGGCTGTAAAAAGTAGAGGCCACGTTTTGGGCCTTAGGGTTTTAAGTGTGATGTTTTTTAAAGGGAGCCCTGAGGGTTAAATGACCTCTGAGACCATCACAGATCAGCTGTATTTGAAGTGAGATTAGATTACACAGGTAGACTCTATTTAGTCATTAGATCAACATGTGATCATTCAGAAATCTTCATTCAACTTCTGAAGGCAATTAGTTGCACTAAAAGGTACTTATGCACATCCCACTTTTCAGTTTTTTATTTAAAAAAAAATGAAAATCATGTTAATATTTCATTTTATTTCACGATTGTGTGACATTTCAATTAAATATATTTATTAGGGCCGGGACTCGATTAAAAAAATTAATCTAATTAATTACAGGCTTTGTAATTAATTAATCGAAATTAATCGCATATAAATATTTGACCTGAGAACAGTGAGAAGTAAGTTTTTTCATATGGATTTTTAGTATACCATAGAATAATGACTGAATACATGAGCTTAAGCAACAAAATATTGTTTATTGTTGCTTCAGAGGCCATAACAGACTTTGTTGATTTAGCAACAGCTGGTTTAAAGGCACGTAAACTATTAGCGCGAGGTCGCAGCTGAAGCGCCCGTGCAGGCACACTACACAACCCGAAAACCAACGTAATGGAAAACTCTCACCGGTCCTGTTGAGCAGTGTCAGAAACTCCAAGTCTTTCAGAGTCGTGTACCCGCTTCAAACCCGGGCTTTAGTCCATGTGAGGAATAGTCCGTGTCGTGTGACTGGAGCGAGGGCGCGCGCACACACATGCGTGAAGAAATACAATGAGCGCGCCTGCCTCAGCTGGGCACGTAAATAACAACACAAAGTACACACCGGATTGCGTTTACAATAGAAATAATGTTAAACATAAATTATATGTTGACTGTGCTACAGGTTGGTGCTCCAGTATAATCGGTCCGCCTAAACTCATCCAGTGAGAAACGTTCCGCGTTGTAAAAACATGTGCGATTAAAATGCGTCAAAAAAAATTAACGCGTTATTTTTGTGTAATTAATTAATCTAAATTAACGCGTTAAAGTCCCGGCCCTAATATTTATGTTTATGGTCCATAGCATGGCAAAATGTCAAAGTTAAAGTGGCCGATACTTATGCAACCCACTGTATAGGCTGATATCTTCAGTAATTTAATTTGATATCATTGTTTTTATCTCTCAAATAGCCTATAGTTAAGCATTAATTATTGTAGTAAAGGTTTCAATCATAGAAATAAACAATATCTATTAGTGATCGACCGATATCGTTTTTTCTATCTTATTGGGGCTTTTGATTGGCCGATGCTGATAAACACTGCTGAAATGTTTGACCACATTTTTTTAAAGTGTTGTCTATAACCCCTTGTATGATGCAGTGTTGAACGGTGACAACAGGGAGTGCTGTATGAGAGGTATAGGGCTGATTTATTCAGGACATTTGTGTTTAGTAGGTACTTTTGAGGTAGCTTGTCAAAAATCTTCGGCCTAGCGCAAGGACAGCCTTGGTTGTTGGCGAGGCTGCGGTCTTGAACAAACACAACCTTGCCCTAGCACTGAGGGCGTCGCTTAAGGAAAAAAGTGGGTCGGAGGAGGCAGGTACAAGCAGTTGACTTCAACGATCGGTTGCTGCATTGTCTTCACTCGCACTCACACTTTCCCACCCAAACCAATTTGTTTGTGTAGTCAATCAAACCGTGCTCAGGGCTAGCTCGTATTTAAAGGCTGTATTTAGGACTACAACGTGTCAGTGCCACTGTGGTGCATTCACCTCCTGATGAATGAAGAGGGCAGAAGCGGTGGTCGTCAGAATGAAGCCTTGTGTTTCGTTTTGCTTTTCACAAACAAGGCGCAAAGCAAACCTACATTCATTCAGCCCCTCCAAGAATCCAGCAAGTGTTGTGCAACTGTTCCAATAAGCTATCATTTTTGACCCATCACGGAAACCAGGGACACAACTCGGTTTTGGGGCATTTTGAGATGAGCATAGATTATGAGAGTGTAGTCTCCAAGCTTTCCAATGATGTGTTACACATGGAAATCTGATAATATTTGGAGAGGTAGCAGCGATTTGAATTTAACAGCTCCAAATTGCCGAAAGGGCAGAAAAAACCCTCTGAAGTTTTGGGCAGTTCTTACCTCTCTCTGCTGCTCGAGTGACAATAGGGCTCATTTATGGATTAGTCTAAGTTTGTAGAGATCTTGATTTTGTGTAAATAGCAGGTTCATTCCTCGTGAACTACATGACTGTCTCCCATGCATAGAGATCATTAGTGATCACACGATCATTAGTGCCATGGACAATGACTACGGTATATTATCCTTAACCTGCACACACAGCTTACAACCAAAAACAAAACACAAACAAATCCAACCCACTGAACACACCACGTTAGCTTACAGCACAACAATAGCCTCATCAAAAAGCAACCAGACGGCTCAGCGGCCACCAGCGAAAAAAAATAAAAAACAAACTTTCACTCACCCGTCTGAAGTAACCTCTGCGTGCCTTCTGCTCGTGAAACTCGTGGTAAATCCTCGCTCAGTTATTTTCAATGTAGAGTTATGCAAAACCGTGCTACATCCTTCTGTCTTAAATCGCTGAATAGGCGGCTGCATATATGAAAAAAAACCACCTAACCCCAAAAAAATTGCTACAAAAGGTTTTTCAATGGTTTCCTGTAGTATCAGGTGTGCTTATTAACATACTAAAAGTCTACCAAAATCTGACCACTGGAAAGGTGTAATTTCCAAGATGGCGTCCAAGATGGTCGCCAAATCCTTAAAATGCCCATTACTCCTTTATTATTCGTCCTAGACAAGTCATTTTAGTGTCTAACCCCATGTTTTAGGTATCTAGGAATCCAATAGGCTTGTTCAAATTGTAGTGACATGATTGCATAATTGTTAAATAGCAATGGTGGACAAATACTCTATGCATTAATATTAGCGAGGTTGTCACGGCAACGGCACAAATTTTCCCAGAGGCTTAGAGGGACATGGATGGGCTCATTTTAAAGCCCCGACCCTGTTCTTCCCAACGCAATAAAGAATAAGTCTGTACGACATTTACTCCCAGAGATATTCGCTAAAGTCTGCGAGGTGAGCGACCATGTCAGCCCTGACATGGTAGACCTGGATGGGTTTTAACCTCTCTGTTATCTCAGCATATTAGCAATTTGCTATTGCAATCATTTCACTATAATGTAAATATGCTAAGTGATTACAAATCTCTTATTTATTTTTGAAAAGAATGCCTTTGATCTGCACTAGATTTACAAATAGTCATTGTCACACTCGTCCTCCCGTAAAGGTTGATTATGTGAATTGTCACAATTTTCCACTTGACATGATCCACAAGCAGATGTGCATGGTCGTCCATATCCTCTGCAACTACACTGTGGTGTTCGGCAGGCAGTTGTGCTATTACAGTGGGCTATCTGCAGGAGACTTAAAAGGGCAGCAGTTTTATCGGTAAGAACTGGCACGAACTAGCCTGGCCTTAGCCATGCGTAAAGTTGGGTCAATTATCATTTCAATACATGTCCGTCTGGGTCTGATCTCAGTGACTGCGTTACATCGGTTGAATTTCAACCTGCCATTTAGTGAGTGGGTAAAAATGCTAGCGATTGGGTAAAATCAGATCCAATCGTTTAAAAGGAGTTCACCCCTCCCACCTGAAAACGGTGCTCAATCGTGAAGATCCACAAGAAGAAGACCCTTTGTATGAAATGGGTACGAGGGTCTGGTGAGACCAGGCTAGACACAAACCACTTGTCCTCAAATTTCCATCCCCAATCCACCACATTCATGTCCATACCCTTTCATATCCACACCATTACCATCTGGTAATACACTCTGAGCAAATGACATTTATGATATTCTTTGCTTGATACGTCATTATGGTAAAGCAACCGTAGTTTGTGATGGCTACAGTGAAGGTTTTCAATGCAAAAACTGAGTTTGTGGAAAAAGAAGATTTCCTTTCCACACCTTCTAACAAACAAGGCCTTATTGGTCTTGTGACTGAGGAACTGCAAAAGAAAGACTGCAGTGTTATCAATGCATCAGGAGATGCAGACGTGGACATTGTGAAGGCTGCAATCAAGGCGTCACAACATCAGCCCATGACCTTGATAGGTGAAGATACAGACTTACTCATTCTTCTTCTCTACTATGCTGAGATGAAAAATTAGGATCTCTATTTTTGTTCGGACAAATCCACAGTTCCTGAGATATCAATGAGATGAAACAAGTCCTGGGGAGTGACTTGTGTTCTCTGTTGCGTTCACAGGTTGTGACACAACTTCCCAGATTTATAGTGTTCCAGAAGAATGAGCGATAGAATTTTCTAAAATGTGTTTTATTACTTATTACAAAACCAAACGTTTACATAGATTTCATTAATGTTTGGTAGAATTGCCTTTAAACTGTGACTTTGACTTGGGTCAAACGTTTTGGTTTTCCCTCCACAAGCTTCTCACAATAGTTAGATGAGTTTTGGTCCATTCCTCCAAACAGAAGTGGTGTAACTGAGAAACATTTGTAGGCCGCCTTGCGTGCCTATGCCTTTTCAGCTCTGCCCATACATTTTCAACTGGACTGAGATCAGGTCTTTGTGACGACCACTTGAAAACATTGACTTTGTTTTCCTTAAGCCACTTTGTAACCAGTTTGGCTTTGGGTCATTGTCTAGTTGAAAGACCCATCTGCGCCCAAGCTTTAACTTCCTGGCTCTTGAGATGTTCGTACAATTTTTCCACATAGTTTTTATATTATTTACAAAACGTGAAAATTTATATCATTCAGTTTTGCTGATATTGTGGTTCGTTTTGCAAAAGGGAATCCCAAGAAGCACAAAGCTTAAGGACAGGGACCCACAATTAAAATATACAATATACAACCAAAGTGCAGAAGCAAACAAAATACATAATTACAAATTACAAAAATTGCCTTTTAAATGTACCTATCCAGTCTCTACACATCATAATAATCCTGACATTCCATGCATTCAGGGGCCAGACCAATATGTGACCAACGTGACTCATCAGTCATGTGGATTTTTAAGCATAACGTAGCAATACATTTGGTTTAAAAAGCTTTCTAAATACGTAACATTAATGTGATTCTTTTCTTCATGATGTCATCTATTTTGTGAGGTGCACCAGTTCCTCCCGCAGCAAAACAACCCCAAAACAAGCCTGATACTGATACCCGTATTTCACAGTTGGGATGGTGTTGTCAGGCTGCAAGATTCCCCCTTTTTCCTCCAAACGTGACCATGGTCATTATGCCCAAAATGTACTTTATTTTTTTCCGTCAGACCACAGGACATGTCTCAAAAAATGTAAGTCTTTATCCTTTTTTTTATTTGCAAACTCCAATCTGGCTTTTTGATGTTTGTTTTGGAGTCAGAGCTTCTTCCTGGCAGAGTTCCCTCTCAGTCCATGTCGGTAAAGGACTTGTTTCACTCTGGAGAATGACAAACTCTTACCAGGATCAGCATCTTCTCCAGGTCTTTTGCATTTGTTCTTGGGTTGATCTTCACGTTTCAGACACAACACGTTCATCTCTGGGACACAGAACCCGCCTTCTTTCTGATCTGTCTGATGACTGGACATTTCCATCATTGTTTAAACCAATGAACCTGAACCTTCAAGTGTCTGTAAATTACACCCAAGGATGAACCAGACTTGTGCTTCCAAGGTCATGACATCATCATCTGGGCTTTAAACTTTTTAAAGGTTTAATAATCTTAGTGTATGTAAACGTCTGACTGTAAAAAGTGATAAAAAAAATTTGAGAACATTCTATCTCTCATTCCTCTGGAGTTTGATGAATAGAAATGATAAATAATTTTGACCTAAGAAGTGTATGTAAACATATGGTTCTCAATCTGTGTTTGGTGGCAACAGTACTGATTCACTAGCCTCTTTGTGCTATAACCTTTTTAGCAAGAAAATCCTTTCCGCCAAATCATTTGTTACCACACAACGTATCCCTCATACCGAGTTCTCAACTTAATATCATTTGCTCAGAGCGTATTGATAATGTGGATTGGAAAGGGGAGTGACATGAATGCGGTGGATTGGGGATGGAAACTGGAGGACAGTCGGTTCGTGCCAGTTCTTACCGATAAAACTGCTGCCCTTTTAAGTCTCCTGCAGATGTTCCACTGTAATAGCACAACTGCCTGCCGAACACCACAGTGTAGTTGCAGAGGATATGGACGACCATGCACATCTGCTTGTGGATCATGTCAAGTGGAAAATTGTGACAATTCACATAATCAACCTTTACGGGAGGACGAGTGTGACAATGACTATTTGTAAATCTAGTGCAGATCAAAGGCATTCTTTTCAAAAATAAATAAGAGATTTGTAATCACTTAGCATATTTACATTATAGTGAAATGATTGCAATAGCAAATTGCTAATATGCTGAGATAACAGAGAGGTTAAAACCCATCCAGGTCTACCATGTCAGGGCCGACATGGTCGCTCACCTCGCAGACTTTAGCAAATATCTCTGGGAGTAAATGTCGTACAGACTTATTCTTTATTGCGTTGGGAAGAACAGGGTCGGGGCTTTAAAATGAGCCCATCCTTGTCCCTCTAAGCCTCTGGGAAAATTTGTGCCGTTGCCGTGACAACCTCGCTAATATTAATGCATAGAGTATTTGTCCACCATTGCTATTTAACAATTATGCAATCATGTCACTACAATTTGAACAAGCCTATTGGATTCCTAGATACCTAAAACATGGGGTTAGACACTAAAATGACTTGTCTAGGACGAATAATAAAGGAGTAATGGGCATTTTAAGGATTTGGCGACCATCTTGGACGCCATCTTGGAAATTACACCTTTCCAGTGGTCAGATTTTGGTAGACTTTTAGTATGTTAATAAGCACACCTGATACTACAGAAAACCATTGAAAAACCTTTTGTAGCAATTTTTTTGGGGTCAAACCATATTTGCAGCCGACTAGAAGGCTAGTTGGCTCGGGAAATGTAATGGTCAGCAGGGCGCTGTGCATGTTTACAGCCAGGGCATCATCAGTGGCACTGGGAAAGTCAGTCTGGAAAAGTTCACTGGTTTCAAGCTTCTTCAAGCTACCTTTATTAATGTAATCCTTATTGCTGTGTTCAGCACTTTGGTCGACGCTGTTGTTTTTAAAGTGCTTTATAAATAAAGTTGGATTGGATTGGAGAAAAACGAGCCTCTGCAGTAGTATTCCAGCGGAAGTAGCAGCATTGGCCCCGACAGCCACCCACGGGGAAGCTTTACATAGTCATGAAGCCACACACGCACACGCCCCCACAGCGTGCGCTATTTCTCAGACAAAACAAGACTTTTTTTAACCTGAAAAACGGATCGACAATAGGCGTATGTATAAAACTGCCTTTTTTGTGTGGCATTTGTTTGCTAAAGCATGTGTCAACAACGCAAACCAAAGCAGCGGTGCCTCCTCCTCCGCGGTGCTTACCCAGTATGTAAAAACACACAAAGTCACGCCCCTACTGTACGCGCCGAAATCTCCCAAATCAAGGCGGTTTGAACCTAAAAGTTTACTCTTTTAAATATACCAATACTGCTAGCTTAAACCTAGAGAGGCTTCTTTTCGTGACTTCAACTGAACGATTCTGCAAAAAAAGTTAAAATCACAATAAATTTTTTTTTTTTTTAAACTCTGCCGACTTGTGTCCCTGGTTCCCACGGCGGGTCACATTTCCTTGTAACTATCTGCAACTTCTCCGCAGCTAAAGTGACAGTTTCTGATCAATTCAACCTTTTTTACATACGGCCCTGATATGCTGTGACATTACCATAATGCCAAAATACGGGCTGAATTTTAAATCTTGGTCATTACAACATGTGTATCTTAGTAAAAAAAAGATTATATGACTGGGGATGTTCCCTGGGCATATAATGCATTACCCCAGCCCCAGCATGACATTTTTAGCTTGTTTGTGTCAGGGTTATAGAAAAAGGAGAAGTGAGAGAAGGCCAAGGAGGTTCTTGGAGATTTTGCTGCACAAATCACACTGATTAAAAGGGGTTTCTCTTTCTTCTCCCATCGTTCCTCTTTTCAGCTGTTGGAAAGCATCTTATCAAACTGACTTGAATAGTTGACGTGACACTATCAGTCTCTCCCACTTGCGCCGCACCCTCTTCCTCTCGGTGTGTTTCCCACATATCCTTCGATTCTTCTTTCCTTTCCTCCAATATACAGTTCATTCCTTTTACAGTTGTCTGCGTCTTCTTGGTATCTACAGTTGCACCAATAGAGCTCAAATTTTAGGTAAGGAAATACTATAATGACATTTACCCCATGAACAAATATGCAATAACTACATCATCCTTTCCTTCCAAATCAATCTTGTTTCTACATATCAACCAGATTTTTTTTTTAATTGCCAATTTCCATCCAATAACTGGGTAGACAAAAAATATTGAGACATGCACTAATTGTAATTGAAGTTTGTGAAAGTTATAGGAATTATGTACAGATTACCTTCTGAAATATTGCAATAGTAAACAAATTAGGTGAACAAAGAAAATCCCCATTATTTAAGAAGCAGGTTTTCAGATTGCTGATTGCCAAGCTTGTAAGCTGGAGAAATGGTGAAAACAGTAGAGTGTGGAGGGAGAGAAAAACATACAAAACACATTGCTGAAAGGAAAAAAAAAAACATTGGCAATTGTAAGAATTGAAGCATAGGGTTAGGATATTTTAAAAGGATGCAGGGAGGGATAAGGGGATGAGTGGAAGGAGAGGTTGAGCGATAATGAGAAGTGCACAGTGGAATGAGAAGATAGAGACCATTTCCCATTCCGTCAGACGCACTGAGGCTCATTCATTATATTCCCCAGGCAATTACCCAGGCCACCTGCTTTGTCTCTCCCCTCATTGTTTCCATCTCTCTGTCTCCATCTCTCCCTCTGTCCTTCACATATCGCGCTCTGTCATTTTACCAGCCGCTTCTTCTTTGTGCCGCTCTGTGTGATCAGTGCTGCTTTGCCAACTCTTTTTCCTTGCTATCCTCCTAATTTTTGTGGTTTCTTGGCTACATGGTCTATATGTAGGTGGGGAGGGGTGTGCTTGTTTAATGTGTAAACTCTGACAGATTGGACTTGGGCATGGGTGGGGGTGGGTGTGTATGTGTGTGATACTGGGCCAGTTCTAATGAGCTCAGACTTGCATTAAGCCTCATGCCAGATCTTCCCCAACTCCTGTTTTCTTTGTCCTAGCATCTGGGTAATTTGGGGTCATAGTTCACATAGTATTTTCACACATAACCTGGATAATGGCAAAGCTAACCAAATAAAAAAAAGTTCATTCTGAAAAGAAAAATAAATGTATCTGAACAAATGCACCAGTTTAAACCAGTATTTAGCCTACTGTCACAGCTAGATGTTACTATAAATGACATTTCAGCTGTAAAATACAGCTCGATTCAAATTCCTTTGAATCGAGTGAATTGTTATGATTTGGGGGGCCCCGAGAGATTTTCTGATCAATACGATGTCCGGGACTTTGGGAATGGCTGGTTTAGACCCTGGTTGGATTGTTGACCTGCATAAGCAGGGCCTCTCACAGTGCACCATCGCTGCTGAGGTGGGACGCAGTAAGACAGTCATTTTTAAGATCCTGCAGTTTAAGGAACAAAAAGTGGTCAACACCCCAAAAAATCTAATCAGCGCTGAGCCAAAGGATCCGATTGGCTGCCTGTCAAAACACTAGACAATTCTTGACTAGGGATGGGCACCGTTAAACGGTGCCTACTTGGTACCGACCGAAAAGCTCCGGTCGGGGGTGGTATCAAAAAACAAAAATTCTTTCGGTTCCAACTTTCGGTTCTTTTTCTCTCTAGACGTCAATATATGACCCGCAGCGAGTCTAAAAAAAGCAACATGAACGTGTGCGGAGATAATGAGCCGCTTCAGCTTAAATGGAGCAAAGCAAAACTATAACTTAAAGCGAAGCAAAGCTATAATGTACTAAACTTTTGTAATAGAGATGGCTCAGCCGCGGTCTGCGGCAGGACTGAGCCAGGACTAAACCAGGACTTACACCGGTTGTAAAACCCAGAGCTAAACTAAACCAGTTATAAACCAGGACTGAATAAGAAACTTGAGTTTTTAGGCAAATTGAAAAGCAAAACAGAGCAGTGACAACAAGAAAGACGCGTTTACCTTTAGCGACAGACCCACGAAGGCTGACCACGTGCTGTTGTTTACAACTTTACAAGCAGCTGCAGCGTGAGGGGAATATCAAAGATTGTTTGTGGAAAAGTGAGCGCTCACTCTGTATTAGACATTTTTGGTACAGTTTTTGTACATTTTTAGTGGCAGAGTGAGCGCTCACACTGTGTAAGGATCTTTGATGGGAAAGTGTTTTCGCTTCGTCAAAGCGCAGTGTGTTTAGAAAGGTTTATCCGAAAGAAACCCGTGTCATGATGTGGATCTGTCCCGTCTCTGCAGCTGAGGAGGTAATAACGTTCTTTATTTCTTTTTATCACTGCTTAAGTGGAAATTGTGCTCAAAACACGAAGTTACAGGTGACGCTGCTGCGGCCTGTGGAGCTTCCCTTTTGCTGTTTTAGGACTTTTTCTCGAATGACACTTTTTTTATACACGTTATTTTAATTGAATTAAAATGAAATAGGCACCGAAAAAAGTACCGTTAAAGCACCGGCACCGAAAAGCAGGTATCGTTAAAGTAGTGGTATCGAAAAAAAGCGAACGGTGCCCATCCCTATTCTTGACCCATATTAAGGTTGGTACTGGTGCTGACTGCAGTTAAAAAAACATGAGGTGCAATCTGCAACTGAAGGCCATCAAAAACAAAAAAACGTCTTCAAAGGCCGCATCTCCTTGAACGCCACAGAACTGTCCGTTTGGACTTTGTAATAGAGTACCAAATATGGGACATTTCCCTGATGAGAAAAATGTAACCTTGATGGTCCTGTTGGTTTGATAAGCAGATCCACCTGAGATGTTTTCTAGGTGCCACAGAAATGCATATTAAATTGGAATGCTTTTCCTTTTGTGGATCAATGGAGCTTCAGGTGGTGCAGGGGCGTCAAAGGGCTCCTGGAACTGTGCAAATGTTGCAAAGAGCATCCTTCATGACTGAGGGCTGTTGTCTGTGTGGGAACCACTGGGTTTTTCAACCGGACAATGCTACAGTTCACAAGGCCTGCAGGACAAAGTGTAAGCTCAGAATGTTTAGAAGGCAGAAAGACATCCTCCTGTACTACTAACACATCATCCTCGTTGTTGCATACCTCCTCGCGATCCGAGGGAATCACTTCCATATTGTCCATTGCTCCAAGGTTGACTGATCCTGTTGTGCCAGCTATTTCTTCAGGCTGGCTGAATTGAAGATTGTACCAGTCCTTGTGTCTTCCTGTAGCTTTTCCCGCTCTGCTAAGGACTGTTCCAGTATGGCTTTGACCACTTTGATTATTGTACTTAACCACTTGGCCAGTTTTCAGCTTGAGACCTTCATAACTGGTGTGGGCTTGTGGCATCTCAGACTGACCGAAACTGCCCTCTGTAGCCGATTCTGGTGCATGAGAGGGTTCATCATTCTCATCAGCATTTTGTGCTTCAGGGTTTATCTCTGTTCCTTCCTCGTTGTCATTTTCAGATTCACTGAGATCTGCTGCTGGTGTAACTGTGGGTTTCTCAATAGTGTCCATCTCTTGTTCTGTTTCTTTGGTTAGTGGATCTTCCACTTTTCTCAGTCTGCACTGATGCACGCGCACATATGCTCCTCCGTGCCTTACAAATACAACAGCTCCATCTTGGCCTATCACCACTCCTGGTCCTTTCCACTCATTACAGTCCACCCTCTTATAGTAGACTTTGTCTCCTGTGTCATACTTGTCGTCAACTGGCCTCAGCTGTTTACGCAAAGCTCTTCTGATTCTCTCAGAGCATTCAGCCTCAGTAAAGGCTCTCCTCATTGCATGTAGAGTTGTGATGTGTTGAGCTACCCAAGAGCTGACAGGGATTTCCAGAGCTGGGGGTTTATCGGTGAGCACTGAGGGCAGATTTGGGTTCTGGCCAAACACAAGTTGGTAAGGGCTATAACCATGTACGTTGTGCATAGAGTTCTTTGCCATGAGTGCCCAATCAAGCGCCATCTTCCAGTCACAGCTGTTGTCCTTTTTAACTTTCAGCAACATTTCAGTAAGAGTTTGATTGTGTCTTTCCAAAAGACCATTGCTCCATGGACTGTAGGCTGCAGTAGTTTTGATCTCAATGTTAAACTTCTCAGCCATGTCCTTTATTTCTTCATTATTGAATTCACCTCCGTTGTCACTAAACAACCTGCGTGGAGGGCCATGGACACTGATCCAACAGTGAATGAACTGTTTCACTATTTCTTTGGGTTTTTTAGTGGTGATTATACTTCCAGCACTGAAGTGAGTGAAGTGATCAATAGCATGTAAATACCACACATTAGGTTCAAGCTCATGTATGTCGACAGCCACAGTTTCATTGTAAGTTGAAGCCATGGGAAGACCTACTACTGGCTTGTGCTTTGGCTTATTGTACCTGCTGCATGTTTCACAGTGTTTGACAATCTCTTTGAGAATTGCGCCACTTTCTTTGTCCTGGGACCCAGAGCAGGTCAGCAACTTTTGCAGTCTTTCAACTGAAGCATGTCCAAACTGTCTGTGTAGTTTCAAAAGCATTTTCTCTTTTTCTTTGGTGCTCATGTTTTCTTTAATAATGAGAATCTCATCTTCACCTTGTGTTTGAGTCTCATTTGTTTCCTTTTTATCCTGACGCTTGTCTCTTAGATTCACACAATAATGCCCTGAAGATGTCAACTCAAGTGTAACTGGATGTTTGAACATTGTTGCCGTGTCATGTGCAATGTCTAACACCGCACTAGCCTTTTTTAATGAAGCCTTGCTTAAACGCATTGGTATGTTTGCTGGAACAACCTCAGTTTCTATTTTGCACTTGGTCTGCCCTATCTTTGCTGGTAGGGTCACTTTCCGTATAGAATTAACTATTTTGCCATCACCAAATCTAAATGGCCTTGCACTTACTTCACCAACTACTTTTTGTAACTCACTTTGTGGCAGTCCACTTGTATAATCATCCAGCCATTTTTCTCCACATACTGTTCTTGTACAGGCTGTGTCAATCACTGCTGACCCCAAAGCCTCCACAATGAAGATTTCTGCATGAGACAGAATTTCATTTGAGAACAACGTGATATTGCATTCCTCATATTCACTTTTTTGTTCCTCATCCTTTGTTAGTTGTACACTTTCTCTTTTGTGTGGACAGTCCTTTGCCCAGTGAAATGTGCTTTGACAAACTGTGCATCTCGTTCTTCTGCCTTGTTTATCAATGGGATTCGTTCCTTGCATTGCTGTTTGTGGCTGCGGGCTGTTAAACTTGCTCCCTCTTTTACCTGCGTATCTCGTGTAATAGGCGCATTCACTGTTTGCACCCATCTGCTGTGCGCTGCTGCCCTCTCGTGGTGAAGTGATGTTGTCTCCAAAAATCCTTTTCAATGCTGATTTCATATGCGCGAAGGTAACACTTGGGCAAGCGGTCAGCGCTAGCTGCCTGTCTTTAACATTGAGACCAGCCGCATCCAACATTTTGAAAGCAAGTACAGCATCTGGGAGCTCCATTTTAAAGGCAAGTATCTTGTTGTACCGTTGTTCGAACTCGACAATGTAGTCCCCCATTGACACGCCGCTCTCTCTGGTGATACGATCAAACTCTGTGTACGACTCGTACTGTCGATCCTTTTCTTCTTTTAAAAACACAGTGTCTAACTTTGCTAAGAGAGAAGTCATACCGGTATCAGCATTCAAGTCATCGGCTGAAATCTCCAGCGCACTTTCTCTTGCTCTGCCGGTGAGGGATAAGGTAACCGCTAGCGCTTGTTTCTTTTAATCCAGGTCGGTAACTCTTTTCCAGATCTCAATCTCATTTTTCCAAGTTTCGTACGACCTCTTCTCGTCAAATGGCGGTGGGATCTTGTAGTTACCAGCAGCAGCCATCCTCTGCTACCAATGTTAACTCAATAACCAGACTTAGTTTGTGATAACTCCGTTTACTGGCATCATTACACTCACAGGTGCATAAACAGCAGAGACACATTAAACCGCCTAAAAGAACACAGAGACAACGCGATACTTTGAGAACCTCTCGCACATGCGCTGTAGGAGAAACATAACTTAACACAAAGGACTTCTTCCAGAAGAATAAAATGACGCTTTTGGACCATCTTGCATGTTCCCCTAATCTAAATCCATTTGAGAATCTTTGGGGGTGGATGGCAAGGGAAGTTTAGAAAAATGGACAACAGTTCCAGATAGTAGATGCCCTTTGTGAGTTCGTCTTCACCACTTGGAGAAATGTTCTCACTCACCTCCAGGAAATGCTGGTGTAACTGGGTGGGGCCAGAGGGTCCCCTAGATAGTAATTAGATGCCCAATTTCAATCTTAACTTCCATTACAATACAAAGAACACAGGTAAGTGTGGGTTGTTGTGTGGCCAAAACAGAGACAGAGGCCCAACTTAAGTTTAAGGTTATTTATTATTTCCAGAATTCATTAGTTACATTTTACTTTAATCTAGTGATGTGTCGAGCGTGTCGAGGCTTCGAAGCGTGTGCCGAGTAATCTAGGGGCGTGTCTATTGAAGCGTGTATCGATGACGTATGTGGTGACGTTCGAAGCCTCGGGAAGTGGCCGTACCACATGACTGATTCACAAAATGATTCGCAGGTGTGGAGCGCGATTCGAAATAAAAGCGTCCGTGAAACGCAATGGATTCCCCCTCACACTTTGTGTCTTTGGGTTATTGCGCTTCTTTTCGTATTCTATTTGAGCTTCATTGTTTTGCGATGGAACCAGCTAGAAAGAGGAGATTTTCCCCAGTTTGGGAGCATTTTGAGCTGATCTCACCTAATAAGGTAAGGTATAGCAATAATTATGTAATAATGGATTGCACAACTATGACAACACGGCATTTTTATTGTTCACACTTTTCTGAATACTTTATTATTATTATTATTATTATTTAAGGTGAAGTGTCTGGTGTGTTCAAAACAACTGGGCTATAACAACAACACCTCATCTATGCTACGGCACTATCGGGCCTTGCATAGCAGCGAGGAGGCCAACCCGGGTGAACCTGTCTCAGGTAGGTCATTTTAATTTATGACTATAATTGCTAGTTATTACACCATTTGCATCAAACATATTGAATTGATATTTGTATTAAAATGTCTAACTATGACATATAATTTCATTCAGCTGAGAAGGTTGACTTGACTGAGGTCTTGGTGGATATGGTGATAGAGGATTCCCAACCCTTTTCCTTTGTGGAGGGAAGTGGGTTCAGAAAGCTTGTAAAAGCTTTGGCTCCTTCCTATGTTCTACCCACACGGAAGGTATGTATGTATGTATGTAAACACCTCAAGCAATTATTTGTACTTTATTTTTTGTTGGTCGGATTAGCCATTTCAAGATGTTACGTTTTTTTTTTTTTAGACTTTGAAAGCCATGGTGGAGAAGAGATACAAGGAAGCCAAGGAGAAAGCCAAAGCCATTGTGGCTAAAGCATCTGCTGTTAGTTTGACATCAGACATGTGGACCTCTATTAACACTGATGCTTATCTAGCTGTGACGTGTCATTTTATTGATGAAGACACCTCTCTGCAGTCAGTTGTCCTTGGGGTGCAGCATTTCCCTGAGGCACACACTGCAGCAAATCTGGCTAGAGTGAAGACCTCCCTCATATCGGAATGGGGTATAGCTGAAAAGGTGACATGTCTGGTGACTGATGGTGCTGCCAATATGGGTGCTTGTGCTCGAGAGCTTCATCTGCGTCACACTGTTTGTGTGGCACACAGTCTGAACTTGATGATAAAAAAAGCTCTTGATCAAGGTCCTGAATTATGCGATATCCGCACAAATTGTCGTAAGATAGTTGGCTATTTTAAGAGCAGCACCACTGCGAAGGTAAGGTCCTTATTTGTAATTTCTGCCTCTGCATTGACACGTGCAATAATAATTGTGTTGACTGTTTTATAGGAGAGACTAACACAGATGCAAGTGCAACTGGGCCTCCCGGTGCTTAAACTGATTCAGGAGGTTGATACACGGTGGAACAGCACGTATCTCATGCTCCAGCGTCTATATAAACTCAGAGAGCCTGTTGGAGCAGCTTTGGCCGGACTACGTACAGACATTGCCCCAATCACAGCAGAACAATATGGCATTATAGCAGACAGTCTCAAAGTACTCGCACCATTTAACGATGCTACAATTGAGCTGTCTGAGGAGAAGAAGGTGTCCGGGTCAAAGGTGATTCCACTTTTGGCCATTCTTCACCAGTCTCTGGAAGAAGAGGAGGTGGGACTTATTCAGACACCTGACAGCAGAGCAATGGCTGAGTATCTGCGAAGACAGCTGAGAGAGAAGCTGAACCTTCTCCAGTCAATGAGCATTCTGTCCCTCGCTACACTGCTTGACCCAAGGTTCAAACAAATAGGCTTCTTTAGCCACAGTAGAGCAGCGGAAGCAGAAAAAAGGTTAATTGTGGAATGTGCTAAAGTAATAAGGCTCACATCATCCTCATCTGCTTCATCATCTGCTTCATCACCATCATCATCATCATCATCAGAAGCTTCTCAATCTGTGGCAGGAGGTAATTGATATCTTCTAATTGTGCAAACATTTTTCACTAACAGCCTGTTTGTCTGTTCTAGGAAGCAAACTGTGGCATCATTTTGACGCCACATGCCAGAAGACAAGATCCCCAAATGTTACTGCCAATGCAACAGTTGAGGTGCAAGCCTATGTACGGGAACCAAATATTGGCCGACTCGAAAGCCCTCTTCAATATTGGGAAAGACAGAAATATAGCTATCCACATTTGTACAAACTTGCCTTAGCATTTTTATGCACTCCTGCATCTTCTGTGCCCTGTGAAAGAGTTTTTTCAAAAGCAGGCGAAATCCTTTGCAAAAAAAGAAACCGCCTGAGTCCAAATACTTTAGAAAAAATATTATTTCTAAATAAAAATGAATAAATTTAATGTTTGTCTTTATTAAACACATTTACTTGTTGCATAAGCACAGACATAAGCAAAGTAACACAAGCACATTTTACATCACAACTCTCAATTCTCAAATTTTGTCTTTCAGCTCCCAACATTTATTGTAAGCACTCAGCATGTTATACTTTTTTTTTTTGTCCACATGATGGCGTAGTGGAGCAAATAAAGCATCTTGAAGCTTCGAACCGTGTGTGACACAGTTGGCTGCGGCGCTTCAGCGCTTCATGGGGCTTCATTTTCCCATCACTACTTTAATCTACTTTAAAAATGGTACAATAGACCCAAATAAAACAGTAGCAAACCATGCAGTCCTGCTAGTTGGCACACTAGCACACTGAATGTAAAATGAACATTTTACATTCAGTAAGTTGACACAGCTCCATTCACGAGCACACCAGGTGGATTGACTCCGTAGCCACACTAGCAGGGACAGGCATATGCAGCTACCATGCAGGCTCCACTGCAACAGAGGGGGACAGGACCGCAGATTGTGCAGCACCAAGCAGTCACCTGTGTTACCTGGTGGTGCTTTTTAAACACCAATGCCGGGTGGAAGCTTGACGCTAACCCCGCCCACCAAAGCTACGGCAACACCACAGGGACACAAAACCCTGTCCTACTACACTGGCAACCAGCATGCCGCAACTAATTGAAGTGATCAATAATAACAGAGGAGCTACTCATTACTGAATTCATGTTTGGAACTTGATTTTTAGGTGTGGTCCTAATTTTTTTTGATCAGCTGCAAAACAACCTGTTTCAAAAGATGTTTATTTGTACTGCATATTGAAGGCAAGGCAAGGCAACTTTATTTATACCGTGCATTTCGTACACAAGGCAACTCAATGCGCCTAACTGGACTTACGTTTTTGTTCGGGACTGTATTAAACAGGACCTCTCCAGGTAAGTGGTGCCCCACTCTGCGTTATCTTCCTGAACCCAGAAGACTGGAGAAAACATGATTTAAGTTTCTTGCGTTTCCACAGTTTATTTTAACATACGGCAAATCTCACAGCACCCTTACTTCAGAATCAGAATAACCTTATTGATCCCCAAGGGGAAATTCTTTTTGTTTTCATACAAAAATCTTAACCAAGAAAGATGGAAATGTGCTTTGTAAAACAGCAGTGAACAAGCCAAATTATAATGGCCAGTATGTTATTGCTTATTATTTGTGAAGAAAAAAAAAAGAACGGTCAGTGCAACTGGGAGTGTGTACACTGCTGTATATGCTATCCTTGCCAGTAATTGACACATATGCTTGATTGTACTGTGCTATAGCTGCTGTTTGCTCCTGATGAAGGGGCTGTCTCGCAAAAGGTCAGGTGTCACATCCCAGCTGCCCTGATCTCTGCGGGGGCTCTGGAGGGGCGTGCAGCTGCAGCCAGTGGGCCTGTGATAGGACAGTCATTAGGAAACAGTGGGCTGTAACATTAGACCTCATTACTGCTCTCTGATAGATCAGCCAAAATTACGTACTGGCAGAAACGGCATCTGTTATTGAGCACACAAACCATCTTTAGTCTTTTCTCTCACACTCAATTCCTAAGTTGTGTATAATTTTAGATTGGATACATGCTCGGACTGCTGCCCCGGATAAAGCGGAAGAAAATGGATGGATGCATGGAATTAATTTGACTGTGTTCATAAAAAGTGTTCACTTATCTGAGTAAATATCATTTGGATACTATATACAGTAACTAATGCTATAAACAATTTCAGAAGCAAGTGGCTCAACAGTGGCTTACTTGTTAATTACCTCAAACTGTTGCCATAGTAAATCTACAGTACACTACAAAGAATTCATAAAAAAGATGAATTGAATTGATTTATTGTGCGATATAATGCCCTTAAGAAATATTGGCAAACCGGGTAAATATGAGAAAATCATTTTGTGAATTTAAAATTTCAATATGCATTCATTTCTTTATTCTCTAACTGTACTGTTTGGTGATAGACAATTTTGCAATCTGTCACCAAACTGTTTACTATGGCATTTATGCAGATCTTTCCTACCCTTCCATAGAAATCCTCATACAACAAGGAAGGCACATTCAATTTGTACACCCCACACTATAGATTGTGTTCTATAGGACCAAGATCGGAGTGAAGTACACTGACTCTCACTACGCTGTGTAGACAAACAATCTCATGTCTTCCACTGTAGTCACCTTTAACTGGTCTGCAGAATGTGGTTTTGACTTGAAGAAATTTGCAGGCATGAAGTTCAGGGACTGCCTTTAGCATTTATGTGCAAGGGTTGGACGATTGGATCATCTTCCCCAGAGGTGGTTTTGCCATGTCAATGCACCTACCAAAGAGAGCTGCATTGAGATTTAAAAAATATTGAAAGTGATGTAAAAGGTCTTCCAATCCAGGAGAGGTTATAATTGACCAGAAGCGGGTTAAAATCTAAGCTACCTCTGACCTGGAGTGTGAATTCTCCCATTTAGCAACCCAGTGAGCCCCACACTGTTCCAAATGGTTGCTTATTCTCTATGATCCATTTAAAAATATTACATTTAAATTCTGGCTTGACTAACAGATGACAGATGACACTGACTGAAATTTCTCCCAATTCTCAAAGCACGTTGAACCACATTTAGCATATTCCCTTGGTGGACCTAACACCCACTATCCAGGCTGACACTTACTGACTGCACCTCATGTGCTCCATGGGAACACGTTTCCATAGTTACGACCGGCAACATCTCTTCATGGGCTCCAGCAAACCACCACCCACTATTTCCATTTTTTTGCTTCACTTTTTATCTCTCTTTTACAAGGTGCTCTTTCCTTCTTTAAGTTGAGCCCCTCTGTTACCCTTCAGCCCCAAGTCTCTTTGGACTCATTAGTTACTTTTACTGAGGCTTCGTATGCGCACACAGCTAAGTGCAAATGCTAAAATGCTTAATTATGTGTGTGCATTGTGTTTTTACTGCAAGGGCCAACCACCCTAGAAGATTGAGACTAAACTGTCTTTGTTTTGTCAAGAACAATGGGCGAGGATAGCACTTTACTTTGGTCCTCATGGCGGGTACTGTCATATTTGCAATGCCACCCCCAAGTGGCTCGGGGTGACTCCAGAAGGAAATATGGAATATGGAATCCTAGGTTGCACTGGGAATGTGGGTCGGATCACAGCTGACCCTTCTCACCCTGGACACGGACTATTCACCCCTCTCCCCTCAGGCAGGAGGCTACGGTCTATCCAGACCCTTCCCTCCCGCCACTTGAACAGTTTTTTCCCCTCCGCCATCAGACTCATGAACAAAAACAAGTCTCTGTAGCTGAGTTACAGAGTCATGGATGTATCTGCACTTGCAGTGTGCGGTGTGTCCACACTTAGGCCCGGTGCTATCACTTTATAACACTTAATATCACTTTATATGCCTGTATATACAATCCCGCTGTTGTTCATTGTCAAATTGTTGTTGTCTTACCATATGTCACTTTATTTTATCTTATTTATTAATACTTTTTATGCATGCCCTTATAGCCTTATAGTTTAACGTTCTTAGCTTATTTGTTATCTTAATTATGTGTTATATGTTCTATGTCGCACGTTTGCACCAAGACAAATTCCTAGTTTGTAAACCTTGTTCACAAACCTTGGCAATAAACCTATTCTGATTCTGATTCTGAATTTACCCAGATGAGAATTTTAAGATCACTACAGTTATTAAAAAAGACAGACTTGCAGCTGCTGCTGCGTTCTCCTCCTCTTCTCGTTCCAATGCCCCAGAACGGCCTCAGACCATTAGGCTGGATATCAAACGGTAATCCTCAGGTGGAAAACTGACTGTCCAGACTTTAATTCGATTTGAATGATATCATATTATAGCTTCAGTAGCTTTTCTAGCTACTGAAGTTGTTTTTTTTGTAAGTTCAAACCATTTTTTGCGATTAGGCAATCACAGTTACACAGCACAAAACGTGTCAGTAAAATAATTACACAAGATTTATAACCCACAAAACCATAGTACCTCAAGGGCCGCAGCGGTGCTTCAGCAGCACCTGCAGCATGGCTGAGTATGGAGTAGACACTTACTGATGGTGAAAGTAGACTTGAAAGAAACAGTGTATGCAGCTGTATCAGAATAAAGCGCATGTCCAGAGTTACATCCAGCAGAAAAAGTCGCCATGTTTTAGTTAATGGGAATAGACAGAGTTTAAAAATGTAAAAAATATGCATTTACCACCCCCTACATGCTCCAGCAATGTCCTAATGTGTAGAATGAGCCCAGACCTATTTCTAGCCTCTAAAATCTTGCACTGTCACTCAAAAAAGAGTTAATACGGGTCAGAAGTTCCGTCATGCATGAGCTTAATAGACCTGAGGTGGCAGTAGCGAGTATAAAAATGTCAACTTCCATCTACACTGTGTTCACAGTTATTATGCAAATGATATATGTCTCAGATTTTCTAAATTATCAACTCAAATGACAGTCAGCATAATTTTCAAGTCTTTACCTGTTCATACAAGACAGCCCAGGAATTTACAGGAACTGAAGGCTTTTTGCCAAGAAGAAAGGGCCGCTTTACCATTAGAATATATACAGAACCTTCTCCACAATTACCACAAAAGACTCCAATCTGTCATTGATGCTAAAGGGGCAATGCACGGTATTAAGAACTGGGGTGTGTAAACTTTTCAACAGGGTCATTTTAGTATTTTATTTGATATGATTTTGATTTGAAATTAGTTCACACTTTTTTTTTTTTTTACAATAAATGGCTTCACAACATCACTGACCATGAGTGAAAAAAAGTGTGTGTTTATTCTTTGAGAAATGTGACCCATCACGGAAACCAGGGACACAACTCGGTTTTGGGGCATTTTGAGATGAGCATAGATTATGAGAGTGTAGTCTCCAAGCTTTCCAATGATGTGTAAGACATGGAAATCTGATTATATTTGGAGACGTAGCAGAGATTTGAACAATTCCCAAAAGGCCAAAGGGCTGAAAAAGCTCTCCAAAGATTTGGGCAGTTCTCACCTCTCTCTGCTGCTTGAGTGACAATAGGGCTCATATACATCTCATTTAGATAAGCCAAACCCGCTCCCCCCGTAAAGCTATAATGCTGTAACTGACCATAAAACCGAAAAATGAAGCGGATCTCTCTCAAATAAGAAGTGGCTGAAAGCTAGGGATGCGCTGACTACATTTATGGAGTAGTTAAAGTTTGTAGAGATCTTGATTTTGTGTAAATAGCAGGTTAATTCCTCGTGAACTACACGCCTGTGTCCCATGCTAACGCACCACGTTAGCTTACAACAGCACAACAATAGCCTCATCAAACAACCATTGGCACAGCGGCCACCAGCGATAAAAAAAAAATACTTTCACTCACCCGTCTGAAGTAACCTTTGCGTGCCTTCTTTCCAACGTAAGTAGCAGCAGCCTCTGAGAGCCACACACGGGGAAGCACCACTCGGACAAAGTCACGCCCCAACAGCATGCTCCGAAATCTCCCGAATCAAGGTGGCTTTTAATTATACCAATACTGCTAGCTTAAACATAGAGAGGCTTCTTCGTGACTTCAACTGAACGATTCTGCAAAAAGGTGAAAATCACCAATTTAAAAAAAAAAAAAACTTCTCTTGCGTTTCAACATGTGTCCCTGGTTCCCACAGCGGGTCACAAATGGCCAAAACATATAAAAGAATCCGGCAGGGTGTGTAAACTTGGCTCATGTCTGAGTACCAAACATGATTTATATCCAATAGAACTCCGCTTTGTTTCTGTGAGTCTTTTCAGGTTGAATTTATTGCCGTTCAAAATATTGCGTTGTTAACGCAAATACATTTTAACGGCGTAAATGTGCGATTAATTTGTCTCAATTTACCGACCTATAAAACCGCTGCATGAGCCTGCTCTGCTGCACCTCGGTGAACCTGGCCCCTCATTATGCTCAAATGTATGTAAATTGTTTGAGAGGGGGCCAGCTTCACACAGCTCTCTGCTGCTGCTGCTGTGGGACCTTGTATTTACAGGAAGAGAAATAGCACATGTTGCCGGTTTGTTTTCCTTTTACAACGCTGATGACAGCTTTGAAATCGTTTATGGACTTATCAGGAGAAGGGGGAGACACATTACTTTAACCACGTCATGGACAACGTCATTTTTGTAAGAACGAATTATGTCGCCTCGTTTTTTTGTCCTGCCTTCTTGCTGCTGCATATTTTCATCACATGTGCCTGTCACGTATGTGCTTGGGCAATGCTGTTGTTGTGCTTGCATTTGGAGCAGAAGAGCTCAACTCTTTTCTCTAAACTTGAGAAAACAAAACATGCTAATGATAAATTTACCCCATAAAACTGGACTTTCAACAAAACATTGGCCTACTTTGAGTGGCATTAAACACATCAACAAAGCAATGAGGAAAAGCAATGAAAAAGCAACAAAAAGCCACAAAAACATGAAAAAACGCTTTACACTGTTGTTCTCTAGTCGAGAAGCTTTTAGATTTGGGTAAAGCCGAACTGGAGAAAATGCACTTGGTTAAGGCCAGTAAGAGGTTAAAATAATATTTTAACCTCTTACTGGTTATGTCTTTGTGGAAGTGTCGCATTTACGCAAATTTGGGCTAGGCTGGTCAGAGTCCAGGGCCATTTTTCAGTCCCAGTCCACCCCTGGTTACTGTAAGGAAAAAATAAAATAAGTGCGCTTTCTAACCCTACCTGCCCGCACCCTAAATTTGTGCGGTAAATTCGAGGAACCCAACAGGAGTATTAGAGTATTAAAATGATAATTCAAGGGACATTTAGAATAAATAAAAATCGCGAGTTAACTATGACATTCATGCGATTAATCGCGATTAAATATTTTAATTGTTGGACAGTACTAATTGAAATGCATTTAAAGGAAAACTCACCCTCAAATCCACTTTTTTTGCTGATAAACTGTGTCCAATAGTGTTGTCTACATATCCTGGTCATAATTTTGGCACTTTAGTGCAAATAAGTTGAAAGATCAACTTTATGGCTAAAACCGTCAGTGAGGCGCCATCTACAGGTGATCAGTCTTTACTGCATTTGATTTTTGAATTTGGTGCCACTATTTGCTCAGGCGTGAAGCCTGACGTCAGTTGCCCTGCCGCTCTGGGCTATAAAAGCTGCCCAGTCTCACTCACGCCCCCCCTAGCGAGTTGCAGAAGGAATAGCAAGAGAGTATTTTCAGCGAGCCCGCAGATAAACAAATATGATTGCATGAGTTCGTTTGAGTTTAACTTGAGTAGCAAACAAGGGCAAATCAGGATCTATAATATTGTGTAAATGATAACTTCCTAGTCCCGGTTGTTATCATTCTTAGATTATTGAATACAATGAATGGCAACTCATTAACATGAGTGCTATGCAGAAGTAGATACTTATTGGGCATACTTTATTAGTCATAATTATGGGGTGACGGTGGCACAGTTGGTAGAGTGGGTCATCTTATGATCGGAAGGCTGCAGGTTTGAATCCCAGCTCCCACAAATGCACACAGTTGTTGTGTCCTTGGGCAAGACACATCACCCTACTCTGCGTACATTGGTGAATGAATGAGAGAGTGAATGGGTGACTGGTTTCTTACTGTAAAGTGCTTTGGGCCTGATAAAGGTAGAAAAGCTATTAAAGTTGAGTCCATTTACCATGTAGTACATCACTTCCAGTGGCTGCAAGTGGCTCAATAAAATATGAGACAGTGACAAGATCAAATATTAAATGTATGTAGAAAGGTATACAGTAGGGGCCACTTATTACTTGCTTCTACCAGCCGCAAGAAGACAAGAGTATAGAATCATTGTACAATGTAATATACATTTAATTAGGGATCCTTTGTCCTTAACCAAATACTACGTTAGTGCTAAGTTGAAGTAAAGTTAGTCATGATTGAATCACATTTTGAACAGTTCAAGAAGGTTACTTGTTTCTTGAAACGGCTATTTCCTGAAGAGCACATTCCAGTGCTTTTTCATTACAGATACATACAGTACCTGTCTCTAATAGGCACTGTCGAGACGACAGGAAGCCTCTGCTGTCAAAACTAAGCCAGAAGAGAACTGAAGCGTGTGCACTTTTTAGTGTCACCATTACAGCTACAGAACCTGGGAGATTTATGTTGATGCTTGTTTGATAGTGGTTGGGTCTGGATTTATGCCACTATGGTGTATATAAAAATGACAATGATATTTCAAGAGATAAATAATGAGGTATTAAAAGATTTTATTGACAATAGCCTGCAGCAGGCTATTTGTGTTTATGATGGAGGATACTGTCTCCAGATATGAAGTCACAAAAGACTTTAGTCTCTGGAGGGAAAATGGTGTCCCTATGTCAGGCACTGAATCGCCACCGGTTTACTTGTGACATATTGAGAAAAAATATCTTGTAGGAGACACATTTCAACCGCTGCAGCTGGGCTAAGTGAAGGATGCCAAGTGTAATAATGAGGGAAGTGATAGAACGTTTGGAGGACCTCAATTTGTCAACAATAAGAGTTGACCCGGCTCCTCCCCTCTAATCACAGCTACTCTCACCTGTGGGTAAACAACCTTTTGAAGTAGAGTGTCTCTAACGATCTGCTCACCCCAGTATTGGTCAGTCCTGTCCTATTCATAGATGATCACTGTCAATTATCTGTCCTATTCATGACTGATCACTGCTAATTACTTGCCTATTGTTCTTTTGTTGGCTGAGGTGCCGTCTCCTTGGACTGGCCGTGCCCTGTCGGTTTTCCCCGAAGGAGATTGGAGTAAAGTGACGGAAGATTAAATCTGAGCCTACCATTCCGGTTCATAGAGGGAATTTCTTTCTTGACAAAAATAGCTTCTTTTACTCCTCTTTCAAACCAGCATTCTTCTTTAGCTAACATTTTGACCTCCCCTTCCTCAAAGAAGTGGTTGGAGGCTTTGAGGTGGAGGTCACCACCGACTGAGGGCCGCTTGTGTTTTCTCTTCGGTGTTGATAAAGTCTCTTCTGTAAAACTTGTTTAATTTCTCCAATATAATGTTCTTTGCTTTCTTCTTCTTTGCATCAAATAGAATAAACCACATTTTTGTGGCTTGGAGTTTTGTCTTTGGGATGAACTCATTTCCAGTGTGTTCACTGGTTTGTGGTACACTGGAATCCTGTGCTGCCTAAAGATTCTCTGAAGTGTCTCTGAGACCCCGGCTACATACGGCACTACAACTCCCTTTCTTCTGGGCTCTGTAGTCTGTCTGTCTTGTTCTTTGGGTCTTCTTGCCCTTTGTGCTTTAGTGAAAGACCAGTTAGGTTATCCACAGTCTGAGAGGGCTCTCTGGACATGCTCCTCTTTGGTCTTCCCCTCTGCACTGGTAGGCACCTCTTTAGCTCTATGTCTGAGCATTATGATGGCCCCTAGTGTGTGCTGGAGTGGATGGTTTGAGTCAAACATCAAATACTGGTCAGTATGAGTTGCCTTCCTGTAAACCTCTGTCTGAAGTTGTCCATTTTCTTTGATAACTTTACAATCTAAAAAGGCAAGTTTCTCCTTTGCGTCCTCCCGAGTAAATTTAATGCTGGGGTCCACAGCATTGGTGTGATCTGTAAAAGGTGCCACTTCCTTCTCTTTTTTTTAATTTTGATCCACATGTCATCTACATATCTGAACCAGTGGCTGGGTTTGTTTGCTGGGTTTGAGGCTAAGGCATTCCTCTCCATTTCCTCCATGTATAAGTTAGCCACTACGGGTGAAACTGGAGAGCCCATTGCACAGCCATGGATCTGTCTGTAGAAGTTGCCCCTGAACTGGAAATATGTGGTGCTGAGACAGATCTCCAGTAGTTGGCAAATGTGGTCAGGAGTGAGCTGGGTCCCATCAGCTAGAGTGCTGTCCTCAGTCAGTCTCTTCCTCACCGCTGTGACTGCTGCTGAGGTTGGGACAGATGTAAACAGTGCTGTTACATCATAAGACACCATGGTTTCCTCTGTTTCCAGCTGCAGGTGTTTGATCTTCTCCACAAACTTCTTGGTGTTTTCCACATGGTGTTCTGTGTTGCCCGACCAAAGGGGATAAAATTAACTTGAGGTGTTTCGCCAAATTATAGGTGATGGAGTTGATGCCACTCATCACCATCCTTCCAGCGACTGAGAAGAGTCGCTCATACAACTCTTCTCAGTCGTATGAGCAACTGAGAAGAGTCGCTTATACCAGCGGGTACAGGGAGAAAATTATAGAGCATCTTCAGAAACTAGAAAAGGAAGAAATAATTAACCAAAAGCTGTATTACAAGCTATTCCGTGTATTTATGGTCTGCCAAAATGTTACGACCCTGGGTCGTAGCTTGGGGTCCTGTGGGGGCGGGGCCTCTGCTGTTGTGGTTGCCGTTGTTCTGCCTCCTCTGCACAGGTGTTGGGCGTTGCGCTGAGTGCGGAGGGCTCCTCTCCGGTTGGCTGCAGGGGCATTTAAACGTCGTGCAGGTGCGCGCTCTGGGGGTGTTCGCTCCTCCTGTTCGCTTAAGTGTCTTTAGCCCTTCTGTAAATAAACCCTTCCTTTGTGCACTTTTACCCGGTCTTGTCTTCCCTGTTCTGTTGCGGCCTCGAGCCGGTCGTAACAACTTTAACTGAACGGTTCTGCAAAAAAGTGAAAATCACTCATTTAAAAAAAAAAAACCTTTGTTTACATTTTTCTCGAGACACGGGCTGCCGACTTGTGTCTTTGGAATCCACCGGGTCACAAATTGTAACAGTGGTACCCAGCGTCTCATGCGTGTTCATTAACAAGCTTTGTCACAATCAAATGTGTTGTATGTGGCTTGTCTTTCTTGGTCAACTCCTTGTCTTGTGAATCTCGTCTTGACTGCAGATGTAAACTAGCCTCAGGCTAACTGGTACAATGCATGTTATAATTGTACATGGTCCATTCTAAAAAAAATTAAACAAAATAATTTTGGCTTCTGTTGGCATCACTTGAACTCCCTGTTTATCTGACTTGGTTTCAAAACATTTTAATGTATCATATTGCAATCTAGTGTTTAGGTCCACCTGCTATTGGTATTGCCTACACACAAAACACACAAGTGGTTCAATAAAATGATTTTTTTTCATGGTTTGCGGTGCAGCGAGGAAAATAAAACCCAAAATGAAGGACTGCAACAAAAACTGGTGTTCAAATTTAAATTAACAAAATCCAGAGAAAAAATACAGAAACAGGGGTACAAAAAACTAATCATGACAAAATGTCATGATACAGACATCGGAGATCAGGGTGGACATCCAACAAAATGTTGTTGGATGTCCGCCCTTTTTTTTATGCCTTGTCAACATTGTGCAATTTATTATTTCTGTGTTCCGATGTGTGTGGTGTCTAGACAGGAGAAGCTAATCTCTTTTTGCCTGTTCCCGTCCTGTCCTGTTAGTCCTTTGAATGGTAGATAAACAGCGCAGGGCTAAGGCTGTAACTTCATCAAGAGGATTAATTCTGCAAGTCTTATCTCTGGAGAAGCCTCTGTGTCTGCTCTCCCTGTAGGCATCGAGGGCTCTCATCAGGCACAGACAAGTTCAATTCCAGTTCACACCATTTACTGTATACAGTGTCCCACAATCACATAGAGGAGAAAGAAAAGACCGTGCTGCTTGGGACAACACTCTTTGCTGCATAAGAGCAGTTGTAGATTTTATTACTCAAAGGATTAGTGCTTGTGTAGGGTTGCAGTTGTCCAGGAATTTTCCATCGTAGAGGTTTGAAAATATTGCCGATTGGACTTGGTTGACATTTAGGTTCTATCTTCAAAATATTCTTCTTGCTTGTCAAATGTAAGACTGATTGAACACACAAGCTATCGATCTATTTCAAGTCTGGGTGTTTCTACACAGACAGAGGCAGAAAGGGGGGCAGAAGGAGAGTCCTATCTCACTGATATAAAGTTTATCGAAATCCAATTTGCTGCATCAGAGTAATATTCCAGGACCTGCAGCGTGTTCTTCGTGTTTCTAACATGAAGAAATGAGATACCGTGGCCTTAATGTCCCATGGGTTCATTCATTAACAGCCGCGCCTTGGACACACCCATAATCACACTGACACAATTTCGCTAAGTTTATAGATAACACTTGGATGCATTAGTGAGGCTTCCTTGTTCTAAATGTAATTTTGTTTGTACTTATTCCAGATGTTGATGCACAGCTGACTATCACGTGTGTGTCTGTATGAGCGTGTGCACACCCCCATATTGATAATGTAATCACCCACACCTAATGCTTTGGACGCGTTATGTCTGAACGCAGATTCACACCCCTATCACCGACACTTGAGACCACTGGCGTGCGCGCATGTGGCATGCTGTCTGCATGGCTCAGTAGTCAGCCAGCCAAGACAACCTAGTTCAGTACTTCAGACTCCGTCAGAAAATTTATGTCAGTGCAACTAGAGGAAACTTTTTTTTAACCTTTACTTAACCAGGGTAGTCACACTGAGATTACAAATCTCTTTTTTAGCATAATCCTGGCCCCAGAGGGTACCTTATTGTACTATTTTTTTTTTTAGAGATGGAAATGCGCTGGTGCTGTTACGCGGCTTAGACAGGTTGAGACATTATTCAGTGTAGGTTAGCCTGTGGTCAACCTACACTGAGAACAACTGTTTCAGCTGGTCTCAGAGCAGTACTTCAGATTGTCCCATCTCAGTGATGCATTAACAAAAGCCTGCCCCTGTGATCTAAGGAGCCCATAGGTATAGTTTATTGATACCCGTGGGGAAATTCGTTCTCTGCATTTATTTGACCCAACCTCAATGCATATAGGGGTAACCTGTTGGGGCAGTGGGCAGCTGGCAGAGACAGGCACCGAGGGACCCATTTCCAGATGTGAAGCCAAACGAATGGTTAGAAGCACCTGGCTGGAGGCTTAACCTGTTGTAAACTTTTTTAGTGGTGGGGAAACCGGAGTACCCGGAGGAGACCTGCGCAGACACGGGGAGAACAAGACAGAAAGGCCCCGTCCGGGGATTGAACCCGGGTCGTTAGTGGTACTACAAAGCACTTTAGTTAACCCTGGGTTTCTCTCAGGATTTGCGCGTTCATGTAAAACAGGAGTCAGTACCAAGCGACCAATCACAGATAAGACACAGTTCATATGAATATCAAAATAATATATCTAAATCTAGATTCATGACAAATACAGTCGACACATACATCATTACATCGACTTAATTCTTATATTTTTGGCTCTATAAACCACCATAATCTTTTTCAAATCAAACACCAAACATATACATAAACTGCAGGCTTTCAGCTTTCATTTGAGAGTATTTACATCCAAATCGGATGAACGGTGTAGGAATTACAAGCATTTTTATGTGAGCCTCCAACTTTTCAAGGGACCATAAGTAATGGGACAATGGCTGCTCAGCTGTTCCATGGCTAGGTGTCTGCTCTTCCCTCATTATCCCATTTATAAGGAACAGGTGAGACGTCCAGAGTTCAGATGCACATCCGAAGTAATAAATAATAAATCGTTTATTTTGTATTCATTGGGAGTTTGATTTCCCTAAAAAACTTCCACGTTTCTTTGTCGTTTGTTTTTACTTTTCCTGCACTTTAGTATGGGTGATGTTACTGACTGTATCAGTGAGTTTTATTTATTTATATATATATATTATGTACTGTGAAGTGCAGTCCAGATGTTTTGAATAGAAATGTTTTAATAGGTCAAGTTTGTTTGCTTTATTGTTGCAATTTTCACTTTAAATACATCTAATATTGTTTATTATGAAACAGAGTTATTTATTGCTTATGTTAGGTGAAAAATACATGAGAAGAGGACCTTGCAACAATAATCGTATATTTAATTGCAATCTCAATATTGAAGAAAAAAATCGCAATTAACATTTTTTTCCAAAATCGTTCAGCCCTACTGGTGAAGAAAACCCCTTCACAACAATAGGTCAGAGTGGAAGAGAGGAGCATGTTGGTTTGTTTTGCTACTGCACGCTGAGGAAAGCTTTGAAATCGTATATGGACTTATTAGGAAACAAGGAGCAGGCACTTTCCCCATGAGGCTTTACTTTTACCACGTCATGGACAGCTCTTTTTGTTAAACAAAACGAAGTTTGGAACTAAAGTGAAGCAGTCCTGATGCTACGACGCTGCTCTCCTTAGGTCAGTAAGGTCAAATCTGCTGCTGCATTATTTTCATCACATGTGCATGTCATGTACAGTATGTGCTTGAGCGCATTGCTGCGTTCTCCAAGAAGTCTGCATTTGGAGCCAAAGAGCTAAACTCTTTTCTATAAACTCAAGAAAACAAAACATGCTAATGATACGTTTCCCCCATAAAACTGGATATTCAACAATACATTGTCTACTCTGAGGGGCATTTGTGGATAAGAATGAACTTAATGTTATAAAACAACAATGTAAGCACAAAATAAACAAAATCAGTGTGCTTTCTAACCCGACCTGCCCGCTCCCCAAGTTTGTGCTGTGTATTTGAGGAACCCAATAGGAGTATTAAAATTATAATTCAAGGGACATTTAGAATAGATGAAAATGTGTGATTAATCGCGAGTTAACTATGACATTCATGCGAATAATCGCGAGTAAATATTTTAATCATTAAACAGCACTAAAAAATATATATATTACAGTTGAATTATATTTTATAAAAATTTGGGCGTGGCCATGCTAAATGTTTCCATAATTGCACATTATCCTTTTTAATTTGAATGTGCCTTGTGAGTTTGAGTTGGAAATTGTATCACTTATAAACTGGATGAGAAAGAATCCGTATCTATGACAACACTTATGGTCCATGCTATAGCGCCCCCTACAGAAAAAGAGGATTTTAATTTGGTACGAAAAAAAATTTGTGACAAAAGGGCAACAAAAAAAAAGAACCTCAAACTTGGTTATTATCACCAAGAGAGATAGGGCTGCAATGATTATCCAATTTGATGTAATTTTGGTCAAGGGAAACTTTGTTGTTGATGAAAGTCAGCAAGACCAGTGTGAAATGTGAGGCTGAGTTTCGGCGGGCATTTGACTAATGGGATTTTTTCCTCGGCTTTGTTAGGTAAGGTTTTTTTTCCTCCCCCCGGATACTCCCCCTAACCCTATTTGTTTTGTTGTTAATCATATCTATTTATTCATAATACAACTATACACTATAATATATATAATAATTATAATTAATAACTATTATTCCAATACTCCTTAACCAATAATAACCACTAATACAAGTACTTGTACGTATTCACACACTTGGCTCCGTGGCTGGACCTATTTCTGGTTGCCGATAGTTTACACCTTCGGCTGCAGTCAGCGCCTAGCCCTACAGCATCTACAGCCTTACAGTGCTCAGGACGGATCCAATCCACCCACAGAGCCTTGCCACCGAGGAGCTTACTAACCACCTCTGTGACTTCAGCTTGGGTGATGGGTGAGTCCCCAGCCTCTGCTTCCTCATCGGAAGACGTGACGGTGGGATTCAGGAAACCCTCAAAGTACCCCTTCCACCACCCGACAACATGCCTAGTCGAAGGTCAGCAGCTCCCCACCCACACTGTAAACAGCGTTGGTAAAGCACTGCTTCTCCCTCCTGAGGCGCCGGATAGTTTGCTAGAATTTCTTCGAGGCCGACCAATAGACCTCCTCCATGGCTTCTCCAAACTCCTCCCAAATCCAAAGTTTGTTCTGCCTCTTTGACCGCACGAGCTGCAGTACGCTTGGCCTGCCAGTATCTCCTTCTTAAGCTTGACGGCATTCCCTATTTCCGGGTGCCACCACCGAGTTCAGGGATTGCCGTGACAGGCACCAGAGACCTTATGGCCACAGCTATGAGCGACCGCATCGACATTGGAGAAGGAGAACATGGTCCACTTGGACTCCATGTCTCCAACCTCCTTCGGAATCTGGGAGAAACTTGTCCGGAGGTGGGAGTTGAAGACCCTACTGACCAGATGTTTCCGACAGACTCTCACAACACATTTGGATCCCTGCCAGCGGATCCAGCTCACCACCAGGTGGTGATCGGTTGACAGCTCAGCCTCTATCTTTACCCAAGTGTCGAGACACGCGGCCAGAGATCCGATTGCACAACTACAAAGTCGATCATTGACCTCTGGCCTAGGGTGTCCTGGTGCCACGCGCAGTTATACACACCCTTGTGCTCTAACATGGTGTTCGTTATGGACAAACTGTAACTAGCACAGAAGTCCAATAACAAAACACCACTCGGGTTCAGATCGAGGAGGCCGTTCTTCCCAATCACGCCTGTCCAGGTCTCACTGTCGTTGCCCACGTGGGCGTTGAAGTCCCCCAGTAGAACAAAGGGGTTCCCAGTTGGAACACCATCCAGTACCCCATTCCAGGGACTCCAGGAAAGCCGGGTACTCTGCACCGATGTTGGGCCCGTAGGCCGAGACAACAGTGAGAGACCTGTCCCCAACCCGAAGGCATAGGGACGTGACCCTCTTGTTCACCGGGGTGAACACGTGACGGCTGAGCTTGGGGGCAACAAATAAGCCAGAGAAGTGGAGCTCTTCGTCTGACCCATCACCTTGGACCTGTTTGCCATGGGAGACCCTACCAGGGGCATAATGCCCCAGACAACATAGCCCCTAGGATCATTTGGCACTCACACAACCCCGCCACGTTAAGGTGGAAGTTCCTCGGGGTGGAACTGCCACAACTGTAATAATGATAATAATGATAATGCATCGGTTTTATACAGCGCTTTTCTGGACACTCAAAGATGCTTTACATTGCATTATTCATTCACTCCATACTTGGCGGTGGTAAGCTACTGTTGTAGACCGCTGCCCTGGGGTAGACAGACGGAAGCGAGGCAACCAGTCTGCGCCATCGGCCCCTCCGACCACCACCAACCACTCACTCACTCACTACATTCGCCAGGCTTCCTGGTGTTCCCAAATGGTCTCCCATCCAAGTACTGACCCTGCTTAGCTTCCAAGGTCTGACGGGATTGGGCAGAGCAAAGGCGGTATGGCAACAATACAAACAATGTAGCTTACCACCACCGAGTTAGCCTGGTTTTTACCATACCCTCGCACTTATTTCTTACATCTGTAGCATGTGGTGTTTTTTAGCACCAAGAGCATACAAAAACAAACACAAACCTTAAGAAAAGGTAGCTGTAAAGGAAACTCAGTTATTGCTTTTGCAACTGTTTTGGTCTGAAATTGAAAAACATATTGAATTAATTAGAAATTAATGCTTAAGACATTGAAATTGTATCCAAAATAATATGATTCTAATCATTGGACCATGCTCAGAGGATACTCCCAGGCAAACTAAAGAGCTAGTGGAGCTATGCAAAGAGGTGTTGCTCCTTCCAGACCCTGTGACATTAGAACGTGGCCTTCTAAAATAACTGACCTTTTGCTTTAACTCACTATCATGCATATGTGAAAAGGAGACATTCAGGACTATGTCTGCTGTGAACTTAACAGGTAGACATTTCAGCTGTAAGAAGTAATTGTTTTTTTGTTTTTTTTTACATACTTGCTTTATTCTTAGTATGGAAATCTATACACCTTTCAAAGCCTATAGTCTAAGCAGCCAGATCTTTGTGGGTGTTTTTGAAACACTTGATGGCCCATGCTCTTGTCTATTGCTGGGAGCTGAGTGTTCCTGCTCTAAGAGGGCACTCTGCTTTTCATGGACAAATCACTCAGGACTCATAAAGGAAGGGACAGACGTTCAAACGCCGAAGTATTAGCTGAGAAAACACACACACGTTGGGCTCGTGCTATACAGCTGCCTCAACAAAAGCTTTCAACACTAATGAGAGATCAAACACATCACCGTCTGTGATTGGAAAGACAGGTCATAATGAAAATGGAAAGTTAATGAATAGTTTAAAATAATTTCTTTAAATTAGATAATTATAAAACAGGACATATTGCACAGTGAGTTAGCACTGTAAACAAATACATTGCCATGCCATTAAATGCATTGTTTATTTTCTTTAGCCAGTCCCTCCAGGATTTTGTTGTGATCACAACTATTTACGCAAAAGTAAACTCCGTGCAGCGTTGCAATTTTTTGAAAAGAACACAACTTTCCTGCAACTATTCCAATACTTCACACAGCTATTCCTTAACTCCGCAACTTCCGCGCAACTAAAGGGAGTTAAAGACCAGTTAAATCCATTTTACTTCATTTGCGCGTAGGAAACTCCCAGGTCTTTCAAACTGAAGCGAGGCCTCTCACTCGCCTGGGTTTGACTCCTTCCGCTCTCTGTCCAAGTTTCGTTTTTCAACTACTGGATCTTTATTTAGAAATAAGCTTTTATCTGACTAAATGCACAGGGTGTGCAAGGATAGGATCATTTTCAACATTACAGTGTAGTATACCATATTGCAGTGATGCCAGTACAATTTAAACATTCCACACAATTTGGAAATGGTTATAAACAAGTTTGGGGACTAGCAAGCGCGCTTCACAGCAAGAAGGTGCTGGGCCACCATTAAAACCACAATCAGAATGTATGAGAGTGTGTTTGTGAGTGTAGGACAACGGATGGCACATGGCAGCAATCCGACGTGGCATGCATGAGTCTCATGTATGTTCCTAAACATGCACTGTTCCAACCAAATAAACAAAAAAGTAATATTGATGTATTTATAATATCATAGCTCTTAGAAAGAAGAGGTCTTGCAAAAGGTCAATCATTCATATGTGATATTCTTGTACAATACTATATCCAGGTGCACTTAGCTTAAGAAGAGTAAAGAAAAATCCCAAAATCCCAATGCATCACCTTCTGATGGCTTAGTTTTAGAATTAATTTCAGGGAGAATTAGTCAACAATATTCACCCAACGTTAACCAACTTGCACTGTTCCAATCTGTTTGAATTGGACATGGCTGACTCAGCTGTGGTATTCATGTACTGTTCTCAACCACATCCGAGATATAAAGCATTCAGATGTGATGTACACCATGCATTTGTGGTTCTTTCATATAGACAGGCCAGGCACACAGAAACCCACACTATCCACCCATACAGCAGCTGTTGACCAGTGTCAGAAGTAATAAAAACAATATGAGGAAAGCATTTCAAGGAGAAATATAAAACTATGTGCTGCCCCTGTCTTTGAAAATCTTTTTCCACTGACAACCTCAATAACTCTCACTGTGCCAAAATTAGCCTTAGACTTCCAGCTCTAAAGATGAAAAAGTGAGCCACATGTTTTTATTTAATTTTGTTTTGTTTTTTACATCACATTGGGGAAAAGAAAATACAGTATATCTTAAGACACACAAGCAGTGAATATTCTTTTACTATTGTTAGGCACATTCAGCCCTGACGCCAAGGATTCACAAGGATTAAAATGGAGTCAAAGAGAAAGTCATTAAAATGCAAAAAGCACATTCATTTATTTTACGCTTGGTCCATACGACTCAGAAGATTTTAAGCTTAGTTTCATATGAGCAGGGGCAGCAGAAGACCGTATGTCTGCAATAGCAGAGCTCACCACAGGGACACATACTACTGGTAAAGAAATCTTTGACATGTGTGCGTGTTACTGTAAACTGGTCACATTTATTAGCCTGGCATGAGCCAGATTGATCCTCCATGTTAAGAGATACATGGGGATACAGTCTGGAATTGTGCGATTTGAATTTCGCTAACTCCGGCAAAACCATTACGAGCCAATCATAGCACGGGAGGCGGGAGTTAAGAGTGCGTCATCTTCCACGGTAGGATTTCCCATCAAACACCAGTCCTCCTCTAACAGTGAAGATGGCGGCTGCGACACAACGATCTTTTACCAGTGCCCTTTCTTGTCCTATTACCACAATTCCAGACTGTCTTTATATGTATTTATAAATACAAGTCTCAACAAAGTTAAAATGTATATTATTTGCGGACGACACAACAATTCTGGGTTCCGGCAAAGATCTACAACTGCTTGTCTCAGAGGTCACAACAGAATTATACAAATTTAAAGAATGGTTTAATAGAAATAAACTATCGCTGAACATATTGAAAACAAAAATGTTTTTATTTGGTAAACGGAACAGTGACGTTCAGATTCAAATCAATATTGACAATGCTCGAATAGAACAAGTAAAGCAATATATATTTCTGGGTGTGATCTTCAGTCATAAGGTCAGCTGGAGACCACAAATAGATAACATTCGTGGGAAAATGTCGGAAAATGTGGCCATAATGGGCAAGTGTAGATTTTTTCTAGACCACAAAGGCTCTCTTCATCCTGTACTCTGCCTTAATCCTCCATCCATCCATTTTCTTCCACTTGTCCTTTGCCGGGTCGTGGGGGCAGCTGGTGGAGCTGCCCAAATCACATTGCACCAGCCCCTATGGCGCCCCCTGCAGGTGGTGGGTCCAAGGATGGCCTCATGGTTCTAACCGGGCCTGTTGGTCTCTCATAAGGGGCTTCTGAACCGCTCTTTGTCTGACCCGTCACCCAGGACCTGTTTGCCCTGGGAGACCCAGAGGCACGAAGCCCCCGACAACAGAGTTCCAGGATCATTCGGGCTCTCAAACCCCTCCACCACGTTAAGGTGGCGGCTCCAGGAGAGTGCCTTAATCCTACCGTACATAAATTATTGCTCAGAGATCTGGGGAAGTACCTTCAATAGTCATTTACAGGTTTTATATAGACTCCAAAAAAAGGCTATTAGAATTGTTCACAATGTGTTAAAATCTAACACCATGAAACTTGATGACCTCATAAAATATAATACTTTGTTACAGATATATAAAGCTGGAAACAACCAGCTCCCTAGCAATATACAACAAATGTTTGGTAAAAGAGAGAGAAGAGGATGTTCTTCCTGCGGCAGCTGAGGAAACTCAAGCTGCCAACCAAGATGTTGGCGCAGTTCTACACGGCCATCATCGAGTCCATCCTCACCTCCTCCATCACTGTGTGGTTCCCCGGCGCTACAGAACGGGACAAGCACCGTCTGCAGCGCATTGTGCGTGCTGCAGAGAAGGTGATTGGCTGTGAGCTCCCATCTCTCCAGGACGTGTTCACCTCCAGGACCCGGAGGCGTGTGGGTCGGATCACAGCTGACCCTTCTCACCCTGGTCACGGACTATTCACCCCTCTCCCCTCAGGCAGGAGGCTACGGTCTATCCAGACCCACACCTCCCGCCACTTGAACAGTTTTTTCCCCTCCGCCATCAGACTCATGAACAAATACAAGTCTCTGTAGCTCAGTTACAGAGTCATGGATGTTTCTGCACTTGCAGTGTGCGGTGTGTCCACACTTAGACCCGCTGCTATCACTTTATCACTTTAAACACTTAATACCACTTTAAATGCCAAAACATCTGTATATACAATCCCGCTGTTGTTCATTGTCAAATTGTTGTTGCCTTAACATATGTCACTTTATTTTATCTTATTTATTTAATATTTTTTTATTTTATGCATGCCCTTATAGCCTTATAGTTTAACGTTCTTAGCTTATTTTTTATCTTAATTCTGTGTTATATGTTTTATGTCGCACGTTTGCACCAAGTAAAATTCCTAGTTTGTAAACCTTGTTCACAAACCTTGGCAATAAAACGAATTCTGATTCTGATTCTGATTCTGATCTAAGGCAGGGGTCGGCAAGTTGGCTTGGCTTCGGGCCAATATTTTTTAGATAGATGGCAGGTCGGCCGGTCAATAAAAAAAAATAATAATAGATTTATTCATGCCTGGATATTCAATAGTAGATAACCCCAAACTATACATATTTTTTAATATAAAATATTGTTTGAAACAATACTGTGCCCGAGTCTGTCGGATTTTTGCGGGCTACACAGCACTAGCAAAAAATAAAGTTAGCATCACAAACATGTCGCTTTCCAAAGGACAACAAAGAAAAGTGGACAGTGAAAACAGGAGTTTCAAGGAGGAAAGGCGACAAACATATGGTTTCATCCTACCTGGATATGTGAATGCCAAACCTCTCTGCCTCATCTGCAGCGAGGTAATCTCCGTTTGCAAAGAGTCCAATATTCGGCGACATCACGAAACATGGGTCATTCAGTGCGTCCTTTCCAGTTCAATCTGAGTCAAGGCGTCTCAAAATCGATGCTACAGTTATATCCGGAGCAGCAGGGTCCTGGTTCGAGGCCTGACCACACAGGAAAAGGTATCCAGTGCCTCGCTTAAAGCGTCCTGGATTTTGGCCCGGTGTTACGCCGAAAACTGCATGACCGCCGAAAAATGCACCCCCCTCTTACCTTTTTTAAAATATATATATATATCCTCTGGCAGGCCAAAAAATATTGGCAACGGGCCAAAATGGTCCCCCGGGCCGAACGTTGCCGACCACTGATCTAAGAGGTACTCATAATCTGAAAGTAAAATGTATTAATTCCCTAAATAGTCATTGTATCACCCGGAGAGGTGTACATTTGTGGAATAATCTAGAGGAGCCCTTAAAAGGCACTGATAGTCTACAGCAATTCAAAAAACAGTATAAGAGAAGTGTGTTAAAGACATGTGACCTTGTTCTTATTATCTACAAGTAATTTGGTATTACGGTGAATCTGTTTAACCACATCATTACTGATAGAACCAATGTCACCAGCAGGTTTATAAATCTTCTCTTTGTAATGCACCACCCAGCATAGGTCTCAGAACTGTCTCACAACGACAACGTGAGGGCTTGCTGATGGGGCTACTGCCCTCTACCAACTGGCCATTATTACACCCTCACTGTAAACCCTAACATGCCGATTGGACTTAACATTTTTGATGTAATCTGTTTCAACAAAACTTTAGTTGATGAACTGAAAACTTTAAAGTTGAACTAGGTTTAAAACTATCAGGAGTTTTTAAGCTAAGTTGAACTTTAAAGTTTTCATTTATCTCGGCAATGAACATTTTTTAAGTTTTTATGAACTGACATATCTCAAGTTCAACTTAACTTAAAAAAGGTTTGCCAACATAAACTGAAAACTTTAAAGTTCAACTTAGCTTAAAAACTCCTGATAGTTTTAAGCCTAGTTCAACTTTAAAGTTTTCAGTTCATTAACTTCAAAGTTTTGTTGAAACAGATTACATCAAAACTTGTAAGTCCAATCGGCTTCTTTTAACAAATATTTAAAACATTACAAGCAAACCCAAAAAACAATTACAAAATGGCAAATTAAAGTTTTTTTTAATTTAATAAAATAATAGTTCGCAGACGATGTTGTTCTGTTGGCTTCATCAAATCAGGACCTCCAGCACGCACTGGGGCGGTTTGCAGCCGAGTGTGAAGCGGCCGGGATGAGGATCAGCACCTCCAAATCTGAGGCCATGGTTCTCCACTGGAAAAAGGTGGTTTCCCCGCTTCAGGTCGGTGGGGAGTCCTTGCCTCAAGTGCGGCGTCAGCTGTGATGCGGTCGCTGTATCGGACTGTTGTGGTGAAGAGGGAGCTGAGTCAGGCGGCAAAGCTCTCGATTTACCGATCGATCTACGTTCCCACCCTCACCTATGGTCATGAGATTTGGGTAATGACCGAAAGGACAAGATCGCGAATACAAGCGGCCGAAATGAGTTTCCTTCGCAGGGTGGCTGGGCGCACCCTCCGAGATCGGGTGAGGAGCTCAGTTACCCGGGAGGAGCTTGGACTCGAGCCGCTACTCCTCCACATCGAAAGGAGCCAGCTGAGGTGGATGCCTCCTGGTCGCCTCCCTCTGGAGGTGCTCCAGGCATGTCCTATTGGGAGGAGGCCTCGTGGAAGGCCCAGGACACGCTGGTGGGACTATGTCTCCGAGCTGGCCTGGTGTCCCCTCGGGATCCCCCCAGAACAGCTGGAGGAGGTGTGCGTGGATCGGGAAGTCTGGGCATCTCTGCTGAGACTGCTGCCCCCGCGACCCGGCCCCGGATAAAGCGGAAGAAAATGGATGGATGGATGGAAAATAATAGTTTACTAAGTAAACTTAAAAAAACACCCCTTTGGACTTAAACATTTTTAGATGAATAATGATTTTGGCTAGTTTTGAGTTCTTTCACATCTTAAATTATTACCTCAAATAGCATTCGGGTTTACAGTGCTGGCTTCTTGGGCCTGTAGATACACTCTGTCACTGCATCGAACAGATCAGTTTGTGGATGCAAAACAACTTTCTCCAACTAAACTCAGACAAAACTGAGATCATTGTTTTTGGCCCACAGACACAAAGACAAAGTGTTATCAGTCACCTTGAGTCTCTCTCTCTAAAACCAAAAAATCAGGTTAGAAATCTAGGAGTAATCATGGACTCAGACCTGAACTTAAACAGCCACATTAAAGCAATAACATCATCAGCTTTTTACCATCTGAAAAACATTGCTAAGATCAGAGGAATAGTGTCAAAACCAGACTTGGAGACACTCATCCATGCATTTAGACTACTGTAACGGCCTGCTCACTGGCCTTTCTAAACGAGCTGTTAGACAGCTGCAGAACATCCAGAACGCTGCTGCTCGAGTCCTGACAAGAACCAGGAAATATGACCATATTAGTCCAGTGCTCCGGTCTCTGCACTGGCTTCCTGTCACTCAGAGAATAGAATTTAAAACAGCTCTGCTTGTGTACAAGTCGTTTCATGGTTTAGCACCAAAGTACATCTCTGACATGTTAGAGCCGTATGAACCATCTCGGGCCCTGAGAACTTCAGGGAGGGGTCTCCTGGTGGTTCCCAGAGTCAGGACTAAACACGGTGAGGCTGCGTTTCAGTTTCATGCAGCTAAAATCTGGAACAGTCTTCATGAGGATGTGAGACAGGCCTCAACTCTGACAATGTTCAAATCCAGGCTGAAAACAGCTCTTTTTACCCGAGCATATGAAAACTGAAAGTATTTTATCTGCACTCTTGCCTTTTACTGTCATTGATAAATTTTTATGTTGGATGTTTTAATGATTGATTTGATCTGTTTTCTTGTAATTTTATGCAACTGTGAAGCACTTTGAATTGCCTTGTGTATGAATTGTGCTCTACAAATAAACTTGCCTTGCCTTCTTAAGGCACCTCACTAAATAGTAAACAATAAAATAATCACAGCCAATATTTTTACAGTGGAAATGTGAATGACTGCAAGGGGACATAATAATAATGTTGATTATAAAAAACTATGACAAATGTAATACTTAAATAAAAACTAAATCAATGGTCAATTAATAGAATGGTGACTGGTGTTTATAAGTAATGATTGGATATGGTTATTATGTGAATGGGAAAGAGGAAAAAAGAAAAATAGAAAATGAAAATAAAATAAAAAATAAATGTTTATATATACTGTTAAACTGCATACATTTCTATTTTCGTGCTATGTCTTCTTACTTTGGAAGTCTTGTAAACCTCATGTGATTTTCTTCTTGTAAAACATGAATGCTTTTCTTTATCAATGCTGCTATAAGGTAAGGTTAATGCGGACAATTGTAATTGTTGAAAGGACATAATTGTGATATATAGCCCACAGGGCTGTGTGTGCCTATATATGAAAATGAAACTTATCATTCATGAATTGCTTGTACGTAAACAGGTACATGCACGCTTCTGTTGCACATGTCCCTGGATAACTCTGGAATTTGTAATGCTAAGTGTTATATTGTATGAAATCCCGAGATGCTGCTTGTATCACCGGTATTATTTACCTGCAGCTGGACACATGCGTTTAAGTTATGTATTATTCTCAGTGTTATGATGTGCCTTTTCTTTTGAAAGGACTTACAATTATGTTTTGTATTTCTTGAGTTAATCTGAAATGCATGAAAGTAATTACTTTGAATGGGGGGTAGGCCCTTATAAGCTTTCTTGCTTCGGCCTACTCCTTTTGAGTTTTTGTTATAGTGCAATGATGTAACCATGCAATCTATGTTTGTAAATTGCTCAAATAAACCAACTAACTAAAAAGTCAGTCTGGCTTTATGCCAGGCTACAAATTTATACACACAGAGGAATAATAAGAATGTGACTGTAAATTTGCATATAATGTGTACAGAATACAAACATCAATTATAATAATAATAATGATAATTAAAGCCGCAAGCGGCATTGAGACGCCCTCGCGGGCCGCAGTGGCCAGTTGACGCCGGTTCCCGCACGCCGCCGCAATAACCGAGAGGCGCTGCCACGCCCTACTTTTTCAATGTTTCTCTATGGGGTTTTTTTTCCGGATTTTTGTGCGAACAAGAACAAATTTGCCGCTTTTGCGGCAAATACTTATATCACCGGATATATTATTGTACAAGCGCACTGCTTGTACAATAACAACAGGCCCGAGACCTGCCAGGTCTGCTCGGGCCTAATTAATTGACAAGTTAACAAATAATCATAATGTACAACTAATAAGCTTCTTAAAGCACTACATTCGTAATTTTACAAACTCCACACTTAATGGTATTAAGCTATTACTGTAGCCACAGCTTCCCTACAGTAGACTGACAGAGAATTGGCTGGCTAAAGTGACTTGCCTGACTTTAGCCAGATACTGTGAGCCCTTTGAGTTAAGTGACTGTGTCTGTTAAAACATGATTTTCTCTCAGGATCTATCAAAACATACATAAGCATTCCAACTCCATTTACCAAATTATTTCAGCTATATTAAAATGTTATGGTATTGCAGAGTGAATGCAAACTAACAAAACAAAGACATTTTAATGATTTAAACAACATGTAATTAGATTGTATGCCTTATCACAATTGGAGCAAAAGAAATAGATGTGTCAGGAGTGTTCACTCAAACATGGCACATATGCTTCTTAAGTGCAAACTAAGATCCATTTTTCCCGAGGCTTCAGATTTATGCAAAACATTTATATACATAAAACTTATAAATAAATAGGTAATGAGCCTTTTTTCTGCTATTTCAAGGCTTGCACATGCAATTTAATGTCATTTAATGACATTAAATTAATGACATGAAATTAATGACATTAATGTCTCTCCATTGGCTTCCTGTTGAGTTTAGAATCAAATTTAAAATCCTGTCCCTCACATTTAAAGTGGTGCAAGTTCGGTGCAGCCCTATGAGGCAACTCCTGTTGTGATATTGGGCTATACAAAACCATTGATTGATTGATAAATTGATTGATTGATTGATTGATTGATTGGTGGTGTCCATGATGGAGGTGAGCATGGCTAATACCCTCCTCTCCCTCACTTCCTCCACGGAGTCCAAGGGGCAGCCCAGGACGGAGCTGGCCCTCCTGACCAGCTTGCTTGGGGCCCAGCACACGGCGGTGTAGTGGATAGTAGAGCCTACCACAGAGTCATAAAAAGCCTTGAGCAGAAGCCTGCTCACTCCGAAGGATCTCAGTCTCTTCAGAAGGTGGAGGCGACTTTGGCCCTTCTTGTACAGGGTGTTGGTGTTGTGGGACTTAGATTCATGGTCTATATACTCTACATGTTGTTGTCTATTTTCTAAGTAATTAATAATCCAGTTTAAACTACACCTCTAATTTCATATGTCTGCAATTTAAATATCATTATAACCTGATCAAGAGTGTCGAAGGCCTTTTTAAGATCAATAAAAACTCCAACTGTGTGATTTTTATTGTCCAATTCTGTAGTAATGTCCTCTGTGATTTTCATCAATGCCATAGAAAGAAGAAAATGCCATCTCAACTGCACTTCATACAGCCCTCACTCACCTTGAAACAAAGGACTCCTACGTTAGAATGCTGTCTTTAGACTTTAGCTCAGCATTCAACACTATAATCCCACAGCAACTAATACACAAACTGCTCCACCTGGGGATCAACACATCACTGAGCAACTGGCTGCTGGACTTTCTGACAGGGAGACCACAGGCCGTACGTGTCGGCAGAAAGTCCTCCAGAACCATCACACTGAACACAGGGGCTCCCCAAGGCTGTGTGCTGAGCCCCCTCCTGTTCACTCTGCTGACCCATGACTGTGCTCCAAAGTACGACTCAAACCTCTTCATCAAGTTCAAAGTTCACGACACAACAGTGGTGGGTCTCATCAACAACAGAGACGAGTCAAACAGGAGTGAGGTGAGCAGTCTGGCCATGTGGTGCACACAGAACAATCTCTCTCTAAATGTGGAGAAGACAAAAGAGATTGTTGTGGACTTTAGAAGAGCGCGGGTCCAGCATGCTCCTCTAACAAGCAACGGTGCTGCAGTGGAGAGGGTGACCAGCACTAAGTTCCTGGGTGTGCACATCACAGAGAACCTTTCCTGGACCATGCACACTACATCTCTGGTCAAGAAAAGTAATCAGCGTCTCTACTTTCTACGCAAGTTAAGAAGAGCTAGAGTCCAGCCTCTGTTATGTGCAACTTCTACAGAGGGACTATAGAGAGCATCCTGACCAACTCCATTGCTATGTCGCACGGCGTCAGCACTGCCTCCTGCCGAAGGAGCCTCCAGCGCATCGTGAGAGCAGCGGAGAAGATCTGCGGAGCTCCTCTCCCTTCTATTAAGGACATGTACGTCTCACCCGCAAGGCAAGGCAAGGCAAGTTTATTTGTAGAGCACAATTCATACACAAGGCAATTCAAAGTGCTTCACAGTTGCATACAATTACAAGAAAACAGATCAAATCAATCAATAAAACATCAACATGAAATTAATCAATTACAGTAAAAGGCAAGAGTGCAGATAAAATACTTTCAGTTTTCATATGCAAAAGAAAATAACTGTTTTCAGCCTGGATTTAAACATTGTCAGAGTTGAGGCCTGTCTCACATCCTCATTAAGACTGTTCCAGATTTCAGCTGCATGAAACTGATTATTATTGACTCTGGGAACCACCAGGAGACCCCTCCCTGAAGTTCTCAGGGCCCGAGATGGTTCATACGGCTCTAACTTGTACTTTGGTGCTAAATCATGAAAAGACTTGTACACAAGCAGAGCTGTTTTAAATTCTATTATTATACGGCCCTTCACAATGCAAGAAGAATGCTCCATTTTCTTTAATGTGATTTTGCAACGTTTTACCGGTCATTATTTTCTGATAGAGAACCTCTGAAAAAAATTATGACCGCTGCCAATGGCAACGGAGTTCGTTGTCAGGTCTACATTATCCCTTACTTACTCTGAGTGACAGGAAGCCAGTGCAGAGACCGGAGCACTGGACTAATATGGTTGTATTTCCTGGTTCTTGTCAGGACTCGAGCAGCAGCGTTCTGGATGTTCTGCAGCTCTAACAGCTCGTTTAGAAAAAGGCCAGTGAGCAGCCGTTACAGTAGTCTAACCTGCTGGAGACAAATGCATGGATGAGTCTCTCTAAGTCTGATTTTGACACTATTCGTCTGATCTTAGCAATGTTTTTTCAGATGGTAAAAAGCTGATGATGTTATTGCTTTGATATGGCTGTTTAAGTTCAGGTCTGAGTCCATGATTACTCCTAGATTTCTAACCTGATTTTTTTGGTTTTAGAGAGAAAGGTGACTGATGCAGACTCAAGGTGACTGATAATGACTGTGACAGAATCATGTATCATTTTGCTTTCACTTCAGACTGTTGTCTCTTACTTGTGTGTCAAAATAAAATCTTTATGTTTATGGTTGTAAACGTAACTAAATTTGCAAAAGTTCAAGGTGTATTAGTACTTTCGAGAGGCACTGTAACTTTACACTTTGCAACAAGTTAGAATCGCAAGTAACTAACCTGAGGGCCGTATAAACACAGATTAACCAATAGGGCAAGAGGAGCAAACTCATACATACAGACAGGAGGGAGAGAAGAGCTACTCTGCTGCGGTCATTCATCTAAAGCGTTGTCTATTTTGTCTTTTTTTTCATTTTTAGTGTGAGGAATTCCATAAACTTGTGATACTCACGCTCATTGTGTGAGAGTTAGCTTTGGGAAATGTTCATCTTTGTAAGTATTTATGTGTAGGCTACAAAGCACTATACTATATTAGAGGTCACACGTTCTTAAAATGTTACTTTTGATACGTTAAATACAGTTACTGCTGTATTTCATGTGTATGACTATTTAATTGTGTTTATTATACATGCATATATATATATATATATATATATATATATATATATATATATATATATATATAGTAGTTAGTAATTGCATTTTGTTTCTGTATGTAGAAGTTACCATACTTTACAGGAAAGCTTCATAAAAGCAAGAAAAGCAAGTCTTGGTTTGCTGGCTGTCTAGCAGCACACAGACTCGTGTTGTGAGGGCAGCACAGCCACCATATAAGCAACAGTGCTTTTTATATCTAGAATCAATTAGGCCACTGCAATGTAAATGGAATATGACAATTCTTTATTGGTTAAATTAAATGGAACAGTCGTTCCTAAACTAGAGTCTGGAGCCCCCAGGTGGGTCTCAGAGGCACTGCAGGGTGTTTTGTCAACGAAACAAGTACTTAAAAAAATACTGAGTTTGTAAGGACATTTAAATTCATTTAAACTTACTATTTTAATTCAGTATTTAGTATTTTTGTATTTGTAATAACATTATAAATTCTTTAGAGTGAATATGTTTTATTGGGGGGCCTCGTGGGATCTTCACATTGATAACAGGGGCTGAGAAATAAAACTGATGACTATGACTACTTTTAACTGGTTACTATTTATATAATTTTAAAGAAGACTATATTTAATATGAATGACCCTGATTGGCTAATGTCACACTGAATTTAGTGCAGCTCATCTGTCTCCCAGACAACAGCAGTGCACATCTCCAGACACGCCCACAGACCTGCCCCTGTCACACACACAAACACAGGTGTTTTCTCAGCATGTCCGCCACATTGTCTGAATGTTAATTACATGCACAAGGCATCTGGGCCCATCCATTGCTAATCCTGTTTTAATTATATGTGTCCTCACAATGACACAAGGTTTACAATGGTGATTACAGCATATAAGACATAGTGAAAAGTAGAAGGGGACAGCGCCACGGGAAATTGCAATCATCATAAAGCAAATAACAGTTTGTTTGTCCACACCTGGATATTTTTAGTCATATTTTCAGGGGATGGCCATTGTGTTTGCTTTCTGTTGCAATTACTTTAATCTAATCTGGTTTAATATAAGGATGTTTGTGTGTCCTTGGGTACACCAGCGATTTTATTTTATTTCACACTTTAACTACTATGCTATCACTGTTTCTGTAAAGGTTCCTTGCTCACATTTGTAGATTTCCAATTGGTGCATCTCAAGCTTTTAACACAATATCCCCAAATTTCCCCATGTAATTTGTAGATTATTGTGATTTGTTTCAAAACATATTATTTGCAAATGTTCAATCCTCAGATGAATTTGAAAACTGCAGCACAGATGAAGAACATTTGAATGCCGACTTCCTGGACTGGTTCATGTCCTGATAAATATAGACTGTGGGTTGTCCAAATGGGGATGCAGCACGAATCATAGAGGAATGTCCCTTTTACAACCAGGACACTGAATACCAGACATCTGGTGCTCATATCATTGAAACCTCTATGCATTGAGCATGCAAAGGTTGGTCGGTCCCCCCTGTTTTATACAGATTAACTGTTGACCTATACATTTAGATTATCATTGTTGCATAGAAAGCACAAAGAGATTACAAACTGTACTTAGAAGTTACCCTGAGAGCATGCACTTGTAAGAGAACACTGTACTAGTACACACACCTCTGAGGCTTTAAAGAGTCCGGAGGGAGCTCCTCTCAGCGTGTATGGGGAAACCATGAATAAAACACCCATTTGACCCTGACTGCTATAAAGCCTGTCTTTGTTGAGCCTCACAGGACCCTCTTTATCCCTACTCACTCAGTCTCTCCCCGGCTCCCTCTCTTTCAGATAGAAATCTTACCCTTTTGTTTTCTTCTCCATCCTGTCATGGCAGGGCTTCATGTCATATGCATGAGGCACAGTGGGTTTCTCTCCGTGAGACATACAGTGGACAGCACAGTGGCAGCCCACATAGAGTCAGCGACCTCAAAAACCTCACTCTGACATTTGACCTTTGGCATTGTGACCAAGTGTTGCCAAGACTCATTAATCATGTGGTCACCAGTGTCATGTGAATAAATAGGAAGATGATTGGCTGAGAGACAGAGGTGTGAGGCAGCACTGTGTGTTGGCCATGTGGAAGATTCCAGTAAAGACTTCATAGCCTTTTTGTCTAGTCCACTACTGGACAATGGTCTCTTTTAGTTTGGTGTGAGAGTTGGTTGTGTTTATGGCTCCATGATAGACACCGAGTCAGTATGCCTTTGCTGTCTCTCTCCTCTCACTTAAGATCACATGCCTTTCAAACATAAACAAAAGCAGTGTCCAGCTAAGGTTAACAATCTCTCAGTTAGCCTTGCAATAGCAATAGTGTGTCAGTCACATACAACACAACATAATACTGTAAAAACAATCACTTGTCCATCAATTCTGCTGTGCATGTATCCTTGTCCCCTGAAGGAGTTGCTAACTCACCTGTGAAAATTAATGTTGCCTTGACAGGAGATTTATAATCAGATGCCAAGAAAATGCTGTGTTCTGTAGAGTTCCTTTTTTTTTTAGGCTAAGCAGCATTAAGGGGGAAATAGAAAACAAAATTGAAATCAGGAAATCCCTATGATTGGGCTCAGCTGCCATGTGTTCACCCCAGTGAACAAGAGGGTTGCATCCATCTCTACACCTTCGGGTCAGGGACAGGAATCTCCCTGTTGTCTTGGCCGTCGGGCCCAACATCAATGCTGAGTACCTGGCCTTTTTGGAGTCCCTTGGACTCCATTGTTTTACTTGGAAATGACAGCATATACCTCACCTATATAGAGGTGATCGGGATCCCTCCAGAAGACGCGTGTGTGGATATTGCAGAAGAAAATGCATGGATAAAATATAACGGAATATTTGAAATAAATGTGTTGTTTTTAAAGATTTAGGCAGCTCCCAAATACCTGTACTTTCTACCAGTGGTAGAATATTAATTGGTTTTTGGACTATATTTCTAAAGTTTCAAATGTTAGGAAATAAAGTATAGTGTACAGGTATTCATTTCAAGGATGCTCCATTATGATATGATTTTACATTCGCCTAAGAGCTGCTCCTCTCTGGCTCTGCTCCACCTGGCCTTGGCGATGCCACACCACGTCGGCAACTGCCCATGTTAACTTAATTATAGTTTTTACGGTGTCCACTCCGCTCCTTTGCTGTGATTCTTGAGCCAGGGTTGTTTGCGTGTCCTGTATGTCCCGTGAAGTTAGTGTTAATGGGCTTTTGTTTTGGGCTAGTTTAGTGTGGCTGCAGCACGCTAGCCTGTTTGTTTGATAGACGTCGGTTCTTTGTTCTGTTCCTACTCTTGGTGGTCTCTCTTTGCTCTTCTTAAATATGCTTTGTAGGCCCAGGACCTACCTGTTGCAGGAGATGCAAGGAGGGGGGAGAGGCGGAGTTTCGAGGATCAACATTTGGTTCAACCACAGTCTGTTGCCTATTGGTCAGGTAAAACTTAAAAAAAAAAAAAATCATTGGGTAATTGACCATTTTGGCACTTGTTTGGAGTTGTAAGTCACTCGTCAGTGCAGCGCAAATTGTATTTAGCTATTGAATGAGACGTTTTTCTCTTGGGCTTATGTCAGCCTCTGGGGTGGTACAGGTTGCTGAGGACTGAGCAGGAGGACAGCACGGACTTGACTCAGGAGCATGCAGCCAATGGTCGGTGTTTTTTTTTATATACAAATTAAATGCTTCATAAAAAATAGAAACGTTTTAAAAGAAGAAAAACTGTCATCTGAAATGTAACTTATTAACATGGCTATTAATGTGGCAGTATGGCTATAATGTAAAAAAAATAAAGGTTGTAGTTCTATGGGAGAACCTTGGCTTTGAAGGCGGGGGTGTGACGGCCCCAAGCTTGGGGGGTAGTGTTAATCATGTTTTATATTTGTGAGGTGATCACTCTGGATGTGCCAGGACTCAGAGCATCCTGCATGCCGCCTACAAAAGGACCGCCCCTTTTCTTACTCCGGTGGCTGCTCCTCTCTGGCTCTGCTCCATCTGGCCCTGGAGATACCACACCGCACCGGCCACTGCCCTTCTTAACTTAATGAGTGTTTTTTTTTTTTTTTTAACAATAAATGCACGCCTGTGAGCTTTATAACCTTTTTCCTGTGTCCACTCTGCTCCTTTGCTGCGGCTCTTGAGCCAGGGTCGTAACACCGCCTATTTTAAATCAATCATTCTCTCTCAGCGCCTCCACAAAGTGCATTATATGAACAGGCTCACATGCATACATTCATGAACCTATACGTATCTGTATCCCTTCATGTGGCCTGTCATCAGTAAACCTTCTGTCATACCTCTGCCTCTGCTGTTCCTCTCTGCTCGGTTTCTCTCAGCTGATCGAGGGGACTCCAGTTGGGCTTGGCAGGATCCCAGGATGCCCAGGGTTCTACTCCACAAGCTCTTCCGCTCAGACCTGGCTGTATCACACTGTTAGTGTGAAGGAAGTGTCCATGCCATGTGTGTTGCAAAGGGGGTGGATGAAGTTTTTTTTTACTTAAACCACACTGAAAGAGGACATTTTATAGGTTAGACGATATAGATACCTATACTATTATAGCTGTATTAAAAAAAAAACGAGTTTTATATATATATATATATATATATATATATATATATATTTATATATATATATATATATATATATATATATATTTCAAAAGTGATAAACAAACCGTTTATCAACAGATGAAATTAACAAAAGGATTATGGGAAGCTCCTTATGAGAGACCAACAGGCCCGGTTAGAACCATGAGGCCGTCCTTCTGTGGACCCACCACATGCAGGAGCCATAGGGGCTGGTGCAATGTGATTTGGGCAGCTCCAACAGCTGCCCCCACGACCCGGCAACGGACACGTGGAAGAAAATGGATGGATGGATTATGGAATTGGCAAAGGGGCTGGAGGTAACCATCTGCTAAATGTCATTGTTTTATTATTAACAGTCTTCTGTTAAATTAACCACAAAAAGTATTTCCCAAGAAATACATTGCAGAAGAATGCCTTTCTTTCTTTCTTTCTTTCTTTGCTGCTGATCCACTTCTGCACGTGCGACTCAATTTGCACATGAGCAAACTCTTGGTAAATTACCTAAATCCTTATGCAAACCACTTGGTCTGTATACGGTGCACTGATGATACCGACGGAGACTGACTTGTATATTCTGCTGTTCACCTGTTTCTTTGATTTTTTTTTCTGAATCAGAAGACTGAATTGCTATAATAATAATTATTATGAATATTTATTTATTTAAATTAAAGTAATCATTATTTATTGTGGACATCTGTCATTTATCCATCATAACTTTTTAAAAGTTCCCTCAAAGGTGCTCAGTCAGGAAGAAGAGCAGCAGCAGTTTTGTGCTGCTTGTGCTCGTGTGGTGAATGAATTAGCATTTTAGATTTGTGGCAATGACAATATGCATTGTTTCTAAAGGGAAATGAGATGCAACGCCCAGTGGTTAAGGTAGACTTTGGGAGGTGGTGTAATGCTAGTCTAGAAAACTCAGAATGCTACATTAGGCCGACGTGAAAGGCTTGGTAGTTGCACAGGGCATAGATTGCATGTAACAGAAGGTGTTTTATATTGCTTTTATAGCCAGGATTACAGACTTTTGTGTTGCTTCTATACCGGGCAGATTTGGAGGATCAGTTTTGAGGAAATATAGTGTGAAAGAGGCAGACATCGCGCTGTGTGATTTTGCATCCTAATTTAATCTCTAAAACCGCAAATAGAAGGCTGATTGTTGTAAAATAAAAAGTGGGCAAAGGCTTGGGAAGAAAAGATAAATGCTGTTATATTAAGGCACATTAAACCTGCATCTTCTTCCCTCTTCTTCCTCTCTTTTCATATGATTAGTATTCTTCCAGTCTCTCTCGCTGTAAAGTGGACAAATTAACAATAATCTCTTGTGCTCCTCTTCCCTGTTTATTTGGTATTGGTGATTGTCTGTCAGATGCAATGTTCTCTTTTTTTGTGTGTTATTGCTTTGATGTGGTTGTTTACGTTCAGGTCTGAGTCCATAAGACAATAAAATGAATGACAGCTGGATGGATATGCCCACATAATGTGTAATGTTGGAAAAGGATAATGTCACGAGCAGGCGCAGCTCATCTGATCTCTTATTTCTTATTTCATTACAATGTTAAAGATTTGTGTGTGTGTGTGTGTGTGGATGTGTGTACGTTAAGTAATGTGAGGTTTTTGGTGGAGGCTCAATGGGAAACTAAAAGAATAAATTCAGAACAAATATCAGATGATTAAAGACCATATTTTTGTTGCAAACATTTTTCTTTTTTAATAGCTCATTTGAACGTGTGCAGTTTAAGAAATAAAATAAATGATATTCAGGATATTTTACAAAAAATATAATTTACAGGTATTAGCAATATCAGAAACAAATCTAGATGCAACAATAAATAGCCTTTTATTCCATATAGATGGCTATAATATTTTTAGGCTGGACAGAAATCTACATATTGGAGGTGTAGCTTGTTATGTCCAAAATCACAGCTCAGACAAAGTAAGATCAGATCTTAACATCTCAGGAGTCGAAGTACTCTGGTTACAGCTACAGTTACCTCATCGGAGGCCTGTTTTTATTGGATGTTGTTACAGACCACCGAATGCCGTTATAATGTACCTTGATCAAATATGTGAAACGCTGGACACTGTATGTGACACAGGAGACTAAATTTATTTTTTGGGAGATTTAAATATTGATTGGAAATTAGAAGGTACTGCATTAAGAAGCAAATTAATTTCCTTTGCTAATACTTGTAATTTGTCATAACCTGTCAGTGAATTCAAAAGAGTGCATTTAAAACCCAATGGTACATGTTCAGCAACTATTATCAATTTAATTTTTACTAATGTAGCTCTGAGGCAGTGTCTATTCCAGTTGGCTGCAGTGATCACAATTTAATTGCAGTTGCGAGGGAGACAAAGGTACCTAAACAAGGACACAAATGTATTTGTAAAAGGACTTTTAAACATCTTTTGATTTGATTTGATTTATTTGAGCTATTATTTACAATGCGTTATGATTTACATTATTTACATCATTACATTTACATTATCACAAAGAAACAAGAAAATCCAAATAAATAATAACTCAAAAATAGTAGGCCAAAGCAAGAAAAAATATTATAAGTGCCTACTCCAATTTCAAAATAAAATACAATACAATACAAATAGAAAGGTTTGGGATTTCTGAGTGTATTTACTTAGTTTTATAATTTTCTCTTTATTTTTTATCATTGCTTATATTACCAATTCTGGTCACCATTCTATTGATTTACTTATTGTAGCCCCCCACCAGCGAGCCCCCACCCTGCTGCCCTACTTAGTTGATGTTGTGAACCGCTTCATAATCCTATACTGAGTGGTGCTTAAAAAGACAAGATTTATGAACCCGCTGAGAGAGGGACCCTACAACAAGTCCATATCTTGCCTGCCCCAATTCTATTTTATTTGTAATGACCAGTGGAAGCAGGCCATAACTGCATTTTTTTTTTTTTTTTTTTTTGTAAATTTCTTTTTATTGTCTCATTTTTTATCACATTACGGCCACATTTTGTCACATTTTTGTCACGTTGTCGTCACATTTTTATCACATAGTCGTCACAATTTTTGTCACGTTATAGTCACATTACGGTCCCATCTTTGTCACTTTTTTTGTCACATTGTCGTCACATTTTTGTCACGTTATGGTCACATCTTTGTCACATTATGATCACATCTTTGTCACATTTTTGTCACGTTATCGTCACGTTATGGTCACATCTTTGTCACAATTTTGTCACGTTATGGTCACATCTTTGTCACATTTTTGTCACGTTATGGTCACATCTTTGTCACATTTTTGTCACGTTATCGTCACATTAACTGAATTTTTATTGCTTGTAATTTATCTCAAGTTCCTTTAATACAGATCAAATAGACTTGGTTGATAGAGTAGGTGACAATTGATTATATCAGCAATGATGTGGTATTTCACAAGTTCATAGTAATACAGATTACTTAAGGTTAGTGACTGAGAGACAAGGTCACATGTCTTTAGCATACTTCTCAAACACAGTTCTCTTATACTGTCTTTTGAATTGCTGTAGACTAGCTGCACCTTTTAAGTCTTCATCTAAATTATTCCACAGATTTACTCCTCTCCGTGTAATACAATTACTTTTTAGGGTGGAATGGATACATACACATGGATTAACATCCTCCATCTTAAAGAGAATGATTTTATAGTAGAAGTAAGCAATATAGATTGGTCAGAGGTAACACAAGAACAAGATCTAAATAAGTGTAGCTTGACGAGGGTTACTCTAGGATGTTTTTATTACATTAGCTGACAACGCCACGATAGGAATTTCACCTAAAGAATAATACGTGTTTTAATAAAACTAGAGCTCAAGGCTCACAGGTAAGTACATGATGAGAAATGACAGGCAGTGTTCCATTTACAAATGTAGCAAGTTTTATTTGTACCATCTCACAATGCAGTTGTATTTTAGTTTCATCAGTTAAAAAAACGACCTTTCAGTTAAACCACATTGGGCCAGCTTAGTTGAGCCACAGTCTATAGTTTAGTTCGCTGGAGAATCCGTAGTCGTTCAATACAAAGGAACCCGAAAAGACAGGGCAGCAGCTAAAAAGTCCCAGTTACCAACACCGGAAGCTAGCAGCCTAAATACAGATAGATGTTAGAACTATTTTGAAAAACTGAGCCATTCGAATAACGGGAGCTGGTTTACCTGCTGATGAAGCAGGGGGGACAGAGACCTTAGGTCTATGGACCCACGACACAAGGGGCACAGACACGGACAAAACAAGATGTATACACGTTTTAGAATTATACTGGTGGTTGTTTGGGCAACTAGCACAGCTGATAGCGGCAGCCCTTACCTCCAAGCCGCACACCGGAGGCACCACGGAGGACAACATTCAGCGCACCGGGAAGCATAGGCATGCCACAGCTGAGTTGCACAAGATCGCTAAATTAGTATTAGTTTAAAAAGGATAAAAAGGCAGGGATTTAGAGGCTAACGCTCACCTGCGCACCCATTACGCAGCGCGCACCCAAACCAGGAAGGAGGACGGACATCAGGAGGGGCGGAGTGAAGGAGTCAGAGAGAAAGTGGGAGGAAAAGAGGCTTCTTAAAGGACCTGTATCATGCTATTTTAGCCATTCCAAAGTAAAGTATAGGCATTTATATGATATATTGTACCTCTACCACTACGGATATCAGTGACGGTCACAGACAAACACTATTTTGGCTGCTAGTCGCTGAATCCTGGAGAGAAATTCCAACTTCTGGCGAGTGGTTGCCTTCTTTAGGTTGAATAAAGTCCTGTCCTCGTAGCCAAACGCGCTTTTCTCCGTGACATTATCGTTAGAAAAAAGAACAGGTGTCCAGACTCCAGAGTAGGTTAGAAAGAGCTCCTTCTTCACAGCTTTCGGTGCAAACACGACATCTGCTCAGACGCTCAGGGGGTGCGTTTGATTTCACTGACGCGTCAGGCACTTTCATTTTTTTTTTTTTTTTTTACGACAGAAATAATGAAAAATCAGGCATTAGATTACAGACGTCGAGCACTTCCGTTCCGCTGTGACGACACAACTGAACATGCCAGTCGTTTACCAGGAGAGGGCGGAGCAGCTGCTCAGAGAGCAGGATTCAGGAGGATTACTGAGAACTGCGTGAATGAATCCAAAAACCACTCTGGGGGTGTTTTTGAGAAGGAAATAGCATAACAACATGGTTAAAAGCTCCAAAAAGTCGATTTTGCATGATATAGGACCTTTAACGGGGCAACGCAGTCGGTATAGACGAATAGAATGAGAGCATTTACGCAAGGAGTTTCAGGGCACACAGTGCACCCTGTCGCATAAGCAGTGGTGGTCTTTAACAATTTGATTACAAAGGGGATTGATAAACATGCTCCAATGAGGAAACAAGCAGTCAGAAATGTCTCTCCTCCATGACTGGACAAAGACCTTAAGCAACACACGAAGCACAGGGATAAAGTCAGAACAGAGGCAATAAAAACAAACCAATTGGCAAAATGGAATGAATATCGAAAATTACGAAATGTTGTCACCAAATTAGACCATTAAAGATGGTGGTAGATTTCATTTCATTGCCTGTTTCTCATATAATCAGTTTTCCTTAAACTTAAATTATCTTTGCAGCCGAGTGTGAAGCGGCCGGGATAAGGATCAGCACCTCCAAATCTGAGGCCATGGTTCTCCACTGGAAAAAGGTGGTTTCCCCGCTTCAGGTCGGTGGGGAGTCCTTGCCCCAAGTGGAGGAGTCCAAGTATCTCGGGTGAGGGACGGATGGAGCGTGAGATCGATCGACGGATCAGTGCGGCGTCAGCAGTGATGCGGTCGCTGTATCGGACTGTTCGGTGAAGAGGGAGCTGAGTCAGGGGGCAAAGCTCTCGCTTTACTGATCGATCTACGTTCCCACCCTCACCTATGGTCATGAGATTTGGGTAATGACCGAAAGGACAAGATCGCGAATACAAGCGGCCGAAATGAGTTTCCTTCGCAGGGTGGCTGGGCGCACCCTTCGAGATCGGGTGAGGAGCTCAGTTACCCGGGAGGAGCTCGGACTCGAGTCACTACTCCTCCACGTCGAAAGGAGCCAGCTGAGGTGGCTAGGGCATCTGAAAAGTTTGAGAACCACTGCATCATAAAATCATAGCTGTATTTTATATAGTGCCGTCATTTTACCCTCTATCCCACACTCTTTCTTGACCTCTGGGCTGCAGCAGTCTCTGTGGAGGACCCTTAAAACTAGGTGAAGAGTCCATGGTTTCCACCTGTCTCTCCTCGGCAGCGCTGTAGCGGGCCAACAATTTGTTTACCCTGATAGAGCTTCATTATATCACCTTCTTCTTTGGACACAGCACATGACAAGTGTTGAGTAAGTTCAAGTGCAAATGAATGTACAGTATTTCAGCCAAACGGCATTGTCTCAGAACGGTACAATATATGAATTATTTGGGGGGAAATGTACGATTATACCATTTGGCAACACATTCAGAGAGTAAATGCTTAAAGGGATATTTCAGGATTTTTGTCATTGGGCTTCATTTCCTAGTTATCCAGAGTGTTGTTGATGTTTGGAGATATTTTTTTCATAAATTCATGCAGTTACTTATATTAGAAGAGTCTCGTGGCGCTAGGCTAGGGCAAGGCTAAAGCATTTCTATGGTATCAGTTAGCCTGCATTAAAAACAGGCTGACCCCCTCCACAGTGCACCTGAGGTAAATCACTTATAACGCCAGACTAACGATATAAATGTCTGTGTCGATAGAATAATTTTTGAAATATAACTGACCTTGTATCACATAAATTAATTAATGCAGGCTCTGTTACCATAGAAATGCTTTAGCCTTGCCCTAGCCTAGCGCCACTAGACTCTTCAAATATAAGAACTTTATTAATTTAAGAAAAAAATATCTCCAGACATCAACAACACTCTTTTGAACACAATACAATATATCCATATGAAATTATTTCAGTTCATTTGTTTATTAAATGAAGCCTAGGCGTTAATTCAGCCTGGTGGACAAACACAGCATCATCAACCTCCAGCCAATGATCGCTCCTGAAAGGTCCACACCTCCACATCAGCGTCAGAGCCGCACCTCCGTAGCAGCCAATCATCGCCATCGGTCCCGCTTTTAAGCCCCAGCAATCATGACCTGTTTGCTTCCCAGCTGAGCTGCGACCTGCCTCCACCCCATCGGCCCTCTTCACGGCTTTGGTGATTAGAATGTGTTTTTTGTTAATTTCAATATTTTGTTTTTCAATATAAAGGAGATAGCGTATAACTGTCAACTATTTATTACATTATTACAATTACACAATTCCTGCTTTTCTATTTGTGTCACATAGGTTATGTGTTCTTGTGATTAATGTTTCATACTTTGAAACAGTTCTTAAATCATAATATTTTTGAGTCTTGATCAAAAGTTTAAGACCAGTTGAAAAATTACCAGGCTACCATTCCCCACCTCTGACCAAGGGAACTGGTATGTAGTTGTGGCTATGGACTTCTTCACAAAGTGGCTCTAGGAGCATGCGATTCTGGACCACACTGCTGCCACAACTGCCCAGAAGCTGGTGGATGAGTTCTGACAGTTTGGAGTTGACGAAGGTTTGTGTGTCTGCTGAAGTCCTGTTCTATGTACTTTACAGCTGTTGTTGAAATTAAAGCACACACAACCATACCAGCATTTTTAAATTCATCCATGCAAATCGTTGCATTTATTTTTGTCTGAGAGGGTGTTCTATTGAATGTTTGTACATGTAATTTTAAATAAAACCTAAAATGACAAATAAGCATATTTTTGGAAAACAAAAAAGTGCATAGTTGAAAACACAATAAAATGCAACAAACAAATTGGAACACATTTCCATTATTGCCTGAGAAGAAATATCTACAAAGAGTCACTAATAATAGAAAATGAAAAGCGGTATTATAAAAAAAAAAATCAACATAATCATCTGCATTATCACAAAGCTGGCAGTATGCTCTGAGCTGCTGCTCATAACAGCAATATGAGATTGGAGTTTATTGCATTAATCATGTAAACGTTGCTCTTGTGATTAAAGCAGAACTACTGTTTATTGCTTGTAATTGTATTTGGGTCGGGCTATGCTCCCAGGATTTTCACACACAGCATTAATATTTGATGAACAGGCAGGGAATCAGGCATGAGAAGCCAGTTCCTCTTTAATGTTGATCTAGGCCTGCGGTATTAGAGCTGACCTCAGAGCAGTCCTCATTTCTCTTCACAACACACATGCAGATTTGAATATGCACGTCGAAAGATTTCGCGCACAATATTAATTTCTCCTCAATTTCCACCAGCAATGTGCAGCCTAAAATAAGGCATTTAAAAAAGGTTATGTGATGGAGGAAAAAAATAAAACAGTTGCGGAAACCCAATTAATGAAATCCATAGTCAACTGAAAACATGCCCTGAGCAGCGATTAGTCAACTAAATCGACTAATCGCTTGGTGCTGACAAAAACTTGTATAACTCATAAAACACAAAATCACTGGGGCTCATGTTGTAATGACTATTAATAAATAAAATAACAAGTAAACTGTGCATTTATGTGGCCAGACCGCCTTTGCTATGCCTGATCCTGTCAGATCTAAGAAGATAAGCAGGGTATAGGGCCCGGTTGGTACTTGGATGGGAGCATCACTCAATACCTGAATACCATGATGACTGACTGTTTACATCTGCACTCGACATGCGGGGAGGGGGCTCTGCTGAGGAGCAGTGGTTAGCTGGTGACGAAAGGTCCAGAGGCGTCTCCAGGAGGTGGGGGCGTTTCTAGGAGGACTGAGGCATAGCTACACCTAAAATGGCTGCCATCAGAGTTTTTACTGATTACTCAAAAATACGTGAATGACAACACTTCAGGGAATGACATAATAACATGATATAAACCTTGAAAAGGTCGATTTTACATAATACAAATTGCAGTTACATTGTGTTGTTCAAGTGCTCACTTTATTTTTTGAGCAGTATATATACAGTTTATCTCTTTATATTGCAAGATACATTTTGTAAAACAACTGTTTCTTACTGAATATGCTCACACTTGTTGTCTGCTTTTGTCCAAAGTAAACTTTGTCCATCCCCGAGGCCAGCCAAAAGTCATGCAAAATTATTAGCATTACCGATTTGTGCAAAAGGTCTCGAGGTTTGTGCATAGCCTTAAATCAAATGTGTTCATGCTGAACTCAGAAACATGGATGAGAAGGGGGCCGTGGAGTTAGAGCAACTCAGATTCCACAACAATGAGAAACAGATGGCCATGTTCTTACAGACACACTGGCTGCCTGTGTGTGTGTGTGTGTGTGTGTGTGTGTGTGTGTGTGTGTGTGTGTGTGTGTGTGTGTGTGTGTGTGTGTGTGTGTGCGTGTGTGTGCGTGTGTGTGTGTGTGTGTGTGTGTGTGTGTGTGTGTGTGTGTGTGTGTGTGCGCGTGCGCGCGCGCGTTCAACTCCAAACTGTATTGCTCACACGTTGGGTGACCGAAGCCTTTGGCAAGTGTGATGACACCACTCTTTCCCACTTGATTTTTTTCCCCTCCATTTTTCCAGTCTATACTTCTCATCTGGCTATCCCTCTGTGCAATCATTGCGTCCTCTCGCTCAGCCCTACAGCAGGTTGCACAGAGGTGAGAGTGTGTAGGATGGCGTTGCTTCGGGACTGACAGGGAAACAACAATTTTCTACAGCCAGTAAAGCCAGCGCACGCTTGTCAAGACTGGAGCCGAATGTTACGAAACAATAACTTGGCAGGTTGTTTCTCTCTTTCTCCCACCCACTGGAGAGAAGCCAGCGGAGTCAGACTGGATAAAGCACATATCTAGGCATGATGACATCTCAGGCACTTATTATTACTGCTAGCTTCATTAGGAGCCAGTTTTTAGCTTCCATCTACAGCCCATGACTGCAACTCGAGCATCCCAGGGGTGTGTTTGTCTGCTATGCCAAGCTAACAAATGTCCAAAAGAGAGTACAAAACCATTATATGTTCAGGATGCCCCAACATAATGTGCTAACATGCTCTCAAAATGTCATCTAACTAACTTCGCATACATTATTTTATATCAGAAATTGTTTTGTTTTGTTTTCCTTTTTTACCTTCAACATAATGTTTTTGTAGTGTTTGGTGCTTGTGATCTCATTATGTGAATTTACCTTCTTTTTTGACTTGAACTTATATATATATATATATATATATATATATATATATATATATATATATATATATATATAATGTGTGTAAAAAGAAAAATAACTCATAATAACAATAATTACTACAGTTACTACATTGTTTAAAACTAATGGTTATGACTTTAAAAAGGAAGAATTGTACAGACTTTTTAGAGCTTTAACCTCTTAACCCACACCTGAACATTTTATACAGTTGGCTTTACCCAAATCTAAAAACTTCTTAAAAAAAAAAATACAAAAAGTGACGAAGGAGTGACAAAAGCAGACAAAAAGTGATGACGACGCGAGAAAAAATATCCATGTTAAATTAGTTGTGTAGGTTTTACTTTCAAATGAGGCGTTACACTGAAGATTTGGGTAAAACCGATATGGAGAAAATGCACTCGGGGAAGGCGGGAGCCCTAGAGTACATAATTGGACACGCCTAAAAACGTCTATAACCATATTTATTTATGTTCTTCTACTTTTTTTGCATAAATTATTTAATCTTCTCGAAATCTTTCCAAGATTTTTTGAAAATTGCAACAAACAAGTGTTTTATTTCCTAAACATTAAAGGGCTTGGATGGGTCAAAGTCATAGTTGTGGACCAAAACAGATTTTTCTGCATTTGCAGAAATTCCGCTCTTTGATTGCATAGGGAAAAAAAGAACACAAGAAACTAGAGAAATACCATGGGGCTCAGAGAGGCTGGAGGGTGAAGGCATCAGTTGTGCCCGTGGTCGTTGGGGCACTCGGGGCAGTGACCCCCAAACTGGAGGAGTGGCTACAGCAGATCCCAGGAAATACATCAGACATCTCGGTCCAGAAAAGTGCAGTTCTAGGAACAGCAAAGATACTGCACAGAACCCTCAAGCTCCCAGGAGCTGATGTAACAAGTGAATTTCTCCATTGTGAGATCAATAAAGGCTTATCTTATCTTATCGATACAAACCATGGTCCAATTGACCAACTAGACACAGAAAGGCTATTTTCGGAGTAGACAATCAAAGTATGGATTTGTATGAGTACCTAGCCTATTTAAATCTCATATTTGGCTGTGCAGTGCCTTTAGTCACTATCTCCATGGAGATGAGCTGTCCCAGCTCCCAGTAAGTTACTGTCAGGCCTTAAAAGAGGTGAGCCGCTCACAGCAAACACATGTATGTTTATTCATTTGTTAATGTATTTTTCAACAGTGAAAACATCTGTAGTAAAATAAGTGCTTGTATTGTACCGTATTCTTGTTATGGGGTGAAATGTTATGCGGTGTGACTTTAACTGAAGATGTTTTAACTCCAATCAAAATGTTGCACATAGAAATTCACAGCTTTGGCTAGCTATCTTGTATTCCCACTTTCATTTTCACACCTTTCTTCAAACTCAGACATTGTGCCAGCATCCCATAAATATCACTCTGCCACGGGATGATGTATGATCCTCTGACTTGTCAGCATGCCATGGTGAACCAGCAAATACACAGTCTCACACACAATGAGCTGTGACCCTGCCCCTCCTGCTCACACACGCTCACAGTGGCGACATGTTTTATAGAGCTCATAGGCAAGCCACACTGCTGCCCTCTGTCCACCCCACGGCACTTTGGGAAATGGAGTGTGCTGGGTTGAACAGACCTATGAACTCCGAGCAACTCGGAAACTCATTGCCCAGATACATTTGTGCGCATGACTGGTTGCAAAGGCCAAGTGTGTGTGATGTGTTGTTATACACAAAGGCACATATATTTAGATTATTTAAACTCAAATAGATCAGTGGTTATCAAACATCCACCATCTAAGGACAGACATATTTGGCTTTCCGAGAACAGGACTAAATGAGTATAGCAAAACGAAGATTACACAACAAAGACTGGAACTGTAGAGAACCACAAGCAACCCACGTACCACCAGTGGAAAACACTGATAATGACTTCTGTACCGTGGTTATACTTTTGTTATATCAAAGGCGCACAGACAAGAGCCAATGGTGAGGTCCTGACATAGACATTGCTGGACAGATGTGACCACAGATTGGCTCTTTGAGGGCTTTAATTGGCTCCTGCTCTGTGTGACCTTTAACCTTTGGTACTAGAGACCAGAGCAACTGACATTTTCCGTATTGTATTGTCCATCCATCCATCTTCTTCCACTTTTCCGTTGCCGGGTGGTGGGGGCAGCTGTTGGAGCTGACCAGATCACGTTGCACCAGCCCCTATGGCTCCTCCTGCAGGTGGTGGGTCCACAGAAGGACGGCCTCATGGTTCTAACCGGACCTGTTGGTCTCTTATAAGGAGGTTCTGAACCGCTTTTTGTCTGACCCGTCACCTAGGACCTGTTTGGATTGGGAGACCCTACCAGGGGCACGAAGCCAAGGCCGTGGGAACCCAGGGTGCTGAGGGCGCTACAGCACCCCTTGGTGGATCGTTTACACATTACAGGCAATATTAAATAAATAGGAAATAAGCACAGAAATATCTTCAATGAAGGTACTTGAGTCATCTTCTGTACTCAGTAGTTGAGGTCTTTGAACGTTTTGCCTCTCATCCAAAAGGCTTCGTCAGCGACAAAAGTTCCGCTCAGCTCGCAGCTTAAGATATAGACCAACAGGGAGGAGTTGGGATTGGCCCGACTTCTCCCCTCTGATCACAGCTACTCTCACCTGTGGGTAAACACCTTTGAAGTAGAGCGTCTCTAACGACCTGCTCACCTCAGTATCGGTCAGTTCTGTCCTATTCATAGAATATAACTGCCTATTATCTGTCCTATTCATGGTCTGCTAATTACCTGTCTATTGTTCTTTTGGCTGAGATGCCGTCTCCTTGGACTGGCCGTGCCCTGTTAGTTTTCCCCGAAGGAGATTGGAGTAAAGTGACGGAAGATTAAATCTGAGCCCACCATTCCGGTTCATGGAGGGATTTGACTTGACAAAAATAGCTTCTTTTACTCCTCTTTCAAACCAATGTTCTTCTTTAATTAACATTTTGACCTCCCTGTCCTCAAAGGAGTGGTTCGAGGCATTGAGGTGGAGATGCACCGCCGACTGAGGGCCGCTTGTGCTTTCTCTTCGGTGTTGATAGAGTCCCTTCTGTAAAACTTGTTTTGTTTCTCCAATATAATGTTCTTTGCATTCTTCTTCTTTGCATCGAATAGAATAAACCACATTACTTTGTTTATGGCTCGGAGTTTTGTCTCTGGGATGAACTAATTTTTGTCTTAGTGCCTTGTCGGGGAAAACTGACTAATGCATTAGTTTCTAATAGGACATTTTTTAAGTCGCAAAAAAGTATTCATTCTTAAATAATAGGTCTCCCATCCAGGTACTAACCAAGCCCAACCCTGCTTAGCTTCTGTGATCATTAACAAGGCGGTATGGCTTTTTCATAATGAAAGTGATATATGTTTTACATACTAGTACAATAACATAAAACACAAGCTTGCGCGCTATTGAAAAACAAATGTCAAAGGGTGGAGCTTTGTTTTCTGTCAACTAAACTCAAGAACAATAACACCCAGAATGTAGTAAAAATCAATAGTAAATAGTAAAGTGTATGTGAATGAATACTGTAAAACCATGATCCAATAGTGCACAATGGTTTTTAAAAACCTTGGTGAAAGGTAGAAAGCCCGTGTTAAAATGTGGAGAGGTTTGAGACAATAAGAGACAAAAGCAGAAGAGTGAAATGGGGAAGCTCTGTTGATGCATGTGAGGCCACAGACACAGAGGAAGTGAGAGTGAGCATACATCCTGTTCATGTCTGCTATCTGCTTTCACAATGCACAAACCCAAAACACACTCTGGAGAGAAACGGCTTAACTTCAAATATGTAATGATTGCATTTTTTTCATTTTTGTTACATAATTATCGCTGCTATCGCTGATGTGCTCTAAAAATAAAACTCCTAATGAATGCACAATACAATAAGAGATTATCACAATATACATGTTGTACATTGCACACAAAATGTATTGTAATTTAAATGTATACTCAATTACTGTTTGAAAGTAAAAGTCTGATTTTAAGTTGTAACAGAATTAGACAAATCATATAATGTAGAACATTCTTCAAGATTCAAGATTCAAGATTTTTTTATTTGTAAAACCATGTGACTGATTTGAAATTATATTTCTCTCATCCTTGATTGTGGAGCGGGGGGTGGGGGAAGAGGGGCGGAAGGGAGGGCAGGGAGTTCAGCTTCCCGATGGCCCTGTGTACGAAACTGTTCTTAAGTCGACTCGACCTGGCCCGTAGATTCCGCGGTCTCCTCCCTGAAGGCATTACTCTGAAGAGACTGTGTGATGGGTGCGTAGGGTCCCTGGTGATTCTGATGGCTTTGCGGGTGAGACGGGTGGAGTACATGTCCTTAATGGAGGGGAGAGGAGCTCCACAGATCTTCTCCGCTGCTCTCACGATGCGCTGGAGGCTTTTTCGGCAGGAGGCAGTGCTGGCGCCGTGCCACACAGTGATGGAGCTGGTCAGGATGCTCTCTATAGTCCCTCTGTAGAAGTTGCACATATCAGAAGCTGGGACTCTAGCTCTTCTTAACTTGCGGAGAAAGTAGAGACGCTGATTACTTTTCTTGACCAGAGATGTAGTGTGCATGGTCCAGGAAAGGTTCTCTGTGATGTGCACACCCAGGAACTTAGTGCTGGTCACCCTCTCCACTGCATCACCATTGATTGTTAGAGGAGCATGCTGGACCCGCGCTCTTCGAAAGTCCACAACAATCTCTTTTGTCTTCTCCACATTTAGAGAGAGGTTGTTCTGTGTGCACCACATGGCCAGACTGCTCACCTCACTCCTGTAGTTTGACTCGTCTCTGTTGTTGATGAGCCCCACCACTGTTGTGTCGTCTGCCAACTTGATGAAGAGGTTTGAGTCGTACTTTGGAGCACAGTCATGGGTCAGCAGAGTGAACAGGAGGGGGCTCAGCACACAGCCTTGGGGAGCTCCCGTGTTCAGTGTGATGGTTCTGGAGGACTTTACGCCTACACGTACAGCCTGTGGTCTCCCCGTCAGAAAGTCCAGCAGCCAGTTGCTCAGTGATGTGTTGATCCCCAGGTGGAGCAGTTTGTGTATTAGCTGCTGTGGGATTATAGTGTTGAATGCTGAGCTAAAGTCTAAAAACAGCATTCTAACGTAAGAGTCCTTTGTTTCAAGGTGAGTGAGGGCTGAATGAAGCACAGTGGAGATGGTTCTGATTTTACAAGTATACTACAACACTATAAATAATTTGTTTTGTTTTTTCGTGTCAACACAAAACTTTTTTTCACTTCCAGATTTACTCACGGCCATAAAAACACAAATAATACAATTACCCGCCTGTTTGTTGGTGCTCTGATTGTTCAAGTATTATTCAAGCATACAACTTGATTGTCCTTAAAATGCAATATGACTAAATTTCACCCAAAATTCGACCAAACAGAAAGCAAGTTAAGTACGGTATGTATTGCTTTGAGTATCATAGATGTTCACAAAAATGGTGCGCTTTAGGAAGTCATTGATTACAATGGCTTTCTGTAACCTTGACATATAAGGAAGCGAATGAAATGCCCTCTGAACCTTCGGTAACAAGAGGCTTCATTAGTGGCCGAATCTGTCTCACTGATCATTGTTGCCATTGTATATAATGACTCTCAACTGCATCTTAACTAACATGTTAATCAAGATGCTGCTGTACTTATTTCGCTGTAATACGTAAGTGGTTTGGGTGTAACAGAATATTGTGTATGTGTTCATGGAATGGGCGGATAGGCTATTTGAGATCCATGACAGAACCAGTTGTGTTCTCAGACGCTTGACACACAGCCCAAACCTGTACCCTGACCTGATCTCTTTTCTTTCCACGCCTGCCTCTGCCCCTCGTAGGTTATGATTACCTATCGATCACTAGTTCACTCATTTGGTCAACGCTCTAATTGCGCTTTCTCTCTGTGTGGGCTATAAGGGAGGAGATCGATCATCGGCTAATGAGAGATACGGAAGGAAGGGGGTCCGAAATGCTTGACTTTACAGTATTTAAGCCCCCACCTTCGCAGAAAAATATAGGTCTTCTGACGTATTTCCTGCAGCGCTCTTCATTAGAACCCACACAGTATTGACTTAAGCCAGATCTACCAATATGTTCAGACGTACTTGATTTAGCTTTGATTGTTTAAGAAGACTATCCAGCTGAGTGAGATCAATTCTTCAAAGTGAGCAGCCATTTGCATCTTGACTTTTGGCATTGTTATGGGCCACTTTCTCAGTGACAATAGTTGAACATATTGAACGGGTAGACGGAATTTCAAAAGCATCAATATTGTGTGATTCAAAAACAGCAGGTGGTAATATTTGGTATTGTAATTTGGATTACTTTTGAATTTGTCATGTAAAGAATAATGCTTTTGATATCTTTGTAGAGCAAAACTATGTGTAACTACGTAAAGTATGTGTTGCTTGATATAACACACAATTCTTTATTTCCTTTAGCATGGTCCATTTTGCCTGATCCACCAGCTGCCTCCCTACTTCGGCCTTTTCCCTTTTTGCCGTTTCCAGTGCGCATGTGGGCTGCATATTGATTTTAAGGGATGAACTTGTGTGGCTCTCTCTGGCATGCTCACCCTTGCGCCCCCACAAACACAACGCGGCGGAGAAGTTGATTAGGAGCAGCTCTAAATATATCTTCCTCTTCCACCTCCTCCTCATCCTCTCTCGCTCTGCCACCCACTCATTTCTCCCACTCTCTCTCAATCGCTCATCGGCAGATCTTTTCCCCACCGGTTCACCTGGAAGCCGCTCTGTTAGATGCTTTCATTTCCTCTTCAATTGCTCTCGGTTTATTCGTTTCTTGTGTCGAACATGAAGAAATTAAAATAAAGGGGTGAAAAATTAAAACACTATTTGACAATTTTCTAAAATAATTGGAACACTCTGTGCCAAGTGGCTGTAAAGTATCCTGGGGGGATCGCATTTTTCATTTCCTGTGCGGATTAATTTCTCTATAGTTTGTTCACATTATTGATTGAAAACATTACCTAAGATTGGAAGCATTCATTCAGAATATATGCAACTCTTGTATACTCTGGTATATTTTAGTTACAGTAATATGTTTAACTGTGCTGATGTTGTTTTGGGTCCACTTGGATTTTTACCATGGAAACAGGAAAGGAGAAAGAGGTCAAGGCAGAAAGCACTTTGACCTGAAGCAATTTACTCAGTTGGCCTGTATAGCTCAGCATGCATCCTGACAAAAATGAGTTAAAAAAAATATAGGGATCCCTTTGTCCAGATGGGTGAGGCAGCCCAATGTCCTGGCGGTAAACACAGCACAAAGCCGTCCACATATCTGTGTAGTCATTGCCGCGTGGAACAAACAAACAAACAGGCTCACTGGGCCATTCTCCTGGGTCTGCTGTGCACACGCCACTTTGCACCCCCTCCATTTAAATCTCATTTGCCTTTCCCTAGTTTTTACTGAAGGGTGATAGTGATGGAGCCGAGCGAGCAGCCACTCATTGTTTGGAACGGAGGAGATTCTCATAAGCGGAGCATTTTTCAGGGAATGAGCACGTGGGCGTATGGCTTTAGGCATATTTGACAGGATCAAATGACTTGCACAGAAAAGGAAATTCTGTCATTTAAGAAATAATCCCTCTATTCTTATTTCATCCGCATCCTTTCAGTGCTGTTTTGTGTTTCCTGCTCATCTATGAAGCTGCCGGAAAATGGATGGAGGTAAAATAGGAATCTGCTATCAGATGGTGGATTTGAGACTTTGTTCTGTTTACATGCAGAATGAAACGCACATCACATGTGTGCCTTTGAAACATTAGACACAACTAAGACTTAGTTAACACGAATATATTTAAGATTTTGCTAAAGATTAAACCCAGCTGTCTTTAGTTTGGCCATTTTGGTGATGTTTATAGTTTCACTTCCTTATTGGACACCAACGGGATGTGACATAGATGAAGGTAAACAATTTTAAACTGTTGCCGTGCAACCATGTTAAGTCAATGGGAATCGAGTCAAACTTTACCTTTATCTATGTCACTTCCTGTCAGCAGCTTAAAAATCAAAATTAAAATAACTTTTCTGCCCAACATTTCTTCATTACAATTGCTGCTTCACTGAAATAAAATGACATGTATGCAACTGATGAACTTGCAACTGATGTTATCCTTCTAAATACGTCATATTTTCAAAAGCATTCAAACCTGTCATATGCACCTAAAAGCTTGTCCCTCGATCGAGATTATTTTGAGTTGAAAAGGGTTCTATTGTGATCACATTCTTGGCTCTTCTCACTTGGGATTTTGTTTAAAATATTGAACAATCATTAAAATAATTCAAAGCAGCATTTCAGTATATCTATTAATTACTTATTAACAACTCTCCAATGGCATTCAGAACAATTCCTTCAGATTTCTTTAGATTTCATTGTGAGCTCTGGAGCCATAATAATGATGGTAATCTGAACCTGTGGTCCGCCGCTCTCTCTCTCTCTCTCTCTCTCTCTCTCTTCCTGCAGACAGGTACACTGTGAGCTAACTTGTACAGACACACCAACGCCTGCTCGCAAAATGTCAGGCCTTCAAACGCCATCATTATGCACAAATTATAAATCTGCCGAGGAGAGCGCAACTCTGTTTCGATCTCCAGCGCGTGTATGTGCCCGTGTACAAGCGTGAGAGACAAAAATAGAGATGGAAGAGGAAGCAAGGAGAGACGCAATCAACCTGCTCCGTCCACCTCCTCCAGTGTGAAGCAGATGTCCAACTGAATCTGTGTAAAGTCCTTGGCTAGCAAAGAGCGCAACACAGTACTTTTGCATATCAGACACGCGCTCCCTTAATTAGGCTCTAGTGTTTCAACAGCATTGTATTCTGTGTTTTTATTTCAGGGGTGGGATCATGTAAAACGCACACACAAGTGACTAAAGCGGAAACATTTGTGCTTCAGGCCTGAGTAAAACTGACCGTTCATTGTGACAAATATAACCCAGAAATAACAATTCAACTGGTGCTGTAGCTGTGATGACTTTGGCACACGCGTCTCCCTTTCGCTCCGTGTTATTCCAGACAATTATGTGGAAACTGACACGCTTCTTCCATTGGGGGGCTCATGTGTTTGTCCCAATGAGCAAATATAGGCAGAGGCTCAGGATAGGTGGAAGCTAGCGGTTGCCTTGTCACACTTTGCCAGGGATGACGCATCCACTGATATGTCAAAGCGAGGGCTGTAGAAACAGGGAAGAGGAAGCAGAAGAAAAAAAGGCTATACACAAACTTATCAGCTATGGCGGTGTTAGACAGGAAGTCAAAGCCAGCACGAGACACGATCTCCAAAAATGGACCAAAGTGTTAAATTATAGGGTGGTGTCACAAATTGATGAGCTGCCTTTTGACACCAAGAATAAGTTCACTTCTTTTTCCCCACTCATCTTGAACATTTTTTTCTTCCCATGTATTGCTCACTTTGAAGGGCTATATTGAGCTTTGGGGATTATTTCAGAAGAGCAGGGAAATTGCATATCGCCATAGAGTGCACAGTTTATAATAAAATACAGCAGATTTGCATTGATATTGGCTATAGCACAAGCGTCATACCGACCGAGATCATGGCAAAAAAATAAAATAAAAAACAATAGGCCTAATAATAATAATGCAAAATCTCCCATCTCTGTGCGTTCTGGGGTCTAGACCGGAGAAGCGCACATGCAGAGCGCAGGCTTGGCGCGCGAGGGGGCGGAGGTAGAGAGAGCGGGCGAGACAGAGGCTGCGAGTGAGAGAGAGAAACGGGGAGCAGTGACAGCGCGCATCAGCCCCTGTACAGCCTGCACGGCTCGCATCCGAACAATTGCTGTCTTTCGCAGTCGGGAGTTTACAGCCCTTTTTTTTTTTGCACCGCCTTTTCTTTCAGTCTTTGTCGCCTTATACGCACCCCCTCCCTCGTTCCCAGTGCTGCCCATCGACAACACCATGGTTTCTATAATTTCAGACTTGGACCCCCTGAAAAGCTGGAACGTGTTAAGGTAAGCGGCAAATCACTTTCCTTCAACCTGTAAAAAGTCCCCCCCCCCCCCCCCCCCCCCCCCCCCCCCCACAAAAAAAAAAAAAACACCGCTGCTTAAGTGCGCTCGAGCTGTTGAATGGAAGTCGCCTGTACAGTGACAGGCCAGTAGGGGGAATAGGGTCAAGCTGAGAGAGTGTTGTTTCGGTGTGGGTACATGCTTCGCGCGGATCGCACCCCGGACAGGCGGACTTTGTAGCGTACTTTTTTGTTCCGCTTTTGCCAAGCGCCCTTGTTCTTCTCCACATTCCTGCCCTCGCTTGTGACGCATGCAAGCTGTCCACCGCGCTCGTACATGTTACTGACCCGCGCGCACGCATGACCCTTAATCACCACATCTCCATAAACTTTCTTTAAAACACTCTCAGTTAGGTTGCTACATCACCACCTCCCCTCATCCCCACTCCAGTGGATGTGTACAGTCCCGTAAAATCGCACTGCCAGAGAAAAGTAAACGCCCCTGGAGGAATTTATCTTGAAACATTTACTCATGGCTGGTTGCCTGCTACAGAGAACATTTTTATTTTATCTCAACATGATTTCTGGCCCGCTACACTAAAAGACTCGTTTAGTTTCCTGGCATACGGCAGCACAGGGTGTTTTTTTCTTCTTCTTCTTCTTCCAAACGGGATCCTATATGGGGCTCTCTGGGTCAGAGGTGGAACCCTGTGGGGAAGGTGTTCACCAAAAAACCTTTCAACTAAAGTTCAAATTCAGGACTGGTCCAATATTCTAAGCAGCGGAGGGCTTAAAGTTGTCGCTTAAATTAAAGAGTTATTGTGATTTTCTTGCTTCCTGCTTCTTTTGCAGGAATAAATGGGAGTAAATAGGAACAAATAGGAGAAACAAGCTCAAATACAGAGAAATAGAGGTTGTTGCAGGGTGTCTAAAACAGAAATAGAAAGTGGAATGGATTCTTAGAAAATAACCAAAGGAAACTGAGTAATATGCAATATTTATATCGTAAGTCATCATGATGTGAGGGAAGAAAGTATAATTCAATGAAATTAGAAAGTATCTGAGTGATGTACTGCTGCAGGAAAGCTGTGGAGATCAGCAGGGGGTGATGTCATCTTTAAACTGCCACTGATGACCAAGAAGAGAAGTAGGACATTCAGCTCATTTGTCAAACAAGAACACCCGAGATATTTATCGTAGTTTATTTTTTTCGTTTTTTTTAATGCATTCTCATCTGGGCCAAACTCACATTTTAACAACCCAGATTTCTCTTTTATTCTTTTTTTCTTTTATTTTTGTAAAAAGCTCCCATCCAAAAAAAAAAAAAAAAGTGTTGACATCAGAACAATAAAGCAACGTCTGATATTTTCGTGCCGGAGTAAACCCAGCTGCAACCCCCTTTCACATGAAGATGCAATAAAAAGCAGCCTAATGTTGTCCCAGCACACACACACACACACACACACACACACACACACACACGCGCACACACACACACACACACATACACACCACCCACCCACGCATACCCACAATCATGTTCGCCCTCAGATGCGCTTCTCAATCATCTGTGATAATGAAGCACCTTTTATCTGCATCAATTTCCCCTTTGAAAGAGACTCACCTCTGTTATGCTCTGGCAAACACTTAACACACTTAAGAGCTCGCACACTCATATCATAAACAGTGCATTTGTCGTCTACCATTGTCGGGGAACAAAAGGGGAACAATGTTGAAGGCTTACCAACTCAAAATGGGGGCTTGTGTTTTGAGACATGGTCTTGTGGCAAGTGCCGCACTGGGGCTAAGATGTGTGAAAAGATAGATTATGAAGTAGATAAATAAATGGGTTCACTGATTAAAATATCCATGCATCATACGTACATTATCACAATGAGCTAATTAAAGCAGCTTATTGGAATTAATTTAGGTCTAAATACCATAAAATGTTAAGTGAAAAAAAAATAAGTTTCATAAAGGCCAGTGTGTTTTCAAATCTACTTCTCAACAATATTGTCTTTCTGTCATTTCATGTTTTTTTTTTAATTTATTTGATATTTTTGCAATCCCCATAATAACCCTCAAACAAATACTCGGAAGCACATAGAAATCTGGATCGGAGCGCAGTGGATGGCTATTATAAGCGTGCCTCTCGCCGGGCACATCACATGTCTGAAGTGCAGTTCAGTTATTCCATAATGAGAAACAGCATGCATATTAATTCCATCTGATTACATCCAGCTAAGGACACACACTCTCCCTCTGTGTGTGTCTTGAACACAAGCGCACGCACGTGGCAAAGTCGAGGTGTGCTCTGGATTCAATTAAGAAATGGAAAGATGAGAGCCGCGGTCTTGATTCTATTACCGCCTGTGTACATTGTTGTCGCGGATACCAATGAGTTAAAATAAACAATATTTCTCTGGCTTGGGTCCATAATCAAGCTCTCATTTCTGTATAGGGCTTCGGTGGAAGTTGATGGCGAGCTGTGACCTTTAACCTGGTCGTGTTGGTTTTAATGAATCCACTTTAAGCATCGTCGGTCAATATGTGTGGCCGTATATCCCGCGGGACGTACGAAAGAGCCTCAAATCCATCTGCCTAATTACTGAGCCCACTGTTTGAATCTTAAAATCCCGTTTGATAGTTTTCTTGTGTGTGTGCGTGTGTGTGTGTGTGTGTGTGTGTGTGTGTGTGTGTGTGCGCGCGCGTGTGTGTATGTGTGTAACCCAGGGCCTTTTCTATTCAGGATTATATTGGCTTTAACTAAGAAGTGAAAAAAAAAAAAAAAATCCCCCCGGCTGTTATTTTTGGGTTAAAGCTACCTTTACTCATTCTCTTTCTCCAGTAATATTGCTTAAAGCAAACTGAATGATTATCCTTAGTTGCATAGAATAAAATAGGTGTATTTGTCGTCTAATTCTTCTGTGCTCTATATTATTCTGCAGCTCCAGTGCCCATGTTTGTTAATTTGCATTAATAGTAAAATGTAGAATTGTAAGAGATTACTTATAAAGCATATAATTTCAAAAAAACCTATATTATGCTTGAATTAATATAATGTTATATTTATTTATATGTTGGTTGTAAATTACAAATTGTTCATTTTACTATGCAAAATGAATAATGGTATATGGGGAAGTCAATTTTGATTAAGGTTTCTCTATATAACATTTGTGAATATAAATGGGCTTATGAAGATGAGCACAATATACTGCCCAAATATGTTGAATTTGAAAGTGTCACCAGAATATAACAGTGCTTCAAGTGACGTCAGCCCTTTTCGACCATCCCCCCCCCCCCCCCCCCCCCGAAGTACAGACATCACGCCCCTTCACCTTTAAACAAAAGAGATTTAAACGGCAAGTTAACAACGAGCGGCGACAGATCCGTGACACTTGAAGAGAAAGACTCACAAATCTCTTGGTGCTTCCCGTAACTGTCAGTCAAAGTTAAGTCAGGAACAATATGGCTTTGAGTGTGTGAGTGACGGAGGCTGACTGGGCGGAGAAAAGGGGGGTTTAGAAAAGGGGGGGGGGGGGAGGGATTGTTCTGTGAAAATGCCCGAAATCAGCCCGCGATAATTACAGATCGGCGCGAAAACACACAAAAGAGATGGAGTAGAGATGACAAGAAGATATAGGAAATGGAGCAGGATTGAATAAAACACACAAAAAAACAAAAAAAACAATAGAAACCCGTGCGTCTTTGGTTGAATAGACTGCATTTTTGGAGTTTGTAAGCTGTCAAGTTGCAGGGGGATAGCATGGATGGATTGACTTCACACTGACCCAAATCAATGTTTTTGAATGATCATACAGTTAAATTAATAATAAATGACCAATTATTTCAACTATAGTTTATACTTTCTTACTAACAAAATGGGTTTATTTTTATTTTTGGCACACATTTCCTTTATGTTTTTTTAAGTGGTATTGATGATATGTTACAGAACGGTATAAACAAAATAGTTACAGTCTCTTTAACTCATACTGAATTATTTCACACTATCCAGTAATTAAGTTATGGCAGAATTAAATGACGTAAAGATTTGCGTTATGAAGTAATGTTATGAATTTGTACATACTGTCGTGTTGCTTTGGTGTCTGTGTGTGTGTGTGTGTGTGTGTTTTGAAGCTAAGCATCCATACTAAAATGCAGGTGTTAAGGTCAGACTGTGTGGATGGCTGCCTGCTGACCTCAATTGATTATATTCCATTCTCTCATTGTTTTTTCCTACCGTGGTCACCCCCCCCCCCCCCCCCCCCCCCTCCCCATTTTATTTATTCAGCAACAGTGCTTCTATGCACAGTTAACCCCATTGGCCTAAAGTGACAAATTTGTTTAATAATGTAGCACCTGGAGCATGGCACTCCATCTCTCTAACCTTCTCTCCCCGGCTCCGAACAAAACACACATACAGTAATCTTTCCCCCTCGGCTGTATTTCAGCTGTACGTTCAAGTCCAACTCTCAGGAGGATTCCTGCGCTTGTAACAGACCGTAAAAAAGACACTTCCATCCTGCGAACACTTTTCTTCCCAATAAAACACAACACTCGCACTAGAGACAAGTACTAAACGCTTCCTCGAGACTATATTGTACACTGATGACTTTTTGTCGCCGTCGCACTCTGTACTGTACGCTGACTGTGATCCTCAGTAAGACGGGAAAGAAAGGACAATGAGTGTGAAATGGACGTGTTGGAATTAAAAAAAAGGAATAGCGTAGCGGAGAGTGTGGCCTGGAGAAGAAGAGGAGTAAGAGCAGCAGAGATGCAGCAGGGAAAGGCAAACATTGGCATAGTTCCCGGTCGGAAAAATAAATAAATATGAACAAATTAAAATTGTTGGTTTGCCTGACTGTCGGCTGCTTTCGGAGAGCAGTATAAAGTGCTAGAGGCCAAGCGGAGAATGTAAACTCATGAAGAGGTGTGTGGTTTTGCGAAGATAAATAATTATAGATCAAAACGATGTGCAAGAACTTTTACTGTAAACGTTTCATCGTATTGATATAATATCACTTATATCTACACTATAGACACCTTATGGAAAAGGCTTATATCTGTGGCTGTTTACCAACACTTAAAAAATATGCTCAACATTTGGAAAGCGTGGTCAAAGTTAAACATGCTGAATGGTGTTCCGGAATATCAAGTGTCAGCATGCTTCTTTCACAAAATAAGTGAACGGTCTTTGAAAGGCGGACATCGGTTGTCACGGAGGTACGGGGGATGTGAAGGGAGAGCGAATGCATTATGGGTAGGCAGTGAACGGGGAGACAGCGTGACGTCTCTCGCAGTGCCCCCTCCTCTCCATCGAAAGGTTACGGAAGTGTCACGCTGACAGTGTTGCAACGCCGGCTCAAACCAATGTGGCGCGATGAGAAAATGCAGAACAATCTACGGAGGGTGGGGGGGAGGGGACACAGGAAGTTGCAAAAGTCTGGCAGCTGCATGTCACAACTTCTAGACGGGGATTGGTTGCGGCACAGATATTTGGAAAAACAAATGATAAGCATTAGCTTTGACATACTGTGATGGCAGTGTAACTGACACTACTGGGAATGAAAAAAAGAGTCAACGTGTTAAAGCTGTGGCTTCACCGAGCCCCAAGTGGGATTGTACAAGAATGAACCAAGCCCAAACCTAGACTAAACGAGGACTTGACGAAAACTAAACCAATGTCAAAGGAGGACTGAAACCAACAAACTCAATCAGGTCTCTTTTTTTAACAGCCTACAACATGATTTACCCTCTTACCCCCCGCTTAAAACAGTGTAGTGCCTCATTTGAAAGCTAAGACTTACAAAAATGATACATCTTTTCATCACATTGTCTTTTTGTCACTTTTTTGTTACTTTTTCATCCCTTCTTTGTTGCCTTTTTTGTTGTGTTTTCGTCCGTTTTTTTGTCACTCTTTTGTCACTTTTTTGTCACATTTTTATTGCGGTTTCATCCTCGTTTTTGTCACTATTTTGATGCTTTTTTTTTTTAAGCTTCCAGATTTGGGTGAAGCCAAACTGGAGAAAATGTGCTCGGTTCAGGTGGGGGTTAAGAGGTTAAAACAGATCTACTCGATAGGTTATTCGTAAGAGTATCGATCACTTCATCAATATCAGTGGGTATTTGTGATGGGCTTGTCGATTCCAGTCTTCCCCTATATAAAAGTGAAAGTGTGGTGAGAAGCACTTGAGGAATAGCGTTACCGAAGGCAACATTCCCATGCTGCATACATCATGGAGGGATCACATGCACATAATTCAAACAGAGCAGCGCTGCAGGGTGGAGTGCCTGTACTACAGCATGATGTAACACTCCTGCGCTGATTCACTCCAGACGTTTAGAAAGCAATCTGTTACACCAAGTCTACAGTGTGTGTTCTGGAAATATTTAGGAAATTATGAAGTTCTGTGTGTTTTTGTTTTTTCATTTATTTATTTATTAGAAAACAGGCAATGTTCGAGAATTAAAACTGTCATTCAAAAAGCTAAAGATTCAAAGGCTGTATAGACCCGTTACAAAACACATAGGCACATTGTAGTGCTCTGTGTCATTTTACAGTCTGACAAATGGTAAGATATCTGGCTCAAACAAAAATGTATGATTTTTATCCCATCGAATTAGCAGGTTGATTTGCTGTGGCAAAATGACAATGACTATAGGAAAGGATGAAAATACTCTCGCTATTCCTTCTCCAACTCGCTACGGGGCGTGAGCGAGACTGGGACGCTTTTATAGGCCAGAGCGGCAGGGCAACTGACGTCAGGCTTCACTGCTGACGTTGGCCTTCACGCCTGGGTAAATACTGGTGCCAAATTCAAAAATCAAATGCAGTAACTCGGTGGGGAGTCCTTGCCCCAAGTGGAGGAGTTCAAGTATCTCGGGGTCATGTTCACGAGTGAGGGACGGATGGAGCGTGAGATCGATAGACGGATCGGTGCGGCGTCAGCTGTGATGCGGTCGCTGTATCGGACTGTTGTGGTGAAGAGAGAGCTGAGTCAGGCGGCAAAGCTCTCGATTTACCGATCGATCTACGTTCCCACCCTCACCTATGGTCATGAGATTTGGGTAATGACCGAAAGGACAAGATCGCGAATACAAGCGGCCGAAATGAGTTTCCTTCGCAGGGTGGCTGGGCGCACCCTCCGAGATCGGGTGAGGAGCTCAGTTACCCGGGAGGAGCTCGGACTCGAGCCGCTACTCCTCCACGTCGAAAGGAGCCAGCTGAGGTGGCTAGGGCATCTGTTCCGGATGCCTCCTGGTCGCCTCCCTCGGGAGGTGTTCCACTGGGAGGAGGCCTCGTGGAAGGCCCAGGACACGCTGGTGGGACTATGTCTCCGAGCTGGCCTGGTGTCGCCTCGGGGTCCCCCCAGAACAGCTGGAGGAGGTGTGCGTGGATCGGGAAGTCTGGGCATCTCTGCTGAGACTGCTGCCCCCGCGACCCGGCCCCGGATAAAGCGGAAGAAAATGGATGGATGGATGGAAATGCAGTATAGACCTATCGCCTGTAGATGGTGCCTCACTGACGGTTTTAGGCATAAAGTTGATCTTTCAACTAATTTGCACTAATGTGCAAAAATTATGACCAGGATATGTAGACAACACTATTGGACACTCATTTATACAGTTTATCAGCAAAAGCAGTGGATTTGAGGGTGAGTTTTCCCTTAATGGTTAAGGTGTGAACATTCTGCAGTCATTAGGAATGTTATAAAGGCAATTTAATGCACTCAGAAAAATACTGTATGAATACTTGTGCACGCCCCACTTTTCACTTTTCTATTTTTTGAAAAATAACACAATCATGTATCATTTTGCTTAACTTCACAGTTGTCTGTTACTTGTGTGTGAACTTTCAGTAAAACATTCAAAATAAAATCTTTATGTTTATAGTTGTAAACATGACAAAATGTGCAAAAGTTTAAGGTGTATTAGTACTTTTGAGAGGCACTGTATGTTTCAGCATGATACAGCAACCCACTCATGGTATTTGTCTGCAATGAAAGACAAAATGGACATGTCTGTGAGCAGTTTGACTGTAGTATGTGTAGGAGGAGACAGATGGTGTGACCACAGCTGTAGAAACACAACAGTGTTTTACAGAACGGGGAAGTGGCTCAGTGCCCATGGTCAGAGGAGCAGTGGAGAGTTCCTGCTTCTTATATCATAGTGTTCATGGGGAACAAGCATTTAAGAAAAAAGTCAGACACATATTGTAAAGGTTTCTAAAGATAAAATGTATTATCTGGTTCTGGACATTTTTTAACATGGTCAATTTGTCATTCATTCTACAAAACTACATTTTGATTTAATGTTCCATGTGTATTTAAATGAGTATCCTTTTAGCATTGCAAACAGCAATAAATTAGCCACTATTTTAATCAAAGCATCCTGGGATCTTTTTTTGCACATCTCTTTGACATAATCTGGGTGTCTGTTGCCTTGGTTACCCAATCCTAATGTGCCACTGTATGTATTTAAAGCATAGCTGACTCCGGGCAAAACTTGAAACTGTGAAACAAAATGTGTTTCTTCCCTCACTGTGACTGACGGCTTCTCTTTGTCAGACTCCAAGTGCTCTAGTCTGCTGCTCTTTGTTATTAATAGATTTAAAGCACTCGTGAGTTATTTTTGGATCAAGTTTGAGCCCAAGAACAAAGATTGGATAGATAGCGAGATGCTAGAGTTAAACAAAGACCAAGGGATTCAGTCCCATTTTAGTGAGATTCAATCAAGGGAGCTGTTTGTGAAACATGCCTTTGGTTTTATATCAAACTAGTTTATCAGGCCATTACGATCATCGTTATAGACAGCTGATAAAAGAGAGAAAAATGAAATATATTTTTAAGACACAAACATCATGCAGGGCTGACATCTTACCCTTTAATGTTTAAATAAGTCTTGACTGTTGACTTTTTTTTATGCATCACTGACTACTATATTAGTTCTTTGTATTAGATGTAGATGCCTTGTTTGGCAGCGGCTATGTCTCCCTTTTGTATTGTGAGATTACTGGAGACCCTTGGCCTCTAATGGTCGCTCGAGGGTGGAGTTAATGTCAGGAGCAGACCCCAAATCGCCCCTGGGAGTCGTGCTCCACCCTGCCCCATTAATTTCAAGTGCTACTCATATCCGTGGTCCCCATACTTTTCACCACCCCCCCCCCCCCTCCCTCCATCATCACCTCAGAGTGCCCAGCCCAATCTCGCCGCTCTCCGGGCTCATTTTGAGCTGTAATTGGACAGGAGTCTCTGGGGATGCTCGTCAGCACGCCCCGGTGCCCCGCGTCCCATCTCAGGAGTGGAAATGCGCCCAGCCATGGTCGATAAGCAGAGCCGCGCATCTGTCCAACACCTATACGCTGCTAACTTTGAGTGGGCACAGTGAATAGATTTTACATATGAATAGGCATAGAGAAAGCTGTCATCAAAATCATCTTGAGGTTTTCTAATAACTCCCTTCTGGAAAGACGTATTTACAATAAAACATATAACCCACATACCCATCACATCACCAAGTGAGTAAAATTGTCAAAATTGCACCTGACCTGAGATCAGTTTGACCACAATATACGCCTGCAGCTCCCCCCTGAGGCCATTATGCTCATTTTATGGGGGAAAAAATGCCTCAATTACTTTATTTTCTCCGGCTGATAAAATGATTTTCTTTGTCTCCGGTCATTTGTTCACGCGGTTGAGACCTCTCCGAAGACATTGCTTCTTACAATCCTTCTCACTGCTGACCTGTTATCTCACTGGCCCTGGCACAATTACCGCTGAATACCTCATGTGGAAGTGTGTGTGTGTGTGCATTTGCCTGTTACCAAGATTAAAAGGGAAGAAGGGGAGGTGGGTATGGTGTGTGTTGGCGCTGTATTGGCATTCACACTGCTGGATGAAAGCAACTGCACCATTAATAATTGAAAGAGTACTTAACGACAGGAGCGCTGCCCTCACAAGACAGCTTTTAATAACCGGGAAGGTTTCATATTCCTAGTTCCAGTCTTTTTCATGTGTCAGCCAGCCCCCCCTCCCCTCCCTCGGCCGCCTTCTCGGGCCTGCTTCTGTCTTCTTTAGAATCTCCCAGCTCCATTCACACCAGCAGAGGATCGCAGCATTATAAGTATCTGCCTGCATTTTTTTTTCAAGTATTCTCCATGAGTAAGGTGCGCAATTGTGAGTGCATTTTTCTTTTAAATTGGCCTAGCCGTTGGAGAATGGCTAGTGTGCCGAGCTTATTGACAGCAAAGTCTATTCATTATGCCCCCCACATTAAGGCTTTGTTTGTGCTGTGGCGCTGAGAGATGTGTATTTGTTTATGAAGACGCTAGTCTCTACTCTTAATGCTGTCAAGGCTCACCCTCATTAATTCTCCTGATGCTCTTTGATTTGCTGGGCCTCACTAAGTCACATTAAGAAATGTATTTCCCTGCGCTTACTTAACGATGCCTCCAGAATACTGCAATTAAATACACATTTAAATGCTTAAGGTTTCCCTTTATATTCATGAGCTGTTGAGCACACATGCGATTGATTGGCGCCATGCACAACATTTGGTAGTCATGAGCAATGTTTTGTGTTGTAACTTTTGTTGTGTGAGTGATTACACTGTAATCATTGGTGGTTCTCAAACTTTTCATACCACGTCATAAAATATTTGATTTTCAATTACTGCCAGGCCTAAGTCAAGATCATATCAGGACTTCATCTGGCCTTAAAAAAGGTCTAAAAAAAGAGCTAAATTTAACTATCTGTGTAAAATGGGTGTAAACAAATTCTATACCAGAAAAAAAAACACTTATATGCATTTTTAAAGCATGAATGGAATTATGTCTGAAACTGAATAAAGTCTCTTAGATATCATGTTCAAATGAACACACAGACTTGATGATTCAGACCAGGGATCGCCAATCATTTTTTTGAACATACTGAAAGTACACAATAGTAGTTAAGATGGGCTCTCGTTCAGCGCACTTCTCTGCACGTCTTACAGCTGACTGGCACCTGTGGATCTTCACTTCCTGCCCTGTGTTAAGCTTACGCATTTCAGCCGGTCTCAGTCAAAACAATCAATATTGAAATATTTCGCAGAGTGGTCAGAAAGTTTCATTTGGATAACCACTGAGAGAACATTAAAACCTTCCAGTAAGATGTGAACACCTCTGTTTAAAAAGGAAAGTGTTTTCATGTCTTGGAGCTAATGGCTCAAAGCTCACACTGAATCGGATGCTCATGTTTCTGAATGTGAGATCATTCATTAGGACAGTCAGCCCCCCCCCCCACTCCGAAGAACATGGCTGAGCAAGTGTCTCCGTAAAAAGGGTCTACACAAAGCAATACTTGAACACTTCAAAACTGCAGGGCAATTTTGTCCCATAAGTTTTATTTGAACTGCACTCCACCATCTTGATTGCACCCTATTATAAGCACTACATTGGCTGCCCTTCCCTTAAGAACACTTCCACTCATTTGCCCATTTACCCATATCATATAGACAGTTTCAACAGTTTGTGTTTACTCATCTCATTTGCACATATCCTTGCCTCTGGAGCGCTGTATCTCCAGCTGCTAATTGAAAAGTTGATCACCTATTAATGCAATTAGTTTGGTTCAACTCTGGAATTGTGTTGCGAGCTGAATGCCTTGTGTCATTGCCGGGATGACCAAAGGCGGTGGCTGGTCCCAGGTGGCCGTCTTCCGACAATTGGACCCGGACGTCGTGTCTTTGCGAGAGGATCCGAACTTCAAACTGTGCGATGAAACACAGCCGAATAGAAACAAAAGATCAAAAGGTGGAGAAAAAATCTGCAGAAAAACAAAGGAGGCAGAGAAAGCGGAAGCATTACCGTCAAGTGTGATCATCTCCATAACCCAGTTTCCAATGACAAGGCAACAAGTGGAGCCTAATGGGAAATATGCAGATGTATGCAAATGCGTGAGGAAGGGGTCGCCCGGTGGCCCAGCGGGACATTAAAGCTCTTTGGATGGAGAGGACTGAGGGGGAAGCCGCGGCAGTATGAGCTCTGAACAACCATATTAAATCAGAAAGAAGACAACCATGGACAAAGGCTAAAGGTTCTGATGTTTAGGCTAATCATCAGTGGCCCTTTCATATGCAGTTTATGTTATTTACAACAACATTTATGTACAGACAGACAGACAGACAGACAGACAGACAGACAGACAGACAGACAGACAGACAGACAGATAGATAGATAGATAGATAGATAGATAGATAGATAGATAGATAGATAGATAGATAGATAGATAGCAAATCGGATGCTGTTTCAGTTCTCCACATGTGTTCACGTGATGGATGAGATCTCTAGGTCTCTATTCTCTCTTGCTTCCTCCTCGGGTCCGACCGTGGAAAGTGAATATACACACGTAACTCAATGAGACATAATGGAGAAGCAGTTAAGTCTGCCCTCCAGCTGCCCACCATTCACACTTCACTTACACATTTGATCTACGCCAAACCTTTCACTGCTGTGTGCACCTGCTGGGTATGTGTTAACTCCAAATGCCACTCCTCGTGTCCAACTACCACAATTATTAGTGGTACTTATATAGCATTTACTCATACATATACAGAAGTGTTGTGCGAATCTTAGAAATGAAGGGACTAGGCACAATGTATAATACAAAATGTAATTTTTGTTAGTCAAAAGATTTGGAGAAGAAACAAACTTTAATGAGGCTTTAATTAGAGCTGTTGACAAATGTTTTTTTGGAGATGCTAAAGTTGTCTTCATTTGTTTACAATAGATCTGTGTGCACTTCAGTAACAACGTGTCCTCAGACTCCTCAAGATTTGCTGTGCAATACAGCTGTAAGAGTCTGGACACTGGAATTCACAAACAGGTGCTAATCATCAAGCATTCATGTCTGTACAACAGTATCTGGCAGTATAATAAATACCCTATACTATTACACTTTGTACATACTTTTAACACTGGATATGAATCAAACCAGCGGCATTTACAGCCTCAGTCTGCACCTCATAAAAACACACACACTTTTCATGTCTGTGAGTCAGTCATGAAAAAAGCTGAAGTATGTAGGGTAAAGTGGGATTATTAAGGGTTTTTGTATTTTTAAATTGGGAAAAATAAACAGCCACTCATCAGTTTTGATCTCAATTTGTACCTCTAGGCCCTCTATCTACAAAACATTATTATCATTATTATTGGCCTGACCTTCTCACAGTAGCTGTGGTGGAGCATAAAATATAAGAAATGTACTATAATACAATGAAATTTCACAGCGGCGAGTTATAAGTGTTAGAGATGATAAGGTTTATGGAACAAAACAAAAATTGCTTAGGCAACTTCATTCAGAATGTTTGACTCCACCTTCTCTGTTGTCATATTGAGCCACTGTCCCACTTTACCAAACAATTTCAGGTAAAATGGGACACTCAAATTGTGTTTTTGAATTCATGAGAATACATTATATTTGTACAAAACACATGTACCAGCTCTTGGTATGAGCCGCGGTGTGTAAAGACACAACAATATCCCTGTAATTAGAGTGAAAATACATATTATGCACTCAATGTTTATGAAGAGTCATGGTCATCCATTTGAAAGTAGAATACAAAACTTTAAAAAGGGATTAAATCTGTGCTACATCTCTTTAGAAGACCTGCTGTCTCTAATCTAATAGAGTTTGGACATGTCCAGCCCTTTGGGTCAAGGTGAAATGTCTTCTGAAGTAGAAAAGGCCTGTCCAAATGCATCTTCCATATGATTTAGTCAATGGGACAATTAATTGTCCCACTTTACCAACCACAATGTCCCATTTTACCTGAACAGACGCCTGACCGAGGGAGGTGGAAGGCCTTGAAAAAAGGGATTTTCTGTTAAAAAATTTAAATTAACAATTAGACCTAAACAATTATGAAAAGACAGAAAAAAAGCATGTTAATATGTTTTTAGAAGAACCAAAAAGTGTCCCACTGAATTCACCCTAATGTTTTAGACTTTAATCTATAGCTTTGAGACCATTGAGAAAGTGTGGAGTGTCAAGGTTATCATAGGTCAACTGCGCCTCTCCTTGTCTCAGTCACTTGAACACTCTTAAAGAAAGACCAAGGACAGGACAGTTCTTTTTAACCCTCGCTACAAGATGGCAGTTATCTCAAAAGTACAAGCTTAGCACAATCCTGCATACAGCCTATGTCTAGCTCTAAGGAAAAGACAAGCACCACAGCTTTAATTTGAATTTTTGGTATTACACTTTAAAATTATTCCTTCATGTTTATGGATTATAAAATTACAGATTTTAACTGTTGTCCCCTCTCTTTTGTCCCATCTATTATGGCTGTATACAACACTAATTACAAATACTAGTGGATGATAGTTTTTGGTTTTGTTTACAGCAAAATTGACATGTTTTTGTGTTTTTTAATAGCATATACTTTTTTCTGTTTGCTAGTTGTAGGTTCACGTTTTAGCACAAGTAAAATGCTGTGGCATACATCCCAAAATTGATATAATATTGAACATTTACGAGGCAGTGTTGTTAGCAGCATGTTGACAGTGGGACATATAGTAAAAACTGAGCTTTAAAGTGTACGTTTTAATAGTATTTCAGCTTAGGGGACTCCTGCATCTTGCATCTGTCTGATTTATTTAAAATAGAGAAAAAATGTTTGCTCGTTTTGTTTATTGTTTTCTCTCCGAGTCACAAAACAGCTGGTGGAGAGAGTGCAAAACCTTATCTGACTAATGTCATTTTCACACCTCAATGTACTTCCTTGTTTGTAACTTGCATATCAGTCATTCCTTCGTGAGCAATGTAGCCACTCTCATTTCTCGAGCATTTCTGCAGATTGTCATTGTCAGCTGTGTTTTGGGAGGTGTGTTTCCATGGGGAGGACAAAACAGCCGCGATTGTGCTCAAAGGCTAAGTGCAGGCAAACAGCCAAACACTGATTAAGAATATTACTGCATGACTAGTGACTGGTGTTTTCGACAACTGTTTTAACGCAGAAGAAGGACTAATGTGCTTGACTGGCGAGTGTAAGAGAAGGAGTGTTTATTTCAGTCCCCTGGATCTCACATCATTCTGAATTCACTTTAGTCAAAAAAGTGTTTTGTTAAATGTTTTCTCTCTGTGTTCCATAACGGCAGGTGTGTAAGAAAATATTGATTTTGAAATATGCTTAAACATTTTTTTGGGGGGGGGATCATTGTGGCAATGGCAGAACATAAACAATCTCATAACATGCATTCTTCTCACTAAGGTTTCTGTGTTAAACCACCATGAAATACCACCTGGAAATGCAGTAGGTCCTGGGACACAGTAGAGGGTTATTGTTATATGTCAATTGTTGTCGTCTTGATCATATTCTACTTTTATTTTACATGTATGCCCTTATAGCCTCAGAGGTTTCAAGTTGTAAAGCTTATTTTCTATCTAAATTCTGTGTCAAATGTTTTATGTTGCACGATTGTACCGAGAAAAATTCCTAGTTTGTGAACCTGTTCCAAACAATAGGTGGCGTTCACGATTTAGAATGTGATGATGTCACAATGTCAGGTGCAGGGCAGGCCCCAATACAACTCTATGGGAGAAATACACTTTTTGTAAGAAAAAAAAATTGACAAATGTTTTTGCTCATCAGTATTTGACAGTGATTGGATTCAGAAACCTGAATATTATTGTGATGTTATTTTTATGTCTGAAAGTCCTATCTACTGGACAACATTACACTCATGTTTTCCGATATTCTCTCCACTTTTTGACGCCTTTTGGAGAAAATAATTGGACATTTGTTCATATGTGCTGGAAGAGGAGACAACAAACTTTGTGACAGTTTGTGTTTCATGTGGATTCCTCCAGTAATGACTGAGATATGAGCCATTTTGTCAGTTACCGCAGTTACCATAGTTACCGCCATGGAATTTTCAGTTGCCCTCCACCTCAATTTTAAACTATGGGCTCTTTAGAAAGTTGTGACGTCACGTGAACACAACCTGTGGCAATAAACACTATTCTGATTCTGATTCTGATTGAAGCCCCCCTTGTGCGTGATGGAGTCGGGCTGAGCTTTCCATTTAACAATTGCTCTTATTAGCAACACTATGAGCCTGATTTTACGCGTGTGCACATGTGCGTACTAAAGTGGGGTGAAAAGCGAGAATGCCGCAGCGCAAATTTAGCGCATAATGAAATGCAAAACGGGGCAATTTTGCCACAATGCGAAGAGGCGAGAAAATGCAAATTATATTGTTTAGCGGGTACTGTCGTATTTAACACGATTACGTGAAGTAAAACTGCACAAGAAATTAGCGCGTTTGAGAAGCAGGCATAAACATTTGCGCTGGACAGAATAATGCAGTTTGCGCGTTCAAAACTTTTCAAATGTTCGTATCTGGCTCATTTACAAAGATGAACTAGTAATTGTGTTGTTTTGAAGGTGTACGGCAGGGCACCTCTGGCTCCCATAATGATTTTGGGAAACATTACGATTACACAAATCCGAGACCAAATGCACGATAAAGTAGAAAAAGGTGCTACAATTTTGTGGTTCAGCCCTTGGTGTTTTGGCAAAGAAGAAAATCGGCCCATTGCAAACTTGCCTAACTTTACCAGCCACTTTACCAACCACGCTTTTTCCTTGGCTCTCGTCTGTATAACATTGAACTGGAGTGGTTCACAGCAGCTGTCCATCAAACGGCTTCAGGAGTCTGTCCCACATCCTTATAAAGTCCTTATGAAGGTTTGTGCATGGCGTATTGATGATACTGAAGGAGACGCGACTCCTTTGTCCCGCTGTTCCCCTGTTCCTTCTTGGGGCGTCTCTAATCGAGCACATGTTCCTGAGTCTACAAAACCCTCATCATCACTGGTTTGAGGAGAGATTTTCCTCGATGCTCCTTGAACCAGCGCTTTTTTATCTCTGGATGAGAGATTTCTTTAAAGCTTAAGATATAGAAATAAGATTGATTGCTATAATAATTACAAATACCTTAAAAGATACATTAAATACATTACATTAAATACATCAAAGTAATAATTACTGGTTGTGGCCACCTTTCATTAATACATCATATCCTTTTAAATGTTCCCTCAAAGGTGCTTAGTTAGGAACCAGAGCAGAAGCAGTTTTGCCCAGCCTCTGCTAACACATAAACTCATTTACATATCAGGTTTGCAGCACCAAAAATATGCACAGTTTCTAATGGTAAATCAGGTGCAACACACCCATAAAATAGCACTCGCTGAATTCAAATACTTCTTGCAATTTAGCTCCTGGCTTAGAAAACCATCATAACATTTACTTATTAGTGGTGGGGGCTGGAACACATATAAATGTTATCTCTTGGTATCAAGGGGTAAACCACTTGTATTTGACTAAAGGGGGATAACCCCTTGATAGCTTTATTAATCCCCTCTAAGTGAAACTGAGAATGCCCATTGGAGACACAGCTAACGTCTGGAGAGGGACTTGTCCACCAACTGAGGCTAATTATGCATATCCTTCCTTCATCCTCATTGGCCCAGGTCAAAGATGTGGTATGAATGATTAAGCAGAGATAGAGTAACAGCAAAGGGACTCAAAATGTGGCGCTCTGATGAATCTAAAGATTGGCGTTAGTTAATGGTGAAACTTTAGCTTTTCTTGCTTTTACAGATAATTTTCAGCAGGGGCAGGAAGAGTAATTTATCGCACAGCAGTCAGCACTTCCTGTTGTAGTTGTAGTGTGTGGGTTCCCTCCACGGTGACCCTGGACCCTTACAGGACCTAATCTGATGTCACAGGTCATGGCAGAACAGCGTTTCCCTTTTGTGCCATCTCTTAGTGCTCTCCAGATTGGATACCTCCACAGAAACAAAGTACAAATGTACAGACTGCAAGGTATTCATTTCTTTCCTAGAGGACCCACGGTTTGTTTAAAAGAGAAAGAAAGTTAAAGGCCTTTGATAACAGCAAAACTCAATTGCACAATATTGTCTTCAAATAGTTTGAACCTTTTTTTACTTGACTAGTATAAGTCTCCAAAAGGGAAATGTGTAAATCTGTACCTGCTCTTCAGAGTGAAGGAATGTATTTTTATATATTAAACAGTGCAATGGAATGAATGAACAGACATGACACTCATGCTGCTTTCTATCTGTCATTCATGCATCGAGACATCGAGCAACAGTAATGGGTTTGACATGATGATTATAAAACTAACTATTCATTGTATAAGCAACCCTTTATGCCGCATTTTCAATTTGTCTTTCACCTCAGAGGTTTTTCCAAACAAAATGAAAATATCAAAAGTGATCCCACTTTTTAAATCAGGTGATGAGCAATATTTCTAATAACACAGTTCGCAAATTTGTGCAAAACTTTTTGTTTACAGATTAGATTCATTCATGGAGAAAGAATATTTGTTAAATGACAGTCAGTTCGGGTTTCGAAAAAACAGGTCCACAGCCTTAGCATTAACGAAATTCACAGAGCATTTCACCACAGCAATAGAAAATAAAGAAAGCACCATTGGCGTATTCACTGATCTAAAAAAAAGCCTTTGACACCATAGACCACAACATTTTATTTTAAAAAAAAACTGCCGCATTATGGAATTAGGGGAGGGGTGTTAAATTGTATTAGAAATTATTTAGAAAACAGAAAACAATTTGTAGTTTGCTGGCAATACTTTATTTAATTTAATATGGAATTCCCCAAGGTTCCATTGTTGGGCCCAAACTTTTTATTCTATATATAAATGACTTATGTGAAGCATCAGAAATATTACAGTCTGTGTTACTTGCTGATGATACAAATGTATTTTTCTCAGGAAATAATTTGAAGGACATGAGTAAAATAATCGAAAAAGAAATGGTGAAAATAAAGGATTGGTTTGATGAAAATAAACTTTTTTTTTTTATTTGTGCTTTTTGAATTTATGGTGTTTTCCAATTGTGAATTAAACGTGGATATCCAGCTGTCTTTAAATGGAGAAATATCAAAAGAGTATCTGACTTTAAGTTTTTGGGTGTGACACTGGATGAAAAATGTAATTGGAAATCTCATGTTCACAGCATTAGAAAGAAATTATGTAGAAATATTGCTGTTCTTCACAAAGTAAAATAATTTTTTTCCTTGTGAATCTTTAAGGGTCTTATATTGCACTTTAATACTGCCTCATTTAATTTATTGCTCAGACGTTTGGGGAAACACATACATAACTACAATCCAACCGCTGATAAAAAAAAGTATTATAAAACCCTAAAAGAATAATAAATAAAATGCATGGAAGAGAACATATAGATCAACTATTTATCAAATCAAAACTATTAAAATTACAAGATCTCATTAAATTACAAGCATTGAAAATAATGTATTCAAGATTCAAGATTGTTTTATTTGTCAAACCATGTGACTGATTCGAAATTATATTTCTCTCATCCTTGATTGTGAAGCGGGGGGTGGGGGAAGAGGGGTGGGAGGGAGGGCAGCGAGTTCAGCTTCCCGATGGCCCTGTGTATGAAACTGTTCTTAAGGCGACTCGACCTGGCCCGTAGGTTCCGCAGTCTCCTCCCAGAAGGCATTACTCTGAAGAGACTGTGTGATGGGTGCGTAGGGTCCCTGGTGATTCTGAGGGCTTTGCGGGTGAGACGGGTGGAGTACATGTCCTTAATGGAGGGGAGAGGAGCTCCACAGATCTTCTCTCACGATGCGCTTCAGGCTCCTTCGGCAGGAGGCAGTGCTGGCGCCGTGCCACACAGTGATAGAGCTGGTCAGGATGCTCTCTATAGTCCCTCTGTAGAAGTTGCACATAACAGAGGCTGGGAGTCTAGCTCTTCTTAACTTGCGGAGAAAGTAGAGACGCTGATTACTTTTCTTGACCAGAGATGTAGTGTATCAGACTCAGCACAGGAGACCCAACTGCGTTGCTCAGTTTCTTTTATTTTCGTGGTCAGAAATCAGGATCGTTAACATAAATTTCCCACAGAGTCTGCACATGGACAAAGAAAAGAAAGCCAGTCAAAACTGAAAAACATACAAGAACAAACTGATATGATTACCTGCACATGGACAAAGACAATCTGACAGAGACAATGGGGAAGATACAGGCTTATATACACAGAGGGGAGGGCAAGGACACAGGTGTCACACATTAGGGGCGAGGCAGGTAATCACATAGGCGGGGAAACAGGGAAGAGCAGGAAGGAAGTCTAACGAGAAACAAATTTCAAAACAAAACAGCTTTACATCACAGAACACAACTTAACCAGACATGACATAGTGTGCATGGTCCAGGAAAGGTTCTCTGTGATGTGCACACCCAGGAACTTAGTGCTGGTCACCCTCTCCACTGCAGCACCATTGATTGTTAGAGGAGCATGCTGGACCCGTGCTCTACGAAAGTCCACAACAATCTCTTTTGTCTTCTCCACATTTAGAGAGAGGTTGTTCTGTGTGCACCACATGGCCAGACTGCTCACCTCACTCCTGTAGTTTGACTCGTCTCTGTTGTTGATGAGACCCACCACTGTTGTGTCGTCTGCAAACTTGATGAAGAGGTTTGAGTCGTACTTTGGAGCGCAGTCATTGGTCAGCAGAGTGAACAGGAGGGGGCTCAGCACACAGCCTTGGGGAGCTCCCGTGTTCAGTGTGATGGTTCTGGAGGACTTTCCGCCGACACGTACAGCCTGTGGTCTCCCCGTCAGAAAGTCCAGCAGCCAGTTGCACAGTGATGTGTTGATCCCCAGGTGGAGCAGTTTGTGTATTAGCTGCTGTGGGATTATAGTGTTGAATGCTGAGCTAAAGTCTAAAAACAGCATTTTAACATAGGAGTCCTTTGTTTCAAGGTGAGTGAGGGCTGAATGAAGTGCAGTGGAGAGGATCTTCAGTTGAGCGATTGGACCGGTAAGCAAACTGGTATGGGTCCAGGGTGGGAGGGAGAACAGACTTGATATGTTCCATGACGAGCCGCTCGAAGCACTTCATAAGAATTGGAGTGAGTGCTACTGGGCGGTAGTCATTAAAGCAGGAGGGCGGGGACTTCTTTGGCACCGGAATGATGGTGGTCGCTTTAAGGCACGTTGGGACCACAGCCTGCTGCAGAGATGTGTTAAAAATGTCTGTGAAGACCTCAGTGAGTTCATCAGCGCAACCTTTCAGTACACGACCTGGTATGTTGTCTGGACCCAGTGCTTTGTGTATGTTGATCCTGCTCAGAGATCTTCTCACACTCTCTGGAGATAGCTTCAGCACTTGGTCTTCAGGAGGTGGTGTTGACTTTTGTGCCGGGGTTCTGTTGAGTGCCTCGTGGCGAGCAAAGAATTCATTTAGAGCGTTCAACAGAGAGGTGTCAATGGCACAAGTTTGTCGAGGAGATTTATAGTCTGGGATGGTCTTTATCCCCTCCCACAGACTCCGAGTGTCTCTGCTGTCTCTGAAGTGATCAGTTATCTTTTTGGAGTACTGCTTCTTGGCTTTTTTGATGCCGCGGGACAGGTTGGCCCTAGCTGTCCGCAGTTTCTCCTTGTCACCAGATTTGAAGGCAGCATTCCGAACCCTCATGAGCCTGAGGACTTCACTTGTAATCCAAGGTTTCTGGTTGGACCTGATAATGATGGTCTTACAGTCTGTAACATCCTCAGTGCACTTGGTGATGTAGGCAGTGACAGTCTCTGTATACTCCTGGAGATCAGTGATATTGTTGTGAATGGCAGCCTGCTTGAACATATTCCAATCCGTTGTGTGAAAGCAGTCCTTAAGTTTCTCTAAAGAGTCTTTACTCCACACTTGAATCTGTTTCCGAACCGGTTTAGTGACTCTAACCAGTGGCCTGTATGCTGGCAGTAACAGAATAGTTATGTGGTCCGGTGTGCCTTGTACGCTCCTTTTTTGGTGGTGTAAACCAGATCCAGGATGTTGTTTCCCCTTGTTGGAAAGTCAATGTGTTGATAGACTTTGGGGAAAACGCTCTTTGGGTCTGCGTGGTTAAAATCCCCAGCTAAGATGAGAAAGGCATCTGGGTGGGCTGTCTGTTGGTCACTGACACTCTGGAAAAGTTCATTCAGTGCCTTTTTCCTGTTTTTGAGGTTAGAGGTGGGCGGTATATATACAGCCACAAGCAGTACAACAGTAAATTCCCTGGGCAGGTAGAAAGGGCGACACTTAATGATAATAAACTCCACGAGGGGTGAGCAGTGTCTGCAGACCACGGCAACGTCACGGCACCAGGCGTCATTGGTGTAGACACAGAGACCACCTCCCTGCGTCTTACCTCCCTCGGAGATCACTCTGTCCGCTCTGCAGCAGGAAAGCCCCTCAAGCTGGATTGCACTGTCCGGTATATTACCATTGAGCCAAGTCTCAGTGAATATAAAAACACAACTGTCTTTCACCATCTTCCGAGAGGAGCGTAGCAGACGAATATAATCCATCTTATTGTCCAGTGAACGTACGTTAGCCAGAACAATAGTAGGGATAGAAGGCCGGTGTGGTTTAGCTGTTATTCTTGCTTGGATACCTCCTCGTTTGCCCCTTTTTTGTTTCCTGTAGCGCCTCTTGTGATGCCTCCACTGCGCTGCAGGTGCGGAGGGGCCCTCGGTGACCTGTCAGCGCTTCAGAAGATGATATCTCTGGATTTGTAGGTCTCAAATGCTGCTTAAATGCCTTTAGCTCGGATGCTAACTGTGTGTTTACTTTTAAAACACAGCCTCTGTTCATTGCTATTAAAGATCTTTGACAGTAAAAAATCCGCTGAACTCCACAAAAACATGGCCAAGATGTACAAAAACATCTTGTAAAACAATGTGAAACACAAAAACTGCAAAAGCAGTTCGCAGAAAAGGGTAGAAACGTTGCTTTGTCAAGAGAGAGGGAAGCCGCCGCTTGTTTATGCGCCGCATAAAGTCAGATTTGAACAAATTATGTTTTGATTCAACAACTCAGAAGCAGATGGGCATCTCCGTGGCAGGAGTCAAACTGTGGAACGCCCTGCACATGAATTTAAAGAACTCCTCCACTGTGCAAAAAGACAGTTCAAATTAACAAATATTAACTCTTACAAATTACTGTAAACATTAGTATGTAACATTAATTTCTGTTACAGTACCTGTGTTTTTTTATGGTTTGAAGTTAATACCTGTGCATCAGACCATTTTTTGTCAATTTGTTTGTGGTTAGAAGAAAGGGGCACTTAGTAAAAGCGCTGTCTTCATCGTGCTCCTTTTCAATCATGTAAAAAATAAAGAATAATCATATAAAGTTGTTTATGAAACATGAAAACATGTAATTAACATGACTGAAATAAATAAATAAATTAAAAAATTAAAATGAAGAGGAAGGGGGGACGTCCAGAAAACTGTCAGGGCCAAGACTCAAACTCACAACACAGGGGAGGCTTTTTTACCTGCGTACACACTACAGCCGCTCACAAGGCCAAATAATACGGACACAGTTCATAAACTTTCAATTTTCACTAAAACACAGCCACATCCATTTGGAGTTATTCTTCTGTTAGTTCTAAACATTTCTTAACAGCCACCTTATTGTTGCCAAAGAAGAGACTAAACTTATCAAACGGTCTTCCGTCCGTGAAATAATTGACTTTATACATTTACTGTATTACAACCACATGTGAGGGTACTGTTACATGTCAGGTGAAGTGTTTTATTACATTAGTTCCCTTTGCCCTGGCTGTACATCTCAGTTAACCACTGCAATGTGTTTTGTGTTATGCTGCGCTCAGCTGTGCCATGTGGATCCTGGAGTTAGCTTCATTAGCAAGCAGCTGCTGAAACCAGAAATTCTCAGTGAAACCATCTCAAGCCTCTTGAGACTCAAGCCACTGCCAAAAGGAAAGCAGGCCAAATCCCATCTTTCCTTCTCTTCACTTTGTCTATACTCTCCCCTTTTTCCCTTTCCCTTTTTCTCTTACCCATTCCCCAAGCATGAGCAATTCACAGTTAATTCAATTTTCCCCCGGCTGGGCTCACTTGGGACAGCATTGGAATTCCGGTTTGTCATGATAAAATGATTACATGGCATTGTGTTTCTCGGGGCGCCTCCCAGCACATTTATTAGAATCTGTCACTGTTGATGTAGATCGTCCATCCAAAGTGCCCTCCTCGCCACTTTACTTCCCCAACCCTCCCCCAACATGGTTATTCCTTATGAAATACGTCGCTCCTGGCACACACATAATCTGATTACATCCGCTAGATTAAAAATATATTGAATTTTCCCCCACCTTTGCGCTTCACACATTTTAACCCTTCTATATGTTGCATCTTCTGTCTTCATTTACACTATGTTTAGAATGTCTTGCCTTCTATAGCTAGAAAAAAAGCACACGGAATCCATCATGTTGGTTGGAAGTGCTACTCGTTGCCTGTAATGGACTGTATATACATGGTCAGAAAGAAGAAAAAAACACTAAACACACGTTTTGCTTTTAATAGAAAAGGGGAAGACAGAACATTAGGAAAGTTTCTGTAGAAGTGAATATCCAAACAAGGAACTTCTTAATCAAGTATTTCTAAGCCCCATGAGAAATTATTTTCCCAATTTAGATATTCCATAAAGTAAAAACAGTAAAAACAGCATATCAGGTTTTAGAAGTCTGTTATGAACAATGCCAAAGTATCTCTTACAGTGAAACCATATAACGCCGTCCGTTTCCAGTGCCACTCCAAAACTCAGCTTCATCACCTCAGATCACCTACATCCCATGTGTCAGAGCCTGCACACCTCTCCTCTCTGTCGGGATAATATTAGGGCTTATTATTTTTCATATTTCCATCTCTCCCTTTGCCTGCACCCAGCTGTCAGTCATGTTGTCGCATCTGATTTGGGGCTGCCACTCATGCTCACGGGCTTTTGGGTGTGAGGTCCGATGGCTTGTTTATAAGAAGCAACCGGAGGTGTCAGGGAGAGTTGGCCTGTCTCAAGATGGGTCTTTGTACTCCCGTTTCTTCTCTTCTTCAGTTTAGCAATGTGCGAAAGAAATCGGAAAAGTTAGATTGTTAAGCCCCATACGGCAAAGACAATGGCAGGTGGGATTTTGGTGACGTTATACACAGTCATTAACCATTTTGTGAATCTTTTGTTTCCCCATCTGTCATTGCAGTTAGCAAAGCAGGCTAATCTTCCTTTAAAATGTTTTTTAAAGATTCGACAATATGTTTATGCTATAACACGTCCCATGTGTTGGCCTCACCTTGATGCTCTTTCGCTATAGGGGTCTCCACACTCTGCCCAGTCAAACCTCAGTGGGTGCAATGGAGGCATTTAGCTGCACTGCCAGGTGGGATCTGCTTAATGACCATCTCGCAGTGCCACCCTTGATTTTGGTTTGGTGTGTTTTACAGTCTGAAGCATATGCATTAGGAACCCCATGTGTGTGTACGTGCCGGCGCATGTGTGTATAATCATTCTCCCAGCCAACCAATTACCGACCTGAGGAGTCGACAGCTGTCACTGCTATCTTTTTCAGCACCATCTCTCTCGCTCCTCTTCTCTGCTTCATCCCTTATACCTTTCACTTGACAGCGGAGAGTCATAGGGGAGTCTCAGCCCACGGTGCTGGTCCCACAGGGAGTCATTACACCACTGTGGGATTCTCCTTCTCACATCCATGTCCACACACAAACACTAGACCTGTTTCTGCTGTCTTTCTCCCCCCTCCATCACCGTGTCATCGTTCGATTAAACGACTGGACCCTTGTATTTGAACCTTCAACCATTGAGATTTAATTTTAGCCGTTTATATGGCAATATCAGCTCCCCAAAGCCAGAATTGTCATAGAAAATAATCCTCATGAGATCCATTCAATTTTCCCACATTCCAATGTTATGTTATGACCAACACAAACTGCACTTTCAATTACACTGGATACCTCATCAGTCAAGCCCAATATGTCACCATCTCCTACAGAGGTGTTTGTTCAACGTCCTACTCGTTTGTCCATTGTCCTACTTGTCTTTAAACTTGCCAATTACAGATTCAATTTGTGTGCTGGATTCAGTTTACACCATGTGGACAGAGCTTCCAGCATGTTGTACAGTATAATGACATTGAATACACCAACGATTACTGCTGTAGGAATTTGTTCTTACCATTGCAATTATATGTTTTAAAGTCACAATGGAGTTCACAGTGCACATTTAAAGAATGAACAAGAAACTTAGGAACTACGAAAAGAATCAAGTATTTTAAACCTGTACCTCAAGGTTAGCCGGAAAGACCCCATGTAAACTTGATATTTTCTTGCTTGTTGACTTAAAGGGGCTATGTGGCGTTTGACAGTTTTGTGCTCGCAATTGCCCCCTCAGGCCAAACGCGGAACTGCAGCCTCGATGATAAGCTCGTGCATGAGGCGCTCAGGCTTTACGAGCACCAGAAATAACAGTCCCGTCCTGGTCAATTTACAGATTTGCAGGCGTGACTTCAACTGTTACTGTAAGATATTAAGACCAAATCAGTTTGAGTGTATAAGATGCGATACTTGAGCAAATGCAGCAAAGTGAATCGAGTGAAGAAGCCAAGTAATACAGATAAACAAATAATTGACGTTTGAAGGAGAAAAATAAAAAAACTCGTATACTTTGTATGCATAAACGTAGGCCTAATTGTGATAATAAAATAATTCCACTGGTAGAAATGCTACTAGGAAAAGCCTAAATCGTCTCTTCAATTCCGTGTAACTAACATGTAAACTATGTGTGTAAACGGCACATGTCCAGTGTCACTCTTATTTTGCGGCCAAGAAAAGCTAACATTAGCAAAATTATTTTTGCCTTTGACAATACAGTACCATTACCACTGTTACTACTCAAATGTGTTGTAGGTACAGTGCAATTACTGTTATTACTGACTTTACTAATTTACTTTTCAAATGCAGCAAAGTGAATCTAGTGAAAAAGCCAAGTAATACAGATAAACGAATAATTGACGTTTGAAGGAGAAAAAAAAAAAAATCTTATACTTGGTTTGCATAAACGCCTAATTGTAATAATAAAATAATTCCACTGGTTGAAATGATACTAGGAAAAGCCTAAATCGTCTCTTCAATTATATTCAACTATAGTTGCCCAGGGGATTGGGCAACTATATGCCCAATTCCCTGGGCAACTATATATTATTTGCCCAAAAATATATATTATTTTTGCCATTGTAAATACAACACCATTACCACTGTTACTACTCAAATGTGTTGTAGGTACAGTGCAATTACTGTTATTACTGACTTTACTAGTCTGCTACTAATACTACACAACTTGACTGTAGATATAAAACTATTAGATCAACTATTTTGGTAACTTTCAAATATGATTATTTTATGGCTTGTTTCAGTGAAGTTTGTACAACATGCACGGACACCGCTGTTTTGAAGCACTTTTTTCCCACGTATTTAGTAATAACTTATTACCTTTCAAGCAAAGTGGCACCAACTGCGGGTCTTTTGTGCTACCCAGTGATTCTCTCAACATTTTCCGTTGTTTACTCTGGTTCTTTGCCTACACCGATCAGTCTCGGCTTTCGCCCTTTTTTTCTCACTCGAATAAACTGTTTCTTTTTGTTAGTTAAGGGGCCTGGGCTGGAGTTTCGATTGTCCTTGAAGCCGGTCTCTTCTTATTCTCCGCTAAATCCATCCTTTCAAAGTTACCTCTCGGTCGCTACAGCTGAGCGTGAACGCGCATGACGTCATTACGCATTACGCTGTTTGCTTGTTCGCCCCGAGGCACTCTCTATTTAAGTGACTTTACAGGCATATAGAGGCAATCGCGATGAAAAGGCCAGGGCGCATTCTGCTCACCAGGGCGTTGCTGGAGCATGTATGAGGAAGTTTTACATTTAAAACTTATGTATAGTCCCTTTAAGTAACTGCAGTTATTCCGATCATCATCATTCCAATTGCATTTGTGTTAATCTTGCACCCAAACAATGTAAGTGGTCATTACTTTCCGCTGATATGACTTTTAAAGTGGTGATTTATGTGCAGTCCCTATCAAGGCGGTGGATCCATTCCTCTGTAGTGCTTCACTGTTTTTCCCTCAGCAGTCTCTTTTAATCTAATACTGTTAAACAAACCGGGCCCGCTTTATCTTGCCTTCTCCCCCACACACACTTTGACCCAGCCTGTTTCTCACTTCTTTTGCCTTGCTCTTCCATCCACATGTCGGCACTACAGCAGTGCTTACACGCGCTATCTTTCTATATCTGAGTGGATATGCCAGGTATTTCACTTAAGCATGCAGTGTGGGGATGGTAGCAGGTAGGTGGGAAAAAAAGAATGTGGGAAATGCTGCAAGTAGTTCACTTAAACCATGAATGTTCTGAATAGATAAGGCTTGCCTCACACAGAGTTAGCGTATAACAGCCTGTGTGTGTGTGTGTGTGTGTTTGTGCTCTTGTGTGTGTCAGTCTTATGAACATTTTACTCCGCCACACTTGTTAATCACAAAATTCATTAGTCATCAAGGCTCTAATTGTTTACTTTACCCTTCGGCGTTACTACACAAGGTTGCTGGCCTTCCCTGTTACAGCTTTTCAGGAACATAATGCTAAATTAATTTTCCAGGTAGCACCAATTCGATTAGTCATTTCTGAGTACACTCTATTAGCTGGGAAATTGTGCATTTGGAAGTCAGAGAGGAGAGAGGTGGTTTAAGCACATTGCTAACCTCGAAGGGAAAAGCACACAAAGTGTCAGAGAACACTGCTATGGGAGACTGCTGAGGGAGGAGAGAGGATAGAGTAATCAGCCTCAGGACTGACTGGGATGAGCAATGACCCAGGCTTCTCTGAGGGCCTTTAATGTTTGGACAGGACAGTGTCAAGACAAATAGATTCATTACTAAACCAAAGTCATAAGAAAAGGGAACCACTTCATGTTTTTGCCCCACCAAAGATGCATAATAATATATATAATACTAATACTAATATATAAATTAAAATGTTCCTTTATATATTTGATAATGTCACATTTATTGCCTGCATATGAACCTACCAAAAACGTTTGCAGATGATACAAGCCCATGGTGTCAAGTGTCATTGAAATATGGTGCATTAATTGCACAATTGCATTAAGAGACATTTTTGAAATACAGTACATTGTATTGATATCTAAAACATTTATTTATTGGTTTATTTGGTTGGTTCATTTGGTCGAGACAGTGCATGTTAATGAACATACATGGGTCTCATGCATGTTAACAAGCCACACATTGTAGCCTTGGGCTAATTTACATCCATCGCCTCTCTCAAACACACTCATTCATCCTGACCGGAGTACCCAGAGGAAACCTACACAGACACGGGGAGAACATGTAATCTCCACACAGAAAGGCCGCGTCCAGGTGGGAATCGAACCCGGGACCTTCTAGCTGTGAAGTACGAGCACTAACCGCTGTGCTACTGTGTAGCATGAACAATATTGCACAACCTAACAAACATTTTATTCCTTGAGAATAATAATGCATTGGTTTTATACAGTGCTTTTCTGGACACTCAAAGACACTTTACATTGCACTATTCATTCACTCCATATGTGGTGGTGGTAAGCTACTATTGTAGCTACAGCTGCCCTGGGGTAGACTGACGGAAGCGAGGCAACCAGTCTGCGCCATCGGCCCCTCCGACCACCACCAACCACTCACTCACTCACTACATTTGCTAGGCTTCCTGGTGTTACCAAACAGTCTCCCATCCAAGTACCGACCAAGCCCTCCCCTGCTTAGCTTCCAAAGTCTGATGGGATCGGGCAGAGCAAAGGCGGTGTGGCCACAAGTCTATTGTATGGGCAAGTTCTTTCTCCTGATAATAGCTTGCCCTCATTTTAGTTGTAAACTCAATTCTGAACTAGTTGCTGGAATTACTAACAGTCCAATATCTGCCTTGTGTGCAGCACACATTTTCATGTCATACCTTCAAGTCTGTATATGGAAGAGCTAACTCAGAGCAAAGCGCAGTCCAACCACTGGAACACAGAGCACATCAGAAGTGAACTTACTGAAACTATGCATTATAGATCAACGCTGTCTTTGCCGTGCTCGCACATGCACGCCTCCATTCCATCTTATTTAAATGAAGCTCTCACACACCAGCACAAATGATGGGATTTAAACATCAACAGTATAAAATATTCATGTGTCAGTCCTATCCGCTGTAGCAGAACTAAGACCAAGGGGGATTTGCTTTCAGATCCTACAATAGTACTTCTTCATTCTTCTGCTATCTTTCATAAGTCTGTCTATCCCTCACAACATCACTTCCCATGTTGTGGCAAAGCATATTGGGCCATTGTGACAGTGTTGTGTGTCTTTTTGCCTGTTCTTTCCTGTAATTTTCTGTTTCAATGCCTATGCCTTAGAGGGCTCCGACATCTGTGATCCCCTCTTCTTTTCTTCACACTCAGCTTCAAAGCAGAGCAAAAAGGAGTGCCATTGGAGTCTCATGTACGTCATCTGTACATTGAGGCAAGAGTTAACCTGCATGGATTTAAACATAGGAATCCAGAAAAAGACAAGCATACAGATGAGATTAGAAGACATTATTGATTTAATGCATAAAAATTATACGGGGATGCCAAATAATTTTGAAATAAATATTATTCAAGGAAGGACAGAGGTTTTGGATCAGTGAATATTCTGCCTTTAGCTATTGCTACTTAAAACGTGTTATTTAAGGAAAAAAACATGGCAAACGTTTACAGTGCAATAGTGCTGTACAATAAAACCAGTTTTAATTTGATGGAATGGAACAGAAGCTATAGTGCTTTTCCCATGACACAAGTCTTCCAAAGCACTTTGCACAGTTTAGGGGACTTGTATTTCATTCACTCCACACACAGTGGTGTAAGCTACGTATGTCATTTGTTAGAATTCAACCATGCAATTTGAATACATACAAAACTTGACACACACTCTTTTGACACACGTGAAAAGGAATATAAATAGTAATAAACAAAAAATTATGTCATAATGTAAAATATTAAACGTGTTAAAGTATCAAAAAGTCAACGCTGTGCAAAGTTTACAGTCATAGTGCATCTTTCTGGTTTCATTCATAAAACGTGGCTGCACTATGCCATTATGCACTTTGTGTCTGGTTGATCTCTTTTTCTCTCGGTTTCATTTGTCATTCTGCCTGCACTATATGCAGGTGAGCAGCTAATGTGAAATCGGTGGTGAGCTGATGCTTGTTAAATGTGATATGGCGGCCCCAAGCCCTGCTGCGTGTTGCCGGCCAGGGATGTGTCAACTCTAAATTGATATGTGTTTGTTCAAAACTGCTGATATTTCTGACATTTGTTATGATACGATTCTCCTGAATGCATCTCTGTCTCATAGTGCGATTACTGTATCATCTTTATTTTCATTTATCCAAGCTATCCAAAATCTTCAACTTTCATTCTGTTAGGTTTGGAAATGCTAACAATACAGTACATTGTGAATAATGACAATTGCATAATATTGTATGGGTTAAATTGAATAGCAACTGTGTTAAGCTATTACAATTCCATTTTGCTGGCCAGGAAAGGGTGCATTCCCACATTGCATCACTAGATGCGCCACCTCCGAAACAGAGTTAACCTCTTTATCCCTGCCTTAACCAAGTGCAGCTTTACCCAAATCTAAAAGGCCTATAGGCCAGTATAACGCCTCGTTTGAAAGCTAAGACCAACCATTTTTGACATTTTTGTCATTTTTTGTCACAGCTTTGTCCTTTTTTCATCGTATTTTTGTCACTTTACTGTTATTAATTGGTTGCTTTTTTGTTGCGTATTTGTCACTTTTTTGTTGGGTTTTCATCCCCGTTTTATCTCACTTTTGTCACCATTATGTCGTTAGTTTTTTTTTAAAGAAGCTTTTAAATTTGGGTAAAGCCAAACTGGAGAAAATGTTCTCTGTTCAGGTGGGGGTTAAGTAACTTTTGCCAAAAAGAAAGAGTAGTGTAACTCAAGTACATTTTTGAAACCGTAACATGTAATACAAACATATACATTTTTTTAAACTGTAACTAATATAGAATATATATTAAAGTAAGTTGCCCAAGACTGTTACACTTTAGCTCTGCTGCATGCTGCTTATGTGTAATTAGAACATGCACTGATGAGGAAATACTCTCATTTCAGAGATCTCTATGGCACTGTCTCAGTGAGCGGTGCACTCACTTTCCCCATGAATGAAAATGATGTAAGCCATAAGAGCCAACTTGAAAGAGGCACAAAATGTCCCTTAAAACTCGCAACAATGTAAAAGTAAGGTGCAGGTGCTCGTCATATAATTAGAATATCAATACTTCTGTTATTCAACTAAAAATGTGAAACTAATATATGAAGACCTACATGCAAAGTAACATATGTCAAGCCTTTGTTTGTTTTAATGTTAATGATGGTTTACAGTCCATTTTTTAAATATTATAATTTTCTGAGATTTTTAATTTGGGGTTTTTACAAGCTGTGAGCCATAATAATAAAAATGATAACAAATAAAGGCCTTATCTCACTTTGCATGTAATGAGTCTATCATATATTAGTTTCACAGTTTAAGTTGAATAACAGAAGTGAATGCACTTTTTCATGATATTCTAATTATATGACGAGCAGGTGTACTTAGTTGTCATTGGGAATTTATGTTTTCCATCCTATGCAATGCATATGTGCTAAAGCAACATGTCTTGGGGATTTCCCAACTTATGCATGCTTTAGGCCGATGAGGAGCACCTTAAACCCTCTTGCTGTGAGATGAGCCACTTAGCCAAAATTGCCATATTTCTATACTTGCTCACATTATCTGTGTCAATTTTAACTGCTAAATGTCAAATACACTGCTTCTAACTGTCAACATTGTTGAATTATGTGAGTGTGTGTTCATACTGTCTGGGTGGTAATAAGGAGCGAGGGGAGATGGTGGTGGTTCTGGGTTGGGGGGTAGTAGAACTGATTGGATTCTCTATAGACTTCATTAGTTAAAACAAAGCAAGTTGTCCATTTGGGCCTTTCACAGCCTAATTGATATTGATTCACTGATTTGCTGAGAGTGGTTGAAAAGCATGTTTTGAGTAAGTATCCGTGTTGTTTTTTTTCCCTGCTCTGCTTGCTGTGTTTCTCTCATGCTTTTTCATTTCAAAACAACATAAAGGCTTTTTTTTTTTTTGAATTGTGGATTTCAGCTAATCTGCTTCTCTAATGGTTGTCATTTTACAATCTTAATTAACACCCATAATCACTAAGATTATTTAAACTCTGCCATGTCATCCTCATTTTATCAAATGATTGGAAAAAAATTAAGATAATACTTTCTAATACCCGTGAAATCATCTAACAATGCAACAAATTCGATACTTTTGTTTCATGACACTTTTCCATGACAGCTTTTATACAGTGGCATAACTGGATAATGATAGTTATCATAAATGGTTAGTGCTTTGCCTAGTGGAGCATTGAGATCAATGGCAGTGATGCTAGTGTTGGAATGAAGGAGGTCTTTTTTCATGTTGATTGATGGCAGAGCCGTCTTTAATGTGACATGTTATGATCATATCAATTTGTTCTGCGTTCTCATCGACATCACTTTATTGCCTCCCTGTCTCACAGTCCATCACTCTAAACTATATATTCAGACTTCAAATGGCAGTGTGCCACAACGCTCCATAAAGCAGCCATTTCTCTTCCTTTTAATACATCGCTCCTCCTTACGCCACTTAACTTCCTTAATATCTGCTCACGGGTACAGCTTTTTATAACTCTTTGGACACCTGCTGTCTTCAGTAAAAGTACTGTATGTTCGTACTCAGCAATAACAATATAACTAGAAGAATATGTATTTAACTGAGATGATACGTTGCTTTGTGTCCATTTTCATTTTTGAGCATATTATGTGATATGATATGTGTATTTTGAAAGCTCTTATTCTCCTATTTACTCACCTCCACTTATGTTCTTTGACAGGCATCAGCAGACAGCATTAAAGCTAAGAGTGAAGAATCAGACTGGAATTAAAACGTAATATCACACTATTAAAAAGATTAGTGGCTGACATTTTAATGTCTGAGCTTCTTCCAAATCTGATGAAGTGACATTCATGATATTGATTTATTTCCTGCCTGCGCTTATTGGTCCATAGTCACATGGACAGCCAGTGCATTGATATGGTGGCCTTTTCTGTCCGCGACACCTTAACATACGTCACCTGGTGCTAAGAAACCACTGACACGCTGCCTGGAATAACTGCTTGATGATTTAAAGGCTATTCATTATGTCCGTATAAGCACTGTCATACAGGAGGTGTCCATGAAGGTTCTTTAGTTCTCGGCTGTACTCAAGAACCTTCATCTAGGTTATTCATTATATCAAGAGATTTTAAACAAGAGTGTAAGCAACAACTAGTCAGAAAAGGACTGTATTCATTTCCATTGCATAAGAGGACAGTGGCATGGCGTTAGTAATGAACATGATAATGAAAGTGTCAGATATTACAATATTGATATTTAATAAAAGAGAAAAAAATAGATTGAATTATCTTTAATTATGACAAAATATTGTTTGAACTGAATTATGGTACACGTTCTTCTGGGCTAGCAAGTTGTGTCCATGGTCCAGGTGGCTCATTATTTTCTGTGTCAATCCACTTGATGAAGAGATATACCTGGAGAATGTGTTGCATTTTAGTTCTTAAATAATTTTTTAGATTGAGCTGTAAAGTCTCCATTCATGAAACATATTGGTAATTCGAGTCAGTATACTGACACAATCACTAGTATTGCTACTACTTCTATTTTGTATAGCAAAAACATCAAATTAAAAGTGCAAAGTGCACATTATGACCTCCATTAAAGCTTTTACATTGTGATTGTCACAGGTGTGAAGGGATGTTACAATGACTTGACTCTGTCCCCTAATACTTCTGTTTCCAAATTACACATTTGTAATTGTAATTGCTGTACATGTTACATGTTTATATTTGAAAAAAAATAAAAAATAAAAAATAATAATAATAATATATATATACTTTATTGTGTCACAAGTTTCATGTGACACAATAAAGTAATAAAATGGTCATGACTAACAAGCATACTTTGTGATTACCCACATGCAAGCCTAACACCAGACTCACATTTGCATGTGTGAGGAGGTCCTGGCAAATGGGGCTTATCAGTGATGCTGTTATTGTAATGTGTGTGTGCGTGTGCGCGAGTGTGCGCGCGTGTGTGTGTGTGTGTGTGGGGGGGGGGGGCATGACTGTTCTCTGATGGTTCTTCAGTGAGCTCTGAAGATGCTTCAGTCCTGCACTGCTCATACACCTGGAGCTAATGCGTTTCTCATAGCCTTTGAATATCACAGGGTAAATGAGGCCTAACATACCACCAATTCTCCATTTCATTCACCTTTTACCGCTCAGGTCAATTCTCTGGCTCCAGTTAAATGTCCTCAATATGTCACACTAGTTCGCATGAAAGCTTCCACTTTACAGCTTTGGCTGTGCCATACACATATACAGTACATTTCAGAATAAGTAATGCATTTCTAAAATTAAATATTTGCTCAATGCATGTGCTGTGTTATGCTTCATATGGGTTCAAACTAAAGAAATGTAGGCTATGGCCGTCGTATGGAAACTTTAAATGATTTGGGTTATTAAAAACCCCATTAGCATCAGTGGCTGACAGCTACTCTTCCTGGGATCTTTTTTCTGTTTTACATGTAAGTACAAGCAGTCATAATCAGTATTATTATTTATCCATATAATATGATACAATAACAGAATCAAGCTTTTTGTGGTTGCAACAGAAATAATTATGTAAAGTACATTTTTGTTATATCTAGCCCACATAAAAACAGTAAATGGTGAAACCACTTCACAAACTCATTGACACACCAGTGTATGAAGGACCGTGGCTGCCAAAACAATAAATAAATATATAAATAGATTTATAAATAAATAAATAAAATAAAGATAACATTTGCAAAGAAATGCATGCATTTATTGTAATAAGTGCATTTATTTTTTTATTTTTTTATTTATTTTTTTCTGTTTTTATTTATTTATTTTTGTATTTATTTATTTATATTTGTTCTTATTTATTTATGTTGGTATTATTTCTGTCAAACACGAACTCTGCTTCAGTCTATTTACAGTGGCACAGAGCGGGTCATCTTGTGACTGGAGGATCGGCAGTTTGAATCCTGCAGGGGCACACTGTCGTTGAGTCCGTGGGCAAGACACTTCACCTGCCTTGCCCCCAAAGTCTGCGTACACTGGTGTATGAATGAGCGTGTGAATGGGTGAGTGGATACTTGCTGGAAAACACTTTGAGTGCCTAATGTAGGTGGAAAAGTGCTAGACTATGAAGCAGAGTTCATGTTTGGCTATGTCTACGCTGGAGGCGAGATTCAAACCCCTGACCTTCTGATCATGAGACTACCAGCTCTACCACTGACGCCTTTCTACACTCAAAGCTTTTTCCAGCAAGGATCCACTCACCCATTCACACGCTCATTCATACACCAGTGTACGCAGACACTGGGGGCAAGGCAGGTGAAGTGTCTTGCCCAAGGACACAACGACAGTGTGCCCCTGCAGGATTCAAACTGCCGATCCTCCAGTCACAAGATGATCCGCTCTGTGCCACTGTCAATAGACTGAAGCAGAGCTCGTGTTTGGCAGTGTCTATGCTGGAAGAGGCATGTGTGCATGGAGAAAGATTAACCAATCACAGCAGCGGCATCCAGACCCACCCCATGATTTGCATTCATTAAGAGAAATACATAAATAAATACAGAAATAAATGAATAAATACAGAAATAAATGAATAAATACATAAATAAATAAATAAATAAATACTAAAATAAATAAATATAGAAATAAAAACGAAAATAAATGCATAAATAAATAAATACAAAAATAAATAAATAAATACAGAAATAAATTAATAGAAACAAAAATAAAGAAATGAAATACAGAAAATAAATAGATAAATAAATACATGCACGTATTACAATAAATGCATGAATTTATTTGCAAATGTTATCTTTATTTAATTTATTTATGTATTTATTTATATATTTATTTATTGTTTTGGCAGCCACGGTCCTCCATACCAGTGTACGCAGAAGGCTGAAAGTAAAGAAGGATTCAGGATTCAAACCAGCAACGTTCGAGTTATAACGTACAAGAGAAAACCATTCCAAAAGTTACAACCTGATTTATTTAAAAAAAAAATGTTTTATGCATTTGACCTGCTCTCACAGCCTGATCTTTGTCAGAGAGTACCTTGCTATTGTTAACCTGTGGCCACACGAAGTCCAGCAATTCAATGGCTGACAGCACTAACCACTAAGCTGCCGCGCCAACTCACTGGAGTCCCAGCACTACTTTATCATTTTGGCACAGCTACATCTGCCAGACATGGTATCCAGTTGGGAGAGTTTAGATCCATCTGGATGCAGGCCAAAAACTCCTATCTGACATTATCGCAAGACTTGGTCGTGTTAGTGAGATATATCGTACGATGACACATCCTCATAGAATAGGGATGAAGTTAAGAACAGATGAGAAAATAATACTGTGGGAGAAGTTAAATCTTCTGAGGCTTTTTATCAGTGTTAAAAGATGCATGTTTATTGATGGAGGCTTAGTTTGTGGTACATGTGCCAGGTGGGGTGTGTGTGAATGGCAGGGTGGCAGGTGAGAAGCGAGATGTGTTGAAAAACAGTGTGAGAATGACGCAGATGGCCCAAGTAGAGGCGAGTGGGATGGTGGAACAGTGAAAATCATTCAGGGTGCAACATCTCAGTATCTTCAGCTACCATGGACATTTTTGCAATAGTGTTTTTACTGTTTGACATACACCGGTATTTCTCTAACTGTGGTACGTGTGTGGCCTCCTCTTGGTGGGATGTAGAGGAGTCACGCTATTTATTCTCCTCTATCAAATTATATTTTATGTTCACGTTTTGGGGCAGTGCCACATTGTTTGAGCATCCATGCACAATAATAGACCAGAGAAGACCACACATGCGTGAGAGCAGAAAGTCAGAGCAGAGGTCAGTGAGAACCAGTTTTGTGATATTTGTTCCTACTTGAGTTTGCTTCAATTTCCACACAGTTGGAAAGATTCTTGTTTTTTAAGCAGAGCGCTAACGTAAAGCTAATAGCAACAGCTGCTGCTGCATGACCCCTGCCCCTGAGCTGCTCTCTATAAGTACCTTCTGTATTTTATTTGTCTTCTGTCTCAGTTGATTTTTTTTTTAATAATTGTATAATTATCATCTTTTCTGAACACACAGCGATTCTACATTTGTTTATGCAGCAATAATTAAATAGCAATTTAATCTGTTAATATTACCACATTTTATTTTTGCTTTCTTGCTTTTTTGTCAATATAAAGCATATCACTTTTCATAATATTCTCTGTTACACTGGTGGCACTTCAAGATTGCAAAATTGTTTTAGGTGGTACTTGGGCTGAAAAGTTTGAGAACCATTGGCATATACAATTAGACACTTTTTTGATTTTAGATCAATTTATTAACCATTTTTGTAGCACTAATTTGTGGCCAAGCATTAGATGGAGTCAGGCTGCACCTGCACATCCCATGTATTAAACTTCATATTGAAGCTCTGGGCCAGATCTTGTGCCTGGCGCACAAGGAGTGCAATCCTCTAGTGAACTGAGATCTTCCGAGTGGCGGATATGCGTTATTCGCCTCCGCCTTTGCGAATGGGCGTCACAAGAGGAGGTGACTGCTCTGATGGGAGTTGTACTAAATACAACTATGAAGGTAAGCTAAATGCAAATGTTATGCTAACACCAGCTAAAGCTGCGCTTACAGCGGCTAAATGCTAATATCAGCAAAATACCCTTTTAGCACAGTGGTATGATGTTGTGAAATATTAAATCCGTATGACCTGTGTCAATAGTGAGGGCTGTCCACTCTCTCGTTGCCACTCAGAGGGCAGCAGTCTGTTCACGTCACATCAGACACGGGATAGCCCGCTTTGGCCACAGCCAGAAGTCAGGCCCAAAACCTATACCTGGTCAGACCCGTTTGGCACTGGCCTTTGTTATGGAAAAGATCGACAAAGTGGGTAAAAGAGCCATTCGGCTGACACGCGCCTGCATGTGGAAAAGAGCCTAAAGTGCGCTCCTACTCAGCGCCAAATGTTATGCTATAGTCTGTGCTTTGAGTCACAAGATTGGGCCCTCTGTCTCATGTCTGTCCCAGCCTGGGGTGAATTGAGACCAGGTGCCCCTCTGCAGTCAGGACACAGCCACAACAGCCAGGACTGTGTCTGTTACGGAGTGTAAATCTAACTCATGTCCACCTGAACATGGATGCCCATCTGTTTCCATCCCAGTGATCACATTTGACCAATAACTGAGCTGGCTGCTACTGATAGTCAAAGCATTGTGAGTTAATCTTTTTGTATTTTTTTTTATTTTTAATTCCACACATCAAGAACATTACGATTGTTACCGTCTAATGCTGCGTTTACACATAAGCACGATGCGTTACGAATGTCATTTTTCCGTCATTCGTGACGTTCGTGACGTGACTTAACGCATCTCAATGGGATTCTTAACAGAACGCATCAGCTCGTGACATTCGTGACGTTCGTGGAGAAAGTTTTTGTCTGTCAAAAAATCTTCCACGAATGTCACGAATCACCCTCTGTTCGTAAAGTTCGCAACGGAGCGTGTCCTTTCGTGATGCGTAGTGGCGCTTCGTAATTCAGCGTGAGAGCATTCGTGGAGCAGAATCACTGTTTTTACGCTCAAAATTGACAGAAACCCACGCTACGCCCAAAGTAAATGTTGGTACCTGCAGTAGCTACGCCAAGGAAAAGTGTCACAAAGTCGGCCAATCCGCGCTCCAAGTCACGGACAGCACCTGAAGAAACACTTTCAGCACCCCGAGCCACTGCCGCTCCTCGGGGTGCTGAAAGTGTTTCTTCCTCCTGCGGCCGTACCTGATGTTCGGGAGTTGGAGCCAGACGAGCCCAATGACTCAGGGGAGAGCACGGCCTCTGCTCCGCCTCCAACCCGGTGGAAGAAGATCACTCCACTTTCGCCCAATTCTTGACAGATTTCGGACAGAACGCGAATATTCCTAGTGACCCGTAACATCCCGTGGCAGCGCGCAACACCACGCAGCAGCGCGCAACACCACGCAGGAGCGCGGGACGCATATTCGTGACCGTGCGTAATAATTCGTGCCATTAATTGTAACGCGTAGTAACAGGTCGCAACAGTTAGTGGCGGCGCGTGAAACCTCGACCCCAATCATCAAATTCGTGATCCTTGGCCACGAATGTGCATTTGTGGCATTCGTAACGCATCGTGCTTATGTGTAAACGCAGCATAAAGAACAGAACCACAGTCCATTCCATTCTTTCTCAGGCCAACACGGAGACCCCGATGAAAACATCTGTTTTCTGATCTTCCTAAAAAAAAAAAAAAAAAAAAAAACATCTCTGGTTTACAGCTTTTTCAAAGTTGAAAGTATGAAAAGTGCTTCATAAATGAAGTTTGATGGATTGATTAACTATCTATCTAACACAGTTACTAATGTCGTCATTTATAAACAGCATTATTACCAACACAGGGAGGCTGAGACCAGACTGGTTTAAGCAATTGGACTAGACTTTACATGTAAATGTAATGAGTGATGAAAAGTTTAAGACTCAAACATACCTAAATACCTTCTGAAATTCCCTCGGCAAGGGGAAACAACATCCTGGATCTGGTTTACACCACCAAAAAAGGAGCGTACAAGGCACACCCCCGCCCCCATCTTGGTGCCTCGGACCACATAACTATTATGTTACTGCCAGCATACAGGCCACTGGTTAGAGTCACTAAACCGGTTCGGAAACAGATTCAAGTGTGGAGTAAAGACTCTTTAGAGAAACTTAAGGACTGCTTTCACACAACGGATTGGAATATGTTCAAGCCGGCTGCCATTCACAACAATATCACTGATCTCCAGGAGTATACAGAGACTGTCACTGCCTACATCACCAAGTGCACTGAGGATGTTACAGACTCTAAGACCATCATTATCAGGTCCAACCAGAAACCTTGGATTACAAGTGAAGTCCTCAGGCTCATGAGGGTTCGGAATGCTGCCTTCAAATCTGGTGACAAGGAGAAACTGCGGACAGCTAGGGCCAACCTGTCCCACGGCATCAAAAAAGCCAAGAAGCAGTACTCCAAAAAGATAACTGATCATTTCAGAGACAGCAGAGACACTCGGAGTCTGTGGGAGGGGATAAAGACCATCACAGACTATAAACCTCCTCGACAAACTTGTGACAGTGACACCTCTCTGTTGAACGCTCTAAATGAATTCTTTGCTCGCTACGAGGCACTCAACAGAACCCCGGCACAAAAGTCAACACCACCTCCTGAAGACCAAGTACTGAAGCTATCTCCAGAGAGTGTGAGAAGATCTCTGAGCAGGATCAACATGGAACACATCAAGTCTGTTCTCCCTCCCACCCTGGACCCATACCAGTTTGCTTATTGGTCCAATCGCTCAACTGAAGATGCCATCTCAACTGCACTTCATTCAGCCCTCACTCACCTTGAAACAAAGGACTCTTACGTTAGAATGCTGTTTTTAGACTTTAGCTCAGCATTCAACACTATAATCCCACAGCAGCTAATACACAAACTGCTCCACCTGGGGATCAACACATCACTGTGCAACTGGCTGCTGGACAAGGAGCCTCCAGCGCATCCTGAGAGCAGTGGAGAGGATCTGTGGAGCTCCTCTCCCCTCCATTAAGGACATGTACGCCACCCGTCTCACCCGCAAAGCCGTCAGAATCACCAGGGACCCTACGCACCCATCACACAGTCTCTTCAAGGTAATGCCTTCAGGGAGGAGACTGCGGAATCTATTAGCCAGGTCCAGTCGACTTAAAAACTGTTTCATACACAAGGCCATTGGAAAGCTGAACTCCTGCCCTCCCTCCCACCCCTCCTCCCCCACCCCCGGCTCCACAATCAAGGATGAGAGAAATATAATTTCAAATCATTCACATGGTTTGACAAATAAAAAATCTTGAATCTTGAAATTTGAAATTGGACACATGTGGGTATTTGTACGTCTATAACTGTGGTGAATTTGAAATGTCTGTTACGAAGTATATCTTCAGAAGGACAATTTTAATGTATTTGTAATTTGTATTCAATTTAGAACTACATGTACCCCCTGAAGCTTTGGGTGACGAGTCGCGCACCCCCTAGTTTGACGCGATTGAAAACACTGGGAATATCACATGCAATATTATGTTTATTTCCTCCATTATTACAGTGAACTCAAGCAGGTTTTCCACATTCAGTATTGTTTTGCTCGTCTGGGTGATTAAGGACATTAAGAATATGTAAATAAAATAAACAAATGAAAGTGCCACTTTTTTTATATTTTTTGAAAACGAGGCTGTTAGTGTGAATGGGTAAAGCTCAGTGTTTTGCTTTGTCCCAAGGACCAGCTCATTCTGAACATCAGACTCTGGTTTGGACTCTGCGCTCTGGCCCCGCCCCCTCAGTCGACCTGTCAAACCACGGGTACAGATTCAAATGCGCTGGTTTAAGCTTTTGTTAAAGCGAAGATAATGTATATGCAGGACATTACAATCTGTGCACGTGCCACCGCACAGCAGCTCACAGATTTAAATGTATGTGTCAGATACAAAGGCACAGGTTTAGCGGCAGAGGAGACGCTTCTCCTTCTTCTCCCCTCGCTCCTCGGATCAGAATCAGACTCCTGTTGCAAATCGAAGTCACCGTCAGTCTGACGGCACGCGCACAAGCTCCTGACAGATATTCAGAAATTGCAACTTGATTGAACGTTGGCGCTGCTGTTGTAGTGAGGGCCGACGTAGCCTCAGCCTCAGCCGCCCTCCGCGGAGTTTTACGCACTCGGGTCCAAAGCGGCTCTTGAGGTTCGGTTCTGGAGTGGACACATTTAGGTCCAGAACAAGCTCATCCACGTCTGAATTATAGGACTCTTTCGCCCGTATAAGCGCGTTTCCCATGCGGCGTCAATATCGATCAGAATGTGATAAACCTTTTTTTTGTTCTCCAAAATTTCTTTGCGTACCCCCAGGGTCGTCCTGTGTACCCCCAGAGGTACGCGTACCACAGTTTGGACACCCCTGATCTACCCAGAAGACATTTTTATTCTGTTTCAGGTGGTGTTTCACACAAGCGTTTTGGACAAAGTGCTGTTTTAAAAGACATTTTAATTTGGTGGGGTTACTGTTAAATTTAGCCAAGTGATTTAATTTGACCAAATACGTGGTCCTCATAAGAGGAAGAGGTCTAGATGAGGTTAAAACCATAACATTGAATTAATTAATTAAAGTGATTTGTTACTTAAAGATCTGACACTGCAGCATGTCTGAGATCAGATTGAATATGATTGGATGCTATTTTCTTAAGAGATATGGATTTGATTTCTCTGTCCCCCTCCTGTCCCTCTCCTACCTTATCTGGTTTGACAGTAGTAGTTGTTTTAGATGAGAACACACCCTTGCTGGACATACCTTGATAATGGGTTTTATGTGGCTCACAATAGTTGCAACAGAGGACTAAGTGCCCTAGACAGCAGCAGTGACACTAAGATAACATCTGGTGGCAGGGGCCGAGCTGGAGGCAGGGGGGCACATTTCTTCATTGATGAAAGAATTCTTTATCTTTCTATGTTCGGAAAGTGGAGAGCCATTTTAATACCTGATTTCACCAAGCTTTTAGGATGGTTGGGAAGTTCCATAGGTCACTGTGAAGACGAGAACAGTAGTGAACATGGGATTCTTCCTGCATGTATTGCTGCTGCATTTCATTACAGTGTAGGACTGTTGTGTGAACTTTATTTGTAAAGAACTGTTCTTTCATTCATACATATGTATTTTATAGATTCAAATCCCTTAACTTGCTAACCCATCCACCCACCCCCAACCTACTTATGATCCCCACACATAAACAATATAGTCTACAATCACCTTTTATTCGTTTTTTGAATGCTAAGTGTTCATTAGCCGTAGCCTGGTCATGTGACTCTAGTTCCTGCGACTTGCCCTGCGGAGGCTTCTCTGAACTTGCCTTTGGCGGCGGCGGTTGGCTGCACGGCACGGCCTGCACCTGTTTTTGCACCTGCGTCACCTTTTAAGACACACACTTGCACACATCCTCACACATCTATTAGAAAGATACTGTATAATGATGCTGAGTTTAACATGCTCATGTGATTAGGAATAGAATAACAGTATTATTATATTTCAGGAATGGTGGAGCCGGGGGGGACCTATTTATTTATATAAGAAGAGTAGCACTGGGTTGGGGGTGAAATTAAAATAATAGAGGAAAGAAAGTGAAAAACACTGGGAAATTATAAAAATGGCACAGTGGCGCTTTCCTTACAACAAGAAGGTCCTGGGTTCAATCGCCGGGTCAGGCAGGGCCTTTCTGTGTAGAGTTCTCTCCGGGCCTGCGTTGGTTTGCTCCATGTACTCTGAATTCCCCAATTACTAATGAGAGCGTTAGTAAGTGTGACTTTGGGACATGATGCATTTACTCCATTGCTATTATCAGGCGTGTTTACGTGCTTGACTCCCGTGTGTTCTTTCACATGCACTGTCCCGACCAAAAAAACAAAGAAAGAAAACTCATGGAAAGAAAAAAACTGGGAATAAGACACTTCCTTAGCAGAGAAAGAAAGAAAATCCATGGAATAAGACCGATCCTTCTCAGATATTGTGTATAAGGAATAATTGAGGTTGTCCATCTTGATCTTGTATTAGTAACCAAAGTCCAGAGCACACAATACCTTCTAGCTCCGGTCAGCTGCAATACATGACAGAAATGAGCTGTCGTAGGTGAATGAAACAATCATCTTTTGCTGTTTTTTTTGTGTGTGTATTACAGGCAGGATGCCACTGACCTCTCTGGGCCAATACAAAGGTAATGGAAAACATTCTTTTTTATGTCTATCCCAAACTTTTCCTTTGGATTTTCAAAGTATTGACAGCATTTTCCACATGCTCAATGTCATTTTCATGAAACAGAAAGTATGTATATATACACACTGGCATTTATCAAACTTGCGTACGGTGAAATCAGAGTGTATGGGGTATACGAAAAATCACCGCCTGTTTTCGCATTAATCAATCTGAAATCCTACACCAAGTCAGGAGGTGGTTTACATGATACATCAATTTTAACTAACTTAAAATTGTGTGTGTATGTGTGTTTGTGTGTGTAGGTGTGTGTGTGTGTGTGTGTGTGTATATTATATATATATATATATATATATATATATATATATATATATATATATATATATATATATAATATACACACACACACAAAACATGGACATTGTTGGGTGGACATGGTAACAGACGTTGGATATGAATGGGTGATGGGGTACAGAGGACGTGAAATGGTGGAGGGGTGTGACAAAGCTCAGATCCAGAGCCAAGATGGGTCATTAAACTAAAGCCCTTAGCGACAGAACGACACATCAAGCAGCAGGAGGGGGGCTTTAAATACGGAGCAAACTTAAAATAGCACCACCTATTTTTCATCTGAGGCACAGATAACAGGAGAAGGGCCAATATCCTTTCCAGAACAGCCTTCATGGCCCCAGGCCTTTGCTCCATGACATGTGGATGGATAAGGTCTGCTATGTCTAGCACCAACACTTATTCATTATTTTAATCACAAATAGTACTTTTGCGCATTATAACAATCAATAGAATGACTGTTTCTATGACAGGTGACAACTATCTTAGTATAAAAAGCCCTACTAATAAATTTTCTCATTAACATTTATGGCCTTCCTAATGCAGGCATTAGAATGATAAAATATTCCTTACTTTAAATTTAGAACAGTCTGGAAAAGATTTATCCTGTCTTCATCCCAATGAGTCAATGCTTTTGGTGATCAGAAAGGAACTACAATCGTGTATATCTTTCAGAAAAGAGAAATACCTATAGTTCCTGTAAAGTTAAAAGTTATTTTTAACTTTTAACTACCATCTATTTCAAACAATTGTAGGCTACATACCATGCTTAGATTCAATCCCATGGATTAATTTACAGCTTCAACCCCAACATATTACACTTTTGTTTAAATGTTGAAGTAGTTTATAATAGGCACTGTAGTCTCTACTTCATAATAATAACTTCAAAATAAATTGCTTTGCTGTCATGAATGGATTCTTGGGAGTCCATTCATCACAGAGGGACTCTGTTTTCCTCTACCACAAGCAACATGTACAATAGTCCTGGATGAATGATGCCTGTGAGGGAATGATGTTGACGCAGATGTGTGCAGCCGCGGTTCTGACGCTTTCCCTCAAAGGGCAGCTGGGGCTACGAACACTGTGTGTGGAGTGAATCTAAAAATCGTCCCATGCCTTGTGACCATGTCTGTGAAAGACGCGATACAAATAATGTCCTTCCTTACTTTGGCAGCCTAAACCATTAGTGAAGTGAGCTGCATCTAAGACCTCCATTAAAACATATGGTGTCAAGTGAATGCATAACATTGCTGACTTTGATCCATTGATATTAAGTTAATTTAGTTGAAGTGCAGGTTCTAATTTTCAAAAAGCACACACAAAATAGACTTAAGATGCGAGTTTCACTTTTAGTTAAGAAAGATAAAAAGCAAGACAGTTTGGTATAATCACTATCGTTTGTAACATGGAGCGGAATTTTAATAAGATTTCTGCATCTTGTCACCGCTTTTCTCCCACTACACCTGACCCTTTTTACTGGCACACACAGCAGGTAAATCAGCTCAGATCAAAAGAAAAACACAGCGACACCAGTCTGGGAGAAAAAAAATCCAGGGATAAGTTTGAAATAAATAAGATGAGTGTTTTTGTCTTTCTCACTGATTGGGGAAAAATATACTGTGAGTGTTGCACAGACACAAACAGAGGCACGATGATACCGTATGATACAAGGATTTGTATGCATTTGGTGTTTGTTGAAGAAGGCACTGGGTTGGAGAAAATATATTTTAAGCCTAGCAGCACAATTGTCTGATAATTGTAATGAAAATGTTCTGCTAAAATTACACTTGATCACACTTGATTCATTTTCTAATGCTACTATTTTTTTTACCACCTTTTCTATTTTAGAATATCACTTTTTATATATATGAAACAAGTCATCTCATACGTATTTTTTGAGCAACATAACGGCTTATTTACATAATATCCAACAATGTAATACAGTGGCCACTCTAAACCATATGTGATTTAAATTGTTTGAGAAACGAGCAGGGCAATCAAGGCATCTCTTGCAGGGAAAGACGTGAGCCAAAATTGTGTGATGAAGCATGGGTGCAAATGCGAGTAATTACAGGCCTTTGTGCTGATAATGTGCTTTGAAGGCGCACAGCTGATAATTAGCAAGCAGGGCCCTAAAGATGCCTTTCACTATTGGTCATTATGTGGCACAAACCTACTATTGGCTGTGACATGACCTCCCGAGACACAGGATGCCACACGTGTGTACACTTGCCCCGCGCAAAGACACATAAATTGGCTCAAATAAGCATTGATTAGTGTCTGAATAGAATCGGCGTGGCAGTGGAACAGATACAAAAGCTCCTCTAAAGGCTTTGAGTTCCATCCAGGTGTGTGTATGTGGGTGTACTTCCTGTTTACCAAACCCAGCATACACCACAGCCTGGAGACTATAATCACGGGGACTTTACAATGCAGCGTTCGGGTACAGTGTGCCCACATGACAACAGCAGTCCCTAGCTGCTGCTCCTGCTAATCGAACTGTTTCTGGCCTTCCCTCCTTTCCCCGGCTTCTCACTCGGAAATATTTATGAGCCCAACAGGCTCGTAGCAGCCGCAAGACAACAACTGGAGTATTTTTCCTCCACCGTGATGACAGCTATTAGTGTTAAAGGCCTCTTTCTGTGCTCTAATTTATTCCCTAGTGCAAAAAAAATGTCCGGGAAGCAGACACAAAATATTTCTGGTCAGCGCAACAGGCTATTATACTTTTGACGTCTACAATAGAATGCTGGGCTTTGCGTTTCACAATGCAACCATGAGGATAGACAATGTTAAGTCTGGACAATAAGCCATAGCAACCCCTATTCTATTCATCTGGCAGAAATAAAGTAGGTGTGTGGGTTTCCTTTGGAGGGGGAAATACAAAATCAACTGGTGATGCAACATGTTTCCAAAAGAAATACTGACTTAAAATTATCAGTAATAAACCTTTATTAGCTCTGGTATAAGGTTAGAGCAGGAACTAGTTCTGCCAGTGTCATCCTCACAGCTCATTCATATTTTATCTGCAGATATAAATTATGTAGCAGTGCTAATGATGGAGGAGCAGAGGAGGGGGCTGCAGAGGCGAGGTGATGGACTACCCTTGGAGAGTCAGACAGTTACTTTTGTCAGACTTTCCCTTCCTGTCTTTTCAGTCAGCCCATCGTCTCTCATGGTACATATACATACATGGACAGAGCCAACTTGCCTGGCTCTGCCATACTATTCCCTGTCCATTCCAAGCAGGGAAGTTAGTCTGGTCACGGAGCAATTGAAGCAGTTTGAACGGGCGGGCCTAACGCGCACAGATTGTCAGTGAAATAAACCAATTAGCAATTAGCGGATGTGGCGACAGCTGTAGTCCAACTCACAAAATATGAACAGAATATAAACTTACCAGAACGTGGAGGCAAAATCCTTGACTACTTCATCCATGATTAGTTTTGGCTAATGTTAATGTTAATTGAACTACAAGATAGCGGTGCAGTCAGTTCTCTGTGACGGTCGTGATTGGTTCGGCTAGGCCTTAGCCGCCAATCAGCCACTTGTTTACCATGTATGTCCAGACCAATGGCCGCTGGCTGCTCTACTTTATGACCGCAACACTGGAGGCCGCCACTGCTGTAGTAACTCCATATAGCCTCTAGTCTCCCATTGAAAAGCATTGGACTTTAGACACGTTAAAAACAAATTTAACGCCTGGTTTCTATTTTTTAAACACTTTCTATGGCTACATATTCCTCCTGAGATAACGCCAGGTTAGTCACAATTAAAGAAGCCAGGCTGGTTTTCGAAAAAAAAAAAAAAATTATTATCTCGTACTAATGAGGGTCGGACTGTTAGCATTGGAGCTGCACGAGCTACACGTGACGCAAGGGCCGAGTCTACAGTGAAGATCCCGCCCTTATGCCCTTTTTAGGAACAGGCTTCGTCAGCGCAGGGGAGGAGGAGTCTGTAACTCTGCCCCTCGTACGTGGTCATTATGGTAAACGGGGAGGAGTGCGGAGAAGTTGTCTATTCTTTTTAACGGCTTATGGTCCAGACCCGCCTTCTTTCGCGCAGAAAAGAAGTGGGTGTGGTTTATCAGGCTAAGAGCCAACAGCTGCAGGGAAGGGGGAGTAAAGACCTGTAATACAAAAACACTGTTTACAATACCTCAGTGTTGTGGGTTCGAATCTTGGCTCCATGAATTCACAGAACATCTCTCCCCACTTTCCACCCCCTTTTACCCTGATGTGCACTGTCTAATTTAGACTACAGGCCAAAAATATGTGTATACGTTGTCTCATAAAATGCTACATAGATTTTGCCTGTACCTATGTATGTATGCCTTAACCAAGCACAGTTCTCCAGTTCAGTTTTACCCAAATCTAAAAGCTCCTGGACTGGAGCTTACAGCCTATTTAGGCCAGTGTCACGCCTCATTTGAAAGCAAAGACCTACACAACAGATTGTTACTTTTTGGTCGTTTTTTGTCACATTTTGAAAGCAGTTTTGTCATGTTTTCGTAGTTGTTTTGTCATGTTTTGGTCACTTTGTCATTGCATTTTTTCCGCTTTATTGCTGATTTACCAGCATAATTTTGTCGCTCTTTTGCCGTGTTTTTGTCACATTTTGGAAGTGTTTTTGTTGTGTTCTCGTCTTTATGTGTTTCTTTTTCACCACTCTATAGTTGTGTGGTTATGTTGCTTTTTTATCGTACTATTGTTGCTTTTCCAGAACATTTTTTTGTCACTCATTTGCCACTTTTTTGCTTTTAGATATGTGTAAAGCCAAACTGGAGAAAATGTTCTTGGTTGAGGCAGGGGATTTTAGTTTAACAATGCAGTGCAAAATCGCCTCTGGTATAGATCCTTTTTGGCTTTATACAAGATTTTAGATAAAGAAGGATTCACAATGTACAATAAACAGCAATCCCAGTGTGTTCATTCTGATGTACAATACATTCCTTATGCATAAGAAACTCCTCTATTATATTCTACAACATTCAGTTTTCCTTAACACTTGCATGAGGACATCCGCAATGTCACATTCCACTGCCCACAGTCCACTGTTAATATTTTAAAAAAACACACGTTTCCCATACTATAGCACAGGCATTACTGCACACACACAGCACGTACACACTTGTGTTTTATGCCCTAGGGTTTTCTGGGATGGCAGTCTGTTCTCATCCAGCTGATGCTCTGCAACGTGGGAGTGGGATAGCTAAGTTGACAGTGAGATGTTTTTTTTTTTTTATAGCTAGGATAATCATTATATAGAGAATTATAAAATCAGTACATGCAGTTATTCCTCACTGATACATTGTTGCTCACTGCTATTTTATATTAGTTGCAATCATTCATAATGAGCCTTTCCGTGACAAGAACAAACACATCTTATTTCATTATTATCTGTTATCTATCTCCCTGGTATATCTTCATAGCATATAACACTGTTTAAATAAGAAAATCAGATACCAATTTATCTCAGTTTTTGCCAAATTTTAAAGATTACAATCCACAAAAACTTTGAACAAGATTATTCGTTAACATGTTTTTCTTTATTAGTTGCTTTATTTTGAAAACAGTATATGGTATAGAATAACAGTTCAGTCTTCTGCTCTCACTCTATTTCATGCTGATATTACAGTAATTGCTCATTATATCATTGTAACATTGCAACAGGAAAAAAAAATACCCAATGTGTTTGTGCTTAATCACTTCAGAAAAACAAGCCTTTCATAACAACTGTGCAGAAAAAAAAACAAAAAACATCTAATTTTATGCGTATCTATTATACTACCCTGTTATCTCGTATAAATGCTGGCTCCATGTGTCGGCATTCCCATAGTTATGTTTGTGTTTGTGTGTGAGTGTGTGTGTGTGTGCGTGTGCGTGTGACTGCAATGCTATGGGGAAAACTCAGAGCGACAATTTTTTCCCCCCATTTCTCTGAGAGGCTCCAGATGGCTGAGAGACAGGTGAGCCAATTAGCGAGTCTCTCTACACACAGCAGCATCACTGCACCAGCCGAGCACGACAGCCATAGACGCACACAGGCACATGCATATGCTACACACACACACACACGTACTGAACATGAAAAACATTGCCCATGACTATGCTGTAATGTTAACATCATAATACGTGATTCCTAAACCTGTCAATACCAGCACATCGGCATCATGTTGATAAAAAATTATTTTACAATACCCTGTGACAGCAGGAATGATGACAAACGAGCTTCTAATTTTAGAACATTGTTGTTATTATTACATCATTATTCCTGCACTGCGTCGAGAGTGCCTATAGTGTGGCCCATATGCACAATTTATACGACCCAGAAAACAGGCATAATGGGCAGATTTGAATTGATTTGTGCGTGTGTATTCATTAATTTTTCCCGAAGAGCCAAAAATATTTCAGCGAGCCTTGTGCCACGTTCATTATAATTCTAATGAAGTCGGAATCTCCACAAAAGAGAGAAGAGAGAGCGACAGGAAGATGGCAAGCCTAAACAACAACAAAACAAGCTCTTTCTCTCTTCATTACTCCAGCTCTCCTCTCCTCTGTGTCGTTTTGTTTCAGCGCTGAGTTGTTGAATATTTCTGTGGAAACGGGAGGATTTTTGCTATTAATGAGCCATCAGCCACTGTGGAGAGCACACCTGACCCTGAGCACATCTTAAAAAACATCATATTTGTCTCTGTCCGCTAAATGTAAACAGTCCTATCCACGTTTGTCATGATAGATGCCACCTGTGTCTTTGTATTTTTCATTTTTGTTAAGGCATGATTGAGCAGCCATGACAGCAGCTTTCCCACTAATGGAAGCGGACAAATTAATCTCCTGAATGTCTGCAAATAGGACAAGGACTATGCACTGCAGCGCCATCCTCCAAAAAGCATTCATGAATGAATTAGAAAGCTAGCTTTATATATAAATACTTTTGAATGAATTAAAATAAAATAAAATTGTTCTGCTTCTATTAAGAATAGACATAAACAACATGTCATGTTTAGACACTAGGGGCAGGGGAACAAAGGAGCTGTAAGAAGTAAGATGCACTAATAAGGAAAATCCAAGCCCAGCACTTTTCAGCTAACTAGGTTAATTGGCATCACTTCAGGAATATCTCTGGGAATGGAAAGCATGTAATAGAATAGCAATGTCTACACTGGATGAGATTAATGGGCTCCTCAATGAAGATTGTGTTCAGATTATTGATATATGACTGATATGATGTACACTAGCTAGATGTCCCCAAGTTGGCACTCGTTTCAAAGAAACGACACACATGTAAATGTATTTATAACTGTGTGTAGTAGACTGGAATGGATTGTGTTGTCAAAACCATTAAGATTTCTGAGATTTCAAGCATACCATACTAATAACCCGATAGAGATTTTAAAATGCAGGGATTAACATATTAAAGCATCTGTGTTGGTTGTATAAATCAGTGGCGACGCGGTAGCTTTTTACATTGTTTATGTTTAACTACTCTTTGGACAATGTTTTCAAGTACATGGCGGATTTTCAATGCACCATCAAATTTCTAACAATCCATTCTAACCTCTTTTGACAGGCGCTTCAACTGAGGGTGGGGGCCAACCGGAGTCCTTAGCCCAAGGACCACAAGGGTCCATAAATGAGCCTTCTTTATTTTTAGTCTAAAGTATTGTTTCTAATATGACAGAATGCTTCGCCAAAACTGCCACAAACAACAGCTCAGAGCAGTCTTACTTCCGCGCATCTATTTCAGACAGTTGATCCAAACAGTCTTTCCCAATCATTCCTGTAAGTTAACTTAGTTTCTCTTGCGTGTCCAAACTCTTTCTTTGTGTGTTCTCCATTCCACAGTGGCTAGCTAAAACAGACTTGGGGCCACATTTACCAGAAACTCCTCACTGTGTCTACAATGTAAAGGCCTGGGATGACATCATTCAATGTTCACGTCAGAGTAAGACAGTGACATGCATAAGCTGTATCTGTGATTGCAAGCCTTAGTCTGTTGATTGGCCATATATTGGGGCTAAAATCATTTTCACATTTCTATAAAGGTACGTAATGTTTTCTGCCTTTGGGCAGATGTTATCGGACTATAGAGCAATCCAGCTATTGAAAGCTAGCCTCTAGTACTGCATTTGACATTCCTCTGACTAAATCACAGTGTTTTACCTGTGACTGAATGTTGTTGTATTTTTTAATACAATGACAATAAACAAACTCAATTATAAAAAATATGGTGGAATGAACCGGGCATGTCAAACTATAGTCCTGCTAAATAGTTCCTAAACATAGATACTCTGCCTTCTCAGCCATGCTCTATGAGCGACCTCCAGTGAAAATTGTTGCTGCTGTTACAGTACAGAAGACTAGATTAGGAGGCAGCACAGGAGCTTTGTTCTAAGCATATGCCTGTCCTTGGCTTTGGCGCGGGAGTGGGGGGTAAACCAGGGTGAGGGAGAGGACATAGTTGAAACAGAAGTCTTATCAATTCCTGGGGGCCTTGGATACTTTCATCCCAGATTGTCTTTGCAACCTTCTGGCCCTCCATAGTTCATCCTAACCTGCGTCCACCTAACTTGTTTACAGTCTCATAATGACATTGTCAGTGGCAACAATACATCCACTTATCTGGAGGTATCTGCTGCAACAATGGCTGAATGACAATGCAATAGAGAGTTCTTATTTTCTCTGAGTCTGTGATGACACACCTCTCTCAGTTTTGTAGGTGAGAGATAAGATTAATTCTTCATATTGCAGGCTGATAGCAGAATGTTGTATTGAATGTAATTTTTATTTCTATTCCCTCCATTGCCTTTTCTTTTAAACTGCAAAGTCAAAAATGTTTCCTGCTCTTTGGAGAAGGAAAATCTAAATAATTTATCCATGTTTGGTGCTTGTTCCTACTCTTCATAGAGGAGCTGGGGAAAATGAAAAGTGAAAGACAGGAAGAAAGCCAGTTAAAAAAAAAAAATCTAGTTGAACGTGATGAGCATTCTGAGGACCGCAAAGAAAAGGGAGCGAAGGAGAGACTTAGCTGAAAGAAGTCAACCCTCACCAGTCGCTCGACTGGAGAGGGACCTGAGAGGTGCCTTCAGACCTTGGTAATCCTCCTTTTATTAAAGTTAAGCCAAGCTCAACAAAATGCAGGCTCACAGACATAACTGTGTTGCAACTGCCTGTTCTAGGCCTCTGTCAGCTTACATGCAGAGCTGCCTTATTGTCACTGGCCTAGGCACACCCCTGCCATTTGCCAGGCCTGTAAGCTGCCAGTCAATTTCAGCACATTCAGGCTTCAGACGGTGGTACTGTTGTTCTGCACACTTTCAGTAGACCCAGTCAAGTCCCAATTCTTTTTATCCTAGGGTCCCGCCTTGTGTTTTGCTCATAAATCCCTCGGCACCATCACAGAGTACTGCATGTTTCTATGACAACCCCTTTACATCACTTAGTGCCCCCTGTGTAGCCAATGGGCTCTGACCTTTCACTGTCAGAGTGTGTTATGGAGGCAGAGACACAGGTTGGCATGCAGAGGAGAGCGCTGACCTCAACAACACATTTAGGTCATAGATTGTAAACATTCTTTAATCGGATACTTGCTTTGAGTCATCACGAGTTAGTCCATATCTTTGTCTGTAACTCAAATAACACAATGCAAGAAAGTCTGGTTGATTTGGCCAGGCAAAATAACAATATAAATATAATTGTTTGACCAGTGGTACAGCTAGAGGCATATCCTGCACTTGTTTTGGGGTAATGAAGAAACTAGAGTGCCCAAAGAAAACACACCCAGACTAGAGGAGAACTTGAAAACTTCATGCGGATTGATCTAGTTCTGTACTCCAACCGGGACTTTATAGCTGTGAGGCAAGAGCAGCTAGCCAGTCAGCCATATGTAACGCTTATTGTGTTCCTGCAAGTCATACATGTGGTGCTGCAAAAAGGTTGTTAAATATCCACATCCCTTAAGCTATTTGAGGATGCTACACTTGGCGTGTTCTGAACACGGGGTTGCCAGAGTACCCTCCAGGTCATGTCTGGCCAGGTTGGTGCCATATGTCCTCTAATGTCCAATGGAGCTTTTGCCACAGAGGTAGGGAGCAGGTGGAGGAAGCACAAACAGACAGATAGCAGCTTTCGCAGAGCTTCATTATGGAAGAAATAGATTTAGAGGAGAATGGATTTGAAATTGCTTAGTTGTTACATGACATTGAACACCAAGGGCAAGTGGACTGCAGAGCTTTCAGACAGCCTGTTGAGCATGAACATAGTAGCCTGAGTTCTGTTAGTTACCCAGATGTTTTGCACTACATTCCAGTTTGAATCTATGTTATTGGTTATTAACATTGCACTAAAAGGGCAATGCCTTCACTGTAATCTTTGCATATAAGAAAAAAAAATATATGTGTAGACTAAATAAAGCATGTTGTTATTAGCAAAATAATGTGAATAACCAAGATTTTTTATGTGAATGTGCAAACCTAAATCTCTAATACAAAGTTTGAACACCCAGCTGCGCAGATGCAAGGAGCCCGGAAATGGTGTGACAGCGATGAGATGACCCAAAGTTAATGAAAAAGTGATCCATGATTGGGGGGCGGGGGGTTGATGAAACTCTAGACTATGAATCTTTGAAGGAAAAAAAGCTTCTAGTCTTGGATGGCCGGACCAACCAGAAGCGTCTGTGTATTTTAGTGCATGAGGTTGTTCTACCATCAGTGTTTGCGGGGCTCTGTCCGTTTATCTACCATTATTGCCCATTGTTTTGCGCGCACCCCATGAGTAAATATTTGTCTCCCCGCACGCCTGTGATCTGTTTTGAATCCGACAGAGCAATGAGAGGCCAATCTGATTTCAATGGCAAACAACAGAGGTGGAAATGGATAATTAAGTTAGAAGTTAGAAAAAGAGTGCCCTGCATTTTAATGACTGCGGCCGAACCACACTAGACGATTTGAGGAATTTCCATTTCAGTGTGTTATTTTGGTGAAATGCAGGTGTTTTTTGGAGACAATGTTTGCCCCGTATGCCAATTATTCTGATGAAGCTCACGGACAATCCATAATTCTAACTATCCCCAGCTGCCAGCTCACCACAAACGCACATTTAACAACACGCATAGGTTTTGTACACACACATGCACACAATATGTACTAATGAAGCTGTTTTGCACACCATTTTTTTTTCTGTTCCTGGCTCTGCGAAACATGCATAAATCATAATAAACAAAGAAATGAATATTTAATCAGCAGTTCCCCGGCTGTATCTTCAGTCTCAGTCTCCTGTGGGGAGTTGTGATGTGGCAGGCACGTGGAGCGGACAGAGCTTTCTTCGGGTCCATGGTCCATAAGGTGTCTACCTGATTGTGACAAGCATGGTCTCTGGAGGGGAGTCTTTGGGCTAAGCTATGTGGGATAGAGTGATGATCCAGGTCTTTAAGCAAAACAATTTGATCTCACGGATGTTGATTTTATTAAATTGCAAACACATACTACTAAAACAGTATTAATACTTGATGCAGTTGCGGGATTTGTCCTGCCCAAGAACGGAATAACATTCAAAGCTAGGATTGAACTGGAAGCTTTTTTGTTTGTGAGCAAACGCTTAAACTCTGAGTCAATGATGCCATCCATCCATCCATCCATTTTCTTCCACTTGTCCGTTGCTGGGTTGTGGGGGCAGCTGTTGGAGCTGCCCAAACCACATTGCACCAGCCCCTACTGCTCCTCCTGCAGGTGATGGGTCCACAGAAGGACGACCTCATGGTTCTACCCGGGCCTGGTGGTCTCTCGTGAGGGGCTTCTGAACCGCTCTTTGTCTGACCCGTCACCTAGGACCTGTTTGCCATGGGAGACCCTACCAGGGGCACAAAGCCCCCGACAACAGAGCTCCCAGGATCATTCGGGCGCTCAAACCCCTCCACCACGTTAAGGTGGCGGTTCCAGGAAGGGAGTCAATGATGCCCCAATTGCAATTCAACCTGAAAAAAACTCACAAAAACAAAGCGGCATTAGAAGAGGTTTATTGGACATGAATCATGTTTGGTGCTCAGACCATTGCTCCGCCATTTGTGTAGTACCTCCATATAGCCACTAGTTCCCCATTGGAAAGCATTGCACTTTAGAAATGTTAAAAACAACTTTAAAGCCTGGTTTCTAATTTTCCTAAACTTTCTACAGCTAGATATTCCTCCTGTGATAATGCTGGGTTAGTTATAATTAAAGAAACCTGGCTGATTTTCGTAATAATTTTTTTTTTACATATTGTCTACTAATGATGGCCGGACTGTGATTGACAGGCCGTTAGCATTAGAGCTAATGGTGTGGGCGCAGCTCCGACGAGGGCCGAGTCTACAGTGAAGATCCCGCCCTCATGCCCTTTTAAGAAACATGCTCCGTCACAGCAGGGTAGGAGGAGTCTGTAAATCCGTCATGATTTCCCCCTCGAACGTAGTTATTATGGCAAACGAGGAGGAGTGAGGAGGAGTTGTCTATTATTTTTTACGGTCTATGGTCCAGACCCTGGCGGAAGACAGCGAATCAACGGTATGAAATACATGGGCGTGATGGAGTTGGGACAGTTTGGTGGTAGAGGATGAGGTCTGAGGCGGCCAGTGAACAACGAGTCTCGGTGAGCAGAGTAGAGATGAGGTAAGGTGGAGGAGGAGCAGAGGAGGGTTGCGGCACGCTGGGAAAACAGCAGGGGCAGTGAACGAGGGGGGTTAAGAGGGGAATCCTGACCCTAACCCTGAGATGGATTTGGTAATCAATCATCTGCAGATAATGAATTATTATTGGCAAATACATTTCATATTTGAATCAGAGTACAAATTTTGATGACCTCCTTATAATTTCATCTATGAGAGGAGGAATTTATGCCATGCCTTTCCAGACG